>CAWUFW010003681.1:0-1200000 GCA_963921515.1 Calotriton arnoldi
CGAGACTTTCAGGGTAGGAGCGGAGCGCCCAACAAGTTGGAAGCTTCGCGAAGATTCGTCAACCGGCGCAAGAGTTATTTCAAATAGAATGTTGTGGATTTCCTATGGAAAATAGGTTTTAACTATAACTATCTACTGGCGACCGCCAGTAGATAATATATATATATATATACACAATACTTCTATGCCACTGAAACCCAGGCCTTTTAGAAACAGCGTTCCGCGGTGGGGTAGCGAACCCCAATATCTCCAACTAGACGTGCACCACATTTCTTCGAACAAATACACACCACGGCCCAAACTGCATTCCAAGCATGTTTATTGTGGCAAGGACATTTCTACGCGTTTCGGAGCTCTGTGCTCCTTGTTCACGAGTGATTCGCCAAAAACATTTCCTGTTGTTGAATAATATACCACGTGATTAACCACTACCATATACATAGAAAACAGACTTCCATTACTTAAGCATCCTTAAACACGTGTGTTAAAAACGCAAAAATAAATACATGTTTGCAAAGTTAATAGCACTTTGTTCATTGAAAAAGCAACATAATTACATTGTTCAAGTCGCAACTATTCATCACAGTTTTGGCCACAAAAAATTGTTTCGTCCTTATGTCGGTTACAATAAAGTTTGGTATGTCAAAACTTTACAAAATATCACAAAATAAGTGCTCTGCGTTTAACGGTGTGTGCCACCTCATAATAACTGCCATATTAACTCAGAAGGTTTCTCTTTTAGAGTACAGATTATTTTAAAGGGCATCATTGCTTAACATTGTTCCAAGCTCATTCAATAATATTTTCATAAGGATTTTAGCAATAAACATCACGCTGGCTTAGAGTTAAATATTCAATACAATTCTGCCTAAGTGGGCTTATACATATGTTAAAGCCATCTTGATCTCTTAAGCGAGCTTGGCTAATTCTATTAATTTGTATCTGCATACTAAAAAACTGATTCTGCGCAGGTGGGATTAAGATTTTTTCGGTGGTTCCTAGCCCCAAAATGCGCTGCACTTGTTCATTATTGTTGATCAGTGGCCTTGAAGTTGAGAATTTTAGATATTGTTAGCTCTCCTGCTTTTCACTTGTTTCTTCAAAACAACATGGAATTTCTGAAAAAGACATAAAATGAGTGAAAATTAATACCTAATTGAAAAAGAACAGTCACATGTTAAGTCATTTGCAAAACAACCAATATTTACAAGCAGTAGTGAGGATTTAATTTTTTTAAAAATTCAGCAGCTCTGATACCTGACCATATTAATGCTGATCGGATTAACCTAAATGCACAGCTAATTCTTCATCCATATTGTACCCAATCGGGTGCAAAGTATTGAATGTTATTATTAATCTGTATTTGAGTTCCTGAACTCTATTACCCCCTCTTTCCCTAATGGGAATCCTGTCAAGTACACAGAAAGATAATAAACTGCTGTTTTGATTATGTTGCATTTTAAAGTGTCTTGCGATGGGATATTGTTTATAATTATTCTTGATTGCCCTAGGATGTTCCAAAATCGTCTTTTTCACCTTATGTATAGTACATCCTATGTAATATTTTTCACAGGGACATTTGAGAGCATAGATAACATGATGTGTGGTACATGTAAGGTGTTTAGTTATTTTGAAGGGTTGTAGGTCTTTCGACAATTTAATCTCCTTGCAATTATGACTGTGTTTACAGGCCTTAAAACTGCAACAGATGAAAAATCCTTGAATATTGGTCCTTCCTTGTTCTACAGTAGTGAGGGTTCTACATATAATGTCCTTAAGGGATTTAGCCTTCTTATACGTAATCTGGGGGTTATCATCAATGTATGGGGCCAGATCAGAATCAGTTTTCAGAACATCCCAGAATTTACTTAAACCTTTTCGAAGTTCTCTTGATTGTGTGTGAATTGTTGTTATAAACCTGAGCTTACTGTCTGGTTCTTTTTCTTCTTTGTTTCTCGGAATGAGCAATGTATCCCTTGTTTGTTTTTCTGCTTTTGCACAGGCTTGCTGTATCATTTTCTGTGTGTAACCTCTTTTATAAATCTTTCTGTCATAGTAGAAAAAAAAAAAAATGCTATGACAGAAAGATTTATAAAAAGAGGTTACACACAGAAAATGATACAGCAAGCCTGTGCGAAAGCATAAAAACATCGATCAATGAAAACCCCCAGATTACGTATAAGAAGGCTAAGATTGCCCGCACTCCAGGTACTTCCTAAAAGATGTTTATTCACTGCTGACGCGTTTCAACCAAACGGTCTTTGTCAAAGCATATATATATATAGCCAGTAGGTAGTTATAGTTAGGATCATGTTTCCATAGGAGAAGTATTTTTGACTTGCCTATAACTTTGGCATCGTTTGATGGATCTTCACAAACTTTTCCCAGAAAAAGTGTAAAGGTAGGTCTTGCTGTGCATGGAAAGTTTCAGGGTGACCGTTAAGTGGGCCAGAGAAAAAGTGGGGCCAAAAAAAGTATATTTTCAATGTCAATTCCCATTGGGACTTTGAGCACGACTATGTCCTGAACCGCTGGACGGAATTACACTAAATGTGGACAAAAGGTAGTTTTTGTTCCGCAGATCATGCTTTCAGCTATTCAGCTATTTGGTGTAAATCTGTTCAGTAGTTGTTGAGAAATTAAAGGAAATCCAAATTTGTATATCTGTGGCCACGACCACTTGGTGAAAAATAAAGAGTTAGCGCAGAGATCTGCAGAGCTCTGATTGGCTGCCAACATTTCAACCAGGAAGTCTTGGCAACCATAATGGGACACGGCTTCAGCCAAGTCCCAAAAACAAATACAGAAAAAAAGAAAAGGGGGCAGGGTACAAATACCTTTGTTGTGTAGTTCCTACCAATCCGTAGGATCTGAGCGTTTGTAGACAACATAAACTTTGGGTGAGGTGCCTAGACTGATTCCATGCACCCTGTAGTATATGTTGGCCTAGAGACCAGCTAGCTCACAGTGCCACCATAAGCCCCCCTAACCTAAACAGGAAGCGAATGGTTTCCGGCAACCACTGAACATGACAAACCTGACCCCTCAAGGATCGTGGTAACAGATCTAGAATCCTTTCGCTCAGTAACTCATGCACTCTTGTTCTCATAGAGGTATACAAAGAATACACAATGGGAAGTTGTTCAATATATGTATTGAACCAACGTTATTCTTGTATAGAATACATGTGTACATGTGCTGCAATAATCAGTAGACAGAAGCATATGAAAGTGATTATGAGCACCAAAAGAGCAAATAGCAGGTACAGTTCCACCATGGTGCCAAAACAATGTATATATGCAGCCATATAAAACAAGATAGTAATCAGGTGTACTCCTACTATGCAAACCCTACTCTATGTGCATCTAGGGTGTGTGTGAGAAAGTATAGTTAAGAATCCCCCACACGGTTTTATCCAACTCCATTACCTGGAGGGGCAGAATGTAGGACCCCGTCTTGGTCATGAACTGGACACCCCTCACAGAGGTGTTAGGCAGCTGCTTGGCGAAGCCTCAGCATGCATGGACCTCTCAATGTTAGCAGAAGTGTCTCCTCTGTCTAACCCTCAGAAATGCAAATTTATTTATAATAAAAAGCATCCTTGCGATGTGTCTACAGATTAGTACTGTTATGGGTTTGCAGATATCATTATTGCCCCATGGATGAAGATAGGATGACATTTGTACAGCATGGAAGGCCATGTACAGGTTGTTCGAGGCATCATGATAATGTTGAGTGAAGCGAAATGTGTGAGCAAATCAGTTTCAGAGAAAGTAATCCAACATTGTCACACACGCAAATATGTGCAAAGGTTTACAGTAAAATGGTATTCTGCAGAAAAAGGACAATGTAATAAAAATGTGCTGTTTTGCTACGTGGGCCTAACTCAGGCACATAACACCTTAACCCTCAAGCTATGGTGCAAAAAAGCAATTTTGTTTTATAAATTCATGGCAAATTTCGGTAATATTTGTGAATAGCGCCATGAATTAAAAAAATACAAGCGCGGTCTCCCACGCTTGTTTTTCAAGAAGCCCCCGGGTGTGCCAGGTCCTGGGGGCATGCTGCCTTTAATAAATAAGAAGGAGAGCGCATGGGTGCCTCTCTCCTAGGGCTTTTTTATGTATCGGGGATCACAACCTCCCCGGGCTAATGCAAATTTTATCACGGGCCGCATGGACCCGTCAGGGCCCCCGGGACCCTCATCTCCCAGTAGCAATATGGCTCGGGACCACCACCTCCCTGGGGCCAGCCTGTGTACAGAGAAGGAGGGGTCTTCCCTCCTGGAGCCATTAATGACCCTGGGGACCGCCACCCCATAGGGGCCAGCTCCTGCTATGTCTTGAGGTGCCAACTCCAAGACATAGATGTCTGCTTTTGCTTGGCGGGAGCTGATAGCTCCCACCAAGCAAACACTCTGCTTCCAGCAAGCGGGAGCTGTTAAAATGCTCCCACTTGCTGAAAGCGGATGCTTCTCTTTCCCTGCCCGCAGACATGCAGCCAGGGAAAGATATGAAACTATTGCTTTGCACATAGGGAGCTGCATTTCCAGCAGCTCCCTATTAGCAAGAGAAATGCTGGCTCCCTCTGGAAACGGGGAGCTGTTTGGGACCGTGGGGCATTGAGGCTAACCCGAGGTGCCCATCCTGCACACTGGGTGCCCTGGATGGGACCAGGGCACCCAGGGACACAAGGCCCAAGCCCCAGGGGATGGGGTCACCGGGGTTGTGCATTCAGTTATATATGTACACCTTTATAGTCAAAAATATCAAACTATACATCAGACATAAAAACTAAATTAGCGCTTACCATAGAAGAACTCAACTGATGAAAAAATTCAAACTATACTAAACCAAACAATAAAACAAAACCATAAACAACCTTAACCAATAAAACCAAACAAACAAATCAACAATATAAAAAGGCATACTAATTTAAACAACTAAATATTTCAAAAATGACAAATGCTGCAAGACAAGGCACTCCGTTGGATTCTCTAAACCAACCATTAAAGAAGAAATATAAACATCTCACCAACTACCTAACCAAGCAAGTAATACTGATATTTAAACAAAAACAAAACTGCTACTAAGCTTAAAAATTTTAAATAGCAAAAAATATCAAGACACTCTTCAATTTTTATCTTATTACATAGACTTCCCAAAAGAAAAGATCTATGACTTTAAACCCAATAAACTATCACAAACCAGCAAAAAGATATAAGAAAGCAAGTATACATAGATAAATAACAAAATATAAACTCATCCAAATAGTGAAGAAAAATAAACTGACCAACTTCTACAAATTACCAATAAAGTAACATTTAAAATGAAAAGTACATTACTTTTTCATCCAACAGAAAAGAAAGCACCAGCTCCACATTAGAATATCCCCAATGGAAAAGCTGCAATACCATGCGGAACATCTCAACAGAACATACATGTAAGTATACAAAATAAAAGTAGTTGTATTTTTAAAATGTTAATAACAAACATGCAAAAGTTCAAATATGATGTATACTTATACTGTTACACTACCTTTAGATACAATGACAGCGGCTGCCAAAATTTATCACTTCACAGAAAGAAAATCAGTTACTAAATTACATCGGCTACACACACAGCCAAGAAAGTGCATCATCTGAAAATATAAACTGGAAATGTACTAAATAATATTCTTATGCATGCTTTGAGAGGGCAACTACAAAGGATGATGTAATAATTTATATAAGAGAGCACAACCGCCCGCCAAATGTGACAGAAATAGAAGAAAGAGAGATATTACAGGATATAAGAGAGGCATGCACTAGCTCCCAAGAACCCACAAGCAAAATCCTTAAAGCTATACTACCTAAAGTCCCCGAACACATAACAGGCCAACTACGACCTATTGCATGAACAAGAAAAGTCACCAGTGATATCCCACCTGTCTCTAGAAGATACCAAGACATACACATACCTTAAAATTTAACAATTACACACAATGAGGAATCTTTCCTTTTACATGACAGCCCAAATAATGAGAAGCAAATCCTAAAATTCTCTACAGCAGACAACCTAATAAAACGTAGCCAATGGCAAACCTGGATGATGAATGGAACATTCAAAATGTGTCCCAAACCATTCACTCAGATATACACCATACATGGTGAATATCAAAACACAAATATATCACTTTTATATATATCAAATAAATAAAACAGCACTTACTATGACCTCTTAAACCATATAAAACATCAAACAAATAACTACTCCTGCTTTGAGCATTTTGAACCATTCTAAAAATATGCCCCCACACAGACATACAAGGCTGTTACTAGTATTCAAAGTATATAGAGATATCTCCAAAAATCTACACCAAGGTGTCGATTACGATGCCATAGGTAACGGCTCCGACCCTCTGTCATAGCCATTCCTATGGCATCGTAATCTACTGTTTGGATTAATTTCTGACTGACCCATTTTGATGGGGTCGGTCGGAAACTAATCTAAACAGGATTTCGGAAAAGCTTATGACAGGCTTCAAAAGCCCCTCTGCCATTCGTAATGCCTCCTATAATCCCAAGGACGGCTCTTTCGGCCTGAGGGATTATAATGTCGGATTCCGACAGCCTTTCTGTGCCGGCCTTTCCGACACAGAAAGGCTGTGAGAAGTCGACTTTGGGGGCCCCCAGCAGGGCCCCCATAGGTACAAGGCCTCCACAAGGCAGCTGAGGGGGCACCTATGGTGCCCCCCTGTTAATCCCTGCACCCAGTGGAAGGCACCTCGAGGTGCCTGCCACGGGGTGCAGGGATGAACTGCACCTCAGCTCTTTACAATGAGAGCATGCATTCTGGTCGGAATGCATGCTCCCATTGTAAAGAATGAGAGTGTGACCGAACAGTGTTCGGTCGCATCCTAATTGCTGGTTTGGGACCGCCGACAGGAGGTCGGTCAGTCCCAGTTTCAGATCGATGTCAGATGGACTCAGGTCCGTCCGACATCGAAATCAGCCCCTAAATGTAGAATATTCCACAAACCATCTATTTGCATTTGAAATTAAAAACTTGAAAGCACTAGCCTATATCCCTGTCACAGAGGTAGTTAACAACTACAATTTACTAATAGGAAACCCTTTCTACCCAAAAAATGAAGACCCCTAATGGACTATTTCAAAGACACCTGGGTTGGTAGACTGCATCGCTCTGGACACAGATGCCATTCAAAATTCCAAATACCATGGCAGAATGTATATGACAGCACCTTGGCACAAGAAGCTAAAACAAGGAACACAGTGGAAGGATGGCACAACCCCTTCCAATCCACAGTAGGCACCACTCAACCTACAATGTACAAATTTATAAAAGTATTACAGAAAAGCAAAGCTACCAAGAACCACGAATGCAGCAATCTGTAAGCCAAATTGCCCCTAAACTTAGCAAACAAGCCAAAAGAATGTACAACATGCTACATTTTTATAGTCAAACTCTTTATAAATAACAAAGGATTAGATTACTTAGAAATCATAGCCAAAAGCCCCTTCTAAAACAAATGTCAACCATCCAAAGTCCTCAATAACTATGACAAACTCTAAACCAATGTATCCAAATCTTTTTGTTGCTGAATAATAAATATAATATTTTATTAGATCACTCAAGTAATTATTTTAAATCCCAATGTTAAAAACTGATATCATAAAAGTATATATACATTATACAAAAAAATATAACCATCAACAACCAAGGTAGTTAAAAGGAACCTCAATCCTTCACATTAAATAATTGAAACACATAATCCAACGAATTCCACATAACAATCACATATATTTTACATAAACAATATCATATCACATTTCCCTACCAAAATAAATAAAAGAAATAAAACATACTGTTCTGTATTTGCAGACCTTTCTCTGTCTACATGTAATAAAAAATAGTAATCCATCAATAATTAGGTAAATAATATCTAAAATCCCACCCAAAAATTAAAAAATAAAACAAATCCAATATAAATTCCTCAAAGCATTCCAAGTATCTAGGTGCCATAAGAAAAGTATTTCAAAATAGGAAACACTTCAGGAAACCAGCAAAAAGGAAATCAAAGTAAAAACCATTGGTTTATTCTAAACCAAAACTGATTTCCTTTAAAAAAAAGTAAACTCCAAATGCTCATAGAACACATACATAGACAAAAACCTGTAAAATACATTTTTAAAAAACACCAGCAAACCACATTACATTTCCAAAAAAACATATACATAGCAGTTAACCACCAAATTATAACTAACATCACACAGTTTAATATAGCATAGTGACACATTACTAAAACAGTGTACAAAATTGAAAAACTACAAGCTAGTGAAAAACACTGACAGTAATACATCCAAATATAGAAATAAACCCACAAACAACACTATAACTACCTTTCAGACCTCCCTCCTAAATCCCAACTACCTTCAAGACCATTGAAAATCCTTAAAAAAGGACTTACCTGTTTCGACAAATAGCAGCACCTTATCGCGGGAAAATAGACTAAAAATAACACATATAGATGGCAAACTAGAAGGTTGCATTAAAAACAAATTGTCAGTAAATGAAACTAAAATAAAGACTATCTCCCCATAATAACTGAAAGGGAAATATTGTAAAAATGTTGAATAAATGTTAAAAAAAATTAAGAATTATTAAACATGTAAAACATACCAAACAATGTTTTCAAAAATTCTGAAAGAATTGTAAAGTATAAATTACATAATAGTATAAAATATATACAAATATTTAATATATACTTATAAAACATACAGTAAAATAATGTTTAAAATATTTATATAAAAAAGTTAAGCAATGTTGAAGAATTGTTAAACAATGAAAAATAAGAGTTGAAAATGTACAACAGACAAATGTATATAAATATCATTTACCTGCTTCCTACTATTAAAAATAATGAAAAATGGTTGTATTTACTTAACATTATTTTTTTTCCTTGAAGTATATATGATTAAAAATGTAAAACTATAAAATAACTAAGAATTGGAAACATAAATAAAAATAGAAAAATGCGTGGCATATCTTTATTATACAAAAAATGTAATTCATAATATCATTTGTCAAAAACATACCATTTTTTAGGTCTCGCGCCTAGCGCGAGAGTTCTTGTAGGGGCTTCAGAAAGCTGACCAGACGCTCATGAGTCATGGCCTTTTCTGTGCGGTTACCCGCACGGCCAGCATCTGTTTCCAATTATCGTGCCCAGACGCGGGCGCGATAATTGGAAACACATGGCGGCCGTGCGGGTAATCGCAAGCAAAAGGCCATGACGCACGAGTGTGTGGTCAGCTCAGCAGGCTGCCGCGCTCGCTCGCCCCCGCTCCTCTCTTCAAAGCTTTGTTGTTTTAGTTGCTTTCACTTTCGCGGTCGCATTCTTACAACGCGCGCAGGGGCCATCTGTTTTTTTTTTTAGTTTTATATAGGGAAACTCGACCCGAAGGTATCAGAGCGCTTTACACGAGCACCAGTTGTGTTACAGAAGGACACATTCATGTTGAGCATCCCTGCCGAGACTCGAACCCGGCTTCCCTAGCTTCGAGGTCGACCGCTCTAGCCGTTAGGCCACATCCTCTCCTCTAACTGCTCTAGGATCATTTCAATGAGCCTTTTCGCTCAATACACCTACATGTATTTTCTACATTTATTTACACGTGATGCGATGATTGTCTCTTGGCGCTTGGCTGGAAAGGTGAACATATCTGGGAAGAAGGTTGGACCCTTCTGGGATTTTAAATACTGTGGCAATTCACTAGATGTGCTTTCGGAGCTGAGTTTTATCTAACATGGAGGAGAGTTCACAGCGTTTTGAAACAGTTTAATATTGCAGCATTTCTGTTTATATTTGAAATACTTTATGCATCCTGCTTTTAGAAACACAGTTTTGCATGACATCAGTCGTTTCAATGATAAAGTCGATTGGGTGGTCATACAAAACTTCTTTTGGAAGCAGTATAAAAGATCTACAAATGTTTTGCTCTACTAAACAAACACACGTTTGACACTTGGATATGTAATCGAATTAGAAATGTAACCTGATTGTTTTAGGATTAAGAGACAAGGAATATGACTTATTTTTCAAAAGTGCTTCACACAAATATTTGGCTGATTATATGTGCTTTAAAAACATTTGTTACTTTTATCCAATTTATTGGTACTCAATTTACCGACCTTGGAAAGATGGAAGACCAAGTCAAGTAAATATGTTAAAGGTCACTTTACGTGGCTGCTACTATCCACACATAATGCATAGATACCTTGTTTACCATAGCACGACTGGGGCTGAGCACCTGTGTGTGGCATTGGTATGAGCACACCTCAGCAATCAATAACAAGCATTGGCATAGCCAATAGGTCTCCCCTTTGGGACCTTATAAGTGTTTAGCCATGCAACAGTTGATGTTGTTGCACCAATGATATTGTGCTGCATAACTAAATACTTATAAGGTCCCAAAGGCGAGACCTATTGGCTATGCCAATGCTTGTTTTATATTTCTTATCACCAACATTAATGATTTTTTAATACAATTATAAAATTAAAATGTCCCACTCCAACATAAAATATTTTAAAAAACTTGTCAGATGCAAAAGGGGTAACATTTACTATTCCCAAGAACATCTAAACCAATTTGGGGAAGGTGTTGGACACTAAAGGGGTGACATTTACTATGCCCTCTCAAATCTAACCATATTGGGGGAAGGTGTTGGATACTAAAGAAGTGCAAAAAGAACAATTGATGAACAGAATGCTGAACAATGTCAAACATTCACCCCAGTACAGAGATCTGGGCCTAAATCCATGTTTTGTTGCTCCCCATGTCATTCCAGTTTAAACCCAGCTATATGTAAATCAGTCTTGACCCTGCTCCCCATGGGAACAGTCTAACCCCAACTGCCAAGCCAGGTACTCCCTGGACCGGAAACAAGCATCCTGGGACCAGTTTCAGGGTATTACCCCTCATCAGCCAGGCTAGTTTGACTTCTGTGGCATTGACTATTCCCACTCCAATCAAAAGCAATTTGGGGGAAGGGGTTGAACAATAAAGGGTTGATATTTACTATTCCCATTCCAATGTAAATCAATTGGGGGAAGGGGCTGGACGGACACTAAAGGGTTGAAGTTTACTATTTCCACTCCAACCTAACCAAATTGGGGGAAGAAGTTGGACACTAAAGGGTTTAAATTTACTAATCCCAATACCATCTAAAGCAATTTGGGGAAGAAGTTGGACACTAAGGGGATGACATTTACTATTCTCACTCCAATCTAAACCAATTTGGGGAAGGTGCTGGATACTAAAAGGGTGAGATTTACTATTCCCACTACAATCTAACCATATTGGAGGAAGGTGTTGTACACTTAAGGAGTGGCATTTACTACTTGCACTCCAATCTAAACCAATTTTAATAAGGTGGTCAACATTAAAGCGGTGCCATTTACTATTCCCACTCCAATATAACCTTACTGGGGTAAGGTTATGGACATTGAAGGGTTGCTATTTATTTTTATCATTCCAAAGTAACCATATTGGGGGAAGGTGTTGGACACTAAAGGTGTGACATATGCTATTCCTACTCCAATCTAACCGTATTGGGGAAGGTCTTGGATATGAAATGGGTGAAATTTACTATTCCCACTCCAATCAAACCACATTAGTAGAAGGTTTTGTATAGTAAAGGGGTCAAATTTACTATTCCCACTCCAAACTAACCATATTTGTAAAGGTGTTGGATACTAAAGAGGTGACATTTACTATTCCCACTCCAATCTAAACCAATTTGGGGAAGGCGTTAGATACTAAAGGGATGAAATTGACTATTTTCATCCAAACTAAGCCAAATGGGGGGAGGTGTTTCACACTAAAGGGGTGACATTTACTATTCACACTCCCACATAAACCAAATTGGAGTAGATGTTGGACACTAAATGGGAAAAACAAATTCCACTCCAATATAAACTAATTTGTAGAAGGTGTTGGACAGTAAAGGGGTAACATTTACTATTCCCTCTGTAATCTATACCAATTTGGGGAAGGTGTTGGCCACTATAGAGGTGACATTTACTATTATCACTCCAATTAGGGGTGTGGGGTTGAACACTAAAGTGTTGGCATTAACTATTCCCGTTCGAATCTGACCATATTGTGAAAAGGTATTGGACACTAAAGGGTTGACATTTACCATTTCCACTCCAATCTAAACCAATTTGTGGAAGGTGATCGACACTAAAGTGTTGACATTTACTATTCTTGTTCCCATCTAAGCTGATTTGGAGAAGGTGTTGGACACTAAAGGAGAGAAATATACTTTCCCCACTCTAATTTATACCAATTTGGGGAAAGTGTTGGACACTAAAGGGCTTACATTTACTATTCCTAATCCAATCTAAACCAGTTTGGAGAAGATGTTGGGCACTAAAATGATGACATTTACTATTCCCATTCCAACCTAAATCAATTTGTGGAAGGGGTTGAACAGTAAAGGGGTGACATTTACTATTCCCACTCGTATCTATTCCAATTTGTGAAAGGTGTTGTGCACTGTAGGGGTTAAATTTACTATTCCCACTCCAATCTAAACCAATTTAGGGGAAGGTGTTGGGCAGCAAAGGGTGACATTTACTATTCCCACTCCAATCTAAACCAATTTGAGGAAGTAGTTGGACACTAAAGGGGTGGCATTTATTATTCCCACTCCAATATAACCATATTGGCGGAAGGTGTTGGATGCTAAAGGGATTAAATTAACTAACCCACTCCAATCTAAAGCAATTTGCAGTAGATGTTGGACACTCATAGGGTGACATTCACCCTTCTCACTTCAATCCAAACTGATTTAGGGAAGGCATTGGACACTAAAAGGGTGACATTTGCTATTCCCATTTTAATATAAACCAGTTTGGATAAGATGTTGGACACTAAAGGAGATACATTTTCTAATTTCACTCAAATCTATACCAATTTGGGGGAAGTGCTGAACACTAAAGGGGTTACATTTATTATCCCAACTCCTATCTAAACCAATTTTGAAAAGGTGGTGGACACTAAAATGGTGACATACTATTCCCCCTCCAATCTAAACCAATTTGGGGAAGGCGTTGAACACTAAAGGGGGCACATTTACTATTCCCACTCAAATCAAAACGAATTTGGAGAAAGTGGTGGACACTAAAGGGGAACATTTTACTATTTCCACTCCAATCTAAAACAATTTGTGCAAGGCCTTGGACAGTGAAGAGGTAACATTTATTATTCCCTCTGCAATCTATACCAATTTGGGGGAAGTTGTTGGAGAGTAAAGGTTGACATTTACTATTCCCACTCCAATCTAAACTAATTGAGGTAAGGTGTTGGACTCTAAAGTGGTGACATTTTTATTCTCCAACTCCAGCCACTATAGAGTTGACATTTACTATTATCACTCAAATCTAACCAAATTGGGGCAAGGGGTTGGACACGAAAGGGATGGCATTTACTATTCCCACTCCAATCTAACCATATTGGCGGAAGGTGCTGGATGCTAAAGGGATGACATTTACCATTTCGACTCCAATCTAACACAATTTGGGGAAGGCGTTGGACACTAAAGGTTTGACATTTACAATTTTCACTCTAATTAAACCAATTTGGGGAAGGCACTGGACACCAAAGTGGTGATATTTACTATCCCCACTCCAATCTAAGCCAATTTGGAGAATGTGTTGGACACTAAATGAGAGAAATATACTTTTTCTACTCCAATCTATACCAATTTGGGGAAAGTGTTGGACACTAAAGGGCTTACATTTACTATTCCCACTCCAGTCTAAAAAAATTTGGAGAAGGTGTTGGACACTAAAATGGTGAGAATTACTATCCCCGCTCCACCTAAACCAATTTTTTGGAAGGTGTCGAACAGTAAAGGGGTGACATTTACTATTCCCACTCCAATCTATACCGAATTCTGGAAGGTGTTGGACACTAAAGGTGTGTCATTTACTATTCCCGCTTCAATCTAAACCGATTTGAGGGAAGGTTTTGGACAGTAAAGGGTGACACGTACTATTCCCACTCCAATCTAAACCAATTTAGGTAAGGTGTTTGACTCTAAAGGGGTGAATATTTTCTTCTCCCACATGAATCTAACCACACTGGGGGAAGGTGTTGGATACTAATGGGGTTATATTTACTATTCATATATATACAGGGACCTTTTTGACCTTAAATTTATCAAAAACTACTCAATGGATTTACACCAAATAACAAAAAACACAATCTGTGGACCGAACTCTAGCTTCCTGCCAAATTTGGTGCAATTCTGTTCAGCAGTTTTTGCTCTAGCAAATCTTGAAGAAGTGTATGGAAAATTCATGGGAATTTTGTGTTTTGGGACCCCCCTTCTATCTCAGCCCCTGCTTGAGGGATCACCCCAAAACTTTCAAGGAACGAGCTGCGATGGATGAAAGTTTATTTGGGAAAGTTTTGTGAGCATTCGGCGACCGGGTCCAAAGTTGTTAGAAAACCAGGAAACAATCTTTCAATGTAAAAGCAGACCTAACTAGAACTACCTAGTGGTGCCAGTCTAAATATGTATATATTCACTGACACAAAAACAAAGGTTAAAGGGATGTTATAGTTCTGATTTTACACACACAAAACATAGAAATTTAGCAGTGAGAGTTAACTGAGTTAACTATAACTTATGCCCCCACAATGCACTGCTTATGACCTCACATGTTACATCACTGATGACATGGTCAGTGACATCACTGATGACATCTCAAATGACATGAGTGCCCCCTCCCCCTTTTATTAAACAGCCGGGCCCCTAAGGGGTGGCTGTCCCTAGGGCTGAAATTGACCTGGGATGGTGGCCGCGCATACCCTCCGCCTATTTCTGTATGGCTTGGCCCAAGGGGTGGTGGTCCCCGGGGCCAAAATCAGCACTGGAGGGGGCCACATGCATCCCCCTCCCCCATATATATATCATGAATCCACTCTCTGGAACCTGGCCCATTCTGGGAGGCATAAAAAAATATAAGCGTGGACGCCCACGCTTGTTTTTTATTTTATTTTGCTGCGGATTTGCCTTAACCTCCATGAATATGTTGCAAAATTGGAAAAAACAAAACGTCGTTGGCCCCCAGCAGGGTCCCTGTGGGATGCCACCACCGGGCCTAGGTGGTCAGGGTGTTCCTACCCTGCTCCCTTATTGTTTTTTTCAAACATATAATGTCCCTGTAACCTTTATTTTTCAATGAAAATACATACAAGACGGTGCAAAGATGGCGGTGCTGGTAACTGAAGGTACTACAATGGAATCGTAGTCCTTTTTTGTTGGCTACACTGAAGGGGGAGTAATGAGGACTACATAACCACCGGCACAACATGGATTCTCACATTCAGCATTTGAGAAAGGCTAGTTTGCTGAAACGTGTCATGCTGTGAGAAAGCAATGCATTTTTAAAAAGGGGACTGAGCAGAATAAATGCATTTGGAAACCCATAAGAGTGCTCCGTTTTCGTTCCTTGGTGGAGGGACATTGGTGAGGAATTTCCAACGTGCAAGCCACATGCACGCCGGAGGCACCCATCGAGAAGGAGTTTGGTAGTTTGTGTGGCAATTTGTGGATTGTAATTACTAAATCTGGCAGAACCGTCGCAGCCCAATGAAGAAACTTTGCCTGCTAACAAGAAGTTGGACATGACTACATGATAAGGAGGCAGTCACTGAGACCAGCACCTTCAGGTTAAAGAGTCTCAATGGGCAAGTAAGCGGTTGACGAAGGGGATAATGTGCAATGTAGTCACCCCTAAATTACAGCGCAGAGTGGCACGATGCAGTCGCGATCAATGCATAAAAACATGAAGGATTACTGAAATAGGAACATTATCACTGAGATCAACATCACTAAGATTGTATCAAAGACATGCAAAGGTGGTGGTGCTGGTAACTGAAGGAACTACAATGGAATCGTAGTCCTTTTTTGTTGGCTACACTGAAGGGGGAGTAATGAGAACTACATAATCACCGGCACAACATGGATTCTCACATTCAGCATTTGAGAAAGGCTAGTGTGCCGAAATGCGTCATGCTGTGAAAAAGCAATGCATTTTTAAAAAGGGCACTGAGCAGAATAAATGCATTTGGAAACCCATAAGAGTGCTCCGATTTCGTTCCTTGGTGGAGGGACATTGGTGAGGAATATATATATATATATTCACTGAAAAAACCATAGGTTTCAGGGACGTTATAGTTAGTTGGACATTTCACTCATACAAAACCAGCGAAATTCCGCCGTTATAGTTAGTTCAGCTAACTATAACTCGCGCCCCCGCAATGCACTGCTGATGATGTCACATATTACATCATTCATGACATGGTCAGTGACATCACTGATGACATCTCAAATGACATCACTGATGACATCACTGATGACATCATCCAGTGACTGTGTGTTTCTTTAAAGTTTAAATATGTTTTATATATATGCCAAGGTGTATTGAAGAATGAGTGGGTGTATAAGTGTCTGGATGGAGGATTTAGTAGGTGCGTGACTAACTGTTTAAGTGAGTGATTAAATGTGTCTTACTGAATGCATGGGTTAGTGACTAAACTGTGTGAATGTCTGTATCAGTCTGTCTGTTGAATAAGCTGCTGCATGGGTTGGTCAGTAGCTACATGAGTGTTTATATGGTTTATCGATTGGTTGCCTGAGTATTTGTATGGGTGCCTGACTGTGTGTGTGGGTGGGTGAGAGGTGTGTGACTCTGTGCATAGATGTTTGAGTGGTTGATTCACTGGGTGTATGGGTTCAAGAGTGCATGTGGAAACAGCTGTATGGGTGGGTGAGTGTGTATATGGGTGTGTTGGTGAGTGAATGGATGTCTCAGTGGTACATGTCCAAGTAACTACATATGTAAAAGGCAGTGTATGTGAGAGTTGGAGTATATAAATGACTATATATGAGAGTCAGTGATTGTGAGAGTGGCTGTATGGATGAGTGTGTACTTGTATCAGTGATTGTATAAGAGAGTAAGTATGCGTTTGTTTCTGTATGAATAAGTGATGTGGTGTGTGTATAACTGAATAGGTGAGTAAATGGAAGTGTGACTGATTCTTTGCATGACTGACTAGGTGTGTGAGTAACTCTGGATGAGTGGTGGTGTGTGAGTGTCTGTATGGGTGTATGAGTGCATATGATAGTGTTGTATTGATGAGTGACTGCATGTATGAGTGATTGTATGGGTGAATGAGTGGGTGTGTGTGTAGACCTAGGAATCAGTGAGTGTGTATGTAGTAACTGGTATTGGTGTGTCGATGGTTTCGAAAATGGTAGTCTGTATTTTACAGTGGGTGTATCAAAGGTTATATTAGGGTGTGAGGAGATGCATCAGATTTTCACATGGATGATGTCACCAGTGATGTCATCAGTGATGTCATTTGAGATGTCATCAGTGATGTCACTGACCATGTCATGAATGATGTAATATGTGACGTCATCAGCAGTGCATTGCGGGGGCGCGAGTTATAGTTAGCTGAACTAACTATAACGGCGGAATTTCTCTGGTTTTGTACGAGTGAAATGTCCAACTAACTATAACGTCCCTGAAACCTATGGTTTTTTCAGTGAATTTCTAAGGTTTTTTAAATGCTAATTTCTAACTATAACGTGCCTGAAACCTATGTTTTTTTCAGTGAATTTCTAAGGTTTTTTAAAAGCTAATTTCTAACTATAACGTGCCTAAAACATATGGCTTTATCAGTGAATTTCTATGGTTTTTTTAAATGCGAATTTCTAACTATAACGTCCCTGAAACCTATGGTTTTTTCAGTGAATTTCAAAGGTTTTTAAATGCTAATTTCTAACTATAACATAGCAGTCTCGTTTTCAGTGTGGTGGAGAAAGGTGAGCGTGGCCTCCGAACACCTTTTAGCAATCCCACTGTGTGGGATTTACTGGAGGTAACAGGAGGGGTAGTTAGCCCCCAACATCAACCTTCGGGCCAACTACCCCTTTTATTACCTCCAGTAAGTCCCACACAGCAAGATTGCTAACTTGTTATATCAGGCCCGCCCCCTCCCTGCACCACTGTGCAAACGCGCCCCCTGGCGCATTGTAAATTGGGGGATTAATTCCCCTTGAGTCCTGAAGGTCCCTGGGGGCCAACTAGCCCACCAGGTACCTCCAGTAAGCGCCAGAGAGCTGCGTTGCAGAGAGGTGTAAAAAGGGGCATGTCCTCAGAACACCTCTCTGCAACGCGGCTCTGTGGCGCATACTGGAGGTACCTGGTCCTTGTGGGAACCCCTGAGCAGGCCTAGGGGGTCAGGGTGTTTCTACCCTGCCCCCTTTTCTTCTTTTTTACCCTCTTTGCACTGTTTTCTTGTGACTCGGTTCTACCGAGTCACAAGATGGCTGCCAACACTTCCTGGTTTGGAGTGTTGGCAGCCAATCAGAGTGAAGCTCGTGCCCGGGAGGGTTCACGATCCCTCCTCGGTGCTCAGATATATACATTTTTTCTTTCTTTAATTTCTCAGCAACTACTGAACGGATTTACACCATTTAACAAAAGGGCTCTTTCTGAACTAAGGGCTACCTTTTTGCCAAATTTGGTGTAATTCCGTTCAGCAGTTCGGGCTGTAGCTTTGTCTAAAGTTTCCTATGGAAATTAACATGGGGAAAACGCGTTTTGAGACCACCCTTTTTTCTCGGCTCCCGCTTGACGAATCACCCCAAAACTTTCAAGACAGGAGCTGACCGGAGCGGGCCACTAGTTTTGAAAATTTTGCGAAGATTCATCAAACGACGCCAAAGTTATTGGGAAAACAAAAAACGTTTTTTGAATAGAAACGAGGTCCTGACTATAACTACCTACTGGCGACCGCCAGTAGGTAATATATATATATATATATATATATATGTATATATATATATATATATATATATATATATATATATATATATATATATATATATATATATATATATATATATACCACAAGAATCCTTTCAGAATAAGAAGGAAACAGCACTCTAGGTCATTAGAAGTCTTACGTTGGTTTATTTAAGACAGGCCACTCTGGACAGAGGACGTGTTTGGGCTGTACAACAGCCTTACACATCTGTTTGATATTTATATATATATATAACTTTCCACCGTTTGTCCCGCAACAAAAATGCACTCATGTCAGGTAACTCTCTTTTATTATGGGTAACAACTCCGGTGATGCACATTAAGGCAAATGATTTGCCTGACGCGTTTCGGACCTATATATATATATCACTGAAAAAAACAAAGGGTACAGGGACGATATAATTAGGCTCAGATTTCACTTGCACAAAACCAATGAAATTAAGCAGTTATAGTTAGCCGAGCTAAATATAACTTGTGCCCCCCCGCAATGCACTGCTTATGACCTCATATATTACACCACTCATGACATGGTCAGGGACATCACTGATGGCATCTCAAATGACATCACTGATGATATCATCCAGTGACTGTGAGTGTTTTAAAAAAGTTTATGGCTGTTAAATATGTATACCAAGGTGTATTGGTGAATCAATGGGTGTATGAGTACCTGTATGGATGATTCAGTGGGTGCGTGACTGACTGTATAATTGAGTGATTAGGTGTCTCAGTGAATGTATGGGTGAGTGACTGGTTGTGTGAATGTCTGTATCAGTCTGTCAGTTGGTGTCTAAGTGGCTGTATGGGTTTGTGAGTGGGTACATGAGTTTCTGTATGAGTGAGTGATTGGTCATCAGAGTATCTCTATGGGTGTCTTAGTGTCTGTGTGGGTGGGTGAGGGGGTGTGTGACTGCCTGTATGAATGAGTGAGTGTGTGAGTCAGTGGCTGTATAGGTTAGTGAATGCATGCGTGAGGGGCTGCATTGGTGAGTGAGTGTGTATATGGCTATGTTGGTGAGTGAGTGCATGTGTTTGTGGTATATGGGTGAGTACATTGGTATGTAAAATGCAGTATAGGTGAGTGATGGGGTATATGAGTGACTGTATGGGTGAGTGAGTGAATGTGACAGTGGCTGTATGGCTGAGTTTGTGCTTATGTCAGTGACTGTATAGGTGAGTGAGTATATCTTAGTATCTGTATGAATAAGTAAGTGGGTGTGGGTATAACTGTATGGGTGAGTAAGTGGCTGTGTGACTGACTGTATGGATGAGTGGAAGGTGTGTGAGTAGCTCTATGGGTGACTGACTCAGTGTGTGAGTGGCTGTATAAGTGTATGAGTGGATAGGTCAGTGGCTGTATTAGTGAGTCAGTGGGTGTATGAGTGGTTGTATGGGTGAGTGAGTGGATGTGTGTGTAGACATATGAATCAGTGAGTGGGTATATAAGTACTGGTATGGGTCTGTGAATGTGCTTGTGAATGGCTGTGTGGGAGTGGAAGTGGGTCTATGAAAGGTTCTATGGGAGTGTAAGTGGATGTGTTATTGAGTTTGTTGATGATGCCATCAGTGATATCATTTGAGATGTCATGTGTTAAATATATATACTAAGGTGTATTGGTGAATCACTAGATAGATGAGTGTCTGTATGGATGATTCAGTGGATACGTGACTGAGTGTATAAGTCAGTGATTAGGTATCTCAGTGAATGTATTGGTGAGTGACTGGTTGTGTGAATAACTGTATAAGTCTGTCAGTTGGTGTCTAAGTGGCTATATGGGTGTGTGAGTAGGTATGTGGGTGACAGAATTGATGAGTAATTGGTTGTCTGAGTACCTGTATGATTGTCTGAGTGTCTATGTGGGTGGGTGAGAGGGTGTGTGACTGCCTGTATGGATTAGCGAGTGGGTGATATGCATATGTGAGGGGCTGTATGGGTGAGTGTGTGTATGGCTGTATAGATGAGTGAGTAGATGTGTAAATGGTATATGGTGAGTAACTGGAATGTGAGAGGTAATATAGGTGAGTGATGGGGTGTATGAGTGGTTATATGGGTGAGTGAGTGAATGTGAGAGTGGCTGCATGGGTGAGTGTATGCGTGAGTGTAAGTGGCTGTGTGATTGACTATATGGGTGAATGACTAGGTGTGTAATTAACTCTATGTGTGTCAGTGGCTGTATAAGTGACTGAGTGGGTGTATGAGTGGCTGGATGGCTGAGTGAGTGGATGTGTGTGTAGATCTATGAATCAGTAAGTGGTTGTGTGAGTACTGTTATGGGTCTGTTAATTGGTTTGTAAATGGTTGTGTGGGAGGGAGAATGGGTGTATGAAAGGTTCTATGGGGTGTGAGTGGGTGCATTATTGATTCTGTAGATGATGCCATCAGTAATGTCATTTGAGATGTCATCAGTGATGTCATCAGTGTTGTCACTGACCATGTCTTAAGTGATGAAATATGTGAGATCATAAGCAGTGCATTGCGGGGGCATGGGTTATAGTTAGCTCAGCTAACTATACCTGCTGAATTTCACTGGTTTGAATCTAAGCCTAACTACAACGTCCCTGTAACCTTTGTTTTTTTCCAGTGAATGTCTATGGTTTTTTTCAAATGCTAATTCCTAACTATAACGTCACTGTAATCTTTGGTTTTTTTCAGTGATTTTCTGTGTTTTTTTAAGTAGTAGTCACGTATGCAGAGTGCTGGGGAAAGGGGGTGGGGCCTCTGACCAGCTCTCAGTAATTCCACTGTGCCAGACTTACAGAAGCTACCAGGAGGGCTTCTTGGCCCCCAAGTTACCTCAAGAGTGAAGTGGACTTCATCCCTCAACCAGTAGTGCACCAGGAGCCACATTGGCAGAGTGGTGGAGAAGGGGGGCGTGGCCTCCGAAGACCTTTTAGAAATCCCGCTGTTTGGGACTGGAGGGGTAGTTGGTCCCCAAGGATGTCTTTGGGGGCCAACTTTCCCTCCTGTTACCTCCAGTAAGTCCCACACAACAGGATTGCTGAGAGATTGTAGGAGACAAAGCCCCCTTTCTCCACCACTCTGCAAATGCACCTCCTAGTGCACTACTAGTAAGGAGATGAAGTCCCCATGGCTACAGTGGGTCCTTCGGGGGCAACTACCCCTCCTGTTACCTCCAGTAAGTCCCACACAGCGGGTTTGCTGAGAGGTTTTTGGTGGCCACACCCCCTTTCTCCAATGCTCTGCAAACGCATCTCCAGGGGCTGTAATATGTGTTTTCATTGTTTGCACCCGGTGCACCTTTTAAAAAGTGCGCAGAGGGCAAGCAATGAAAATACACCCTGTTACAATGAATGCGCTGCCCCAGGGCAGCCGCGAACCCGTGCTGCCCTGGGGCAGTGCATTCATGTGAAAACACGGAGCAGCTGCTTGCAGCCGCTCCATGTTTTAGCAGTGCCGGCAACAACCCGCCTGCACTTTTGAAGGGGATTAGAGTTCCCCTTACAGGCAGGTGCAATCAGTGACTGCATCCGTCTGCAAGGGGATGTCTGAAGGGTCCATAGGACCCCCTTTTCCCCTCCAGAGGGGTCCTCTCAGGGGGCGCACTCACAGTGTGACACCTAGAAGGTGGCACACTGTGAGTGCACCCCCTGAGAGCTTCTTTGCCTCTGCGCCCACGTCTGTATTATGGCATGGAAGAAATTCCCTCATTTGCGTAGGACACCCTCTCAAGAGGCCTAGGGGATAAGGGTGTTTCTACCCTGCCCCGTTTTCTTTATTTTTTATGTTTTTTCCTGTGACTTGGTTTGACCGAGTCACAAGATGGCTGCCAACACTTCCTGGTTTGAAGTGTTGGCAGCCATTTAGAACTCTGCACGAGATCTCGGGAGGGGTCACCGATCTTCTGTGTCCCCAGTTGTATATCTGAAAAACCTTTAAATAACTCTGCAAACACTGAATGGATTTACACTAAATCACAAAAAGGCACTTGCTTGGACCAACATCTACCTTCCTGACAAATTTGGTGTAATTCTGTTTAGCGGTTCAGGCTGTAGCAGTGTCTTAAGGTCCTATGGAGATTAAGATCGGGAAAATGCGCTTTTAAGCACTCCCTAGTTCTTGGCTCCAGCGTGACGGATCACCCCAAAACTTTCAAGATAGCAACTGAAGTGAGCATTGCATCAGTTTTGAACATTTTGTGAAGATTCATCAAATGGCTCCAACATTATTGGCAAATAAAAAAATGCTCTTCCTATAGAAACTAGGTCCTAACTATAACTATAACTACCTACAGGTGACCACTGATTCACAAAAAAACCCCAAAGATTACAGGGACTTTATAGTTAGGAAATAGACTTAAAAAAACCTTTGAAATTCACTGAAAAAAACAAAGGTTACAGGGACGTTATAGTTAGGCTGACATTTCACTCGTACAAAACCAGAGAAATTCAGCAGTTATAACTACCTGAGCTAACTATAACTCATGCCCCTGCAATGCACTGCTTATGCCCTCACATATTTCATCACTCATGACATGGTCAGTGACATCACTGATGACATCACTAATGACATCTGAAATAAAATCACTGATGGCAATATGTAGAATTTTTCTTAGTATATCAATGGATTGCTAATGAATACTACAAACACTACTACAATTCTATTTGTATACAGGGCCTGACTACGCTTTCCCTGTACACATTCTGCAATAATTTGTTCTACATTTCTGGATACCATCACCTCTTTTTCTATAGGAGTGCCATTCTACATTTCATTACATCGTCCTCTTTCACCAATAGCATGATCTATTGTGTTATCCTGGAGATAGCTTTCTCCATTAAAGAACAGCTCTGCAGTAGAATATGTATCTATTCTCCACTAAAAACTGTACAACAGTTACTTCTATTCACTAATCTTTTCTTCTAGTTTTATCTCATCACGTATAACACCATTTTGTCAAGAGACTCTTCATTCTATTTATAATCAATCAATAAGGGGTTTGTTAAAGCGCGACTACTCACCCGTAAGGGCCTCAAGGCGCTAGGGGTGGGGGGTTGCAGGTTCCATTCCATCAAGGAGGGGGTCTGTCGAAGAGCCAAGTTTTGAGGTTTCTTGCGAAGATGGGGAGCGATGTTGTCTGTCTGAGGTGGAGCGGAAGGACGTTCCATGCGTTGGCCGCGAGGAAGAAGAAGGAGCGGCCTCCCGATCTAGTCTTTCTGGTGCGGGGGACCATGGCGTAGGAGACCTGGGCTGATCGTAGGGTCCTTTGGGGTGCGTGGAATTTGAGTCGGCTGTTCAGGTATGCTGGTCCGGTGCCGTGGAGGGCCTTGTGTGCGTGGGTGAGCATCTTGAAGGTGATTCTCGCCTCGACGGGGAGCCAGTGGAGTGTGCGCAGGTGCAAGGAGATGTGGCAGTGTTTTGGCAGGTTGAGGACCAGTCTTGCGGCGGCGTTCTGGATGTTCTGTAGCTTGCGGGTGAGGTTTTTGTTTATTCCGGCGTAGAGTGCGTTGCCGTAGTCGAGTCTGCTGGTGACCAGGGTGTGAGTGACGGTCTTTCGGTGTTCGAGGGGGATCCATTTGAAGGTCTTACGAAGGAGGCAGAGGGTGTGGAAGCAGGAAGATGAGACAGAGTTGATCTGGCGGTCCATTTTGAGCTCGGAGTCCAGGATTATTCCCAGGTTGCGTGCGTGGTCCGTGGGGGTTGGCGGGTTTCCGAGGGCGGGGGGCCACCAGGTGTCGCTCCAGGCATCTGGGTTTGGGCCCATGATGAGTACTTCTGTTTTGTTGGTGTTTAGTTGTAGGCAGCTGTTTTTCATCCATTTGGCGACGGCTTCCATGCCTTCTCGAAAGTTGCGTCTGGCGGTGTTGGGCTCGTTGGATAGGGAGAGGATGAGTTGGGTGTCGTCTGCATATGACACAATGTTGAGTACGTAGGTTCTGATGATGGGGGCGAGTGGAGCCATGTAGACGTTGCTGGGGGACTCCGCAGGTGGTAGGTGTGGGGTCCGAGAGGAAAGGGGGGAGTCTGACCTGCTGCGTCCTGCTGGAGAGGAAGGAGCGGATCCAGTCGAGGGCCTTGTCCTCGATTCCTGCATCGTAGAGTCTGCGTATTAGGGTGCGGTGGGAGACTGTGTCGAACACCGCTGATAGGTCGAGGAGGATTAGGGCTACTGTTTCTCCTTTGTCCAGTAGGGTGCGGATGTCATCTGTTGCAGCGAGGAGGGCGGTTTCCGTACTGTGGTTTTTTCTGAAGCCGGATTGGGAGGAGTCGAGGATGTTGTCTTCTTCAATGAATGTGGCGAGTTGGCTGTTGATGGCTTTCTCGATGACTTTCGCTGGGAACGGGAGCAGGGAGATGGGTCTGTAGTTTTTGAGGTCGGTGGGGTCCGCTGAGGGTTTCTTTAGGAGGGGGTTGACCTCAGCGTGTTTCCAGTTGTCGGGGAACGATGCGGTCACCAGGGAGCGGTTGATGGTGTGGCGGAGCATGGGTGCAATGGTGTCGGCGGCTCTGTTGAAGATGTGGTGGGGGCAGAGGTCCGTGGGGGCCCCTGAGTGGATTGACTTCATTGTCTTCAGTGTGTCTTCGGTGGTGAGGGCTGTCCAGTCGTCAATCGCTGGTTTCCGGGTGTCGTGGGTGGTTGCTGAGGGTTCAGTGTGTTGATTGTCTTCGTCGAAGTTGTCGTAGATGCTCTTGATTTTGTGGTGGAAAAAGGTGCTGAGTTTATCGCAGAGGTCTTGTGAGGGAGGGATGTCGGTACACTCGCTGGTGGGTTGGGCGAACTCCTTGATGATGCTGAAGAGTTCCTTGCTGTTGTGCGCGTGGGTGGAGATTTTGTCTTCAATCGCTTTTTTCCTCGTTTCTCTGATGAGTTGATGGTGGGCGTTGGTGCCGGCTCTGAAGTTGTTGTGGGCTTCTGTGGATTTGGTGTTCCTCCAGGCCTTTTCGAGGTGGCGGCATGTGCGTCTGGACTCTCGAAGTTCGGTGGTAAACCATCTGGCTTTCTTGGCGCGGGTATTGTTGTTTTTCTTGAGGGGGGCTATGGTGTTGGTGCTGTCCGAGATCCACCTATGCATGGTCCGGGCTGTGGTGTTGGGGTCGTCGTTTTCCGCGATGGTTGGGGTGGAGTTGTTGAGTGAGGAGGTGAGCTGGTGAGCTGGTCGTCGGTGATTTTGGTCCAGTTTCTTCGTGGGAGCAGGTGCTGGTGTCTATGGATGGTGGGTGTTCTGAAGGTGAAGTGGACGCAACGATGGTCGGTCCATGGGAGTTCGGTGGTGTGGCTGAAGGTGATGGAGTTTCCTGTAGTGAAGAGGGGGTCGAGGGTGTGTCCTGCTGAGTGTGTGAGCTCGGTCACGATCTGGCAGAGTCCAATGTTGTGGAGGTTGTCCAGGAGGGATGTGGTGTTGGGGTCCAGTTGGTTGTTGAGGTGGAAGTTGAGGTCTCCCAGCAGGTTGTAGTTGGTGGATGCGATGGCCTGTGGGGAGATAATGTCCGTGATGGAGTTGGCGAAGGGTCCGCGGGGTCCAGGGGGTCGGTAGATGAGGGTTCATCGGAGGGTGGTGGTGGGGCTGGCCAGTATCTTGAAGTGAAGGTGTTCCATCAGTTCTGTGGGCTCGTCGGGGAGTGTGCTCAGGCGGAGGCTGGATTTGTGGACGATGGCGATTCCTCCTCCTGGGCGGGTGCGGCGGTCCTTCCTGGAGATCTTGTATCCTTGGGGGATGGCGATGGCGATGTCCGGTCCCGAGGTGGTGTTGGTCCAGGTTTCGGTGAAGAACGCTACGTCCGGGGTGGTGCTGTTGAGGAGGTCCCAGATTTCTGTGGCATATTTGTGGAGGGATCGGACGTTGAGGAGGATGCATTGCAGGGTCTTCGGTTCGGTTGTGTTCTTGTGGGCGGGTTGTGCTGGATCCGTGTTCTTGGCGGTGCTGCAGGTGTGCCCGCAGTGGTGACAGCTGAAGGGTCCGTGGGTGTCGGCTGGTGATGCTAGCTTGCAGTTGTTGTTGCGGCCTGGGTTGAGTGCTTGGAGTGCAGCTGGGTCGTAGCGTTGGCGGGGCGGAGGTCCAGGGTTCCTGGCGCTGGTCGCGGACGGGTCGCAAACGGGCACAGACAGGCTTGCCTTTGACGCGCCTTCGGTGCACCAGCGGCACGCCATTAAGTAGGGGTCGGGGAGGGCTGGACAGCTGGGAGGCGGGAGCGGGGAGGGGAGCTGGATTGGGCCGGTCGCGCTGGGGGGGAGGGGCCGCGGGGGTAGCAGCGGCGGGGAAAGGTAAAGGGAGGAAATAAGGGATAAAGAAAAAAGGGAAAATAAGCAGAAATAAGGCACAAGAGAGCAGAGATGCAGAAAAGTGCAGAATGGTGAAAGATAAAAGAGGGTAGAAAAACGAGTGAAAACGAGTGAAAGAGCAGAGCGGGAGAAAGGGAAAATGAGCAGAAATAAGGCACAAAAGAGCAGAGATGCAGAAAAGTGCAGAAAGGTGAAAGATAAAAAGGGTAGAAAAACAAGTGAAAAAGCAGAGTGAGAGGAAGGAGACAGAGGTCCACTGGACCACCAGGGATGAGGCGCAGGGAAACCTGCGGGTGGAGGAGGGCCTCGATCACCAACACTCAAGAGTGCAGGGGCAGGCCTCACTTAATGGTGGAGCTGCGAGGGTGGGAGAGCAATTTCACTGACAATAAGTCAGTGGTCTCAATTAAGGGTGGGCGTAGTTCGCGAAGTAATGCTTCGCGAAGCTACGCAAAGTGCAGTTCGCGCTACGCAAGCTTCGCGTAGCACTACGCGAACTGCGTAGCGCACTGTTCGCAATGATTGCACAGTGCCGGATGCTTGTCCGCACTGTGCAATCATTGAAAACGGCAACTTGCACAGTGCGAGCTGTCATTTACTGCCGCTCGAGTAGATTTTTACTCGAGCGGCAGCTTCTCAACGCGGACTGGTAGTTTCTCATCGCGAGCGGTCGCAAGCATACGCGACCACTCGCAATGAGAAACCTGACCTCCCGCGTTGAGAATCTCGCCGGGAGGTTTATTTTCCACGCTCGCGATCGGCAACTTGATGTTGCTGATCGCGAACGAGGAAAAGTCTCGCCGGGATGTCATTTTGCTTGCTCGCGGTCGCCAACTTGACGTTGAGGACCGCGAGCAAGCAAAAATGACCGCGGCACTACGCTACGCTACGCTACGCGTGTTCGCACTGTGCTACGTGCAATTCGCGTTGTGCGAAGTAGCGCAAACTTCGCAAACTACGCGAACGTAGCGTAGCACTTCGCCCAGGGTTAGTCTCAATCAAAATGAAAAGCTTCCTCTTCAATGCAAAGACCTTATCAATTACTCCCTTAACTCATTCTTTCTGATTCAGTGCCTTTCTCCTTCTATACCTCTTAATATTTTTCAGTAGATTTACAACCACTCTACTTCGAAACATCCTGGCTCTGATTTCCTTAAACTGCTTCTGTCTCCTGGTTTAGGTTTTTTTACATTCTTTCATGTTCGTGTGATATAGATTTTGTCCACTCATTCTTTCTCACAGTTTGATTTTCATTTTCATTATTTTGCAATCTTTGCAGGTGTCCACATGTATTTTTAGGAAATGACGTTGTCCTCTTACCAGTAGCTCTTTTTTCTTTCACAACTTTTTCTGCATTTTGCCCCTTTTGTGTCTCAGTTCTGCATAGACACTGTAGTTGCCTCTGTTGCTTTTTCCTCCAAGCCTTTGTAGGCATTCTAATTGTCTGTATTTATGTAGATATTGTTCTGTAAAAAAAAAAAGTATATTTTAATTTTTACTCTAGCCAACATACCAACTACTTTACTACTGATTTACACATAATGCAAAAACGGTTTGTATGTTATGTTGCAGTTTTAAATCTACAGATGAACCTAGCAATATAACTACATGCACTTATCTCAATATACTAAACCCAAAGCAAAACACTAAAACTTTATTTATTAGTTACCTTTTAACCCCTTCGGTGCTCATGACGGAATGGTTCCGTCATGAGCACCGGTGCTCCTGTGCTCATGACGGAACCATTCCGTCATGAGGACAGGGGCACGAAATCCCTCTGCTGCAAACAGCAGAGGGATTTCCTTTTTTTTTGGGCCTAAGGAGGTTGGGAAGAGGTTCCCCAACCTCCAGAGGCCCCTCACATGTTTTCAATCCAATGACGATCGTGCGCATGGCGCTCTGTCGTCATTAGATTGAAAACGAAACTGAAACTTGGTTTCATTTTTAGTGTTTTAGTGCTCATGGGGCTATCTCAGTCCCCCGAGCACCAAAATATTTGGGAGAGGTATCGTTGGAAAGGGGAGAATCTCCTCTTTCCAATGGTACCCCTCCCTAGTGGATCCCCAAGCAGGGATCCACCTACTAGGCACCAGGGAGAGGGGAGCGGCCCCTTGGGCAAGGGCCTTTGCTCCCCCCATTATGTTGGGGCTAAATTCAGTCTTTCTGCCCACTGGGGGGGCAGAAAGCCCACTAGAACCAGGGATTTTTTTATTAAGTAAATTAGGGGTGGGGGCTATCCAATATGGGCACGCAAATGCCCCCACCCCCTGCA
The DNA here is from genome assembly GCA_963921515.1 of Calotriton arnoldi. Classification (NCBI taxonomy): domain Eukaryota; kingdom Metazoa; phylum Chordata; class Amphibia; order Caudata; family Salamandridae; genus Calotriton; species Calotriton arnoldi. The sequence goes on from CAWUFW010003681.1 coordinate 29,425, forward strand.
CAATTAGAGTCTTTCTGCCCCCCTGGGGGGCAGATAGGGGCAGTAGCCCCCAATTTGCCCCCGGGAGGCAGAAAGCCCACTAGACGCCAGTTTTTTTTTTACATTTAATTTAGGGGTGGGGGCTGCCCAAGATGGGCATGCCAATGCCCCCACCCCACCCCCCACACAAATCCAGGCTGTCTGCCCCCTGGGGGGGCATGAAAGCCCACTAGAAACCAGGGATTTATTTTATTATGTAAATTAGGGGTGGAGGCTGCCCAATATGGGCACGCCAAAGCCCCCAAACCCCCCCTGCACAATAATAGTCGTTCTGCCCCCCCTGGGTGCAGATGGGGGCCGGTAGCCCCCAATCTTCCCCCCGGGGGAGCAGAAAGCCCACTAGACGCCAGGTTTTTTTTTTTACGATTAATTTAGGGGTGGGGGCTGCCAAAGATGGGCATGCCAATGCCCCCACCCCTCCCCCCCACAAAATTCCAGTCCCCAATCTGCCCCGCTGGGGGAGAAGAAAGCACCTTAGGCACCAGGGATTTTTTTTATGCGCCAGGGGTGGGGGCTGCCCAGAATGGGCATGCCAAAGCCCCCACCCTACCCCCCCTAAAGTAAGAATAAGACTTTCTGCCCCCCAGGAGGCAGATGGGGGCAATAGCCCCTGATCTGCCCCCCGGGGGGGCAGAAAGCCCACCAGGCCCCAGGGATTTTTTTTATATATATGTAGAGGTGGGGGCTGCCCAGAATGGGCATTCAAATATCCCCACCCAAAAGAAAAAATGCTACACTCTTTCTGCCCCTCCTGGAAGGCAGATGGGGCAGAAAGCCCACTAGGCACCAGGGATTTTTATTTTTCCAAAGTTCAGGGCGGGGCTGCCCAGAATGGGCATGCCAATGCCCCGACCCCCACAAAAAATGCCAAAGTCTTTCTGCCCCCCCTCAGGAGGCAGATAGGGGCAATAGCCTCTGATCTGCCCCCCCGGGTGGGGCAGAGAGCCCACGAGGCGGCAGCGATTATGCTGGCTTTTTTATATGTAGGGGTGGGGGCTGCCCAGAATGGGCATCCCAATGTCCCCACCCACCCAAACAAAATGGCCATTCTTTCTGCCCCTCTTGGGGGCATATCGGGGCAATAGCCCCCGATTTCCCCCCTCCCCAGGGCAGCAGAAATCCCACTAGGCACAGACTGTTTTGCGGAATGTGCCTACTTCTGGATTTTGGGTCTTAGCGCAGCTAGCACCCAAGGAAACCTACCAAACCCACACATTTCTGAAAACTAGACACTCGGGGATTCCAGGGAGGTATGGCTTGCGTGGATCCCCCAACATTTTCTTACCCAGAATCCCCTGCGAACCTCAAATTTAGCTGGAAAAATCACTTTTTCCACACATTTTTGGGTGGGAAAGTTGTGGCATCACTGGGCTGACACAAATTTCCTACCACCCAGCATTCCCCCAGGTCTCCCGATAAAAATGGTGCCTCACTCCTGTGGGAGGCCCAAGTACTCGCAACAGACAAGGGCCCAAAACGTATTGAGGCGACATCAAAATTGCCCCTCACAAAACGACCTGGTTTTGCAAGGGGGGTCACCTGGGTTTTTGACCCTGTGCTCGGCGGCCAGCTAGGGAAACCTACCAAACCCACACATTTCTGAAAACTAGACACCCGGGGGATTACAGGGAGGTATGGCTTGCGTGGATCCCCCAACTTTTTCTTACCCAGAATCCCCTGCAAACCTCAAATTTAGCTGAAAAAATCACTTTTTCCACACATTTTTGTGTGGGAAAAATGTGGCATCACCGGACTGACACAAATTTACTACCACCCAGCGTTCGTTCCCCCAGGTCTCCCGATAAAAATGGTGCCTCACTCGTATGGGTGGCCCAAGTACCCGCGACAGGAAAGGGCCCAAAACGTATTGAGGCGACATCAAAATTGCCTATCACAAAACGACCTGGTTTTGCAAGGGGGTTCACCAAGGTTTTTGGCCCCATGCTCTGCGGCCAGCTAGGGAAACCTACCAAACCCACAAATTTCTGAAAACTAGACACCCAAGGGATTCCAGGGAGGTATGGCTTGCGTGGATCCCCCAACGTTGTCTTACCCAGAATCCCCTGCAAACCTCAAATTTAGCTGAAAAAATCACTTTTTCCACACATTTTTGTGTGGGAAAGTTGTGGCATCACCGGGCTGACACAAATTTCCTACCACCCATTGTTCCCCCAGGTCTCCCAATAAAAATGGTGCCTCACTCGTGTGGGAGGCCCAAGTACCCGCGACAGGCAAGGGCCCAAAACGTATTGAGGCGACATCAAAATTGCCTATCACAAAACAACCTGTTTTTGCAAGGGGGGTCACCTGGGTTTTTGGCCCTGTGGTCGGCGGCCAGCCAGGGAAACCTACAAAACCCACACATTTCTGAAAACTAGACACCCGGGGTATTCCAGGGAGGTATGGCTTGTGTGGATCCCCCAATGTTTTCTTACCCAGAATCCCCTGCAAACCTCAAATTTAGCTGAAAAAATCACCTTTTCCACACATTTTTTGGTGGGAAAGTTGTGGCATCACCGGGCTGACACAAATTTCCTACCACCCAGCGTTCCCCCAGGTCTCCTGATAAAAATGGTGCCTCACTCATGTGGGAGGCCCAAGTACCCGCGACAGGCAAGGGCCCAAAACATATTGAGGCGACATCAAAATTGCCTATCACCAAACGACCTGGTTTTGCAAGGGGGGTCACCTGGGTTTTTGGCCCTGTGCTCGCCGGCCAGCCAGGGAAACCTACCAAACCCACACATTTCTGAAAACTAGACACCCGGGGGATTCCAGGGAAGTATGGCTTGCGTGGATCCCCCAACGTTTTCTTACCCAGAATCCCCTGCAAACCTCAAATTTAGCTGAAAGAATCACTTTTTCCACACATTTTTGTGTGGGAAAGTTGTGGCATCACCGGGCTGACACAAATTTCCTACCACCCAGTGTTCCGCCAGGTCTCCCGATAAAAATGGTGCCTCACTCGTGTGGGAGGCCCAAGTACACGCGACAGGGTCATTTTTCACTGTGAAAATGTGGTGTGTCCACCTTGCGTTTTGGGCCGTTTCCTGTCACGGACACTAGGCCTACCCACACAAGTGAGGTACCATTTTTCTTGGAAGACTTTGGGGAACACAGTGTAGGTGGAATTTTGTGGATCAACACAGATTCCAGAACTTTCCACCACAGAAATGTGAGGAAAATTTGTTTGTTTTGACAATTATTTAGGTTTGCAAGGGATTCTGGGTAACAGAACCTGGTGAGAGCCAGTCAAGTCACCCCATCCTGGATTCCACTGGGAGTCTAGTTTTCAAAAATGTATAGGTTTGCTAGGTTTCCCTAGGTGCCGGCAGAGCTAGGGTTCAAAAACTACAGTTAGGCACTTTGCAAAAATAGGGTCATTTTTCACTGTGAAAATGTGGTGTGTCCACCTTGCGTTTTGGGCTGTTTCCTGTCGCGGGCACTAGGCCTACCCACACAAGTGAGGTACCATTTTTCTCGGAAGACTTTGGGGAACGCGGGGTGGGTGGAATTTTGTGGATCCACGCAGATTCCAGAACTTTCCACCACAGAAATGTGAGGAAAATGTTTTTTTTTTTACAATGTTTCAGGTTTGCAAGGGATTCTGGGTAACAGAACCTTGTGAGAGCCAGTCAAGTCACCCCATCCTGGATTTCCCTGGGTGTCTAGTTTTTAAAAATGTATAGGTTTGCTAGGTTTCCCTAGGTGCCGGCAGAGCTAGGGTTAAAAAACTACAGCTAGGCACTTTGCAAAAAAAGAGTCATTTTTCACTGTGAAAATGTGGTGTGTCCACCTTGCGTTTTGTTTCATTTCCTGTCGCGGGCACTAGGCCTAGTAAACAGACTAATCTCAACATCGAAGATCTCAACCTATATCATTTTAGAATGTGCAATGCATCATATATAAATAACAACACCTGAAAAGCTGACCAAATATGTATCAAAACATATCAAAATTTATTAGAATTTACATAATGAGCATGATAGGTTTCGGTAAACAAACAATAAACGTCCCACAAACCAGACAAACAAACATACCTTAAATCTGATTCATACTGAAACTCATTCGTACCTCATACAGTCCAAAAAGAACATCATACATACTCTCTCCTAACAGAAAACATAAAATGTGGACCAAATGCAAAATTCATTGTTCCCGGCGACCGACCGGCGTCCCCATTCAGAACGGCATTCACTCTTTTTCGGAGCTTCAACTACTTGGCCCGTTTTCGTCTCCCTGCCAGCATTCACCGTGGCTCCGTGAGGCGAACTCAGCCTTACCTGGGATATTCGTTTCCCTGCACTGAGGGAACCTTTGACTGCCCTCTTCTTTTGAATTAAGATATTCCTCAACCGCTGAGACTTATCACCGTCTCTCCATGGACTATCACTATGGCCATTAATTTAGTTGCCGTCTGTTGGCAGGAGTTCCTGTTTTAAACGTTTTGCCTTACTTACTACAGCGTACAGATACGTCCCTTTGATATCTGTACTTCAAACCATCGCCCTGAGGAAGGTGAGACCCTATCGGGTCTGTCACCGAAACGCGCGTCAGCGCTGATACACCTCTGTGGACCTACATCTATGTAGCAAATCCTATACTGAACTGTAACTTTGCCTTTGGATTGCTTCCTTTCATCTTACAAACTTAACTGTGTATTATAGACTTAAATCGCATATAGAAAATGAATCATCTTTTTTGCTTGATTTAATTGATATAACTGTATATATGATGCACAACGCACTTTATTAATGAATTTTTTATTTGGTCCACATTTTATGTTTTCTGTTAGGAGAGAGTATGTTTGATGTTCTTTTTGGACTGTATGAGGTACGAATGAGTTTCAGTATGAATCAGTTTTAAGGTATGTTTGTTTGTCTGGTTTGTGGGACGTATATTGTTTGTTTACCGAAACCTATCATGCTCATTATGTAAATTCTAATAAATTTTGATATGTTTTGATACATATTTGGTCAGCTTTTCAGGTGTTGTTATTTATATATGATGCATTGCACATTCTAAAATTATATAGGTTGAGATCTTCGATGTTGAGATTAGTCTGTTTACTTCCCCTGCTCATCTCTTCCTTTTATTCACCCCAGGGGCCCCCTTCTTTCTAGTAGCGGGCACTAGGCCTACCCACACAAGTGAGGTACCATTTTTCTCGGAAGACTTTGGGGAACGCGGGGTGGGTGGAATTTTGTGGATCCATGCAGATTCCAGAACTTTCCACTACAGAAATGTGAGGAAAATGTGTTTTTTGGGAGAAATGTTTAGGTTTGCAAGGGATTCTGGGTAACAGAACCTGGTGAGAGCCAATCAAGTCACCCCATCCTGTATTCCCCTGGGTGTCTAGTTTTCAAAAATGTATAGGTTTGCTAGCTTTCCCTAGGTGCAGGCAGAGCTAGGGTTCAAAAACTACAGCTAGGCACTTTGCAAAAAAAGGGTCATTTTTCATTGTGAAAATGTGGTGTGTACAGGTTGCGTTTTGAGCCGTTTCCTGTCGTGGGCACAAGGCCTACCCACACAAGTGAGGTACAATTTTTATTGGGAGACTTAGGGTAAGACAGAATTGTAGAGCAACTGTTATTACCTATTGACTTTCGATGCATTTCTGTCTTCCAAATGAAAGACAATGTGTAAAAAAGAAGTCATTTTGAAAAATGACCTATAATTCTCATGCTTGTATGGGTACTCCCAATTTCGGAAATGTGCAAATATCTACTGTTTCTAAACTCTATATTTTGTTCCCATTTCAGAAATACATAGGTGTCTTTCATACCAATTTTTCCATGTATACATTTTCCCAAAATAATTGCTATATACCCGGTACCATTGCAAGACGCTGCTCAGTTATTGGCTCTGGGTTCGTCGGGACGGTATATTGCTTTCAAACAGCTGTCATAATTAGAAGAAGTTACAGGTGAAAACATAAGAGCTATTTGTGGGCCTCTCTACCACTGTGTCACTGGTGGATTTAGTATCTCAGTACTTTTCCACTTAGATGCATCAGATTTAAATTTTGGGAAAGGGTGCATATAAAAATCTGCCATGAATCTCTATCAGAGCATATAACTTACTAATACTTCCGAGTACACGCAAATAGTGTGTGACAGGTTGCATATATAATTCACCAGATGGTCCTAAAAGACTACATATTCCTCACTAAAACTTGTAAATAAATGGGTTTGTGGTTGAGTACATCAATGCTCCCTGGATGATTGAATGAGCGCATAGATAGTGCCTAGGTGATTCCCTGAGGATACAGGTAGTGCCTGGAAGATTCCCTGAGTATGTGGGAACTCTGTGGGTCATTCCATATCTGCATAGTTACTGCCTGCGTGTTTGCATGAGTAATCTAGGTGTTTGGGTGAATGCATGAGTAGTGCCATAATGATTGGATAAGTGCATGAGTAACGCCTCAATAATTCAATCCATGCTTACATAGTGGTAGGGTAATTGAATGAGTGCAACTCTAGTGCCTGGATGATTGCAGGAGTGCATGTATAGTATATAGGTGATTTATAGAGTGCATGGATAGTGCATACATGATTATTTAAGTGCATGCATAGCACCTGGCAGATTGGATGAGTGCTTGAGTAGTGTTTCAGTGATTGGATGAGTACATGCCTGCTGCCCATGTGCTTTTGGTTGAGTGAACAGGTAGTGCCTGGGTGATCAGATAAGTACATGGGTAGTGCCTGGATAATTGAATGAGTACATCAGTAGTGCCTGGCTGAATAGATGAGTGCATGACTAGTGTCTGAGTGATTGCATGAGTCCATTGTTAAAGCTTGCATGATTGGATGAAAGCAAGTGTACTGCTGGGATGATTGTATCAGTGCAAGAGTATTGCCTCAGTAATTGAATGAGTGCATAGGTACTGGATGAGTGATAGGTTTACTGCAATGTTACTGCCTGTGTAATTGAATGAGTGCATGGATTGTGCCTCAGTATTTCGATGAGTGCATGGGTTGTGCCTGGGTGTTTGAATGACTGCTTAGGTACAGGCTTGGTGATTGTATAAGTGAATGGTTAGTGCCTGGGTGATTGGATGAATGCATGGGTAGTACCTGCATAGTTCATTAACTACAAGGTTAGTGCCTGCATGATTGCAAGAGTGCGTGTGTAATGCCTGGGTGATTGAATAAGTGTATGGATAGTGCGTGACTGATTCGATAACTGCCTGAGTAGTGGCAGGGTGATTAGATGAGTGCCTGAGTAGTGCCTGGCTAACTATGAAAGTACCTCCATTGCTGTTAGATACATAACAGTTGTGACTATATCTGTGACTCATTGTTTAAGTCCTTCTGGCAGTATCAAACTACCTATTTTACTGTATCTATCCTTTTCTACTGAGCTATGTGTGAGTGAAGTCTACATATCACACTTGATATGTAATTGGATACATGTCTGTCTAGGAGCATACATTGCTGTGTTACTCAGCGTGCACATGCATCAGTAACTTTATAAAACTGAAAACAACAATTCTCACTTTTTCAAAGCACAAAACCTTTTCTTAATGGCATACCTACATCATTTCTCAAATATTTCTTGTCTTTAAAACATATATGCAGCATTTCTTAAAATAAAGTTACACACCAAGTGAAGCTAGCACAAGAACTCTCAACAGACATTCTGCACTATTAACTCACCTCAATTTTGAAAACAGCATGTTTAAAGAAATACACCACCCTCAGCATATACATGAAATTTTCAACAGCCTTAAAGAACATAGATCACCATGTAAACATAGATGTGATTTCCTAATAGATATAAACCTTCAGGCCATCGTACCAAAAATATATAGTTCTCTACATCTTTAAGTAAACTCAAGAGCTTCGTCGTACAAATAACTATCTGCAACCAGAAAAACCATATCTCACCATCTAAACATATGCTAACCGGTCATATAAGTTAAAAAACACATTTACAAGCACTTCCTAATACATACCTAACAAGTATTACTACTTTCTAATCCATATACAGGGGCAGCACATTTTCTTAACTTTTATTTGTGACTACACTACTCCTGCTTAATAATGTGACTAAAAGTACTACAATTCCCAAAATGCAAATAACATAGATCTGTCTGTTCTGCATATGATGCTTAGACATTTAAAACATTGTCATTTTTAAAGGCCTTGCTCATTGTAACTTTCAACAGTACTAACATCCTAAGCACATAACCTCTGCAAGATACAGTTCATCTGATATTTTTTATAACACTGTGATACTCTTTTTTAATCAAACTCCCATATATATCTTCATTTCTAATGTACATTTTTTAAATAATTAAAAAGTTATGTGCATACCAGTGAATTGAGTTTGTAGATTATATTGTTGTTTTAGCCCGTTCCGGATAGTTTTAACAGTGTTAGGATTTGGAAAAACTAAGCACAACTCTCATACAAAGCAACTATAAAATGGCAACCTCTTCAACTTTCCACTGTATGATCATGAGAAAGGCAGCAAACTAAATCATGTCTTTCATTTTAGACTATCTACACTTGTGAATGGTTAGCATATGTTAACCCTTTCCCTCTCTTACAAAAAGAGATTCCTGTCTATGCGTTTTCACGATGTTTTCACCATCATCGCGGAGTAGTCCCGAAAAAAATGAGAGTCCAAACCTATATTTAGCTTCAGTTGTTTTAAATTTAGATACTGCACAACAGTTTATTACATAGCCCTGATTTGGAAATTGAAGTTTATCATTACTTAAATTGTGTCATAGCTTCTCAACTTTAAAAAAAAGATTCTGCTTCTTTAACACCCTTCCCCAATACACTCTTAGGTGAGTGTGTGAAGCAACCCAGTGGACCCAGTAGGTAACACGTTCACAGCACATTCTAGAAACACCATGCTACCTCCAAACCAGATACAGCAGGTGTGGATTACTCCACAGATTCAAAAGCATATCCATGTCTGTATTACATTTCTTTTTTTAAACAACAGCCAATAATAGGACTTCTTGCTAATGCATCCAACACACTATCTAATTTATATTCACTTACTTGCTGACAGCATCCAATTAAATTTATCTATTTTTTTTAAAAACTCCAATTTAACTGCTTTTCATTTGGAAAACTACCTCATTCAGCTCCAGTCTTCTCCTGACTGCTATTGCTCCTTCACTTCAAAATGCTTAGAGTGTAGGATGTTGGCCACAGTTATGTCTATTGGGCTAAAGAGGCTGAAAAAAAGAGAGGTATTGGAAGGGACTTGGGTTTGCCAAATGTGGAGATTACTTGGCTTGGCCAGAGAGGGTTAAAATGTAATCAGTTGCTGGCTTTGGTTAAAAACATTATGGATTGCCGAGCTCCTCACCTCATGGTTGTGCACTGTGGTGGAAATGACCTAGGCACACTAACTGGGGTAGGGCTGGAAATCCTAATGAAGGATGCCTTTGCAGAACTGATGTCACTTTTCCCTCGCATTATATTAGTGTACTCTAATATATGCCAAAGACAGAAATGGAAGTGGTCAAATCAATTCTGTCCACAGATTGACAAAGTCAGGAAACATGTTAATAAAACAGTTTCTGCATTCCTCAGAGGCCATCGCATGGGCTGTATCTATAACAACAATCTGCATTTTGACATGCATGGAATTTATAGAAATTATGGAGTGCACTTTAGAGATGGAGGCAACAGGGTTTTTCTAAGTAACCTGAAACTCTGCATCAGGTCCTATGTGTAGTAGTCATACACACACAACCAACACAATGGCTCTTGACAGGGCCACCCTAGTACAGAAAATATTGTGAAGTTTTTTTTTCGTTTTTGACAACGTCACTCGGTCGTGAAAACGAAAAACAAAGGCAGACATTCCATGACCACCAACACATCCAAAAATAATATGTAAAAAATGCCCATTCTGAACATTGCACTGCACATATTACTATATGCATACTTCTTTCAAAGCATATTTAAACTCATATCTTTGTACTAAGTTTCTTTAAAAACCATCTTTCAAGCATATTTTCCATGTTCGCGGTTATTCGGGTGAGTCGCGATGTTGCCGTTATCTGCAGCGATCACACCGTTTCCATAAAGTGAAAACACATATATGCACACATATTACTGTATTTAACACACTAGGGGTTCAAACTCATGTTTTTCTAGTGTATTTCTAGAACAACCATCTCTAAAACTTATTTTCCATTTTCACAGTGAGGCTGGAGATCGCAATGACGTTGGTCATCGCGATCTCCGCTGCCGCGTTTCAAAAGCACGAAGCAAAAGCAGGAATTCAATAGCCACCACCACATTAAAAAATTAAGTATATAATTAATTATAACTATCCCATTACATAACTCACTATAAATAACTCTATAAAAACATTTATCAGAATCTCAATATCTCTATAAAAATGTGTATTAATGAATAACTGATATATTTTTTTATCCCACCAATCTTCGCGATGCCTTCACGATAGTCATGATATCCCCGTCACAGTACCTAGGGGCCACGCAGGGGGTCGCAACGTCATCCCGAATATCGCACAAGATCAAAAAAATCCATTTTGGACACATAATTTGCCTACTATCACTAACACCCCCATTTCTCAAACATGGGGTCAGAGTACCTGTACTATGACTCTTCTGTAAGACTTTTTCTGAAATGTTCAGCCCCGGGAACCATTTCCGATCAATAAAAAGGCGGCCGCATCTTTCTGCTCAGGTTCCGTCCAGCCAATCAGAGCATTCCCGTTGGTGCGCGCATTCATGATTATTCCCGAAACCGTTGCGAAATATCCTCGACCAGAGACATCACTTTAATTTGTGGCTTAAATTTCTCAAAAACAACTGAACAGATTTACATCAAATAGGCAAAGGACACTTCCTTGAACCAACATCTACCTCCCCGCCAAATTTGATGTACATCCGTTCAGCAGTTCGGGCTGTGCGTGTGGCTAAAGGTTACTATGGGAATTTCATGACAACCAGAACCTACCTTGACAATTTTTTTTTACATTTTTATGAAGATTGGTCAAACGACGCCAAAGTTATAGACAAGTCAAAAAATGCTTTTCCTATGGAAAGTAGATCCTAACTATAACTACCTACTGGCAACTGCCAGTAGGTAATAGATACATAGTTCAGCTTACTATAGCTGCTGAATTCCACTGGTTTTGTGTAAGTGAAAAATGAGCCAAACTATAATGTCCCTGTAGCAAAGATAGTATCAAGGAGCACACTAATATCTAAAGCAATTCAAATGTCAAGTACAATATAATCTTTTAAATCATGGCATTAATGAAACATATGTGGCCGGAAGTCTTGATAGTTCTTGAATTCAGTTATGTTGCTTTTATTTTCACAATTAGAAGAATGAATACATGCATCAGCCCAGCCAACGCATTTCGTCCGTAAAAGGACTTCATCAGGGTTAAAATATGGCTTGGTATCAATACCAATGGAGCAGGCCTTCCGATGGAGAATAGTTATATTTTGTGTTGTGAATCCCCCGTTGGGTGCTATCAATCACCCAAATTAAAGGCTTGGTTCCTCGGTTGAGATAAAAATTTCCAAGAATGGACTAATTCTTTATTGATAAATAGATGCAGTTGAATCTTATCAGCAAAAATCCTTCTTGATTAATATATAATTGCTGGGATTCCCTGTAGCGTAAAGAAAGTAAGGTCTCCTGAGCAAATATCCTCAGTCTTCTTGCCAGTCGTCCATCACAGATAGATGCATGTATTCATTCTTCTAATTGTGAAAATAAAAGCAACATAACTGAATTCAAGAACTATCCCGTCTACATATGTTTCATTAATGCCATGATTTAAAAGATTATATTTGCTATTAGAAGAGAAATTAGTTTTCTCTGAAATTTGACCGCTCAGTAGTGGGGTCAAGTCAAGTGTGAGCACCTTTGTGCTATATCAGATTTTGAGGACTTATTTACTGGTGCAGCCCCTATAGCCCTCACTACTGTTCCGTTACCTTTTATAACAACCCTGTAACCTTTGCTTTTCTCAGTGAATACATATGTATATATATATATATATATATATATATATATATATTCACTGAAAAAAACAGGGACTACAGGGACATTATAGTTAGGCCACACAAGTTAGGTACCATTTTTATTGGGAGACTTGGAGGATTGCTCGGTGGGTGGAAGTTTGTGGCTCCCTGCAGATTCCAAAACGTTCAATCACAGAAATGTGAGGAAAATGTGTTATTTTTTACAAAGTTTGAGGTTTGCAAGGGATTATGGGTAACAGAACCTGGTGAGAGCCACACAAGTCCCTCCACCCTGGATTCCCCTGGGTGTCTAGTTTTCAAAAATGTACAAGTTTGCTAGGTTTCTCTAGGTGCCGGCTGAACTAGGGCCTATAATTCACAGCTAGGCACATTGCAAAAAAGGGTCCATTTTCTGTGGAAAAATGTGATGTGTCCATGTTATGTTTTGGGCAGTTTCTTGTCGCGGGCACTAGGCCTACCCACACAAGTGAGGTAACATTTTTATTGAGAGACTTGGGGGAATGCTGGATGGATGGAGGTTTGTGGCACTCCACAGATTCCAGAACTTTTCATCACAGAAATGTGAGGAAAATATGTTTTTTTACAAAGTTTGAGGTTTGCAAGGGGATTCTGTGTAACAGAACATGATAAAAGTCACACACGTCACCACATCCTGTATTCCCCTGGGTGCCTAGTTTTAAAAAATGTACAGGTTTGCTAGGTTTTCTTAAGTGTGGGCTGAGCTAGGGACCAAAATCCACAGCAAGGCACATTGCAAAAAAAATTGTCAGTTTTCTTTGGAAAAATGTGATGTGTCCACGTTGCGTTTTGGGCCATTTCCTGTTGCAGGCACTAGGCCAACCCCCTCAAGTGAGGTATCATTTTTAACGGGAGACTTGGAGAAATGCTGGGTAGGAGGAAGTTTGTGGCTTTCACAGATTCCAGAACTTTCCATAACAGAAATATGAGGAAAATGTGTTTTTTTTATAATGTTTGAAGTTCGCAAGGGATTCCGGGTAGCAGAACCTGGTGAGGGCCACACAAGTCACCCAATTCTGAATTGCCCTGTATGTCTAGTTTTAAAAATGTACAGGTTTGCTAGGTTTCTCTAGGTGCCGGCTTAGCTTGGGCTCAAAATCCACAGCTAGGCACATTCCAAAAAAAAGGGTCCGTTTTCAGTGGAAAAATGTGAAGTGTCCATGTTGCGTTTTGACTTGTTTCCTGTGTGGGCACTAGGCCTACCCACACAAGTGAGGTACCGTTTTTATAGGAAGACATACGGGAACACAGAATAGTAGAGCAAGTGTTATTACCAGTTGTCTTTCTATGCATTCCTGCCTTCCACATGTAAGACAGTGTGTAAAAAGAGGACATTTTGAAAAATGCCCCTAATTCACATGCTAGTATGGCTACCCAAAATTGAGAGATGTGCAAATAACCACTGCTTCTAAACTCCATATCTTGTTCCCATTTCGGAAATACCTAGGTTTCCTTGATACCTATTTTTCACTCTATATTTTGCCAAATGAATTGATGTATACCCTGTACACAATGAAAAACCATCCCAAGGTGCAGCTCAGTTATTGGCTCTGGGTACCCAGGGTTCTTTGTGAACCTACAAGCCCGATATATCCCCGCAATTAGAAGGGTCCCACGGATGTAATGGTATATTGCATTAAAACATCTAGCATAGTAAGAAGTTACCGGTGAAAATGTAGGCACAAATGGCTGTTTTTTTCAACTCAATTTCAATATTTTTTTATTTCAACTGTTACTTTCTATAGGAAAACCTTGATGGATCTCTACAAATGATCCCTTGCTGAATTCAAAATATTGTCTTCTTTTTATAAATGTATAGCTTTCCAGGATCCATTGGTTTCAAACCCATTTCCACTACTAAATAGGTAAAGTAGACTATGTCCCAGTAAAATGCCAAAGTGTGTAGAAAATTTTGTTTTTCTGACAAAAGTCTGCCTGTTCCTGAAAACTGTGAATATGGTGATTTTAGCACTACAAACCCTCCGTTGATATTATTTGCAAGGAAAGATACAGATGGTGTCTTCTGCAGCACTTATTTCCCATTTCTCCACAAAAACCTAAAATGTAGCTGTATTTTGGCTAATTTCTCAGTCTTCTCTGGGGTAATTCACAAACCCTGGGTACCTGTAGAATCCTCAGGATGTTGGAAGAAAAGGACGCAAATTTGGTGTGGATACTTTATGTGGACAAAATGTTATGGGCGCCTAAGCACGAACTTCCCCAAATTGCCAAAAAAGGCATGGCACGGGGGTGCCTGGCAGCAAAAGGGTTAAAAATATTTGGGGAGAATTCATGTTCTTACACTGATCGAGTGTTGTGAGGGATATTTCTGCTACTTTGACGGGATCCTTGCACTTAGGCACGTTGCACTCTATTTGGGGGCATCTGAAGTGCATATCTTTACTGATTTTGGGTGCATTTCTTAAATTGTAACTTAGGAGCGGAGCACCATTTTTCCTCTGAGTCCTGGGGTCATTATTGGAACACCATTTTGTATGTGAGCGGTTTAGTGTTAGTAGACCAGCTCCCACTCGGCTGCTTAAGGAGACCCATGCCACAGACACGCAGCGGGGCCTGAGAACAGCCATTCTCATTATTTCTTGACCTTTTAAAAACAGAGTTTTAATATATTTTAATCTGTTGTAAACTGTGTGTCAAAAAATATTTGCAGAGAATTCATATTCTGACACTGAACAAGTGCTGTGAGAGGAATTGCTGGCACTTTGAAGGAATCCTTGCACTTAGGCACAATGCACTTTATTTGGGTGCATCCGCGGTCCATATCTTTACTAATTTCAGGGGCATTTCTTACGTTATAGCATAGGAGCGGAGCACCATTTTCTCTGAATCCCAGGGCCATTATTAAGAAGCCATTTTGTATGTGAGTGGTTTAGTGTTATTAGACCAGCTCCCACTTGGCTACTTAAGGAGACCCATGCCCCGGATGTGCAGCAGACACATGCCAAAGGCGTGCAGCTGGCATGCAACATGTCACTGTACCCACAAACAAAGCAGGCCACAAGCTGGACCTAATCTTTTCCAGCAAATCTGGTTTTCGAGCCTGTGCCGCTGAATGTTTGCGCTTTACTGACCATTGCCTTGTCTTGTTCACTTTCTATTTAACTGGCCACCTGCTGAAGATCAGGATGACTCCTGAGATGAAGAGAACTTAGCTGAATGTTACATAGGAGCCTCTGGTACTTTCTCTTCGATCTTCCCCTCCTTCTTTCCCAGGCAACCCAGATTCTGATGTGGTCCTGTTTAATCAATGGATCATTAAGTCCCTGGACCTTCTTGCACCCCTGAAAGTCCATTTAGCGAAAAGATCTAAGCCTTCTGCTCCCTAGTTCTCCCCCGCCTTAGGAGAAGCATGTGTAAAAACCTAGAGCTTAGCTGGAGAAGCTCTTGTGACCCCGAGGCAAAGGTGCTATATAAGGCGGCTCTCAGTAATTTCTGAAAACTCACATGGACGACCATGAGATAGAATTTCTCTTTGCATATTGAAGCTACCTCCAATCAGTCCAGGGAAGTATTTAACACTGTGAAGTCCTTTATCTCCCATGATGCGGTACAAAGTGCTTTCTATCCCTCAGCTCATCTTTGCACCAAACTTTTGAATTTTTTCGATGAGAATATACAAAAACTGTACTCAACCTTCCCAGATGGATCCTGTACAGCAGATCTGTAGATTTCTACCTCTACTCATAAACCTACCCTCTCTGAGTTTTGTCTAATATCTGAAGGAGGCTCACTCAATGAGTTCATGAAATGCAAATAAGGTTCTCCCATGGACTCCTGCCCTCCCCAAATCTTCAGGTAGACAGCACACTATATGAACCCTTTTCTTAACAAGATTTGGAATGCAGTCTTGAAATCTGGCATTTTTCCTGCCTTCTGGAAACAGGCATTCCTTCTTCTGCTTTCAAAAAACCTGTGGTGGACCCTAGTGTGCTTAGTGATTTCAAGCCCATTTTGCTACTGCCGGCCCCTGCTAAGATCTTGGAGAAGCTAGTGAATCACCAGCTTTCCTCCTTTGTAGAGGCTAATAGTCTGCTCCATGACACTCAATCGGGCGTTCAAGTAGGATGCAGCACTGAAACAGCACTATTGGAAGTGTCAGTGTCTGTTAGAGAAACACTTGTCAGAGGCTCTTCTGAATTTGGTCGTATTATGAGATTTGTGGGCAGCATTCAACACGGTTTCTCATACTACCCTCCTGAATCAATTAAGCCAATTCAGCCTTCATGGTACAGTTCTTTCCTGGCTGATATCCTTCTTGGAAGAGCGCTCACTGCGGGTATTTCTCCATCCTTTCTCTTCATCTCCCAAAGGTTTGGTCTGTGGGGTGCCTCAGGAATATGCCCTGGGCCCACTGCTTTTCAATCTTTATTTGACCCCACTTATCACCCTGATTGAAACCTTTGGGGTGAAGGTCGTTTCTTACGCATATGACACACAACTGCTGTTCTCTTTCTGGGAGCACTCTGAAGCGGCCTTCCTCAAATTTAAAAGACTCCCTTAATGGCATAGCTAAATAGCTAAATAGATGGAGTCCAATTTCGTAAAACTAAACGCGAACAAGACAGAGGTCCTCTTCTTCAGACAGAATTCCCCCCTGCAAATTTCATGTGGTCAGAGAACTTTGCCCGCCTCCGTCGATTACTTCATCAACAAGGAATCTGGGAATTTGTTTCCCTCCGACCTCACCTTGACAACCCAAATTAGGCAGATCTCCTCTATCTGCTTCCTGAAACTTAGATCTGTCAGGAAGCTGTTACATCTGGACCTGGAGGAGACTGTCAAAATTGTGGTCCATGCACTTGTGACATCACGTCTAGACAACGTCAACAGGCTCTACCTGGGCCAGCCTGCCTTTCTGACCCACAGACTCTATTATTCAGAATGCGGCTGCCAGGCTGGTCCATCGGATCCCTTTTCGCCCACACACTGCACCTCACTTAAAGCTGCTACTCTGGCTCCCAGTGGTAAAAATGATTACATTAAAGGCCCTCATCTTGGCCTTTGGAACACTTGAATTCAAAGGCCCTCTCTAGTTGAGGAACAGACGTTGCCTGCACCAACAAGAGAGATTGCTGCAGTACAATAACCACAGTCAAATGTGAGTTCCTAGATATGCTAAAGTTCGGCTTGTAGGTATGTCATTCACGGTACTGACAGCGAAGCTTTGGAATTCCTTACTGCTCAAACTTTGCATGGCTCAGACTGTTCATTTCTTTAAACTTTAAAAAAGAGCTAAAAACTTGGCCCTTGACCAATATTAGGCCTTGATAATCCGATATGTTCTCAGTCGCTGCTTTCAGCACCGATACACTTCTGCCGAAGCAGCCGAACGCTACACAAATGCATTTGATTGATTGACTATCTCAGACTTTTTGCTGGTGAGCCCGTGACCCATTATAATGCACCTACTAACCTACAGAGACAGCGATGCAGGCCAAAGAAAAGAGAGACCTTGAATTCCAAGGCATGAAAATCTCCACAAATCCTGGCTTTACACAAAATGTCCAGCAGGCTAGGTGACGTTTTAGCTCAACTGCATTGGGACCAACATGCCGTGCTTCATCCAGACAGACTGAAAAACACTCTAAATGGATTGACAAGAATCTATGCTGACCCTGCCAAAGTGCTCCAATTTGTCAAGAGCAACTATTTTCCTAAACTCAAATGGAAAACACAACAACCCGATACAGATGTCGGTTCCAAGGCTGAAGATGCTAAAACCAGTGGCACGTCCCGGCTGTAGCTGATAAATCCCTCAGGCATGCCACTTGATGCATTTCAATGGAGAATATCTGCCTACGTGGGTGATTTCGTTTTTTATTTTTTGCTATGTAATGTCCTGTTCCTAATGTTATGTTGATGTGCACAATCCCCCGGAGATATTAAGATCTACTATTGTTGAACCTTTTTTTGACTATGTGGGTTAGGACAGCATTGGAAAGTGAGAGGCTTCATGTACTCTCTAATGCGCAATGCATATATTTTAGGATTTTTATCCTGTTCCATCCAATAAGGTTTTCACAAAAAAGGATGGCAGGCAGTTACATGGCACTTGTCACTGTCATTATGTCTTTATTTTTGCACTAAAGGGTTAGCCAAAGATGAAAGGCGAGAGGAACATAAAGTTGAATTTGCTGTCATGAAATATCAGGAGACTGAACAACAAGAAAAAGGTCAAGCACACTCTGCCATATTTATGCGGTTATAATACCCTTCTTACAAGAAAAGCACCTGACACCAGACATAGAAATCAAGATTGCCAGCAGCTGGTGAGTGTCCGGCAACTTCATATCCTACAGTTCACACCCCAGGGCAGTGGCTACACTCATACATAAATATTTCCCCTTTCAACACATGGCCAAATCAGAGATGATCAGGGCAGATTGATAATAGTAACAGAAATAAGAGAGGGAAATAAGAGTAAATGAAGGTCCAGTACCCATGCCCTGAAATTCAATCACTTCAACTAGGAGGTTACTGCTCCTTTAGAAAGAGAGGACTAGGTTAATGGATAGGACGTCAAGGGCAATACGCAGGATTGTGTCTTGTTGCCCTCACACACCCCTAAAGATGTCATGCTTCACCATCAAGCGAGTGCTCCTTGTCGAGCCGGTGCTGCAATGCCCTGTGGGTCCCCCGAAGGGTCACTTTATTGGAGATCTTTTAGTTGTTACTACTGTCTGATGAGTGCGAGGGTGTCCAATAGGTGGGGTGGCAGTGATTTGTGAAAGAAGTGAATTAAAACTGTTTAAGAGATGTCAAATTATCCTTTTATATGAAAACTCCCCTAACAGAATCAAAAGCCAATAAAGTGGTTCAAGCTACTATCGGGAATGATATACCTAAGTAGCTCAAGATGTATAGGTGAGATAAAGTAGGGTCAACATGTTTTGCACCATTGTGGTCAAAATGAACCGTAGTGCATCTTAAGGACCAAAAATAAGGATGGGCATACCCCACACCTATGATATAATAAAAGAGGGCCCTCTCTAAAAGGGAGTTACCTACTTTTTCATATTAAAATTATAATCCAACCTAGAAAGGATGAAAAGAAAACAGCAGACAATACTGATGCAGAGGTTAATGCATAACTGGTAGAGGACATCCTTATAAAGCCAGTTTGTCCCTATCAGTGGACCAATGCATCCAACCGGTATACAATAATTATTAGGTGTATATCCAGAGAGAAGGACACATTCAAAAATTGTGAGGGTAACCCACACATAGTGGCAGCGTGCATAGTGTCTCCATTCGTGGTGTCATCATACAAATCACTGTGACACCATCATTATCAAAGGACCAACTAAACGTTAAAGGAATCAAGATATGTCCCGTGGTTAATCATCTTAGGTACATAACAATGCGTATGGTGTGTGTGGTCCTTATTAGACCTAAAGGGCCCCATCAGTGGACCCAAATGAGACACATGGAATTAACTATGTCATGAAATATATAATACAGGACATCAGGTTACACAGATACGAGATCAACATATACCAGAATAAAACATGCTTGAGAGATATTGCGGGTTATCGCATCCCATTCTATAACCACATGTTATTATTGGACTAAGAAGGTCTGCTAAATCTTAACCTGCCCGTCGATCAATTAATGCCACAACAGTCAGGGCAGAAGTAAGCGCACAGCTGCTAGCTAAAAAAGGAGGAGTAATGGTATATGTACCTCTTTGTAAAAGCACAGGAAGGCCGTGTATTCAAATGGGGCTCCATTAGTAAAAAAGCGATAATGTTACTCACGTTGCTTGCACATTTAGAGTGCCGAAGAACTGCCCGGGTCAAGACGAAGCAGACGAGGCAGTCCCTTTTTAAAGCATGTCTGATTCAGAGAGATGGAAATCAGATGTGCGAGATGCAGTCACAGTGGGTGGAGCCTGCTGCCCACGGGGTATGACTGGTGGCCATATTGAAGAAATGATTTGTACTGACACAGGCTCATAAGCAAAGTGAGACCCGTTTAGTGATATGGAATGGCAAACATGGGCCTGTCGCCATCTTAGAGGTCCAACAGAGTAAATCATGTCTGAGTCACCGCGGGTGAAGCCTGCTGTCCACCGCGCATGACCGCCGGCCATCTTGAAGTGATGTTTTTTCACTAACATGGGCTTGTATGCAAGGCGAGACTCGTTCAGTGATATGGAATGGCAAACATGGACACGTTGCCATCCTGAAAGGTCTAAAATAGTATGATGTTCAAGACACTCCATTATAACTAACACATTTAGTAGAAAAGCATCATTAGCATTTAAAGGCTTTATGGTGAATCTTGCTTAATGAATGTAGTGAAGCTTACTTCATGGGTATGATCCGAACCCAAGGGCCTATGTAAGTTAATGGATCCTAATTTTAACAACAGAAGATGAGTGCGTTAGTGCATGATAGTAGTCATACATAGCTGGTCCCATATGTCAGTTATCAGAACTGCAGAGTTCAGGGGATATGTCAGATATACATAAAGATGGGATCATAGGTAAATAGTCCTCAATGGACAGAGGGAGGGCTAATCAAGCTATGAGTGTGCATTGGTTTTAGCCCATCGGATTAGCCAGTTAGATCTCGCTCAAAGGTATGTCATCATTTAATCCCCCTTCTTGGTATGGAGGCAAAAGATCCAGCGTTGCTCCTTCCTAAAGAGTGAGGTAGCATTCTACAAGGGGAGAAATTGGTAACTCCAGCATATATCCATTTAAAAGAAACTCTTAAATGATGATGGACCTTTCTATATTGTTCTGTTTTGGTATTTCTAAAGTGCTAGCCTTGCTAGTTAGCAATGGAACACTGTTGGGTTGGAGGGAACTTAGGGATGAGTTAAATCTAGTGGACAGGATCAGAAGTCAGCCTATGCCAGGTAGTGTTCCTTGAAGAGCTGAGATTTCAGTTTTTTCATGAAATGTAGGAGGGTGGTGCTGTTCAGAGTTCAGAGGGAATGTTGTTCTAGTTCCTGGGGCTGTAGTCTGAGAAAGCTTGATTTCTCCACCCTGCAGATCTTATGTTGTCAGAGGTCCTCGTCTGCTGTTGACCTCCCGATAATGTTAGATTGTCAGCAAGGTAGACATGCGTCTTGGTGTGGATGGCCTTGTAAGAAATGCAGCTGATCTTGGATATGAAACAACCTTGCAAGGGACACCAGTATATCCTTTAGCAGGGGGAATGTGGTCAGATTTCAGCCCATTGAAGAACCATTCTGCTACTCGAAGTTAGCCTTCCATGAGCACAAGGCTAGTCTCTCAGATGGCATTTAGCAGGTTGTTGCCTCCATCTTACTGGGAGAGGATAACTATTGTCCTGAAGTCTCCTTCTGGAAAAAAAGGTTTTGTTTGTTTCAGGAAAGAAAGTTAAATCAGGTTGCTTTGGTTTTCTTGGCAATATGATCTTTGAGTAAAAGGTTTGAGACAATGACAAATCTAAGAGATTTGACCTGTTATGTCAGTTGGGGTGTGAAGATTGTTGGGTTTCACTTGAGAGCCATGACTAAATCAGGGAATGCTTGTCATTGCTGCCAATCAGGAGAAGTATAGTCTTTATGGAGTTTAGCATCAGGTAGCTTGTTAACATCTAGGCTTGGATGTATTCAATGTAGGTTTTGACTTTTCTGTCTCCATATGTCAATATTGAGAAGGTTTTGAGATAGAGTTGGGTGTTGTCAGCAAATTGGTGTATTTTGAGTTTGCTACCTGCAAGTATGATTCCCAATGTTTCCATATAAAGGTTGAAAATGATGGGTGACGTGATGGACAAGGTCCAGGATCTGGTAGTTCCTAGCTCCAAAAGATGGAATTGGATAGTGAGGTAGAATTGTAACCATTTTAGAATTCTGTCAGTGAATTCCATGTAAGATTTTAGGATGTGAATCACAGTAAGTGGTGTCAAAAGTTGCAGTGAGAGAAACCAGGGCACGAAGGTCACTTTTGTTGTTGAGGAAGAGGGCATCATCTACTACTTGGGCCATAACTGTTTCAATACTGCAGCATGGTTTGAACCCCTGTTGATGCCTTGAGGTAGATATTCTTTCTGATTTGCTCCCATAGCCTCCTGTTGACTGCTTTCCTGACTGCCTTCTTGATCTCCAACAAATGGAAGGTGAGTTACAAGACAGAATTTGGAAAGGTTGGCTGAATCTAAAGTATTGTTTTTCAGCACAGGGAGGATGTCTGGCAAGGTTCCCTGGGATAGCAAGGTGTTGACACTGTGGAGAAGTAATGTGAAGGCTTCTCTTTGCAGAGTATTAATGCTTAGGAGGGAAGCACCTCATCTTGGAGGAGGTGGCTTTGAATTAGTTCATAATGTTAGAGACGTCTGCATGAGAGATAGTGTTGAAGTATGACCAGTTAGTGGTCCCAATCATCCCCATGATTAGGTGTGTGCAAACAAAATTGAGTAAGGATCATACCATATTTCGGTAAAAGATACACACTTTGGAACATGACATTATTCAGATTTACAGTATTGTTGGATTATTGCCATGCCTTGAGTATAAGTGCTGCTATATAAACTGAATTATAAATAAAATGTGCTCAAGAAGTGGCAGTCTGGATGACCAACAGCTGCCTAAAACTCAACGCCGAGAAAACAGAAGTCCTTGTCCTTGGAACCACCCCTTCAGCATGGGACAACACCTGGTGGCCCACCGCCCTCGGAAGCCCACCTACCCCCTCAGACCACGCCAAGAACCTCTGCATCGTACTCGACTCATCACTCACCATGAACCGACAGGTCAACGCCGTCACCTCCAGCTGTTTCAACACCCTCCGCATCCTCTGAAAGACTTTCAAATGGATCCCCCCCCGAATCGAGGAAAACAGTCACCCACACACTCATCACCAGCAAACTCAACTATGGCAACGCACTCTACGCCGGCATCAACAAGTCCCTACTCCGCAAACTGCAAACAATACAGAACACTGCGGCTAGACTCGTCCTCGGCATCCCCCGGCACAAACACATAAGCCAACACCTGCGGCGACTC
The DNA here is from genome assembly GCA_963921515.1 of Calotriton arnoldi. NCBI lineage: Eukaryota > Metazoa > Chordata > Amphibia > Caudata > Salamandridae > Calotriton > Calotriton arnoldi. The sequence continues at coordinate 52,490 of CAWUFW010003681.1, forward strand.
CACTGGCTCCCCGTGGAGAAGAGAGTTACCTTCAAAATCCTCACTCACGCCTACAAGTGCCTGCACAACAACGGACCCAAATACCTCAACGACAGAATAAACTTCCACATTCCCAATAGAAACCTGCGATCATCCAACCTCGCACTGGCTGAAACCCCGCGGATCCACAGAGCCAGATCAGGCAGAAGATCGTTCTCTCACATCGCAGCCAAGACCTGGAACGAGCTACCGGCAGACATCAGACGCGCCCCCTCTCTGAACACCTTCAGGAAGACCCTCAAGACCTGGCTCTTCGACTGAACGGAGCGGCATACCCCCCCCCCAGCGCCTTGAGACCCTCACGGGTGAGTAGCATGCTTACAATTCCCTGATTGATTGATTGATTGATATCAGGCCACTGAGAATGTAATGCCAAAATCCATATGATTAGTACCAACAAGCATGATATAAAGACAAAAGTCACAAAAATCCTATAAAATGACTTAACATAACCTAGTAGTGGAATTGGAGACAAATAAAAGAGCATAATAATACCTACACACATCAAAGAAAAAGAAGATCGTTGACAAGCCTGAGGTCTTTGTTGATTAACAGTTTACCAAAATACTAGCTGAGTTGAGAAGCAATATCTTGGATTTTTCAGTTACTACACTTGACAGATTGATGCAAGGGATTATGTGTGTCCTTTTCCTTTTCTGTTTCTATGGCTGAGTTTATTACACATCCTACTCACTAAAGCCTAAATGCAAAAGTAGTTTCAATTGTTCACAAACGTGTTGTGTAACAAATGGATGACCAGTCAGAAGAGTCATCCAAGTAAGCTCCATTCACCAGCAATACACTTTCTCCCACATTCGAGATTCTCCCGCAGTCATCAACAGTGAGATTTCTGATGTTTGAATGATGTGTTGATTCTGGAAAATTAGGATACCCATGGGTGATGACAGGTGTTCATGACATATAGTCTGCATATTGATGGGATAAGTACTAAGTCATATTTCAATTATATACTCAGTAACTGTCAATGGCACAGGTTGTACAGTGAAGGTAAAGCCTCCTTAACCTCTTGGATGCGGGTGAAATTTTCCCGCAGTGCGGGAAAATTTCACGCGTGCACGAATCGGACGGCTCCCGGCCGCCCGACGCACACGCCACCTGTAGCGTCGGACGGCCGGGGGCCGTCCGACGCATCCAAAGGTTTAAAACATGTAGTAAATGTATTCTATATCCCTTGCCAATATGGCAACCATAACCTGCAATGGTATTAAAAACAATTGCTCACAGATTTCTAATGTCCATGAAATGATTCACTGATATGGTTCCCAACCACATGCATCCACATGCATATAGCACTTACAATTTCGTAAAAGCAGAACATTTGTTGATGGCAGACACAGTACCATTTAAATAACCAAGTATTGATGTGAAGAACCTCGGCACTGCTTGTAGACTCTGGGGCATATTCTCAAGGACCTATCGCCGAGTTAGTGGCACTTTATCGCAGCCAAAGTGGCAAAAGATTTATCGCACCATTCACAAGCTGGTGCTAACAGCCGATATCGCCAGTTTTCCTGCGATAGCAGCCGCAAAAAACATCGCCACGGATAACACCGGCAACTAACGCTAATGAGATGCAGAGTAGGCGTTCCCGTGCAAAAACCCGCGATAACACCACTTCGCAACATTCTCAACGACCAGCCAGATCGGCGATAAGACCACAAAACATGCGATAAGGCGCGGTAGCAGCAGGGAATTAACACCTGCTCCTACCTGGTATCAAGTTGGACCATAACCTGCACCAGAAATGGGAGCCCAGTCCACAGCCACACCAGAAGAACAACAGATGCCATGGAGCTACTGATCATGCAGCCAGGCACCCAAAAGGGCCACAACACCCACCGCCACCCCCCCAGCCCCCCCCGGGGCCCTACCCCGGACAAAGATATTTGACATCAACTTTACAAAATCATTAACAAAACAATTCGCCTGATGTCGCACAAGTACAACAATTAACATTCATGTGTGGTCAGAAAAAGGAGAATCATTCATTCATCTCTGAATTCCCAAACAAATCATTACATTCAAATTTAACTCAAAACAACTATTTGGAAGAGTCATGGCGGGTCTTCTCTGGACAATCTGTAAGTCACAGCCTGCAAGACAAAATTCAAGATAAGAAGATGTGTCATGCGCTCATCAAAGGACAGAGAGAGAGAGAGAAAGAGAGAGAAAGAGAGAGAGAAAGAAAGGGAGAGAGAGAGAGAGACAGTGAAAGGAAGGCCCTTGGCACATACATGCCAACTGTTGTGTGTGTATCGCTATTGGTGTACCATAAGCCTAAGGCCTAGCCCCAAATGCAGCGCGAAAGCCACATCACATTTCCAGAATGCAAGCAGTAGTCAGACTAACATCAGGGATCAAAGCTCCTTTGTCTCAATACATAAGGCGGAAGGACATCTGCACCTCCGACCTTGGTCTTGCATGCGGCAGGCACCCCCTGAGAGAGATACCACAGCAGATGATGATGACTCCCACACTACGCACAGCCCGACGAAAGACCAATGTATACACACCCCACACATAGAAGTCCTTGCCCGAAGTTATCTTGCATGGAATGTCCTTCACACTTACTCCCACATTAACCCAGGCGTACAACCGTTGCACACTAAAACAACTCATTGCTCCGAGCTGTGGCATTTCATCCACAGAACTGGGGCAGGTCAGAACAGTGCCGCTTCAACCAGAGCCACCAACGCAATGGGAGAACATCCCGGGCACATGCACAACCCCTGTCACGTGGAACTGTGCCGTGCACGTATGCTGCATTTGTTGGGGGCACTGCCACTGGCAATGTTGCGCATCAGTTACCATCTGCGCTTCCGTCTAGCGTACGTCACCTGCGTCCATCCCTGGTTCCACTGCCGATCATGCATATTCGAGTGACCCATGGATGTCTGCCTATCCAACACAACGGTAGCTGAACTGGATTATGACTTGTGTGTGCGCCCCCTGTTGGCCCACGACCAGGAGTGTAACCGTGATACCCGTTCATGGGATTCCTTGATATTTGGCGCATGTGCTGGCAGTTGGGCATGAGAGATTGCACAAGTCCTCGTGTGCAGTGACCACATCGAAGCGCTCCCCCATTGGGCTGTGTTGCGGATTGGTGAAACGGCGTGGACGGAGCACATCTATCCGGACCAGTTAATGGATTGGCTCGCCCCCGTGTTCGTTGAAGCCGACAATGACGTACTCTTGGAACTGATTGCCCAGGAAGCTGCGCTTGCATTCATGGACGAGTAACTACGTTCCTGCATCCACAACTGCTTGTAACCCAGAGCACAGGTCCCAACACTTCTTGCATCTTGAAGAAATGGTCACATATCCCACCACAACAGTGGACATGGCTGCATTCGCCTGGACTCAGAATGCATGTGCGTGCACCTACGCGTGTTGACACACACCTGTGCAAGGTGAGGCAGTCCCATGGGCGGAGCTGCACAGCGTCGCTTGGCAAGGTTCCTTACTCTGACATACTGCTGGAGGGAGTGTACACACATGGCAATGTAGTGCTACATGTGACCTTGTTGGACCCTTTCACCTGCTCACTGTCAGCAGAGCAGACAGTCTGCGCAGTCCGTGGTACAGCACAATGCAGATCTCATGGGCTGTGAGTTGTGTCCCCTGACACGGGGCAATGAGCATACGCCAAACATCACATGACTCGTCCAGCAAGGCAAGGTGGGCTGAGACAGTTGCCATCCGTAATGATTGGTGTTCATTTTTGTCTCCCCAGTTCTTGCACCTCTACATGTTCCCATGCTGCCTGTTAGTGTCTGAAGCTTGGTCTGCATGTTGTGGCCCTTGTCTTGCCCGTACTGACACGCACATGCGAATAAAGTCTACGCCACTTCAGTAGTGTTCAACTGTGATTAGTGTTGATTAGAATGACAAATCGTGTGCCTCAATGAGCATTGTCCGTACACAGGGAGGGACTGACTGACGCATTTCACTTAGGGGTGAGTCCCTATTGCCAGCTCCACCTCTGTAAGCCAGACATTGTGGTTGGGATAGTTGCTGGTGGACCGGTGCTCTTACGTGTCTTCAGCAATGTGAGTATGGTGTCCAACTTCTTGCCATGTGGATCAATGTGATCCATCAAAACAGGCTGTGTCCACACAGTTGAGTGTGTGTAGGTATGCGAAGAGATGTTCTGTTGTCACATGTGATGGGGGACACTACTTTAGGCCTGCTACCGATTTAGACATTCTTACACACAGCCCCATTTAATACATGGACGTGGGGGTACGTTGGGGGGTTGCGAGATTGTTGTTCATGGGCAATGAGGCCACAGCTAGTTCACACGTTCACAGTCATCTAATTGGCCATGTGGGTCAGGGTCAAACATGCGCATTGATGTCATTTCCCAGGGTGTACCTTTTTGTGCAATGAATGTCCCTACATTCATCCATACTCTTATACTTGATTGAACATAGACATGACACATCTGTGTGATTTGGAATGTTTTATTCACATTCTGTGCAGTGTCGGAGCTGGAGCAGTACATGGCCATGCAAACCCCACATAACATGGCTGCCCAGTGGAGGGCCAAACAGAGTCCTTTGGGGAATGACAATTTAATCGGAAGAGGAAGAGTTCAGTCCGCAGCCTGATTGCTGTGTCATTGGTAACCAGTGCGGATATGGCAGTCCAGCAGGGAATTAACACCTGCTCCTACCTGGTATTAAGTTGGACCATAACCTGCACCAGAAATGGGAGCCCAGTCCACAGCCACACCAGAAGAACAACAGATGCCATGGAGCTACTGATCATGCAGCCAGGCACCCAAAAGGGCCACAACACCCACCGCCACCCCCCCAGCCCCCCCCCCCGGGGCCCTACCTTGGACAAAGATATTTGACATCAACTTTACGAAATCATTAACAAATGAATGTCGGAACAGGTGAATGTCGCAGAGTGTTTCGGGGGACAGTGGAAGGTGTTGTTCCCGGGCATGATGCAGAGGGCTGAACCAAGCAGGTACAGGCCATATGGCGGGGATGGATGCTACAACCTCCTTTCTCAAACAGAGTCATTGCCATCCAGATATTAGTCCTCTGATATGTCTTCTGTGTCAGGTGTGTCAGGTGTGTGTGGTGGTGTTATGGCTGCATCACTGTGTGCCACTGACACATCAGGTGGCGGAGGTGGTATGGCTGCATCACTGTGTGCCACTGACACATCAGGTGGGAGAGGTGGTATGGCTGCATCACTGTGTGCCACTGACGCATCAGGGGGCGGAGGTGGTATGGCTGCATCACTGTGTGCCACTGACGCATCAGGGGGCGGCGATGTGTGTGTCGAAGTTCCTGCAGCAGTCATCTGGGACAGGCTCTGTGGCAGCAATGGCGAGATGATGTTCTGCAGGGCATGGTCGATCCCAGCTACATCTCGCTGGTGTACAGCTGTGGCAGCCATACTTCCAGCCTGCATCCGCTCCATGTTCTCTATTGTCCTCCGCATCTGTGCCATCTCTGTGCTGCCATCGCTGTAGCCTGTCTGACTAAACAGTTCGTGTATCCGAGTAATGGCTGCAGCGAGGTCAGCCAGGGATTGTTGTAGAGCATGGAACGGGCTGTGGGTGTCCGTTATGGACTGTAAGTGGTCCCTGATGGGACTCATACACCCACGTATGGCATCAAGTTTGGCTGCCATGAGGTCGAAACCCACCCGCACCTGTTCAGCCAGCCCCCTCTGGCAGTCTGACACACGGCGTTGGAATGCCATGTGTCTTTCCGTGAGGTGCTGGGAGCCAGCCGTGGTGGTGGGTGCTTCCTGCTGTGTGGGCTAGTGCAGGGGTGGGGTCACATCGATGCAGCTGGGCTGCCCAGCTCCTGGAGGTGGGAGTGCGGAGGCTGTCCACGAGCCGTTGGAGGGTGTCTGAGCAGATGGCCAGGGGTTCCTCCTCATCATCACTGAAGAGATGTCTGGTCTGCTCTGCAGGTGGTGTTGATTGTCCCTCTGCAATGTAAAGGGGAGATGCAGGTTAACAGTGTGTTCGATGTATGTTGACGCATTGTACATGTTTACATACAGACTGCATGACAATGTACATTGTGACTGTTTTGGATGAGCTGGCTCTTTGATGGGGGACAGTGGACATTTCGACTACATGACGGATGTGAGGTTGTACTCGTTACATTATCATCTCACAGTTTCCTGCTATGCCAGATGTGATTGGCCAGTTTCTACGCACAAGCGGCACCAGTTGTGTCCTCTGTTCTGTAGTGAAGGTGTTGCACTCTGTACCACATTGTCGTCAATGTTGATGTGCTGTGATTGCTATGTGTGTGTGCTGCATTGTGGGAGAGTCGCCCCTGCAGCTCTGATTTAGCGGCCCCTTATCCCTTTGAGGCGGTGTGCCTTTGACATGTGTGCTTTTGAGGGGCTGAGATGTTGGCGACTTGGCTCATTTGTGCTCTTGGACGGTTTTTGTACTCTTGTGCATTGTTTGTCTGCAGATGTGTTGTTGATGTCAGGGGTTGTATGTGCACGTGGATGTGTCAGAGTGTGACCTGCTCCTTTGAGGATGTGATCCACACTGGGACACCTCAGTGTCGTGTCGTGCACCATGTCATGTATTTTGACTGCAGCCATGCTATTGGTCATGCAGTGTCACTTGCATTGTCAGTGTGGCTCACAGAGCCGCTGCTTTGCTGGATTCGGCACATGTGCATGGGTAGGTTGTGATATTGGTGATAGGGAGGGGGCCCCTTTGTGCAAATAGTGGACGGGGGCCTACTTGGTGTTTCTATGTGTGCTGCAGTGTGCCAAGGGTATGAGGGACATGTTCCACAATCATTGTGGGTGTGCAGTGTGCAACACATAATTGTGCATCTGTGCCATTGTGCCCATCTCCACCAGTCCCTCCAGTCCCTGGTCGTTACTCACCCTGTTGCTGTTGGGTCAGGTCATGTCGGGCTGTGTCCGGACCCCCAACTCCTTGCACCGTCTCCACACTGATGACTGTGGCCACCATTTCCTCCAGCTCATCCAGCTCCTCCTGTGGCGCAGGACCACCTCCAGTCGCCGTTGCTGCCTTCCGGTTGGCAGCGAGTTTCTGCTCGGTTTGGCTATTGACATCATGCCAGCGCCTCTTGACCTCCTTCATTGACCTCCTCAACACTCCGACTACATTCACGTTGTTCACGATCGACTGCCATATTTCCGTTTGTGTTGCCAATGACACAGTGGAGGTGATGAACAGTTGTTGGTAGTGTTCTATCACCTCCGTGACGATGATCCTGTTTTCCTGCGGACTGAACTGCGTCTTCCTCTTCTCCTTGCCCTTCCCCGAGGTTTCTTGCTGGTCGTCTGTGGGGCTTGTGGGGTTCGCGTTGCCCTCTGCACTCGATCCGGGTGCATCCATGGTGCTACGCAGTTTATTTATTTTTTTATTTTTATTTTTTTATGCTTTTATGGTGCATTTTCCTGCATGACGCGTGGGAATTGCAGGCCTGTCGCTGGTTATCGCAGATTTTTTTATCGCGGTTGGCCACATCGCAAGTTTTCTCGCGTTCGTGTTTCGTGTTTTTTTGCCGTCACTGTAATTTTATCGCGGTCATTTGACGCGTTAGCGTGTGACTATCGCATGGTACCGCTGTGTTGAGAATAAAACGTTAACACAGCGTTATTTTCCCGCGATGGACTGCGATGTGCAAAGTTGCGTTAAGCTAATTTTGCGATAATTATCACACGTTCTTGAGCATATCCCCCTCTGTGTCAACTTGCACTCTGTATTGCACTCTGTATTTCTTCAGGATCACCTTGTGTTCTGCCTCCAACAAAGTTGCAACAATCACACAAGTTCACTGGAGGTGCTCCCTCAGTTTAATGTTTGTTGATTATCAGAGGTGGGGTCTGATGAGTGGAGTACACCCAAATTGTATCTACTTGCTGTGTGCAGGCTGCTATAGCCCAATCAACAAATGCTATGCAGTGTGACTAGTGTTGATTGTCCAGAGGAACAGGCCCTTTTGCTTTTATTTGTATTCACCTTTGGGGATTGCTAATGACTTTCAATGCTTGAAGGTCACCCTAGTCTTCATAACTGTGGTGATTTTTCTTTGCTATGGGTGGTACATGTACAAAAACTGTGAGTGAGTGAGTGAGTGTGTGTGTGCGTGTGTGTGTGTGTGCGCGTGTGTAGGTGTGTGTGTGTGTGTGTGTCAGGGGGTTATTTATGACCTTAGGAATAGTGGGGTTCATATGGACAGTGTGTGCATACTGCAGTGAAAATGCCAACTTGCACATTTTCAATTTCATGCCTCTCTCGCCAAAACTTGCTTCACTACTTGGGTGGAAGGAAGCTACCAGACCATTGCTTTATTTAGAGTATGTGCACCTGTGCCTAAGTAAAGCCCATCCACACAACATGGCCTGATTAATTGCTGGTTTTCTAAACAACTGCAACAGATTAAGAGCTCTGTCTGAGTGTCATACACAAATCACCCGACTTTCATGCAGTTTGATCTGACTTGAGACTCGTCCTTGCAGAACCTTCAAAAACTGGACAGCAACTGTGAGATGCAATACTCCAGGTTTGGAAGAGTGCATAATTATTCAATCAATAATTTATTCTGGATTTTTAAATATATTCTTATAATTTTGAAGTAAATAAAAACCACTTTGCTTATAAACAAGTCAGATATCAAATACTTCAAAATGCATACGGCCGGCAATTCTGAAAGTAGTACCACCATTATCTCATGACTTAACAGTGTACTACAATTTTTGGTCCACTAATTCTTAAAACCTGGCTACCACATCAGGCTTTCAAGTTTATTATCGTTTAAGGTCTGATACAGATGTCAGACCACCTAACAGAAAGAAGTTTAACACAGCTAAAAATATAAAATCACAAATCCCCCAAAAAGTATAAATTAAAAATATTTCATTAATCTTAAGCAGTACAAGGATTACAAATAAAATCAATTTCTTTACTACTTTATTGCACGTTATCTTTATTAAACACGTTCATCGGTGAAATTAACATCTAAGTGTAACATTGAGTCCTACAATTAGACGTTACAAAGGAGACTAAGGGGCATATTAACAACCAGGCGATAGTCAATTATCGCCGCTTTAGCGTCCGTTTTCGGACGGAAAGCGGCGATAATTCTATCGCCTAATCAGCAAGGTCACGCTATCGCGTGAATCCCTGCACTATCGCCCTTTCCCCCAACGCCCATCCTTGCATCTCTAATGAGATGCAAAGTGGGCGTTACTGGGCGTCACCCCAGATGGGGCTACGTTGTAAATATCGCCGATGTGCACATCGCGATATTTACAAGGCAGCCCACAGGATTATAGCAGACGTTAGATTTTGGCGAAAACGGCCGTTTTCGCCAAAATCTAACGTCTGCTATAATCCCGACTTAGCCATCCCTAACATAGGGGGTGGATTGTGCTAATACGACCACAGGGTCGTATCAGCAGAGGTTATCGCCGTTTTGCAGGGAACATCGCTGGAAAACCAGCGATGTTCCCTGCAAAACGGCGATAACCTCGCTATCTCCGGAATTCTTATTGCCCTGGCGAAGCGTGTTGTTAATAACGCGCTACCAGGGCGATAATTTCCAGAGATAGCCAGCGATAAGAAATCTATCGCTAAGCACGGCCAGCGATAATTATCGCTGGCCGTTGATAATATGCCCCTAAGTGAATTAAAAAAAATTATAAACCCATTTGAGCAAAAAAGCACCATAAATTGCAATAATTCGGGTCTATGTTGACGAAACCCAGAACTTCTGTTAATTGTCTCTTCAGATGAACACAAGTAGTGGAATATGCGGGCGCTTCAAAAACTATTTTACCCACATTACAAAATTAGTGGCTTGCCCCGTCTTAGTGATGAGGTGAGCGCGTGAAAACCATTATGTTTGACAATGTGCATGTCTGCATCAGTGCAGGTGTAATAATCTTCTCTTCAAACAGCAAAATCAAAACTGAGAAACTGATTCTATAAAACAAGCACTGTGATCAGAGAAATAAATGTAATAGAGAATTAGAAGCTTCAAAAAACAAAAAGTATTTTGTCGAATTTTATCGGTATAAAACAAAAAGTCTTGTTTGTTTCCAATTAAAGGTGTATTTGGTATTTGATTGGTTGCTTCAGTGTCTAACATCGGACATGTAAAATGTGTTTGCGTTATAAACATGTTTCATACTATGAAATTTAATATTTGTTCAATTCAGTTTTCATAAAATGTGAACAACAGAATGTACATCTTCCAATTACATGCCTTATTTCATTACTGAGTGCTTTAAATGCTGGTCATGAAGTGCAAGCAGGGCTATTAAATTACACCTAGTAAAGCGGAGGTCTCTCCTTTATTATTTCATTGCAGTCATTACAAATTCTTCAGACTCCTTTTATTAGGTATAAAAATACCAGGCATGTAATGATCCAAATCAATCACGAGCCTGTGCTGTGGCTGAATAAGTAAGTGTTTGTATTAAAGGTGACAGAGACAGATGAGATTAGCTCAGCTCTCTTGCTTGACAGCATTTTCCCACAACATATGTTCACCGCCATCAGGGCTCTTACAGAGTGCGCTGCCTAATCAGGTAGACAGATTCTCAAAAAGTAACACGGGAACATATGGCCGTGGCCTCTCGGCGTAAAGAAGTGCCCTGGCAGTCATCTGTAAACACGGCCAAGCAACACTAGCATTTCACCCAGAGCAGTCGAGTCACTGACTCCGCAACATGCAATCTAGCTGTTTTGCTCATCTGCCGAATGACGTATAATCATCTATTCTGTTTCCGAGTCTGCATAATTGCAGGTTCAAATATCACATGCCTGTGTACAGGGCGGTGAAACTAGGACTGGCTCCCAATCATACACACACTTATTTATTCGGCTCGGTGCCATATTCCTTGCACTGCATTTTCTGTGTTCTAACAGCTGTTTTCCAAGGTTAGAGTACTATAATGGTCAAAGAGTACTGACGCTGCCAGCTTTGTTTTCTGAAATACTGAAAAAAGTGAGTTGGTCTGATCATTGGGCGAAGTAGCTCAAGTTCTACACGACTGACACAAGCAGCCTTTAAATGTGCTCTCGCTTCTAACGGACAAAAATTACGAGAATGTGTGTCCGAATACATTTTTTTAAACGATTGTATTGAAACTTTCAAATTAGATAACAACAACAAATAGGTCAGAACAACTATAATATAAGAGGACTAATAGGAAAACATGAGGTATATATTTTGATAATCATAATATTTTTTATGACTTTAATATTTGTTGAGAAATTATTTGTTATGATCTTGAACATCTTGTCTTTCAAAAGCTACACAAATAGGAGGTTTTTTATAATGATGAATATTTCATTGAACGATGGTTACGAAAGAGTAACTTTTAGTATCCTTCCCTTTCTCTCACCCTACTTCCAGGTTTCTTGTTCTGGCTCCTCTGTGGGCTGGAAACATTATGGCTGTAATTACAAGGGCGGGCGGTGGAGATCCGGCTGACATCCAGGGCATGGGTCCGACCGCAGAATTTCGATTCAGCCAGTCGGACTGCAGAGGTACGGGGTAGGACCACCGCCTCTGACAGGATCCAAGATCCAATTAGGGCGGCAATCAGACTCCTATCCCTACAATGGAGGTGGTGCCTGCAGAGGCACCGCTTTAGGGAATAGGATTTCCCTTTTCGACTGCCTTTTTATGGCAATCCCACCACAATGAAAAGGCAGACAAAAACGGACTTTGGGGGCCCCAAGCAGGGCCTCCCTCAGCCACTGCCCTGGGGGCACATGCAGTGCCCTCCCACATCCAAGCACCATGTGCCAGGCACACGGTGCATGGATGTGCAAAAAGTGCCTTTTTCTTCTGCAGCTTGTGCTGCGGCCCTTTTCCTGGGCCGCAGCACAAGCAGCAGTAAAAAAAGCACTTTCCAACCGCCTGCATGGCAGTCTGATCATAGTAGGCCAGGTCGGACCCCCGATTCATTGTTGGACGGTCACCTGCCCGATATGACGGCAGTCAGCGGTCCGACCGATCGCCATCGTAATGCGGGCCTATGTGTGGCAATGAATTGGGCTACTAAGTACGCTGCAGGAAAAATATTTGGGTCATGATTTAAAGATGGCTGTTAATGGGACATCTGTCAAAAAATGCAGAAATTTCAATCATTCTCCTGTGCAGGTAAAGACATTTTTTTCTGTTGTTAGATTTGCTGTCAGCTCAGCCATCAGGAAGAAGATCCTGTCGGCATCAAGACTAGTGTTGAACAATTTAGCGAACCTTCTCAACAAGAGCACATAAGGAACCTGGGGTCAATGAAAGAAAGGAATAGGAACATCAGACAAAAATACATTTTAGTTGTAGGAACAGTGTACCATATCATCTAAGACTGCACTTGCAGTACAAGTGCCCTTGTTGGGATGCTTTACATAGTTGGGTTCCTCAACAACTTCAACAGAAGAAGAAACTTTATCTCCATGTACACTAATGCCATGTGGAATGAATGAGGCATAAGCTACCACTTTGACAGATCCCCAGATCAAAGGATTAGCTGCGAGGTTTATCAAAATGTTGAAAAGTCGGACAGACACTTTGTAAGAGCCCTTGAGGAGTTTGTGGCATCTTGCTGCCATCTCTCCTCTTTGCCTATAGGAAGCTGCCTCAAACTAGAACAGAGTTACAAATACCAGATCCATAAACCTAACACTTTGTTGATACAGAATTCAGAGGAAATCACGTGGTACCCTAAACATGATGTTGTGGACAATGTTCTGTGACTTCTTAAGAAGGATGGCTCAGCTGATCTATAACAAAATGGGCAATGTTCATTCTAGCCAGGATCTTATAAATGATCCCCTGTAGATTACCAAGACTGACAGGAAGCCCTGGTCCTAAAATCATCTGGAATCATAAAGAATGCGACCGGTCATTCAGACTGGCCTCCGATTGGCTCGGAGAGCCCATCCACCAGTCAGAATGCTTTCAGTAATCCCAAGGGCGGCTCGTTCCGCCCGAGGGATTACGATGTCGGGTGGAGACAGCCTTTCTGTGCTGGCCTTTTCGACACAGAAAAGGCTGTCAGAACACGACTTTGGGGGCCGCCAGTAGTGCCCCTTGGGTGCACGGTCTCCAGTTGGAGGCCGAAGGGGCACCTATGGTGCCCCCCTGTTGATCCCTGCACCTTGTGGCAGGCATCTTAAGGTGCCTGCCACGGGGTGCAGGGATGAACTGCACCCCGCATTTGTACAATGGGAGCATGCATTCCGGTCGGATGATAGTTTCTCAGATGAAAGACAGGTTTCACCATTGAATGTCAAGTAGATTTTTGTACCACAAATACAGCTGTCCCACTACTAAGCCCTGCATTCAACCAGAACTGGTCTTAGAAAAATGGTTGGAAAGATATGACAGCCACAGGTTTCTAGGCATATTTCTGAACAACTTTTGTGCAGCCGCGGTCCGTGCAGGTAACAGCGGTGGGGCCGAGGGACCCCGTGGGGGGGATCTCGAGGGACGATGCAGAAGGAAAATTAAATAAATAATTAATTTTCCCTCGGCATTGTACCTCGAAATCCCCCCCCCACGGGGCCCCTCCACCCCACTGCTGTTACGTGCACGGACCGCGGCCGCTTCTGTGAATTTTTGCTTTGCGTGAAAAATAAACCCTGATATATTTTCAAGTGCAAACACAGTTGCAATATTTTTTCCGAAGGGGAAACAGTTTTCCACCAGAGTTACACATTCGGGTAAACACCTGCAATTTCTGCTGTAGTTCTCTTTCCTCCATGAAAAATAAATGATTCCTGTCCTGAGAGGAATAAATCTCCAAGTATTTCCAGGATGAGAATCTGTCATAAAGCGGTACTTGCATACACAAAAATGTGTATGTTTGTTAGTGTTTCCAATTTCCAGGGCATTCCCACCAATGTTCCCTCTAATTTATTTCCTTTGTGTACGGCAATGTAACATCTCTGTGCACTGCAGCCAAGGCTATGTGCGCCAAGAAACTGGCCATGCATGCAAGAGTTACCTTTAGGCCAAACAGGCAGGTACTCACATGTTTCTTTATTAGCATTTGTTACGCTAAACAGGTTTATAAACCTGCATTGTGTGTTACTCCTTCTGTGATGCAGCTTTTCTCTGGCATTCATGCTGCATGAGAGGTAGAGCTATGCAAGACTGGAAATTCATAGGAGGGTTGAACCAGATCCGATCCTTTAGAATATCCTACATGAAATGATACAGCAAGTGGCATAAAGTCACAAGAAATTGGTCACAAGTCCATTGCATCACAATTGAATTCTCAAAAAATGTTAGGTTCTGAATTATTAAGGAAAGCATGATCAAAGAACCCAGTGCTAAAAAGTGATAAAAACAAAGGACTGAGCCAAATCTAAGGGAGTGATTCATGTGGGGAGGGTCTGTCAAAGGCATATATGAACACAACAAACCATTTGTTGTGTAATGCGCGGTGTGAAGGTTGGGACAGATTCTGAATGGAAGATTCTGCTTTTGATAACATAGAGGAGGGGAGGGAGCCTTAACGAAACATTACTTTTCAAGCCACTTCTCCTGCTCTCAAAACTATAGCCAACATCTGATCACCACTCCCCTGCAAGGAAAGCTAAGAAATGAAGGGCCATGGACAAGGGCTGAGTACTCTTCCCCTTGACAGATGGAGACCTCTGCAGAGCTAATCCATGTGACTCAATGTGATGCCTTTGCTGAATGGCAGTCGGTGTTTACTCAGCCGTAACAATGATGGGTATTGTCTACTAACAGGAGTGTCATAGGACCGTAGGTATTACTGAGCTGCAACAGAATAAGCAAGTTACTGCTCTTGTACTCTCGCTTCTCCAAACGTATCTACATTGAGAGGTCAAGGCTTATTTAAAGTAGTGGTAGTAGGTCTGGATCTCAGAGTAATCACATGCAATAAAATTAATGTCCATCCTGAGTTAGGTCATTGATATAAGAGTATGTCTGTATAAACATA
Source organism: Calotriton arnoldi (assembly GCA_963921515.1). Taxonomy (NCBI): domain Eukaryota; kingdom Metazoa; phylum Chordata; class Amphibia; order Caudata; family Salamandridae; genus Calotriton; species Calotriton arnoldi. The sequence goes on from CAWUFW010003681.1 coordinate 67,517, forward strand.
TAGGACCATGATGGCCTTAAGACGATGCACGGTGACACAAACCACACAATCCTAGCACCTTCTGCATTTGCCAAATGACCCTAAATACTTTTATAAATCTGTTTTTAAACTTGAAATACTTGAAATTGAAACTTGAAATACCTGGCATTTTATAGGCTGCTACAAGTGGGCTTCCTGCTCGACCCCCGTGGCACCCGGATGTTAAACGGGACCGCATGGCACAGGGGTTGACGCTCTAGCTTTTCTTCTCTCCTCCTCCACTATCTAAATCGCGCTGGAGCGATCGCGCAGCGTGTGGGTGGCAGGTGATTGCATACGCTAAACAGTAATCTGTGTAAGACTGACTGCATTACTATTGACCACATTTTAAACTTCTGGCGCTATTTGCACAATTAGACCTTCGGCACTGATTTTATAAATCTGTTTTTAAACTTGAAATACTTGAAATTGAAACTTGAAATACCTGGCATTTTATAGGCTGCTACAAGTGGGCTTCTTGCTCGACCCCCGCGGCACCCGGATGTTAAACGGGTCCGCATTGCACAGGGGTTGACGCTCTAGCTTTTCTTCTCTCCTCCTCCACTATTTAAATCGCGCTGGAGCAATCGCGCAGCGGGCGCGCCAAAGGCAGGCCCGTCTGCGCCCGTCGGCGCCTGGAGCGCGACCAGCGCCAGGACCTCTGGTCGAATAATGTCCCAAACATACGGTAGGGAACAATTGCTTAATTTGGGAAGAGGTACATGCAACCGACATAATATATCACCCCAAAATCTACACGGGAAAGAGGCCCGTTGTTCTAGTTGCTCCTTTTGGATCCACCCTGACCCCTATAATTATCCTAGGTTCATTAATAGGACAGGGAAAGGGTTAGGAACTAGAAAGCCTGTGGTTCATAGAGACAGAGAAAGGGGTCGTAGGGACAATAACATAAATAGGCCTTCTAGAGTTTTAAAGGCAACACAAAAGGCGTTTGTTGAGTGTCTTTTGTTAAATACCCGCTCAGTGGTAAAGCATAAATACCAGCTGGAAGATCTAATTCAACTTTCTACCCCAGACATAGTCTTTGTGACTGAAACCTGGACAGACAGTACGTCATGTCCTGACTGGAATATTGCTTTACCAACAGGCTACGCTGTCCTCTCACAAGATAGGGAGAAAGGTAAAGTGGGGGGTATAGCAATTATTTATCGAGACTATTTAAATGTACGGGTAGAAGTCATCTCTACTCTATCTGCGGAAGCAATGCACTTCTGTGTAAAGCTAAACAATCTCATGACTTTTCAGGGGATATTAATATACCGCCCACCCGGGCCCAAAGCAACATTCTCCCAATCAATTTTGACGCTTATGGAGTCATATACTGATCCTCACTCCCTTACAATCCTGGGTGATTTTAATTATCATCTAGAACTCAAAAACGACTCAGACACAATTAGATTGCTAGATAATCTTGAGGCTTTTAACTTAAATCAACTCATAACTGAATCCACTCACTCAGGCGGGACACACGTTAGATGGCATTTTTACTAACAATCCTGATATTAATCTAACTAAGATAGTGGTCCTGCCGTGGGCAGATCATAAGGCTGTTCACTTCAACATTAAAGTTACTCAGCCATATCATCATACACAGACTAAGCCATCCAAAGTACAAGTTAGCCGCTGGAATAAAGTCAAGGGCAGCGACCTAGAGTCGGCCCTTGACCACTTCCCTGCCCCAGTTAGATAAGGACAATAATGAAGCAGCCATGCAGTTCAACGGCTGGCTACTGGCAGCGGCTGAGTGTGTTGCACCTAAAAAATTGATGACGGTAAAGAGGGCTAAGATATCGTCACCTTGGTACACCCCAGAGCTTAAGTGCCTAAAGGTAAATTGTAGAAGAGCTGAGCGCCTCTGGAGACAAGATTATAGTAATCAAATGAAATCATTGTATAACCTTGCTATCCAAAAATATAAGGAAGCAATTATTGTCGCAAAAAAGTCTTTTTTTCACAATGAAAATAAAGGTGGCAGGAAACTCTACCAAGGAACTTTTTAAATCCGTTAATCTGCTGGCTAAATCGCAACAAGACAATGCGTTTAAACCTGATCAAGCTATGTGTAAGCAAACTTGCCCTATTTTTCCAGGATAAGGTGCAAGGAATTTATAATGGCCTCCTGAGCTCTTCGGGTCTCAGGATAAAAAAGAGCAATCAATATGTCCAAACCAGTGTAGACTATCCTGTTTCCAGACAGTCTCAAATGATGAAGTACAAAAACTTCTTCTTTCAATAAAATCTGGCTCACCTACAGATCCCTGTCCCCCTACTATTATGCATTTGGCTGCCCAGACGATCTGTAATAATCTTACACTCTTATTAACCAAGTTCTGGAATCAGGCTACTATCCAGAAACTTGGAAAAAAAGTATCTATTAGACCTCTTTTAAAAAAAACAAACCTGGACCCAACCGAACCAAAAATTATCGTCCCATTGCTGGTCTACCAATAGTGGCAAAGATTTTGGAAAAATCACTAAACATAGCGCTGACTGACTATTTAGACACAAATAACCTATTGGATACAACACAGCATGGCTTTCGGTCATGCCATTCCACTGAATCAGCCCTGATCACTGCAACTGAAGAGATCCGCAGGGTGGTGGATGAGGGGGGAGGGCGGTCCTCGTGCTCCTGGATCTGTCGGCCGCTTTCGACACCGTGAATCATGCGGTGTTAGTTCAGCGGCTGAGGGATGTGGGGGTGGAGGCTTCCGCCCTGGCCCTCTTATCCTCCTTCCTGTAGGCAAGGGAGCAGAGGCTGTTTTGGGATGGACTGCAATCGGATAGTTTCCAACTTCCATGCGGTGTCCCGCAGGGATCAGCCCTATCCCCGACAATGTTCAACATCTATGTCACCCCGTTGGCTAGACTTATCAGGAGGCATGGCTTTGCCCTGGTCTCTTATGCTGATGATTCTCAACTTATCATCTCTATTACTAATCAGCCTGAGAATACAGCTACCAGGTTTCATGTTTGTCTCACCGAGATCATGACCTGGATGAACCATAGCTTCCTGAAAATTAACACCGACAAGACGGAGGTGATGGAGTTTGGTCCAGGCCCCCCCTTATGGAACAAGTCCTGGTGGCCAACCGAGGCTGGTGAATGCCCATGCCCTGTCCCCAAGGTCAAGAACCTTGGGGTCATCTTTGGATGATCAATTGAATTTCTCTGCCCAGGTAAATAGCCTCACTTCCTCCTGTTTTTTTCTATTAAAAACTTTGAGGAAAATCTTTCCATTCATTTCACAAGAGCTGCAAAGACGGTGATGGTAGCACTTTTCCTGTCTAAGTTGGACTATTGCAATGCCCTATTCTTGGGCATTGACAAGTCGCAGATGAGAAAATTACAATCCATACAGAATGCCGCAGCAAGACTACTTCTGGGCATTCCCAGAGGACAGTCAATTACAGCAGGAATTAAATCACTACATTGGCTTCCTGTCCAGCAGCGGTGGAATTTAAGTCTTTGTGCCTTGTGCATGAGGCATCTATGAGTGGCGGTGCCGAGGACATTAAAAGACTGTTTCCACCCCACATCCCCCCACGTGCTCTTAGATCTGCCAGTCTGGGTCTTATAAGGACCACTAAGACAAGACGGGCAAGATGGGGTGGCAGGGCGATATCACAGTGTGCTGCAAAGCTATGGAATAAAATGCCTACGGCCATGAAACTTCAACCCAACCTGCAGCTTTTTAGGAAAGCATTAAAAACATGGTTGTTTACTCCCGCCTAAGTCCGCGGTTAACACAGTGCACTGATCTTGTCCACACATTCTAGCGCCAAGACGCCACGGCAATCGAGCGCTATATAAACATATAAACATAGCACTTACATGCCAGGTACTACAATTCAAATACCCTGGGTGTCTTTGGAAAATCAAATCCTACCTTCTCAGGTATTTGGGCCTCCGTACTTTTGCTATATATGTCTTTCCCGAAACCCCTCCCCAGGCCACCCGAAACCCTCCTTACTCCTCCCTAAACCCCTCCCATTTAACAGTAAGTATCCCCTTTTTTCCAGCCACTCTCCTGACCCCTCTCACATGTACAACTTAGTAGTAAACTTAGGTAAGTGAGGATCTCCCCTACAGAAAAGATAGGCGAGGTGGAGATTTACACTAGGAGGTTTGTGAATAGCATTGTGTAGTACTATTGTAGTACCACTAAAGTTCTACTAAATGCTGTTTGTGATTAGACCCTGTTCACCTCTCAGGTTCTTCTAACTCTTTTTGTGATGGTTCCTCTTCCAAAAAATCATGCATGGGCAGTCATGCTCTCTCCACAGCCACTGCCCTAACCTGAAATAGTCTTCTTCCCCTTTGACCTTCTATCCATTCAGCACCCCATTTGCTTACTTTTTGTAAGCTGCTCAGAACTTCTCTGTTTACACTCCAAAGTTACTCTCTGCCTTATTTTGACTACTGCCAAGACACCCACTAGTATTTGAGCGCTTAATAAAAATAAAACTCAAAACAATTATTCATGGGCATTAATACACAAAACAAAAAAATAACATGACGTCCCATGCTCTGAAGATCTTAAAACACTTGGAATCTGTGAGCTAATGTTTCTATTTATTGAAACTTCCACCCCGCCCCTTTTCAGCCACTTCTGTATTCGTTCACAGGCACTTTGTTTTCCTCCAGGGCCCCTTCTCCGAAGGCTGGTTCGTAAAACATGCAGGCGTTCACCGTGCCCACCTGGCAACTACACATGAACTATTACCACAGACCCTCGCCCTGTTAAGTTCTGGAAGAATGTGCGCACTTCAGGCCGACAGGACAGTGCTTACAAAGGAGAACAAGAAGTCCTTTTCCCCGCACGGGTATTAAATGTAGGTCTGACGCACCACTAAGATTTCTGGGTTTCTCGGGCAGACAACACCCAAAGGAGTAACGGGCATGATTAGCTTGCTAAGGGCCTGATTATATAGGTAGGCATCGCTATGGAGATGCTGTGCCACTTCCGAGGAAGTGAGGTAAATGTTCCCATGTGTGGTGGGAGCCTTGAGGGTGGTTTCAAATAGGAATGAAACAGCTTGGTATTAATAAAGAGCAAGGAACAAACCTACTGCACATATTGAAAGCCGAAGGTCTCATAATATGTAATAAAAGTAAAAGCGTGCCCGGGTTTTACAGTTTATATTGGCTTAGAAAATGTGTACTTTCAAATTTGACCTTTAAGAGAACAAGTATGTAAAATGTCAAAAAACATGTGTTGCACACGCCGTGCTCTGCAAAAGACACATAAACACAAAGAATGCACAGAGCACTTTAAACATAACACTTTTACCAGGCCTTCGAATAATGCCAATTGATGCATGGCAGTTAAAAATACATTAATCATAGTCGCCACTTCTGCCTGTAAATCCCTGTAGCCACCGCCCATATCAGCAAAACATATGAAGCAAGCGGCATGTGTGAACCTTGTGACAGCCCTACCTCAGTAATTGTTAGCACCCCATCAACCCCCTGCCCTCCTCCCATCTTCCTCACACCTCTTACGATCACATCACAACGCCCCCAGCCCCCACAACAATCAAAGTTTCTTTCTGCAGTCCCAGTCAATCGATTACGGCCAGCAATGCGTGTGACTCTCTGCAGGCCCCCTCCTCCGCCCCTGCCTCTTCCACAGTGAACTGCTTCTCCACACTATATTGTGCCTTTTAAAATGCCCACGGTTCAACTTTACCACTAAAGGAGGCCGAGCTTTCTCGGTCCTTATCCCGCAGCTATGGAACAGGCTGCCTAGTCAGCTCCGCTCCGAAAGCTGCCTCCTCCCAATCAGGAAGAAACTGAAGACCCTACTATTTTCAGAAGCTTGGGCATAGCGCTCCCCTCTGTGATACAACCCCCACCTGGGACTACCGTTGATCTTCTTGCAGCGCTTAGAGACCTGTAGGTATTAAGCGCTCTACAAGTCAAAATTAACAATAACAATTGTCTCCGATTCTCCAGCATGCAAGTGACCATTTTTTCATGCAGCTTCACGTTATTAAAAGCAGCTGCAAACGGTCTCTTGCATGATTTGTGAAATGTGCGCGCTTTGCAATTCAGTTTGCGCGCTCGGGGAAGTTAAAGTGCACGCGAGCGCACGCGCACGCCTTACAGGGATCACTGATTCCCACTGTGAAATAGCCACTCCACACCCTTGAGAGCACATTTTCCTATGGAAACATGTGTTGAAGTCCTGCTTATGACTGCAAAACAGACTTTTATTCATTTTAAAAAGTTGTTTTGTACTTCCAAAATTAGCAAATTTATGCAGATAAGCTAAACTTAGAAACACACATAGCTTTGTGAATCCCATCCTAAAAATGTTTGCACCTTAAACAGTACTACAGGCTTTATTTGAGTCTGAACTCGTGTTGTTTGGGTAGTTAGTCTTAGGAATAGGATTTTTTACCATTAATATATAACATGAAACCCAGCAGCTGGCACTTAGGTCCATTGAGTTGCCTTTTGCTGAAACCTAATCCCAGTCCCTATTGAAACAATGGGCCAGATATATCATGCAAAGAGTGCTACATTTAATTTCCTATTATGATTTTAAATGGATGTCATATTTTAACACTTTTTTCTTATCTGTAAATGAAAGTCCCATTTTTATGTTCCAAATGAAAACAAGTTATAGTTGTCTGTTGGCAAAACCTGTTGTTTGCATTCCAATACATAGCATATACCTATAGTGAGCTCTGGGTCAGCATCTTGTTCATGCATGAAAGGCCTTGTTGTCTGTTTTAGTTGTCTGCTCTTAATTTGTTGTCGTTCCTCCCTATTCTTGTGTCTGTCCTGCACACGGGCATTTTGGTCTCACACTGTTCTTAATGGATGAGCTTTATCCTTCCACAGCATACTTGTGGGGACTCAAACCTGGAGCCGGTACATCCTCCATAAAGCTGAAGAAGTAAGCTTGGAGGATGCCTATTTCTAGGACCTACAAGAATGCTTGTGGGTCTAGGAGAAAAACTTGAATACCTGTTTGAACTCGAAGCAAAAGAGAGGCCAAATGGTGGTTTGTGATGTCGCCTGAACTACAAGCGTCTAAGAAATAAATTAAGACACTGATCGTCTGCCCACATTTATTCATCTGAAGTTTGGCAAATTACTGAGCACAGATTGAGCCAGTAGCAAAAATACTGTGATGAGGATATGGTAAACCGCTTAATAATGTACCAACCAGTTTTATAGCAATTAGATAGGTATATTTGTAGTAAAATGGCCATAATTCATTGGTTAATTAATGAGAACTGTACTGTCATTATGTAAAAAATGTAAACAAAGCATTTGTTCAAACTGACAGGCTTATAATCTAGGCTTTTTTGTGATTTAGTTCAGAAGCAGTGGTCACCCTTTTGATACTTCAGAGTGATATACTACTAAAGGCCACAAACTATTCACTGGAAACAACCTCCATCTCTTGTTCTCCAAAGTGGTCTCTGGTGACATCAAAATCTGGAACAGCCAAAACGGTTGAAACATCACTGGACCCATACTGAAGCAAATCTATCAGTACTATCTGCTCTAAATTGGACACCAAAATGACTGATTTATCAACAGAAACTAATTCATTTAGTGCAGATATTTTGACTTTTCGGGTGAGGCTGAACACTGCTGAAAAGAGATTAGATGTAGTTGAAGCTAGGTATGATGAACTGCCGGATTAGGGGAGGGACATTGATCATCTTTAAGAAAAATAACAGATGTGGAAGACTGGTCTCCCAGAAAAAGCGGAAAAGGACGATTTAGGTTGTTGACAGACTTGATCTCACAACCATTGATTATAAGATTTTAAGACACACTGGAGTTTCGGTGAACTCCTGGAGTTGACCAAGGAACCTGAAAGACAATGTTAAGTCCATATCAATCATTGCTTGTGTGTTGAATTAGCAACATGCCAGACCTAAATGTTTGTCAGCAAAGGAAAAAAATTCCCCATTGCTGATGGATTGTAGCATGTCAGTGGACTTTTTCTTTGAAACCAACATTAAATGCTAAATGTCTCTCACTATGAACCCTAGACTTCAACGATGGGACATCAAGTATGGCCTGCGGGACCCTGCATGCATAACCCTTACAATAGTAGGGATCACCAAGAAATTCACAGAAACAGGTGATGTTGAGGACTTCCTAGACTCTCTATAAGAGTCTGCTATGAACAAATCGTGGATACAGCATCTAGTCACACCAGAAGATGCACAAGACTCTAGGCCCTAGCTATGCAGGAGACAACCAAAGCCAAACAAGTAATATTTCAACCCAAGAAGAGAGTCAGACAGATCAGGGCTTCCTGCAAATAACAGAATCACTAACCAAGGAAAGAGAAAATTCTGTATCACCCCTAAAGGTGAACCCTAAAAGCCTTCAAACTGAACACAGGAACTGGTGTAGAGTGTTGGAGTCGAGGTAGCATCAATGGGTTTTTTTGTGCACTTCCACAGATGCTGTCAGTGACTCAACAGGTGGACTGATAATACTCCACCTGGACTTACTTGAGATTCCATCCTTTATTATATTATTGCCCTGTGCCAGTCGTCATCAGGTTGGTGAGATATTATATCACTGTTGACTTGCTTTTCCTTCTACAAAATGTTAACCACATATTTGAATTCAATGTCTAGCTCGCCCTCTGCCATTATATTAAACTTTTTTGACAACCCTCTATTCATGTATTTTTTATCACACAAATAATTAAATTTGATCTCACTGCACAGGTGCATATACATTCTCAGTGGATACAGCAAAATAATATATATATGGGAATATGAACATGGTGTCACATGGTGGAGAAACGTGGCTCCTAGAGCATAGATACTTGGCCTGTGTATTACTGCTCCACCAAGTGGGATTGATGACCCTATATCTCAACTATTCGTCTTTCTCTTTTACACACCCCAAATACACATCAGTAAATTTTAAGTGCCAAGAAAGAACACTTACACATCACTCTAGTGAACCACACTTTGAATTAAGCACCCACATCAATGAAAAGATGGATCAAAAATACAGAGCCTCCTTTAGAAAGTGAAATTTATTTAACATTTTTAACCGTAATACTATTTGAAAACAGCCCCCTTCAAAAGATTCACCATAGAAAACTGTAGAGATACTTGAACCAACAATCGCCAGCCCCTAGCTCTACATGCATTAAAGCCAACATGAACAAGATACTGTTGCTAATCATGCAAAATATTAACGGAACGTCACACTTTATTATAGGAAAAAGATGTATTAGTTAAACTACAAATGAGTTGATATTTTTCTTCTTCAGGAGACACACTTGTCATCTTCAGAAACCCAAAGAATTTAAGGCCCTCATTACAATTTAGGCAGAATAAGCTGAGTATTTTCCACACGTGGTACGTACCAATACCATTATCCCGGAGTAGGGTATTCACCATGTGTGATAAATACTTCCTATTCTGACTTTTGAAATTGCAGATGAGGCATAGCATGGAATCTGTATTTAAAACACTGAGATCTGCATGTTTTGCTTTTTGTACAGGACTTTTCCCTGATAAATTTTGGCAGGCTTGCCCTGCCGGAATTTATCAGGAGAAAACTGCAAGGATGTGATAATTGTCTCACAACTTGTAATTCCTATTTCAGCGTAAACATGTTTGCACAGTAATGGGAATTTAGCCCTGCACATGTAAGTGGGGCCTAAGAATGTGTGGTCATTAGCAGCAGCAGAACATTAGATGCATTAGGAACTGCCTCTGAGAGCTGCAATCTTAATTAACACGCAATGACCACACAAAATGGTTAAGTGATAAGCAGATGAGGAGGAAGAGAGTGGCCTTTGCCAAATTGAAATTCCTCAATAGAACATTGATTGTGAGATTATCATATGCCCTGAACATAAACAAACTGCAATATCTGGCCAAAATCTTGCGATTAATGGTTGAGTTTGAACTTGAATCAACACTCATCTGAGTTGATTGGAATTTTGCCCCTGACATGATTCTTAATAGAACTAACTGTGCAGACGCACATACATTAATGCTGATTAAGTCGCCACCTGAATTTACCGCCGATTAAACAATGATCCCACCAGTCTCACTCTCAAGTTGGTACAAATATCAGCTGGTGCAACTAGCTTAGCAGACCAAATTTTTGGGGATTTACATAGTGTCTCCTCTCTCCGGCACTGCCATCCCTCTGCTAGTCGTAGTCCAACTGGAGAGTGATCATTGTTTAGTTGTCGGTACATTCAGTGGCAACCTCATGGAGTGCCCTGATACTCATGAATTAGGAGGTGTCTTAATCAGATGACAATGTCCCGATGGGACCCTAATAGTCATTACAAGTCAAAACGTCGAAAAGCCCCCCTTGTGGTCGCTTAGCGCCTGTATATTGTCAGGAGATATTGTAGACATACAGATACTATCTCTGTTCTGAACTATTCAAAAGTCATTGATCAACCACTGGGTTTTATACAATGTCTTGTTGACAGTGCTTTGTATGTGTTTACTATTCAAGCACTGAGCCGTCTGCAATATGATCACATTGTATATTTTACACCTTGCTCTTAATAAGGTGGATTAAGAAATCTTGAACACAGAAAAAGAGTGTCCTGTGCTTATTACTAATTGTTTTCATTATTCATTAATTATTGAAATGTACAAGTAGTTGAATACCTCAGCAGCATTCAAGTGGTATTCTGTCAAATAAGTCCTACGGGACAGGTGCAAGCATGATCATCAAAAATAAGCTTGAACCGTATGATAAAAATAATAACAAGTTTATAATATGTTGTACTACATATGCTATGTTCATTACAAAGAAAAAAATATAGAGATTGTTATAAATGGGGTCTCTAGTTGGCAGAGGTATTCACCCTGTCCAAGAAGGGACCACAATTCTAGTCAGGGTAAGTTAGATGCACACTAAAAGATAACCTGTGCTCAGCCTCTGGTAGCTTTGCACAGAGCAGTCAGGCTTATCTAAAGAGGCAATGTGTAAAGTATTGTTGCAACACACACACACACTCACCCACCCACACACACACACACACACACTAACACAAAGAAAACACCACAAAAAGACTCCACACAGTTTTAGAGAATAGAGAATATTTTTATGAGAAAATCAAGAACAAAATGACAAAAATCCAATAAGCAGAACTGGAGTTAAGAATTTGTAAGGAATAAACCAAAAATATTGCTTAGAAGTCAATAGTGCTAAAAGTTTACTTGAGGTCGCTCTTGACTGGGCTAAATCCAAAGTTCAGTCCAACCACGATGGAGGGCAGGCCGGCTACAGGACTCAGACAGGTCCTGCTGACAAAGTTACCTTGGATGGAGCAAGCGTTGATGTCAAAGACTCATTGCGAGGAGTCGAGGAGAAGGCACGTCGTTGCCAATCCTGTGGATGGAGGTAAAGTATCTGCCCCAATCGCGCAATCGATGAAAGCTTCAGCATCGAACCCCTTTAGAATGTAGGTGCTGCATCAATGTCAAGCTGCGCTGTTCATCGGCTGCGAGCCATGCAGTCCATCGAGGAGATGTCATCGATCAGCTCCTATGTCGGCATCGAAGGGCAATGCATCAGTTACGATCGGGACAAAGTCATCACTGCATCGATTTTGTTGCAAAAACAGCTGCAGAACCCACATCTGACTACCAGGTTTGGAGGGGGCACCTCAGGCAAGGGTAGGACTCACAGATGGCAGAGTCGAGCAACACCAACAGAATTTCAAGAAGTCTTTTATGATCCTGAGACTCCAGAAACATGAGGCAAACCAGGAAGCCCTTGGAGTCACTCTAGGTTCAAGTGAGATGGGTCCAGTGTTTACCCTCAGTAGGGCAGAGATCAGCAGGAAGCAGGGACAGCTCAGCACAGCAGTGAAGCAGTTCCTTAGAACAGTCAGTCAAGCAGAGTGGCAATCCTTGTAGCACAGCAGTCCTTACTCCTGGCAGAGTTCTTCCCAGGTCCAGTAGTGTACTGTCTTGGTAGGGTCAGAGGCCCAGTACTTATACCCATTTGTGACTTTGAAGTGGGTGTGACTGCAAAGCAGGCCCTAGAACTGCAAAGGTCCCCCTTTCTTCCCTGACCTGGCTCCAGACTATCAGTAGGGGGAAAGAGAAGAGACATGTTCACTTTTTAAAAATAAAGAAAAAAGGGGAAGTGACCTGAACCTCTTGTCAATTGTCAGCATCTAAATATTTGGCTGTAGTGATCAAAAAACTCATTTATTTTTGATCAGGTTTTTATTAACCCACTGTTTTTAAACAAATTATTTAATTTTGAAACAATACGTTCCAATATGAAAAAGACACACTATCATTTTAAGAAGATTCTCAACAATACAAAATACATCAAAGGGAAACATAAACAAATTAGGAACACAGCACTACTAACAACACATTACAAAAATTACTACAAAAAATCACAATACAACAACAATGAATTCAGAAGTTATGCATGTTGTCAATATTAATCAGAGGGAACAATAATTTATATAGGAAAAAAGGGAAAACAAATCAACCCCCTGGTCCTCAGATCAAAACTCAATCCAAAAGTTCCTCAGTGAAATAGATTATGCCAAAAATAGGCAATGCCGACGCGTTTCTGGTCCTAGTCTATCCAGTACTAGGACTATCATCAGGGCTTCTGAATTTCAGACTGTGCGCTATGCTTCGCTCTTATGCGCAATGGTGTAGAACTGCAATGGTACTTTACATTCCCAACTAAATATCTGGCACCGCTTCAAGTCGAGGCACTGTTCCGTTTCTGAAAACCAGGCTCCTGCTCGTAATTAATGCAGGTTTCTTCCTAGAACATGGGTTTCCTCGTAGTTTGTTCTCATAGCCTAATCTTGCCTTTCACATGGTTTTTCTCTAGCTTCTTGGACCCAGCGTAAAAGTTATATCCGTCGTGTGTTGCTTTTCCTTAGAGCAACTCTTCTCATTACTACACCCTGCTTACTAGCTTGACTTTTTAAAAATGGCATTTCTAAAACAGAAATGTTAAATCCATCTTTACAAGTAAAGAGGATTTATCATTACCAATCCAAAGATCTGAAACATAATGCAGCTACTCCTTTCTAATCAGGAATTACTGATTTAAAGCATAATAAGGAAATCCCAATGCTAGCCTATGAGATGAGTAGGCCTCATGGTAGTAAAAAACAATTTAGCTGTTTGCCACTACCAGGACATGTAAAACTTAAAAGTATATGTCCTAACTCTCACTTACACCACAAATAGAAAAACCCAGCAAGGGGAAGAGTGTAGAAAATTGCAAAATTCTCCACCACAATGGAAATGTTGAGAAAAACATAGTTTTTCTCAGAAAACCCTCACCCATCCGGGTTGCCCCTTGGTGGTATGCTTCATCATTGGGGTTCATCCCGATCCGCTTCAGATCAAGGCGCGCTACGACCAAGCGAATACACGGGAGATCATAGAAATAATTTCTATGATAAAGACAGTGTTGGTGAGGGGAGTGGGAAGTAAGTGCTAACAGATTAAAAATATCTGACTAGTAGGACCCTTACTTAATTCGTGCCTCTAGCCGGTATTGTTAAAATCAGGGGGTTCTGTTTGAAGAAGTAGTCTGCAATGAGTTTATCTCTTCAAATTGGTCAACATATTTCGAGCCTTTCCCCTATTGGCTCTTCGTCGGGACCTATAGGAAATCAGTTCCTATTGGTACCACTCCTTAATGTTCCTTAATAGGAACACAATAAATAGCATGCCATGCGAATTCACATAACATACATACGATTTATATTAATGTAACCTGTAACGTCATTCCGTATCTGTAACAAGAAAAAACTGTGGAGAGTTTAAAACAACCTGTCAGCCATAGGCTGATATACCTTGATTTTCATATAAAAGTAATAATGTGAACACCCTACTGTGGAGGTGCTTGAGAAACATGTAGATTACGTGATCACACTGTGTGTAAAAAAACATGCTTGGCCCACCGCCTATAATTTCATACAGTGGCTGAAAAACGCCTATACTCAAATGATGGCGGTACAACACAAGACAAAACAAACATTTATACTCCAATGGTGTGGGCGTCATTAGTTTTTTTATTTTTCACAAACTAACTACCGCTTTTAAAGTTTTTGAAAAACAAAGAACGTTTGACACCGACATGACTTGTTTGATAGAGCATCCATCAAATATTTGCTACATTTATAGGGATCTCTCTCATTAGTTATTTTTTAGTCATTTTAAATTTTACGGTGTGATAAATGATTAAAGACCTATTCTACCCCCTCATATTTTTAACCAGTTGTTTAAAAATAGAATTAATACCGCAAGGCTCATTGACTTCAACCCACTCGATAGTAAAGGCCTTAAATTCAACAGACCCTTTCAGCAACATGGTGTGCATTTTGTCATGAATATCATAAATGTAATGGCACTCTAGTTTTTCATTAGAGCCCAGTGGTAAAGTAGCAGTAGGACATTGGGGAATTAATTGACAGACTGCTGCTGTTGTTGAAAATACATGCTTCACTCAGCATGCAAGACTTGTTTCTGATATGGATGAGGAGGATATTTAAGAATTTATAGAAAGTGTGGCTTCACTTTACTGTTCTAGAGCTCTAACCATAATTTCCATAACAAAATGCAACCTCTCCTTATGTTAATTTGCTGCAGTGTCCTCTATAGGAAATTATTCAATTCTACAGCTCCTATTCCAGCAAAATGTGCTCAGGGTTGCCTCATTTTTGTCATAAATATAGAATATTAGTTGTCTAGTTGTTCTTTAGAACTCTGTGTTGTAGCTGCAGCTAAAGACTGGGGAATCAACTAACTGATGGTGCTGTTGGAAGTATGTGTTTTACTCAGCACATCAGACGTTTTTCTCACATGGCTGAGGGAGATATTTGTGAATGTACAGTAAATATGTCCTCATTTCAGCTTCTGTAGCACTTTCCATAATTTCCATGTGAAAATCATGGGAGAAATCAATTTTCTTCACAAAACGTTTCATCAGATTGCAGCAGAGGGTCTGCTTTCCAAAGGTAGTTATTGACCCTTGCAGAGTACGGTCCTTAACTTCACCATGGCCCCTTTCACTTTATCCCATTCAGTAATTTCCCGGGAGTCCCTCCTACCTTGGATAATATTGCTTAATTTGACAACTCTCCAGTAGCGGCCGGTGGTGGACGTGCTGCCGGGCGCTGACGTGGGGCGGGGGAGGGGCAGGGTGGGGGTAGTAAACACAGATTACGGCCGATTAGAGGTAAGTAAACATATAAATAAATAAAACGAATTGTTGCGCGCGCTGCATCGCATTTGGCGATGCAGCGCGCGCAACAAAATTTGTTTTATTTATTTATATGTTTACTTACCTCTAATCGGCCGTAATCCGTAGTTTACTACCCCCCGCCCCACGTAAGCGCCCGGCAGCACTCCCACCACCTGCCGCTACTGCAACTCTCAGAAGCGTTTTAGGAACTGGAGGTACCCAATCAGTTCATAAAAAGGAGCAAATACACGGGTATTGCTAGAAAATAAGTGCTTGCAACTGGTTTGGCAGTCTTCTAAAGCAAGCTTTCCAGTTCTTACAGCCTTTTCCTCACTACAAATGAACACGCATCTTTCTCTCCCCAGCTATCCATTTTTCACATTACCTGGTAGATGACAAATTTAACAAAATATAAAGCGGAATCTTACTTTCCTTGCTTTGCGGAGAAAAAACAAACATTCTGGTACGTAAACCTGGCCACTTTCCACAGAAAGTTAACTGCAAAGTGATGTTCTTTTTTCATGCCTG
Source organism: Calotriton arnoldi (assembly GCA_963921515.1). Taxonomy (NCBI): domain Eukaryota; kingdom Metazoa; phylum Chordata; class Amphibia; order Caudata; family Salamandridae; genus Calotriton; species Calotriton arnoldi. Next base: position 83,300 of record CAWUFW010003681.1, read on the forward strand.
GGAAAAATGATGATTACGAAGAGTGACAATCTTACAGAACTTCAAGGCTTGCATTCCTCTAGAAACATAAAGATATTTAACATTCAAGCCAATTTAAAGGCATGCCTGACAGGCAGTGTAATTTGAAATGATGGCAGCTGTTCACCTTCATTATGGAAGCTCCACATCATTACTCTTTGATTCGGATGTGAGTTTCTGATATAACAACTATGCATCCATTTTCAAACTTATAAGAAAGATAGATGTTAATTTAGATACACTGTGAAATGTATGTTACCTCGAGAGATGTTTTTATTCTACACGAGCTCCCTGTGCAAAGGTTCTTTACTGCAGATCTGACAGTAATGAGCACTGTATGTGGACTGAAGGTCGGAGGACTTTGCATGGTCTCCAAAGAGAGCGCTTGGGCCCTCACTATCAGTGGCAGAATATAACTCCCAGAAATAACTGGGTGAAATTCCACCAACCACAATTACAAGGGTCTTCAGACCCAGAATAATCAGGCCATTAAACTGTGAGCCCAAACATTCCTGGAACAGATCATGCGTGTGTGCCATGACATAGGCCTGTCTCTTGGGTTGCGGTGTTCTTGGATAAGGGGGAGGAGGCAAAAGCGCTACGTCGTAGTGGTGGAAGCCTACCACGTCAACTAAGGGTTAAGTGGCATAAGCATGTGTTGATAGCATACTGTGTGGTGATCAGTAGGAGTGAAAAGTTCCTTTTTGCCCTGTGTCACTGGAATGAGGCCTACAGGCTCACTCACCTGTTTAAAGGTTCCGCTGCTGTGTGCTTAACTCACTGCTGGCCAACATCAGTTAGATATACAGTGCTGCGCAGTGCAGCAGTGGTGAAGCCGCACTGGATGTATGTACAGTACAGGGAAAGAGCAGTGCATGTGCAGTATATGAATGGTTCATGCATGTACTGAGTGTATGTATGTCTGCAAGGAATATGTTACATGAGAGATGTACAACTGTGAAGCGTGTGCGCAACGAAACCATGTGGTAGGTGTATGTGTTCTTGCAAGAAGTACAACACATGAAGAGTGAAGTGTGGTCGAGTGCGCACATGGAAGTAGCACACCATTTGCAAATGGCACTCCCTGGCTCAATACAGAAAAGGATACGGTACTGACCAGTGTGCGAGGAGAGATTGTGTGTGTGTATGTATGAGCACATGGGTGGCACTATACATGGAATGGACAGTACTAGACAGTATGTGTGCTGTGTGTGTTCACTGACTCCAAGTGTGTCTGCAATGGTAAGTTACATGAAGGACCTTGGGTTCTATTTTGGACAGCACAAGCCTGCTTGGTAAAGTCATGAGGAGTAGAGAAACTCCCCCAGACAGATTTTCATATTGCTGCATTCCTGTCAGCTGGGTGGGACCCACTGGAGGAAGGGGCAGAGAGACTCCCGAGTTCCCTTCCAATGGGTGCTCTTCAATTCAGTGATTGATCACAATGAAAGGGCCTGGACACATCTCAGGAAGGAGATGGGGCTGTTAAGCAAAACATAAAGAGAAGAGCTGGGAGCCCGGGATTAACCTTTTGATGCATACATCACTCTAGCTGCCATCTGGCTTTTACTCTAGTTACTCCCGTGGCATGTGTTTTGGGATTATAAGCTTCAAGGTCTCTCCTGCTGTGACAGACAGCCTTTCAAGAGGAAGAAGTGAGACAGAAAGGTTTACACTTTAAAGGAAACAGAACCCCAACATAAAACTTCAAAGACACAGACCCTAAATCACCTTTGCTGTCTGGAAATTGCCTACAAGAAGACGAGATTGAGAACGTCACATTTATCATCTGTCAAGCAGCCGGATGGGATGTGTGAGGAGGGGAAGCTCTGTAAGACTTCTGCCTGTGACCAGGACTGGGGGCCAAGGCCTGCCAGTCTCCCTCCTGGGTGAAGGGACATCACCTAGAGAAACAAGGCCACCTGCTCTGGAGCCTGAAGTACCTGCGCCTGCCTGTTTACCAAGACCAGTGTGCCCTCTGAGGAAGAGGAGATCATTGGAGGGAGCAAAGTCCTGTGGGGAGCCCTAATGAGAGGACTTCCGGTGCGAGATGCATGGAGATGGCAGTGCACTGACCGGGCTGTTGCCCGTGTGCAGAAGTGAACTGGCGACTCCCATATATCAGGACAGGGATGCCGTGGACTGAGCTGTGTGTCAAGGGCCACGTGGGCGGTGCCAAGCCCATACCTCCTTGTTGCATAAGCCAGAGGGGGCCACAGTATAAGTGACTGTGTCGACAAAGCATCAAGACTTGTGTTAGTCTTAGTGGTAACCCCGTATGCCAGGAGGGGCCGCCGTGGTGGACGTGTTTGTACAGGAGAGGTCTACGCATTGCTAGCAGGTACCGCAGCAACCCCATAATCCAGGAGGGGCTACCAGTACCAAGTATTGCCATTTTCAGGCTGTTGCCTGGGAAAACTGAAGCTGCGACCTGCGGGTCAAAATTGAGCACTGAGACCTTCCTCCTACTCCCTGTCTTGTGGACTCCAGAGGATGCTAAGAGGACTTCACTTCATCGCTGGGGCCCAGTCAGGAGCATTACGATCAATTTACTCCCCATGTGGGGAGAAACTGCGCTTACCATGCCAATGGAAGTCTGGAGCACCTCTGAGCGCTATTGAGTCTGGCAGAGCCTCTCAGGAGAGAATCTTCCCCTTCTGGGTGCTTCTGCATGTCCCGTGAGCAGTCCAACTCCACTGAGCAGGATGACAGAATTGGAAGTGCCTGCTTCCATGCTGCTGGATCTGTCAAGACTGGAATCGGACCTTTAGGGCCCCGGGGGCTCGGTGCTGCTGGTGCTGCTGCATCATAGACACTATAGACTATTTCCTAGGAGTCAAAGGGGACTCTTGAGTAAGACCTACTAGTGTTCATTCTCTGGATGTAGCCTCCAGTGAATGGGGAATAACCCCTACTACATTGCAAGAAAGCGGGTGTGTCAGAGAATTGCCAAATAAACACTACAGCCTCAACCTCAAGGGGATTGTGTTGTTGCTTTCACCTGTTGGAAAGTTCTTTGAATTAGTAGAGTTAGAAATAAAATACTTATTTTTTCTTGTGAAAATAAGTATTTGACTGGACATTGGGGCACCCTGAATTATTTGAGTTGCCCAATGGGCTTGTTAGAGGAGAATTATTCTGGGTTAAAAAACAATATTTGTCTATTGTGCAGGCAGGAGAGAATCAAGGGAGCTCCTTAAACCCACTGTACAGGCCTATATATTATTAAAGATGACCCCATTAACAGAACCTTATTAAACTGCAATAACAATTCCTTATCAAAACTTTCTTTTAACAAGGTTCAGATTAAATCTTTTAGAATTTATGTAGGCGGAACCTCAGGGGTGGTGTAAGATTAAAGAATTGGGCCATTGTTCATGTGACAATTTTTCTACTCAGGATACACTGCATTTTCTTATGTTTTGTGATCACAATTGCTCTTTTGGTCAATGTTTTATATTACAATGTTTTATATTACCATTGTTAAAAGACAAAGGCTTTTTTCAAGTAAGACCTAAATTAATGTACCTCCAGATGTTAAATAGTCCTCTGGAATCTTTTAGTATTACAAGTTTTTTAGTTGTGACGGGATGTTTGAACACTTGTACATATGGGCTATATGCTGCACTTTTTGGTAACGATTTTATTACAGGTACTGTGATATTTTTATGACTGAGTTTTTAGGGGATGTTTATTTATATTTTATTCATGATCATTTTTATGTTTATGCTCAATTTTATGGTTTGTACTTTAATGGTTTTAATTAAGCAAATAAAGTATTTTAACAGACTGGCTGACTGGACATTGATTTATTGTCATTACTGAATGCACTTTGAGTTATGAGTCATGTTCATTATTTGTCCACTCACTCTCCTCTTTTTCTTTAACCCATTTGGGTACAATATTTAGTTTTTTAGTATGTATGTTTATTTCACTCTTCAATTATCTTTTAGTTTTGTCTCCTCTTTCATACTCCTTGTCTTTCAACTGTGTGTTCCTAACGTTTGTGTTCTTTCGTCCTCTCGTTCACTCACTCTCATTTAAATCATTATATTATTTTCTCTGTAACTTTCATTTGATTTGTAACCCACATTTCTCATATTCACATCTTTATAGACAAAGTTAATAGTTCTGGCTTTAATGTGCTAATTCATGCAAATAGCTTTTGTGCATGCCTGTGTTTGCATGTATTAGAATATTAAAGTCAGTGTTTTTTATGATTGTGGTTTAACATTGTGATCTAACCCGTGAATTGCGCTTAAATGTTGTAAACTGTATTTTCATTTTATGTCCCACAAGTAGCAACACTAACACTGAACATAAAGCATTCCTCTTTCTGGTTTATTTACAACTTTAGAAAGAGGACATCTTTCCTAGAACATTCATGACAAATATTATGACCACCCTTCGAAAGACATTCTGCTCTCTGATGTGTAGCATTATATTATATTTTTACTTATTTTTGTTTATAAAGCTAGAGGCATGAGAGAAAAGTCACCTTCCCCCCTAATGACCAGAACAACAAGACTCCAGAAAAGCAAGTATGTTGTAGGTACTTGTTGACAACATGCTGACCAAATCAATTCTCCCAAAGACATCATAATATCTACACTCACTTCACTTGTATAGACCACAAATATTTGGTTGCTCACTAAGGGTTGGGATGAAGGTTGCAAGATTACTCACCTTGGTCCAGATGCATCTGCTTAGAAACCCCACTCATGGACAGATCTGTACAGCAAATAATAGTAATGGGGCATAGGACCCCAATGCAAACACAGGGTAACTAAGTGATGATGCTAAGTTATTACCATTCAAATCAAAACATGCAAATAGTTTCTATCATGGAGGACACTGATATGCAGACATAGGTTTGGTTGTAAAATAGCCACTTACCTGATGATTCTTGTCTGTTCAATGTTATAGGTAGTGTGTATTTTATATAGCACAGCATTTGATGTATATATAGTCTGTCACCACTGCTTGAGTTTTGCAAGTTTTCTCCTAGTGAAAGCCACTTCTGTGGATGCAATCATACATCTGAGTAGAGTGAGGCTTGGTGAATGAATCTGTAACAGGTTTTGAAAGCCGTCTGCATATATTTCTGCATATAGTTGATGGTCAGATCTTTGGATTTATGGGTGTGTGTTCTGGTAATTTAATTTCTATTCTTTTTACACAATTCACTTTATAGTTAAATGTGTTAGTCCTAATTGCCATTTCTTTTTATTATTACCTCTAGCCCCTTCTCTAAATAAGACATCCTGCTCCCTTTTTATGCAAATATGTTTTTTTTTATTACTTGTTATTACTTGTTAAGCACAATGAGTATTAAATACACAGCTTCAACTGTAAAATAAATAAAAACAAATAGTAAACATACATTACACATCAACAAAAAAACATGCAGCAAGTATACCCTGACAGACTGTATCATAACTTAGACCCATAGGGACAGTTGATCCAATTTTTCTAAACAATATTTTGCTTCAAAGTTATGAAATACCAACATGGTTCTTACATTGAATTGGCAAAGTATATATATAAACATGCCATCTTCCAGGACAAATCCCATTTTTTTACTGTAAAGATCAAGTCGGCTGATAATTCCTCTAGTATGCTGTTCAAAGTCATAAAGGAGATTTCTGGGCTACCAGGGACACAGCTGCTGAACCCCTCCCAAGACTTCTGTGCTAGAGTTGCAGTCTACTTTTAGGACAAAGTCCTCAAGATCTTTCATGAGCTCATCTCCACTGGAGGTGAGGAACCGGTCGCTGGGGAACTCACTCAGGATTCTGGGAAGAATCTCCTTACCGCTTTCCCTCAGATCATGGTTCAGCAAACAAAGGAACCTTTGCTAGGTCTAAAATCTGGCGCTCCTTTGGACCCCTGTATGCCCTCCATACTTTAACTGGCTCCTGACTTAGCAGCAAATTTCCTGTGCAAGGTGTTCAATGATATACTTCAATCTGCTAGCTACCCAGACAGCTGGAAGGAAGCCATTGTCTCACTGATTCTCAAAAAATCTAATGCTGACCCCCTAGATCTGAAAAGCCTTCAACCAATCTCTCTCCTCCCTGCCCCTGCTAAACTCCTGGAGAAATTCATCAACATTGAATTGATGAAATACGTTGAACTCCAGAAGATCTTGGATCTCTCTCAGAATGGGTTCCGCGCTGGGCACAGCACTGAGTCAGCCCTTATTGCGGCCACTGACTGTATTCGTATGCAGGTTTATCAGGGTGGATCGGTGGTGTTGATTATGGTCGACCTATTGGCGGCATTCGACACCGTCTCCCCGGTGCGCATGGTTCAGAGTCTGCGGGAAGTGGGAGTCACGGGAAAGGCCCTGCAGCTTCTCCACTCCTTTATGTCAACCAGAACCCACATCGTTAGCTGTGGGAGCTTTAGAGCTAAAGCCTTTGGCCCGCCTTTTGGGGTGCCCCAGGGATCCTCTTTGAGCCCCACTCTTTTTAACCTTATGTGACCCCTCTGGCCGAGCTGCTGGCGGTCGTTCAGATTCCAGGTGCTCTCCTTTGCGGATAATACGTAAATTATTGTCTCCATCTTGAATGATTTGCAATCAGTCGCAGAGAAGTTCAATCAGTGCATGTACAGCATTATCTGGTGGATGAAGGGTAATTCACTCAATATCAATGCAGACAAGACCGAGGTGCTGGTATTTGGCTCACAGAATTCCATCTGGTCAAATGTCGGGTGGCCTGTAGAATGTGATCCCCTTCCTGTCCCGGTTAGGACAGTATAAAACTTGGGGGTCTTTTTTGACGATGGTCTGACTTTTGATGCACAGGTCAGCCGCACAGTTAGCACCTGCTTCTATATTCTAAGAATTTTTAGAATGGTGTTGCTGTATATTCCGTCAGAACTGCATTAGTCGCCCATCATCACACTAGTCACCTCTCAGCAGGACTACTGCAATACTCTGTACCTTAACATCAATGTGGTCTCCCTTAATAAGCTCCAGGTGGTACAGAACGCAGCAGCAAGGCTGATTCTTAACATTCCAAAGCATCAGTCAGCCAGGGAGGGGATTCGTTCCATGCACTGGCTCCCCATCAGGAAGCGTATCTCCTTTAAGGTTCTGTGCATGGTATTTAAGACCATGCACAGTAAAGGCACGCCATATCTGAAATCCTTTTTCCAATGGTACACTCCTGGGAGGACCTTGAGATCCTCCTCATAGAAAAAAAATGGTGTCTCCTAGATTTCGCAGGTCTAGATGGGGTGTCCACTCTTTCTCTGTAGCAGCCACCATGCTTTGGAATTCCCTGCCTACCTTCATTTCCAAAGTGGACTCCTTACCTGTTTTAAAAAAAAAATTGAATACACGGTTATTTTCATCTTAGATGGCTGCAGGCACGTTTCCCTCCACCTTCGTCTGCCCAGTGCCTTGATACCTTTCGGTATAAGCGCGCTCTATAAATATTATCCTGTCCTAAATGGCCTCCTCCAACTTTTCAAAAATATGTCTCCACGTTTCTTGCACACATATTGTGGAAATTTCAATTTGCGTCCGAGCTTAATTATTACATTGCTTGGTGGAATGTTTGAAACAACTAACTCTTTCCAAATAAGAAGGTGCAGGGTCATTTCTCATGTCATTAATTATTTCTGCAAAAAAGTCAAGGTTTAATGGTCATGATTTTTCAACTATGATCAATTTTTGACTGCTCGGAAAAAAACAGCAAAATTTCAAATTCAAATGGAAAGTTGACGGTAATAAAAGTTGCCGGTAATAAGATTGGACAGGTGAACACCTACAAATACCGATGGGTGGAACTGGACTCTAGATTAAACTTCAAAAAGCATCTTGCCCAATGAAGGGCCTTAGTAAACAAACTGTTTTTCGCCCTCAACCTAATAAACAAATATTTACTGCAAATTATCAGTGCCCAATTTTTGCCATCATTGACCTATGGCTCAGAACTCCTTAAGGGCAAAAACACAATGATTCTCAACACTCTACAGTCCGTCCTGTTCAAAAGCATCTACTGCATACCACGACACACCTGCCAAGCTCAAGTGCGCTTGAAATTTGGGCTCCAACACCAGCTCCCGGTGAGAATGGTTTCCCTACTCAAACTGTGTTGGAAGTTGAGAGCCGCCCTACCTGAGTCCTTGGCCGCGTTGTGTTGGTCTGAAATGGAAAGCCAGCACACGACCAAAAACAGCTGGCCAACTGTGCTCTGCCAAGCTTTGTCAACCCTCAACTTACATGAGGCTTGAGAGCTAAACATTAGCCATGCAGCATTAAAAAAAATCACCAGCAAAGCTGCCAAAATTAAAATCGTGGTTGATGGATAAAGCGAAACGCGCAGGCAAAAAACACAGCTGGTCAGTCTTACAATCTTACAGCAGCTGGGGGACCCAACCATACCTTATGTGTCACATTTCCCAAACCATCCAGCATTTTTACTTAAAAATACAAATGGGAGCCTTTCCTTCAAAAGATCAGGTGCCGCCCTGGGAATAAAGATGGTCGAACTCTCTCTGCCCACTTTGCGGTCAATTCGACGAAAGTTTAGTACACTTTTTGTGCATCTGCCCGGCCGTAAACGTTTCAAGGCAAAATTACTTTGCCTGGCCTTTCGGACACTTAATAGAAGATCATGCCGTTTTGCAGTGCTACATTACTAAACAGCAAATCAATTCAGCTCTCCTGCAAGGCCGCTAAGTTCCTTCTACAAGTGAATAATTTACTAACATCAACTCGGCCACCTTAGAAAAACAATGGCAGTCATGGGGCAGAGAACCTTGAAGCAAAGATCTTGCCAACCGCTAGTTGAACTGTGCGCTAATTCTTTGCTATTGTTAAATAAAAAATCCTCGTCATCAAATACCACGGGTACGCACAGAGCACTTGACGGACCATTGTTTTTTAGACTATCACATTTTTGCAATATTTGGAATTTTAACCATGAATCACTTTTAACCCATATTGCTTTCTTAACAAGTTATTTTATTTAAATTGCAATGATTTTAACTAATCTGCAAATAAAATACTTACTTACTTGGACTGCTTGGAGGCAGGGTGTAACGCTTTTGCAATGTGCAGGTATATTGGCATACAATAATGAATCCATGAGAATCAATACTTCTAGGAACAGTAAAATAAAATGTTCCTTGTTCAAAAGATGTGCACCTTTTGTTAAATCAGAAACCTGGGGCAGTATTACACTATGTGGTGCCTTTTCCTTGTTTGCGCCAGGTGCAGGTTTCAAAAGGTGCATCTTGTGCAAACAAGGAGAGTACTGCTGTATTATATTGAATGTGCTGTTCCCACGGTAGCCACGAAGTCGTGCTGCCCTGTGGGCAGCGCATTCAAGTGAAATACGGAGCAGCTTTGAAGCACCCGCTCCGTGTTTCACTGTGCATCCTGCCTGCACTTTTAAGATGGGTGAGAGATCCCCTGCAGGCGGGTGCAGTGAGTGACTGCACCTGCCTGTAAGGGAATGTCTAGGGGTCCATAGGACCCCCTTCAGATGTCTGCCATGAGAGGGCACACTGATGGTGTGTCACCTTACAACTTCATTGCCTCTGCGCCCACATCTATAATATGGCGCCGGTGCAGAGGCAAAGAGATTCCCTCATTTGCATGGGGCCACGCCCCCATGCAAATGAGGGAGCACCCTATGATGATAGCACTGGTGCTATATGTACACCAGCCGCCCCTTCTGCAGTGCCAAAGTGCCCCGGGGGCACACAAGTGGGCGCAGACGCCTGTTGCACCACCAGGGCAGTTTGTAAAAACCGGCCCCTAGAGATCAATTGTAAACTTGACATCCAAATCCACCAACTGTTTGTCTCGCAGATCTCTTTAACCTTAATCTCTGAGAGCCTGTTACATTCTGAACATTTCATCCCCGTAAAACATATCCCTAAATGACTGAAAGTTTGTGCTGGTCAGCATATTCCACATTTAATGAAAATGTGGAAAGTTTTAAATTTGCAAATGACTATTGGACAGTGGATATCACAAATGAAAGCAGTGGAGGTTCGTCTATGCCTAGCCCATAAATTAGATTTGAGAACACTCGAAGGATGTAGGGTCCTTAGTATTTTGCTATTCGAAAACAACTGATGCTTCATGAGTTTTTTTGTGAAAAACAAAATAAGTTAAACGTTTGGTGGACAGATATCAAAACCCACATATTTAAATGCAATTCATGGTCTTCTGGTCTCTCCTTGCGCAGGTTCACTTGTGGCTGCCTAGCGACAATGCAGGCACCCTTGCACAATAGTACAAGGGTGCCTGCATTGTAGGCAGGATTGTTTGTTTTTGTTCACAAAGGGACACTATTCAGCACAAAAACAATCCTTCAATGCATTCTACTCTTTCTATTTCTGCTGCAGAATGCAGCACAGATAGAAAACAGAAAGCACAAGGAGAAATAAAAATATTTCTCCTCGTTATGCCTGCTTTAGGGAGGCATAGCTTTTTGACACATTGCCAGGTTTTCAAATCTTTGTAAATCTGGCAATGCAACAAAATATATGGGAGGATGCAAGGCAACGCCCATTGTCCACCCATTAACGCGTCCCTGATGAAAGTAACGCAAGGCAGCTATTTGCTCTGCTTGCACTACTTTGTTTTTACTAAACCATGCAAAGACATGCAAGGTTGTTTTGCAGGCTTAGTAAATGCCAACAAGGATTTTGTGTCAGGGCTATGCCATAAAAATGACTCAACCTCGATGCAAAACCTTAGTAGATGTCCCCCCAAACCTTTTAGTACTCTGAAAGGAACCACTGTAATGGTGGTTGCTTTCAAAGTACAGAGAAGGCAACAGGGCAGGCAGAAATCTCTATATTTGGCGGGCGGAATATTCACAGGATGGTGGACGCTATGTCCTCAGCCTGGGAAGGGGGAATCATTTACAAATTGTATGTGTTTTTTCCCTGATCTGAGGGGAGTGCACCATTTGCTTGTTGGATTTCACCTGTCAACAATTGTATGGGCAAAAGCCTCGAGATGCACAATTTGATCCCAGACTGTATAACTTCGCATCTGGGTTAATCTTTTGTTCTAATCTGGAACAGAGCTTAGATGCATAATATTCCCGCTTGACAGGAAGGCACAGACCATGATTCAGATAATTTGCTGAAACACAAACGATTTCCGTCTGAAGCAATGCCATGGTGTATAGGCTGCAAAAATATGTAGCTACAAAATCTAAATAATTATTTCAGGAATATAAGTTGAAATACTTTTATATGGTACAGTCCTTCTATTTGTTTCATGTTTAAAATATAATGCTGGCAGAATCATCTAGCTGTCTTTTTGTGATATGTACTTTGAGCTATTTTTAGTGACAAACGATGAGTACTACAGAACAAATGGAATAGCACAGTATCTCTTGCAACTGGAGGTTTTTCATTTAAGAATTTGTGTCACAGTTACATTATGAGTAATATTGATTTTTGTGACCCTAGGCAAGTTCCTTGTAGATGTGGCCTAGTCCTCGAGTTACTCTTGTCATAAATCACAGGATGCCAATAGTATGGAGTTAAATTATTTGTGCGCATTAGCACCATTGAGAAATTATATTGTAAGTAGCACAAATTAGAATTTATTGCACAAAGAGTTCATCCAAGCCGCACATTCATTTTGAATAATAAAACAGCTATTGCTTTTGAATACAGAGTACTATAGCATATTTTTCATTTTGGGCACACACCGTCTTCCTGGTTGCTATTATTTTCATTTTTACAATAAAATCGGAAGCAGAGGCAGTATTGTTTTACAGTGATGTTCATAATATGCATGATGATATATGGAGACACATTTATTTTGCCATCTTTAGACCAAAAGCAAAAAGAAAAAGAAAGAGGTATTAGAATTATAACATTCTGGGGGCTGTATTACAATAAGTGCCCCGGGGGCGCAATGGGCGTTGGCGCCCGCTTTGCCTGCCCCCAGGGCACTTTGGTATTATAGAAGGGGGCTCAGACGCTTGTGCGTCCCCTTCTATAATACCGCCAGCGCTACCTTCAGAGGGTGTTCCCTTATTTGCATAGGGGCGTGCCCTATGCAAATGAGGGAATTCCTTTGACTCTGTGCCTGCGCCATATTACAGAAGCGGGCTCAGAGTCAAAGCAGCCCTCAGGAGGCGCACTGACAGCGCGCCATTTAAAAGGTGGCGCACTGTCAGTGCACCTCCCCAGAGCAGCCCTCTGCAGGGGGTAAAGGGGGTCCCATGGACCCCCCAGACATCCCCTTGGAGGCGGGTGCAGTCAGTGACTGCACCCGCCTGCAAGGGGATCTCTATTACCCTGTAAAATTACAGGCGGGTGCCGCCTGCACTGTGAAAACACAGAGCAGCTGCTCCGTGTTTTCACATGTATGTGCTGCCCTGGGGGCAGCACACACATCATAATAGGGCGCATTGTGATTGTTTGCGCCCGGTGCACCTTTTAAAACGTGCGCTGGGTGCAAACAATCACAATGTATAATACGGCCCCTGATATACAAACTACGCCCAATGAACCTAGAAGTCATACTTGAAATAGAATGCTTGAATAGGTTTGTTTCCTTATTGTTCCTTACAGGGGCCAAATTAATTTTCATCTCAGAGTAATTGAGAACTGTGGTGTCCAAGGTGAAGTGTATGCTCATTGAATACAATACAAACTTATGATTGATTTATTGCCATGGATGTACCAAACTAAACATTTCATCATATCACAGATTTTTAACTATTTCTTATTAATTGAGCTATGAATAAAAACAGTACTTGATCGGAATGCATCAGAGAAGAATATATTTTCAAAATAGGTAAAGAGTACAATTAAAATATAAGTTTATCATTGCTTAAATGCTAGGGATGTGTCAAACAAGACTATTATCATAGATCAGCTTTTTAAATATTTCTTGAGGTTTTAATGGGAAAAATACTTTTTCTGAAAGATCAGAGGAGAAAATATTTTAAAGCAGAGGGAGGACAAAATTAAAAACATTTTCTGGAGAGGTCAGCACTCCATCCTTCTGTAAAGTAAGAGGGGCAATACATCAAGCATTGTGGTGATAGCAAGTGACATGCCTTCACTTCCTGAACCTTGTCAATGGTGTAATTTATTTCCAATGTGCCTATGGTAAATAGATTATCTAAATTTCCAGGACCCTACGTTTACCAGTGGTTCTTGGTTTCATTCTGCATATCGTGAAGCCAGGCCACCTAAGCTACCTTCAGTTTCTGTAGGAATATAGTAATTGATGTATAATGTCTTCTAAGAAACCAGTGGTATAACTGAAGTTTGATGGGAACTTGATGGTATGAAAAATGATAGGCACAGAGACTTTCTTTCTTCTAAGCAACCACGCCATAATTACACAACAGTTATCCTGCCCCTTTTATTCAGGCCTGTTACAAATTCGGAAAGTACACACTTCATTGAATGTTTTATTGGGAACTTAGTTCATGGATATCACTGTATCTTGCATAACAGTGTCTGCATCCTATTGTACCTCATCCATATTTTTGGTTAGTTGTTCTTAGGGTAGAGGAGCAGAATTTTCAAAAGCACCCTGATGACTGTCAGCTTTGCTTCCCTGCTGAAAGTTTTCATGTCAAACTAGCTCTATTTCCACTGGACACTTCATTGTTCTCTCAGTATTCCTCAAACTCACAGATATTTGTTGCCCCTTGTACTTTTGCTGATTTCGTCAATTTCTCACGTCGACAAGCTGATGCGCTTGTATGTCTAGAAACCTTAACTTCACCCCATCACACTAAACAATTCCCAAAAGATGTTATGATCTTGATCTCTTTAGTGTAGTTTATTATCCCTTTCACCTGTTAGTGTTTCTTTGTAGTTATAAGCTTAAAGTGGTCGTTCATCAGTGCCAACATTACTGCAGCAAGACATTTTCAAATCTTATTCCATTTCCCTTGCAGCTAAATCCAAGTTCAGGAAATACACTGACCCACCATTAGAAGAAAAAGACCAGGGGCCTTATTATGTAAAGGGTGCACTTTCCCTGTTTGCGCCCTGTGCACCTTAAAACAGGTGCGCCAGGCACAAACAGGGAAAGTGCAGCCTATTACATGGAATGCGCTGCCCCGAGGGCAGCCGCGAACTCGGACTGCCCTTGGGGCAGCACATTCAGCTGAAAAACGGAGAGGCTGCTTTGAAGGCGTTACATGTTTCACTGTGCAGGCGGCAACCCGCCCGCAATTTTAAAGAGGATTAGAGATTCCTTTGCAGGTGGGTGCAGTGAGTGACTGCAGCCGCCTGCAAGGGGATGTCTGGGGGGTCCATGGGACCCCTTCCCCCCCTCTAGAAGACCGCAATCAGGAGGCGCACTCACAGTGCGCCACCTTTTAGGTGGCACACTTTGAGTGCGCCTCCTGACAACTCTTTTGCCTCTGCGCCCAGGTCTATAATACGGTGCAGATACAGAGGCAAAGGGATTCCCTCATTTGCATGGGGACATGTCCGCATGCAAATGAGGGAACACCCTCTTAAGATAGCGCTGGCGCTTTATGTGTGCCAGCGCTATTGGTATTACAGAAGGCGTCGAAGAAGCATCTGCAGCCCCTTCTGTAATACCAATGTGCCCGGGGGCGCGCAAAGCGGGCACAAACACCAGTTGCACCCCTGGGGAACTTTCATAATACTGCCCCAGATTCTTCAGGTGAGATATTACTGCAGCCCCAAATGGGAACACCATCAGAGACAAACAGGTTTCAGTCAGGGCCAGACTGGCTACCGGGCGTTTTGTTGTGCTGCCGAGCTGGGGGCTAATTTCGTTGATGGGGACCTGCGTGTGCTTAAAAACATTTGTTTTGCTTTGTTTATTTCGAAGCTCACGCAGGTCCCCATCAACGAAATCAGCCCCCACCGCAGTGAAATCAGCCCCCAGCTCGGCAGTACAACAAAACGCCCGGTACCCAGTCCGGCCCTGGTTTCAGTGAGTGAAGACTTAGATCACCTTTTGTTGCTTGGCCTCAGCAGCAAAACCTTATGTCAATAAAATGCATACATTTATTATGTTTAACAGCTTACCCAATCAATAATACAGTAGGAAATACAAATGTTACAAGGTCCTCATCAAGCATAAGTAAAAGATATAATTTTAATAAGTTAATGAATAGACGTAAAGAATGAACTTTAAGGGAAAAATTGAGAAAAAAATCCCATTCGTTATTTGGCTAGAAACAGGTTAAACATAAAGCATTTTTAAAAGTCACAATAAAAATGTGTGTTTGTGTCACAGTTCCATAGCCATTTAAATATCAGGGGGCAGATTTACAAGGACTGGCGCATCCCTGCAAATCAGCAGGGATGCGCCAGAATAGATGCGACACGCAATTCCCCCCTTGCGCCACCACGGATGCGTCGCATTTACAATGCGGCGCACCGTGGCGCAGGGATAGGCAGATGCGTGTTGCATCTGATGGCATAAGGGCGGCGCATTGCTGGAGTCGTGTCACAAGTGCGACGCAACTCCAGCAATGCTCAGGGGCCGCCCATACCTAACGTGCTGCACCACTCCTTACGCCTGCTTCAAGCAGGCGTAAGGATTTGTCGCAGCGGACTCTGAAAAGTGACTCAGTGAAATCTTGTAGATTTCACTGCGTCACTTTTACGAGGCTTTTTCTGAGGAAACGCCCACCCCGCATACATTAAACCTGACGCAGGTTTAATGTGGCGCAGGGCTTTACAACGTGACGCATCTCGTTGTAAATAAGTCGCAATGTGGCGCATGGTTTACGCCGCTGCTGCGTCACAGAAGTGACGCAACGGCGGCGCAAATGTGTCGCAAGGGGCTTGTAAATCTGCCCCCAGGTGAGTGGAACTAATGGAACATTCATAAGCAAGAAAACAGTCTACTGACACAAAGGTTCACTGGAAGCCACAGTTTGAATAAGAGATATCCTGTGCTGATACGTGTTTATATAGTCTATTAATCTTTGTGTTGCAAGCTACCTCGTAGTGGGGATTTTGCTAGCTTTCATGCATATATGCTGGTACTCCTGCAAAATCAGTAACTTCTACGCATTTGTTTTAGTTTATTGCATTTAGAATGTCCTCTGATATTTAGTCCTGTTCCTGCAACCATGTCCTCAAAAGTACTCATTTCACAATGGTTATCTGGAAATCCTCCCTACCAGCCACACTCTTTCTCTTCTTCAGTTCTTTCCCAATTCACAAGTCCTTCTTGAACTAAGAGAACATATTCCACACAGGGCGTAGCAGAACAATTGTCCATACTTAAATAATAGAAGTCCACAAGAAACATAAATGTGACTGAAAGCAAAATATATGGGCTAATTCTGGAAAACCACAACTTACTCAGATGAAGGTTGTACCTGAAAGGCTATGACTCGCCTTTTCATAGATAAAAGAAAACCAAATGGGAGAGTTCTCTGTGACCAACCAGAAGAGACCTCCCCATCATTTCCAACACCTTGCATCCTACATTAACATCTGGCAGCAACTGATTCTGTCTCAATTCATTTAGTTGAGTACACCTTCCCCAAGACCAACAGAAGAGCTGACTCTAAGATGTAATTGCCTCACTAGATGTCACCTTAAACCAGTGCCCCCCTGATCGAACAAACCTGTAAAAAGCTTTGCAACTTTCTACAGCGAGCCTCGATTGCATCGCAACCAGAGCTACTGTTGTTCCAGCCTTGCCATGAATCATGTCCTACTTAAAAGACCTAGATCAATTAAAAAAACCTTAGATTTACTGTGATGCTTTAATCTTGATTAATATTAATTTCCTTATATCCAATCCTGAATTCCTATTGGACCATTGTCTGTCTATGAAAGGTTATTAACTGTGGTTCTATTTATATTTAGAGGTAACTATGTATCAAAGTCTAGGCTTCAAGCTCAGAGAAATTAAGGGTGCTTAGGGAGAATATGATTTTTGTGTCTGTGACTAGATCTGTTTGGGTGTTACAGGAACTCTGGAATGGCACATCAAGCATTTATGTTCAGGGGTGGCTTCTCCATTAGGGCAGAGGAGCAGAGGGCAGAGGAGCGCCGCCCCACTGCTTTCAATTTATGTTTCTGCTTCTAGCGTTGCGAGAAAGCAGAAGGCAGGGGTATGCCTGGTTGGTTATGCCTGGTTGGGGTGGGTCTGGGAGGAGTGGCTTGCAACACTCTGAGTACCCTGACTGTTATGTTGGCCCTCTGGGGCCGACCAAACCAGTCATGCGCACTCTACATTTTCTCTATGTAGGCTGCATGCAGCCTACATAGAGAAAATAGCCTCCCTACAGGTGCCCGGCTGGGTGCTGTCCGCACCAATCACAACGCTGCCATTGCAGCATTGTGATTGGCTTACAGGAGGGGAGGCATGCCTGTTCCTGTTCCTGTTCATGTTCAGGAGCAGGAAAACGCGGGACTCGGCCCAGGAGCAGAGGCAGCGCGGGACCCGGTCAGGTAAGTTTTCTTTTTCTTTTTCCTTTATCTGTAACCCCCCGCACGCGAACCCCGCGCAAACCCCCGCACCCCCACCCGCGAGTATTGCGAGCCGCAACTGTTTATGTTGTCTTCCACCTCTAAGAGGTATATTGTTTCACATGTGTATGTTCAGCGTGCCCTGCAATTTACAATATGTTAAGGGCAGTTGGCAAAATAGTGCTTTTATTAAAAAAAAAAGTAAGTTTTCTTGTTGCAGAAAAATTACATTGTAAAGAAGTGATACAACTGCCAGTACTACATGACTACTAATCCTATTTGTAATAATATAGCTTTATAGCCTGCTGTAAAGGTTTATGACTAGGACTGGGTGAAGTTTTAACTACAGTAAATTGGAGTAATTTTGTTAATTTCACATTACTTTTGTGATGTGAAATTATTGAAAATTATGCGATTACACCTGTATGTGTAATTTGTATATTTTCAGGTAAAATTGCTGTCCATATAGCACAGTAATAGAGTGTGAGGTGCTGTTGGACGCTGCTGTTCATGTTGTTCTGTTTCATTTAGTAGTATTTTCTTAGCACAAAAATGCATCCTTGAGTCCAAAAACAGCGCTAATTGCAGGGTCATGCTCCTCACATAATTTTCCATCATCTCAGTAAATTTCGATGTCATTTTGCATAATTATGTTACAGAAAATTACACAAGTTACGTCCATCCCTATTAATGGCAAGCTACAGCCACAAGGAGTACACAGCGGGTAAGAGGGCATTTAACAACTTCTACAGCTCAAGGCAGTAGAACTAAATATTTATTAGAACATTTTCCTAACTCAGGGTAGAATACTCTGAATAAAAAGGTAGAAACAGAAGAGAAACTTCGGAAAATTGAAGCGAAAGAATGCTCTAGCCATTATCGGCCCGCTACTACGTCATTGTCTTCAATGGAGCTCCCAACATTCCAATGTTCTGATATTAATAAGAATACTCATTCTAATAATATCAGTTCTAATGATAATAACAACAGTTGATAACTTCAATGAAAATAATGGCATTTATTACAAAGTTGTTTAGCAAAATAACAACAAATATTTCATAGAGATGCAGATATGGTTTTGTCAAGGACAAAATGCAAAACCATTTTTAAACATTTTTGCAAGTAAATGTACCATTGCAGGCGACTAGATAATACATCCAATTGAAATGTACAGAGACATGAGTTGAATTGATCTGCTTGATCCAGCGCGACACTTTATCAGGGATCGATACTCATCAATATTTCATACAAATGGCCCATACACATTCACCCAACTCACAAATCCCTGTTGCGATGGATGGTCAAGTTTGAATGTCGTGAAAAATTATTTCCTTCACAGATTCACGTTTAACAATTTAAATACACAACTAGACCTATATATCAACTCTCTTTCCTCTCGGTCGACGGACCAATTAGTTGAGTAGTTGATGGTAATAATAGAACTTAACTAACTATTTAACTAGATAAATAATCACAGACTCTCGGTAAGATTAATAAAGTTTATCTCAGATAAATGTAATTGATAAATGCTCATCGCATACAGCTTGCAATCTAAACAATGAATCCCACAAAAGGAGAGAAAATCAATTAACAAATTGCAAACAGTGTCATACTCATCATCCATGTACGATGTGCATATGAAGGAGTGGATAGAAGGAGAGACATAAGTTTCAGCGAATAATGCGAAACAATATACTTATGACGGAGTGGATAGATGAAGAGACATAAGTTTCAGCGAATAATACGACACAATATACTTATGATGGAGTGGATAGATGAAGAGACATAAGTTTCAGCGAATAATGCAAAACAATATACTTATGACGGAGTGGATAGATGAAGAGACATAAGTTTCAGCGAATAATGCAAAACAATATACTTATGACGGAGTGGATAGATGAAGAGACATAAGTTTCAGCGAAAATTTCATTCGCAAATAATTATGCAAATTACGAGTCAGAATATAATACAAACCCAAAGATCAATGAAATACCACCCCCCTGGCCAAGGGAGTAGTGGGGGTCTCCTGAAATAGATTTCAGGACCGGGACAGGACAAGGACAGGAAACAGCTAGGCCTCTCTGCAAACCGACGGACAGCCACGCATCTCCCCTCTCAATCTCCTACTGCTGCAGCTCTAACCACACCCCCAAAGGAACCCCAGTTATATCCTAAAACCTACATGTCCAACCCACATTAATTGAAACATTGTACAGAAATCGACTGCTCATTGGATGCTTGGGGAGGTGGTGTATCACACCACCGTGATTTCATTAAAAAATTCTTCATACCCATTGTTCTACCCCCTTTCCCATTACATATTGGTTGACCAGTCTATACAATTTTGTTCTTGCTACATTGCAAAAATTTCTCAGCCACGTCTACGGAAAAAGTCTTGAATCCCACGGCCAGTCTCATCTTTTGGCAAGCAAACAATGTTCTCTGAGTTGATCAACCTTGAACTTATATTCATCATCCGCAGCGCTCAGCACTTCTGTCGGTTTTGTCAGGTCATTCTTGCTCATTTTTCAGCCCCTCATCTATCTGGTTAATTTAAGAAAATACAGGCCCATTTGGCTCACTATGACGAAATAAACACATACATTCATTAATTACATGGAAATGCATCCTTCACTGTTTACCACCCACCTTTACACTATTTCCTGTTAATATATTCTTAGCATAAGCTTCATGCAGAGCGGCATTATTTATTATCGTTTTCAAAGCAAGATGCAAGATGCGAAATGCGGCCTAAACGTGCATTAATCTCGTTTCTTTTGAAACGCAATGTAAAATGCAGCCTAGTTCTTTCATGTATTAGTTCACATTAGTGCACGCTTGCGCAAAGCGGTTTCCCATGTAGCTCATGTGATTTGCCTGTTAGTTTTCACTGCACACTGTTAATAAGTATTATGGGGGAGTTAATTCGAGCAGGTTTCTTTTTTGCGAAACCCTGCTCCATCAACCCCCCCTCTGATGGCTTCCTGGAGCCATCATAAAATACCCACCATACCAAGTGCCATCTTTATCTATCTAAAGATCAGTATTCTTTTCATTTTCATCATCTTTTCTTCTAACTCCTTCATTTCGTCATAGTAATCTCCTTTCATATCTTCTAGTTCTATCTCATCTCTTTTTCTCTTCCTTGCTTTTCGTTTGTTACTTGTTCCTGTCATCGCTTTTCTTCCACACTTACACTTGTAACATTTATATATTGTTATCATCACTAAGGCTACTCCAGCTACTGAAATAATTGGCATTATTATTTTTCCTAATAAACTACTTCCAAAGGTAGTAAACCATTTACCTACAGAAGAGAAACTTTTACCAAGTCTCTCCCAGACACCGTCAACCTCCAGTTGGGTCAAGTCTTCATGTAATTTCGTAATATTCTTAATATATCCCTCAATACCTTTACTTTTGTCAGGGATATAAGTACAGCAGTGTTGAATTTTCAACATGCCACAGACTCCACCCTCTTTTGCCAATAAGATATCAAGGGAAAGTCAATTTTGCAAAACCATTCATACATGCAACCATTTCGGTGTCAATCATCAAGAAGCCACCAGCAGTATCTGTCGATAAACGATCAACCACTATGGACAATTTTCGAATTTTATGCGAATTCAGAACGACTCCAACTGATGGTATCAGTGCACCAAAAATATCACCTACTATTTCTGAGAAACTAGCTCTTTTCTTACGTGTTAGTCTGTTTTATTTCATTGATTCTGTTATTACTTTTGTCTACATGGTAGACCTTTGGGAAAACAATTGCAAAATAACAACTACCATACCAATGTGCAGGTAACCTGTAATAGGCTTTCTTACCACACACATAATAGACTCCTGGGAAAACAGGATCAGTTCCACCCTTCAATCCCCAACCTCCAGTAATTTGGTAAGTATGCTCACATTCACTAGAACCAATGAAATAATTATTATAGTTAGTTTTCATTCTAAGCAAGCAGATTTTCCCCTTTTTATACCAGTCCAGGGACATTGCAGCATATGTCTCCCCTTTCTCATAATTTCCTTCTCTAAACGCCCATGGTGGTACCTGTGACCTCTGTTCAGCAGCTTTCCTTTGGAAACTTTCTCTTCTCTATTCTACCATATCTATGAACAATTTTTCTTCAACCAGCAAACTACATGTTAGATTGTTTTTGTAAGCATATCCTATATCTAGTGTCTTAGTAATATGGTAGAATTCTCCCATATAACGTGCATTTTTACTATTTAAAACCTTGTTTAGTTCCTTTATAATAAGTATCTCTGAAAATACTAAATCTATATTGGAATAATGATACTCCAGCTGCTCCGTCACGTAGAACAGGCTGGTTAAAACACTGCAAGACACACCATATGTTAAAGGTAGGTGATGATAGGTCACCCCCTCTGAGACAGACGAAGGTAATTGCATGCACACATAACAATCACTCACATTCATCGTATTAACATACTCGTACAACAATTTTGTATAAACATTTAACGATAAATCACTAATTGATTTATCATGATCGAAAATACTTCCATCTATCTGTTCTATGTTAGTATTAGGGGTTTCTTTGGTAACATCACTCACTCTTTCACTTATTACATCATTAGTATTGTTTCCATTATTAGTTACCATTAGAATAGGTACAATGACAGTTAATAATATCCACATAAATGTCAGTAAAAAGACACTACATAAGCAAGCTTTAATACATCTACGTTTTAGGCTAGATTTTGGATGTTCATTCACTTTTGCTTCGGCCATTTTTGTATTTCTACTAAAAAAATCTAAATTTACTAAAAAAAATAATTTTCTGAAAAATAGTGTAATCCTACACTTCAAGGCCTTCTTGTTTCACCCCTTTCTTTTATTTCTTTTTTTCTTTAAATCTTCTGAGTCTTTTCATTCATTTCGTCTGGCAAGGTTTCACTTTAATTTTTCACAGTTCTTTTAAGGTGGTTTTAGTTTGCTTTCATTCACTTGCTCAGTGCCTGTACCGTCTTTTTCTTCACTTGGATCTGAGCTTTCAATGTCTTCCAAGATCACGTACGTCCATTCCGGTGCTGTGTATTTCTTGCTTGGAATTCTTACTCTCCTTGTTTTTCGTACTAAATCTTCTCCTGACTCTTCATGTTCTGCTTGACTTGAGACCTCATTAATTTGTTCTGGTCTTCTTTTTGTCTTTCTCCTCACAAGAGTGTATTTCAGTCTTTTCACTCCACTTGGCCAATTGTCACCTTTTCTCAGTCTTTTAGTTTGAACTACTTTTTCACCTTCTTCATCTGGTTCATAGATTCTTTTATTTGGCCTTTCTTCTATCTGTTCTTCTTCTTGACTTTCAGCAACTTCCCTTTCTTCTGGTTCTACAGCAGTCTCATGAGACCCAGTAACTGGTGCCTACTCTACTTGACTTGTGCTTGGCTGTTCGTCATCTGTTTGTTCTTCAGAATCTGTTACTCTAGATTCTTCAGCTTCACACACTTCAGCCTTTGGTCTTTGGCTTTGGTTTACCAGTTGCTGCTCTTCTTGTCTTTCAAGTGGACTTGGGACTCGTCTGGTATGGCTCGCATGGATCCAATTTGGCAAGCCACCACACTTCACTGCTGTCGTCATCACCAGAATCACCTGGTAAGGTCCATTCCACCTGGGTTCTAAACACGATTTCCTCATGTGTTTCTTCATGAGAACCCACTCTCCAGGACTCAGATCGTGAGCTTGATTCGGCTGTGTCGTGGTGTCATTTTCTCCAACCTGGTGAGACACAGAACGCACCAGATCAGCCAATCCTCTGCAATAGTCAAGCACTAGATCATCAGATATATTCATCAGTTTGTTCGCTGGTATAAATGCTTGTCTCATTGCTCTTCGCATTAGAATCTCGTGAGGACTCAATCCTGTCTTTTTGTCAGGAATGCTTTTAAGACTCATCAATACAAGAGGTAAAGCATCATGCCATCTCAGTGTCGTGGATGCACACACCTTTCCTAATCTAGATTTGATAGTGCCATTTATCTGCTCAACCACTCCAGATGCTTTGGGCCGATAGGCACAATGCAGCTTCTGCTCAATCTGTAATGCTGCACAAATCATCCGAATTATCTCATTGTTAAAATGGGTTCCTCTATCTGTTTCTAAAGTGACTGGAAATCCGAATCTAGGTATTAGTTCTCTTAGAAGTAGCTTTGCGACTGTTAAACTGTCATTCCTTCTCGTTGGATAGGCTTCCACCCAGCGAGAAAACAAACAGACAACAACCAACACATATTTCAGCCCATTCCACGGGGGAGCTCAATAAAATCCAACTGGAGTCGGGTGAATGGTCCTGCTGCCTTTCCAATTCGTCCCCAACTAACAACTGTCTTTCTGCCTGGATTTTGCTGCTGACAGGTGACACACCTCTGGCAGAGACTCTCTGCAATGGCCCTGAACTTTGGGTTATACCATGATTGCTTGAAGAGCCTGATCATAGCATCTCTTCCAACATGTGCAATTCCATGGTATGCCCTTGCCATTTGAGATAGTAAACTGTCTGGCATGACTGGTCTTTCGTCTATATAGACCCACACTTCGTCCTCTGCTCTCTTCCTGCAGCCTGAATGTATCCAAATTCCATTTTCCTCCTCACTTGCTTCTTCCTGTAGCTGTCTAATTTCGTCTCAAGTTTCAAATGAAGAAGAAAACATAAGATGGCAATTGGTATTTACTTTTTCCATCCCTCTGTTTGGAGCAATTAAATTTTGTGCACAGAAACGTGCTACTTGACCCGCGTATCTGTTGCCCTTCGTCACATAATCATCTCCTGATTTATGTGCGGAACATTTGACCACTGCATTCCCTTTGGGCAATTGTAAAGCATCCAATAAATCTTTTACAATTTTGCTGTTTCTTATAGGAGAACCTGAAGAAGTCAGAAATCCCCTTTGCATCCATAGCTGACCGAAGTCGTGGACAACCCCAAAACCATATTGACTATCAGTAAATATGGTTACCCTCAGGCTTTAGGAAATTTTGCACGCTCTAATCAGAGCTATCAATTCAGCAATTTGGGCGGAGTTTATCCCTTTTAAACAGGATGCTTCTAGAACTCGCGCTACGATGCAAACAGCATAGGCAGAACACAATTCTCCTTTCTCATTTCTTAAACATGATCCATCAGCAAACACCTCACAATCTGGTTCTTCTAATGGTACGTCCTCAATATCGGGCCTGGGTTTCGTGCACAACTCTGTCACATCTAAACAATCATGATCTACCTCTTCTCTTACTTCCTCACAATATGAATTCGGCAACAGGGTTGCCAGATTTATGGTTGTGCATCTTACCACAGTCACATTTTCAGCACCTAAGATCACTCTTTCGTACTTAGTCAGCTGACTAGAGGTCATATACTGTGTCCTTGTACGTGTCAAAAGGATCTCAACTGAATGTGGCACATACACCTTGACTGGATGTCTCATCACAATTGCTTCACTCTGTTCCAGACTCACACAAGTAGCTGCTACTGCTTTTAAACAGCCTGGCAACGCTGCGGCCACTGAATCCAAAGTAGCAGAAAAATATGCTACGGGACGTCGTGCCATTCCATGTTTTTGAGTTAAAACTGAAAGTGCACACCCATCTCTTTCACAACAGTACAATGCAAAATCCTTTGCATAATCTGGCATTCCCAATGCAGGTGCTCGACAAAGACTGTTTCGCAATTTAGTAAAAGCTTCCATACTTTCATCATCCAACACAATCGGATCTTTCACATCTTTTCGTGTCAACCTCTGTAGAGGTTTTGCAATCAGTGAGAACCCACCGATCCACTGCCTGCAGTATCCAACCATTCCCAAAAACATTCTAACTTCTCTCTGAGTTTTTGATGGACTCATTTGTTTAATTACACTAATTCATTCTGGTGTCACCTTTCTGACTCCTTTTTCTATTTTGTGTCCTAGGTACTGGACTTCCTGTTTACAAAATTGCAATTTTGCTGGTGACACTTCTGCTAAATGGTTCAGTAAGGCAATGGTATCTGTCACACATGCCTCTCATGTCTTTGATGCCATCAGTAGGTCATCAATATACTGAACCAAAACTGAATTTCCTGGCATGACTAAAGTCTCCAAACATCTTTTCAGGATCTGATTAAAAATTGAAGGACTCTCTGTGTACCCTTGAGGAACTCGGCACCATGCCAAAACACGGTCTCTGAACCGGAATGCAAACAAATACTGGCTTTCCGGATGTAAAGGAATCGAGAAAAATGCTTGGCACAGATCAATCACTGTGTACCATTCAGAATCACATGGGATTTGATAAAGTATTACTGCTGGATTCGGCACTACTGGACAACAGAGTTCTACAATTTTATTAATTTTTCTTATATCCTGCACTATTCTATATTTTCCACTGGGCTTTTTAATTCCTATAATAGGTGAATTACAAGGACTACTCATTATTTCTTTCAGAATTCCCTTTTCAACCATTTGGTCAATCACAGGAGTGACTCCTGCAATTACTTCCGGACTCATTTTGTACTGAGGAGTGTTTGGATATATGGCACCCTCTTTCACCGTAATCTGAATCGGATCTACATTTGACATTAGGCCAATCTCCGTTCCTGTAAAATCCCATACATCCGTCCTTACTGCACTTTTTAATTCTTCAGGCAAACTCTCTTCTGTGAGAAGTGAAAAAAACTCATCCACTTCTGTCCCTTGCTTCGCTAACATCATCTTGAATTCGACATCCTCATCAGATGTCTGAAACGCAATACCATCTGGCGTACAATAGATGGTACAATTCATTTTACACAATAAATCCCTTCCCCAGAGATTTACTGGACTCGAGTCACATACCACGAAACGATGCATGTCTCTGAAACTTCCAATATGAACTTCTATTGGATTTGTGACTGGCGTTCTAATATGCTTGTTTGAGACTCCTACAACTTGGATAGTTTCTCCCGAGAGGGGTCAGTTCGGAATTTCTGCTGCTCTCACAGTAGAACGGGAAGCACCAGTGTCCACCAGGAATGTAATATCATTACCTTCCACCTTTCGTCAACAAATGGACCTGACTGATCTACCTCCAAGGATGCGCCAAGTACGCACTCTTCCTCCCCCCTCAGGCACCGTCACTGAGATGAGTCTGAATCACTCTCATTAAACTGCAACCAGTATTGCGGAACCATTTGCACACTTTGAATCTTACCAATTTGATCACCTCCGTGAAATCCAGTGTTCGCACTGCACCTCTGCACTTGAGCATTCACATTATTGGGCATAGGAGCTTGTGGCACCTGTAACTGTGGAGCAACTACCTGCTGCTGCTGCTGCTGTTGATTCACACCCACCTCATTCTGCATCTGTGGATTTAAATTTTGATTTACCCCATTATTCTTTTGAACAGATCTACACTCGTTCTTCCAATGTCCATACTTTCCGCACACATGACAAGGAAATTTCTTCTTAGCTTCTTCTGTGCTTAATTTACCTCTACCTCCACTGTATACCTGACCAATTTGATTTTGACCATTCATTTGATTACCTGTTTGAGAACCATTGTTTACTTCTTGCTTCTCTGCTACTTTCACTTGTGCTCACATCATTTTCTCCTTTAATTTTTTATGTCTTGATTCAATATCATCACTACAATACTTCCCATACCTCAAAATTTCATCAATGGTTTTGCTCTGCCAACAAATCAAGTGCTGCTGAATCATATTACTAATCTTCGGTTTCAAACCAAACACAAAACGATACACAAAATGTCCCATATCTTTGTCTCCAATATTCTCAAATCCGCTATACTGTTTAAATACCTGCAACAACCTTCCATAATAGGCATGTACTGACTCTTTCGGTTCTTGGGTCGTCCTGTCTATCTTAACCCAATCTGTTTCCTTTGGAGAAATTTTTCCTTTCAAAAAGGTGATTACCTGATTATACTTTCTCATCACCTCATCAGATGGTGCACCTGTTTTAGGGTCTCTAGGATATTCTTCTTTTGGCCAATCAACAGTAATTTTACATTCTGTCCACAAATAAGCTGGTACGACAATCTCAAACAAACCATCTAAATGTTTTAACAAAACCTTTGAAACTTTCACAAACCTCTCTACCTGTTTGTACCACTCAACTGGTTTCTCTCTTAATCTGGGAAAATCATTCGTAAAGGAAAATATATCCTGTCTAGTCCAGGGAACGTGCACATATCCACCACCTGGGACTTCTCTCATCGGACACGCCCTTTCAACTTGTTCTGTCTCTCTTAACGGAAACATTGATGTTCCTTTGCCAGCTGCCTCTTCTTTCTTTTTCATCCATCTACCTTTCCACCGTTCTACATCTCCCCATTTTTTCAGAATATTCATCAATTCTTTTATCTGTAATCTTTTCCCAGACGCATTCAAACTCTCCAAATCCTTTTAGGTAAAGGCCAATCTGTACAATTTCTGCAGCACCTTTGACGTCTCTATATCTATTCCATATTCACTAGCAGCCTCTGCTATTTTCTCATGAAGATTCCTCGGTCTCCAAGTGATACTTTTACACAAAAACAACAGCTCTTCATCTCGGTAAGTCCCTAATCTATCTGGACTTATCGTACCAATAATCATCTCTTCCAAATCCACTTTCAATTGGCTCACATTTATACTCTGTGGTTGAGGTTTTTGCTTTTCAATTTCCTTTATCCAATCATTCAATTCCTCTGGTGAAGGACCTGCTGAACTCCCTGTCGTTGGAATGATGTTTGTCCCTATTCTCCTTGGATCTATTTGCATACCTCTTCTAGGGGTTTCTGTTATCTCACAAACCGGAAGATCTAACAATGTAGTATTCGTGTCAGCCTGTCCATCCTCATCTACTACCATCACCATTCCACTCCTGTCGCTACTCCTTGGAACTGCCAATGTGTGTACTTTTGATATATTCTGTTTTTCTCCATACAATGGAACTATGGGACCAATTGTTACTGGACCGTCAAGGCTTCTGTATTTAGACTCAACTGATTTATTTTCTGGATCTGCTCTACTCTTGCCTTATTTAATATGTCCAATTCTTTTTCTCGCACAATTCTAGCCATGTCCGCAATCCGTGGAGTTAATGGAGTTCCCATTAATGGTGCACTCGGAGTCACCTCAACCGAATTTTCTTGATATGGCGGAGGTCTTTTGGTCATAATGTCTTCTAACAACTCATCATCAGATTCGTTCGGGTCCTGTCTTAAACTTGAAGTTTCTATATTTTTCTTTTTCTCCTTACACTTGCCTCCTGTCTGATCTTCAGCAACTAAAACTGGGTACAAACCCTCAGTTACCACAGCTCTCCTCCATCTTTTCATTGTATCTTCTCTTCTCTCAAAAGGATATCTAGTCATTAAATTTCTATATCTCCTACCACCTCGATATTTCTCTCTTTCGAATGCTTCTACTTCCCATTCCTCTAGCGCTTCATACTGGGTAGGTCTGGGAATTGGCTCTAATGAATTCATTCGATTTCTCAAATTCTGCAGAATCCTTACATTAAACAACCATGCTGTGGGAAAGCTATAACATCATCATCCCTTGTGTATTCCACCCAATTCTCTAACCTAGTACACGTATGGTATCCTCGCTCTAACATCATATAGGAAGCAGGCGTTCTCGGTGGTGGAATAGGAATTCTCTCTCTAGTCACTACTGGTTTGTCCTTTTTAAAGAAATTCTTTATTTTCATAAGCAGCTTCATTTTTCTGACCCTTTACGCTAATGTTTCTCAGTAAAACAACAAGGAAACCTTTCCGTAATTCTACTTATTCTATTTGTCAGTTCTTGTCCAATACCAGCGTGACTCACACCAACCGTCCAATCACAGCTCTCTACGTATCTGCTATCTCAATCAATACCAGCGCGGCTCACCCCAACCGTCCAATCACAGCTCTCTACGTATCTGCTATCTCAGCCAATACCAGCGCGGCTCACACCAACCAGCCAACCAGAGCTTACTTCACGTTCGCTGCCTGACCAATGCCAGCGCGGCCTTTTTGTGACGTCAGTATTACTCCTTCTACTGACCCTCCCTTTACAAAAATAATACGGCAATGTATCTCTAAGTTTTCTTAATCAAAATTCTTGCTAGTAACAACACAAAACAGTGCTACCTTGTCTGTTCCTCTAAATAAAGAGATAGTTCTTCACTTCATGACAAGAAATTCTTTCACTTCCAGTAAAACAACGTCCAGTGTTATTTTACACCCAAACAAGCTACAGGTGGACTTGGTACTCCTCTAGGGATAAGGCCAAAGTTTCACAAGAGGACTTTTTGGTGTAAAAGAGTTCTTGGTACTCCTCTGGGTATAAGGCCAGAGTTTCGGAAGTGGACCCTTCGCTATTTTCAGACACTCTACTCATATACGAAATTTTCCCTAAATATAACACCTACAGCCTTCCGCCGTACATTATTATAACAACAGACAAAGTACTTCTGCAGTGTGATATCTTATCCACACTCTTCTTCTGCCTACTTCAGGCTAAATTTCCATCCCGGGATTCCTCAGGTACCTCCGTACCTGTACTTCTAGACAACATAGAACAGGACACTAACTTTTCTTGTTAAAAACATATAATCAATATTCAATAATTATTACCGAACTAATGAATAATTAAACCGTCCTCTGCTACCAGAAAACCTGATCCAGCGCGACACTTTATCAGGGATCGATACTCATCAATATTTCATACAAATGGCCCATACACATTCACCCAACTCACAAACCCTGTTGCACTGGATGGTCAAGTTTGAATGTTGTGAAAAATTATTTCCTTCACAGATTCACGTTTAACAATTTAAATACATAACTAGACCTATATATCAACCCTCTTTCCTCTCGGTCGACGGACCAATTAGTTGAGTAGTTGATGGTAATAATAGAACTTAACTAACTATTTAACTAGCTAAAAAATCACAGACTCTCGGTAAGATTAATAAAGTTTATCTCAGATAAATGTAATTGATAAATGCTCATCGCATACAGGTTGCAATGCAAACAATGCATCCCACAAAAGGAGAGAAAATAAATTAACAAAGTGCAAACAGTGTCATACTCATCATTCATTTACGATATGCATATGAAGGAGTGGATAGAAGGAGAGACATAAGTTTCAGCGAATTATGCGAAACAATATACTTATGACGGAGTGGATAGATGAAGAGACATAAGTTTCAGCGAATAATGCGAAACAATATACTTATGACGGAGTGGATAGATGAAGAGACATAAGTTTCAGCGAATAATGCGAAACAATATACTTATGACGGAGTGGATAGATGAAGAGACATAAGTTTCAGCGAATAATGAGAAACAATATACTTATGACGGAGTGGATAGATGAAGAGACATAAGATTCAGCAAAAATTTCATTTGCAAATAATTATGCAAATTATGAGTCAGATGATAATACAAACCCAAAGATCAATGAAATACCACCCCCCTGGTCAAGGGAGTAGTGGGGGTCTCCTGAAATAGAGTCAGGAAACAAAGATTTCAGGACCGGGACAGGACAAGGACAGGAAACAGCTAGGCCTCTCTGCAAACCGACGGACAGCGACGCATCTCTCCTCTCAATCTCCTACCGCTGCAGCTCTAACCACACCCCCAAAGGAACCCCAGTTATCCCCTAAAACCTACATGTCCAACCCACATTAATTGAAACATTGCACAAAAATCGACTGCTCATTGGATGCTTGGGGAGGTGGTGTATCACACCACCGTGATTTCATTCAAAATTCTTCATACCCATTGTTCTACCCCCTTTCCCATTACATATTGGTTGACCAGTCTATACAATTTTGTTCTTGCTACATTGCACAAATTTCTCAGCCACGTCTGCGGAAGAAGTCTTGAATCCCACGGCCAGTCTCATCTTTTGGCAAGCAAACAATGTTCTCTGAGCTGATCAACCTTGAACTTATATTTATCATCCGCAGCGCTCAGCACTTCTGTCGGTTTTGTCAGGTCATTCTTGCTCATTTTTCAGCCCCTCATCTATCCGGTTAATTTAAGAAAATACAGGCCCATTCGGCTCACTATGACGAAATAAACACTTACATTCATTAATTACATGGAAATGCATCCTTCACAGTTTACCACCCACCTTTACACTATTTCCTGTTAATATATTCTTAGCATAAGCTTCATGCAAAGCGGCATTATTTATTATCGTTTTCAAAGCAAGATGCAAGATGCAAAATGCGGCCTAAACGTGCATTAATCTCGTTTCTTTTGAAACGCAATGTAAAATGCGGCCTAGTTCTTTCATGTATTAGTTCACATTAATGCACACATGCGCAAAGCGGTTTCCCATGTAGCTCATGTGATTTGCGTGTTAGTTTTCACTGCACACTGTTAATAAGTATTATGGGGGAGTTAATTCGAGCAGGTTTCTTTTTTGCGAAACCCTGCTCCATCATGCTGTATCCTGTCCATCCAAACATACTCAGGCAAATTGTCCTTGAAAGTTTAAAGTAAAGTATGAATTCTTTATAAGTATGAATAAAATGGTGGACTAAATAGAAAACGTACCCTATTGTGTTTTCGCATTTCAAATACGTGCCACTTATCTCACCGTCTACAGCATGGCAAAGAATAATAATTTTAAGTCAGCAACTAGCCGTATCTATAGAATGCCAAAGAAAATTCTTTTTTAGTTAGCCCTTTGAAATGATATGCAAAAATATATTTTTAACACTGGGAAACTGTTTTTATTTGGTGAACAGATATATATATGGTCAGATTCATTCAGATGACAATATATGCTGTCCAATAAGCCAAACATACTTCAGACATATTGGAAGTAATGCTATACCCTTCTGGTGAATACCACTTAAACCATCATTCCAGCTTCTGTCTTGGCACTGCTTTCCAAATGATCACATCCTTCTTAAAAAATTTAACTAAAGAATTTCTCTTTGAAAACAATTTAAAAAATAGACTCATGCGAATGTAACAGTAAAAGAGAAAGATAGATGGTTTCTGAGCTGTAGGTACACAACCACCATGAATTATTTCACCAAGATGTATTATAAATCTGATATTAAACGTCTGAAAGGTGATGGAATAATGGGCCGGTGCCAAAGATAGAAGATAACAGCCAGAAAACCAAAATAAAACATGTTAACGATACATTTTTTGCATGATGTTCAGCTGAATGAAAAAAGTATAACTAAATTGAAACAAAACGTTCTGACTGAGCTAAAGGTACAAGATCATTCTTGGTTTAGACATTTTAATTTACAACAAGAAATATGATGTATTTTAATCTGCTTGGATTGTCTTGCAGTCTTCACATGTAATGTAATTACAGGTTCCATATTCACCCGGTAAATGACTGGCTATTGTAGTTGCGTAATCTTTGTCTGAAGTAATGAGGTTCATCTGGCATATGCACAGATATTCAAATTCAGGCTCAAACTCGCATGATTGGAACCTCTCTGTGGCAGCTCACGTTCGAAACAAATAGCTTTAGCACTGTCTCCTGTGCTTGATCTGCAGATATGATTACACATATTTAATTCTTATTTTAAAGACAGTTAAAGGGAGTTAGAAAGTGTAATCTCATTAAAATGATCCAATGAGGGAGGGCTTTTAATTTTTTATAACTTCTTTTTATTAAACAGTCGTTGATACATCTTTACAATAATACAGACACAAGGTGACATCGGGTGGTTATGAAAGAATGGAAATTACATATCATATACAGTCACACATCACAGCATCCAGTTTCCTGATCCCAATTGTACTTGTGTTCCTCCCTCTTTGTATCATTTTAGTTTTTGTATTTCTCCCACGAGGTCTAGATCTTTTCCCATTTTGCAGGGCCCTCTTGGCCTTTACATGCGGCCCCCCTGGTGAAAAGTAGCACGAGCTGCTGTTTACTTCCTGAGCACTAATATTCAGAAAAAATGCTAAATAAACAGGCAAGCATTTATTTGTAGGTTAAATGAAGTTACTACTGTGGT
This sequence comes from Calotriton arnoldi, assembly GCA_963921515.1. NCBI lineage: Eukaryota > Metazoa > Chordata > Amphibia > Caudata > Salamandridae > Calotriton > Calotriton arnoldi. The sequence continues at coordinate 116,738 of CAWUFW010003681.1, forward strand.
GTCCTGCACCACTTAGCTTTACTTAACCTCCAAATAAATGCTTGCCTGTTTATTTAACTTTTTTTAGACCCCCTCTCACAATCCCTGGCACACCCAGGACCCCCTACCACCACAGTGTGGCCCTCAGTCACACCTCAGACCATACTTTGTGGCCCTTGGGTAAATGTTTACGAGTACCCATGCTCTACTCTGATTTTTCTCCGCATCTTGGCACCAATCTAGGTCGTTCTCCCAGTCCCTGATCCTAGGAAGATCAGCGCTTCCCCACATTCATGCTATTTTTCTTTTAGCCATGCCTGAAGCCAGCATTAGTTAAGTTTTAGTGTGTGTGAGCCAGTTTATTTCCCCCGTCACCCCTAGGAGATGCCACCTTGCCTCCATCGGGACCTGCTGCCCCACCACCCTGGCCATGATCTGAGTTACTCCATTCCAATAACGTTGTATTTTGGGACATGCCCAAATGATAAGGAAAAGGGTTTCTGCCTTCCCACAACCCCTAATGCAGTGGTCTGTGTCGCACTGACCCAATCGATGTTGGAGCGTTCTGGGGGAGTATGACCTCTGCAGGATCCAAGGTTGGACCAACCTGAACCTTGTTCTTATGGCAATCCCTCTGGGGCTTTGAATGGCCTTCCTTCGGTCCTTGTCTTCCAGGGGTCCCAGGCTTGATTCCCATGCTTCCCTCAAGGGAACTAGGGGTCAGGGGAATTTTTCATAATTTTGTGATAAGTGAGGGAGACAGCGTTATCCATTATCGGGTCAAGCAATAGTCTATCTTCCAGTGGGGAGTATTCGGGCAGTATGTCCCCTTCCGATATGTGGCACCAATGAAGGAGAGCTTAATCCCTTAACATGTACCTTAACAGTAACAGAGGCAACCTGGGCTTTGATTTGACATGAGGAAAATTGTTTTACACCTAGACTCTTCACCAATGGTGAGGGTTAAGGACAGAGGCCAAAATCATGGGGCTGCATGGATGGGTTACCAGAGGTCAGGCACCCCACCTGTTAACAAAATCTCAGTTTTTCAATTTTGAGCTTTAACCAATGCTGTATTATTCATTTTCTGATCTCCAATAAACAATTCTGAAGTGTGGTATCATTGTTGGAGTGGTCACACAATGAGAAAAACAATAGTGTCTAATCAGTGTAAGTATAACTGAAGTCCATGTAAACCTATAGGAGAGGTAAGTAGTCTGACAAAGAGATTAGATATGTAAGATAAAAAGGCACAGCCCTGAGGAATGCCACATGTGATCTTATTGATTGAGGCTAGAGAAGAACCAAGAGCCAGATTCAGGGCCAGATTTACCAGTTTCTCATGCAGCACTGTGCGGTAGCCACAAATGCTGTGCTGCATGAGAAGGAATGAGCAGGAGACCGCCATACTTACAGAAATATGGCACTCTCTTCCCCTCTCCCTAATGCCAACACTGAAATGTGCGGTTGTGCTACGGACCCACCTTTGCACCATAGTGCAAGGGTGTCTCTGTGATTCTAGCCTAGGCTTTGTACTGGAAGGATTCTCTTCCAGTACAAAATGGTACGATAAGACTAACTTTAAACCTTTTCCCACTTTGTATATGTGCTGTACATTGCAGCACACATGCAAAGTCGGAATAGAAAGGAGAAATAAAAGCATTTCTCCTTCATAGCGCCTATCTGAAATAGACACTATTTTCTGACGCTAAACCTTGTCTACCTTTTTAAGTAAATAGGGCTTAGCATCAGAAACCTTGGGTGGTGCTAAGTAATGCAAGCGGCGCTATACACTTGTTTGCATTACTTTCAAGTTCTTTTCCAGCATAAAACAGGCTTTGCGCTGTAAAGTAACTAGGTGAAGAAAGATTTGGCATCATTTTGCATCACTTTTGTGATGTAAACACAGCTGAAATCTAAGTAAATAGACCCCATTAGTGTTCTCTCAGATACAAAAGAGAGAAACCATTACTCAACTGTCTATCAAATGGCATTCCTTTGCAGACTATTTAATAGGAGAGTACGTTTGACAGTGCCAAATCTCAGTGACAGATCTAATAAACTTAAGGCATTTGATGCTGTTGGCCACAGTGGTGAGGTGTAGAGCATCCAAATTGAGGCAATAGTTAGCTGTGGATAAGGGATCCAGTCCGAGCATTTTAAATAGGTGGGCCTTGAATATAAAAGGATGAAGGCACATGAGAGGAAAAAAAAATAGTTTGAAATTTCTCATAGGTGATGTTTCAAAATGTCTTTTGAGCATAGGAAGTAAGTTAACTGGAATGGGTTCAAGAGGGGAACAATATCTTCATTGCTCAAGCATCTCAATTAAAGTTGACTGATCTATTAACTTAAGCTCTGTCCTAATGTCTAGAGGACTCTTTCAAGTAGAAAGTAGCACAACAGACTGAGACTTAGAGATGTTGGAAGCAAGAACAAACCTTTGTCAGAAGCAGAAGAACTGCACATGATTGCTGGAGGAGCTGCAGGTGCTGGAGCCAGGAGAGTTGCTAGTGGTTTGAGAGTGGAGCAGAGTGGAAGAGCAGGGACTCTTGGCTGTTGAATGCCACATTGAACACTGTTGAATGTCACAGGGTGCCTTCCACTCCAAATTGCATGCATCGGACACACCAACGTCACACGGGGTGCTGCGGGCACAATCTGTGGGGGCTGAGGCTGCCCTTGCTATGTCTGCATTTGTCACTGTCTCTGTCACTCCGCTCTGCCTTATCACAAAGCCACAATTGTGAACCACCCTGCTTCTGCTGCCTGTCACCCTGCTGCATCTCTGCTGCCATTTTTTGTGGTTGGACCTCTGATTTGAAAGAACTCCACACCACCCCAGTCTGGTGAGTTGGGGACTAGTGGGTGGTGGTTGATGGGGGCACATGCTCACTGGTTTTTGGTGGGTGGGAGCGTGGAGCAGTGAGTGTGCTGCACAGCGCCCCAGACTCAAGGTGTACCCGGCAGGTGACCCCATTCAGCTTTTGGAACGCAGCTATCAACCCAGTCCTCCATCTATTAACCAGCCTTCTCACAATTACTTTTAGAATACCCAACAGAATCTAAAAATGTAAAAGCCTAAAAATCATTCTAAGGAAGAGTAAGAGCTTAAAGCTGATCAGAAATCGCTTCAGGAGTACTTGGAGTACTTAGGAGTACTCAAGGGGAGTGACCAGGTTCCCATTAGATGACTCACATTATTGGCCTACAAGCGGATTTTCACATAGTTCAAACCCTTGTAAACAGCTTACAGCAGTTGGGCCTGTGAAAGATGAGAATCCACAGTTCACATTTCCCTACTGTTGCTGGTGCATACTCGGCCTAATAATGAAATGAGAAAGCAGAGAAAAGTAAAAAAAATAATCTTTAAGACACCTTAAAGAATTCTCTAGCAACAACCCTGTAAGCCTTTCAATGTGTAAAACCAGGAGTAATTTAGTTGCCCCAAATGAGCCCCCCACCACGAAAGATGTGCCGAAACCCAACAAAGGCATTTGGTGCTTTTTATGCCAGTTAAGTCAATATCAGCATCAATACCAATGACAGGAAGTCCAGCAGTAGCAATATCACTCAGAGGTCACTCAGTGATGGTGCCATTAATACTCTTGATCAGTTCACTGATGATGAATGGTAACTCCAAGGACACTATATTCAACATAAAGACCGGAGAAAAGCAATCAGCTCATTGACAGCTCACCGATCAGCCTAACTTGCGAGGAACCATCTGAAGCAAGCAAAAATGGCAACACCAATATTAATGGAATGGAAAATGATACCACTACACTTTGTAAGCCTAAAATGGGTTCTGCAGTAGATGACCAGATGGGGCCGGATGATAGCAGCCCCCTAAAACCTTGGAAGTCGGCTCTGCTTGGTGGCCCTCTCAGCCCAAAAATTATTATAATAAAGTGAGGACAGGCCTTGAAGGCTGGCAGGAACAAACCTCTATGAGATGAGTACAGGGGATGGCCCTCACCTCTCCTATGTCATACGCCAATCCCTACACCCCTCTATCAAGACCCATTGTTCTTGGTCCCTACATGGGTGAATCACCCGCAAATGCCTAGCTTGAGTTTTTCAACTGACAAGAAAGATCACCCCATACTCCCCAAAAATTCCCCTCCAGGGCCTTCCGGGACCTTTCGGTTGGTTCACGGCTGATCAGTTGTCGGAGTGGCATGCACACTCCTCGGACACGGTGGGTGACCTTTTTCAATATGCCCAGCTACTTACATTCGAACAAATTCACCAGAACTACATTGTCTCCGGGACAGTTTTTGGCACATGGGCAGCTGCTAGTGGGACTTCGCTGACTATGAGGGGTGCTAGATGAAGAACAGCCTACCCATGCAGTGATCCATACATTGTACTTTATGGGGGGTGGTCGACATTGCATTGCATGGCTATACAAAGCTATCAGGGAGCACATAGACATCTCCCTGGTTCACCTTCGACACCTCTGGGAAGAGAACTTCGCAAGACCCCGTCACGATACTGAGTGGTCCAGATCCCTAGAGTCCCCTAAGACCGCTTCAAAGAACGCTCATTTAAAAAATATCCAATACATGATCCTCCATAGGGCATACCTTACACCTTCTTGACTAAATCGTACATTCTCTACAGCCAATTTCACCTGCCCCAGATGTCTCCTCCCTGCTGCCGACCTGCAACATGTGCTATAGTCCTGCCCCAGCATAGCAAGCTTCTATCATGCAGTGCATGCTTCATTAGCCACAATCACATAACTTAACTAAATTCATAGAAAGCTACCACCCCAGGTATTTTCCCCAGGCAGAAAAACCATAAGGTATGAGCACGCTTCTCCTGACGTGCCTTCCTGTTGTCCAAGTGTCTCCTAACCATACACTGGAGAGCCCCACATCCTCTGGCTCTCTCCCAGTGGCACAAAGCCATACTCTGATGGGGGGGGCAGAAAGTTTGGCACTGCATTGGGAGGAAGCCTGTCGTATATGCTAGTGCCCTATAGCCACTGCCTGGCACACCATGCTTATGCAGTTCAAGGAACTAGCCAATGGAGACCCTTCTCCCCCATCGACCCAATCTAGAAGCCTTAGGCCTCTGACTTCTGCCAGTAGCTAATAGCAACACTAACCCTCTCTTTATCACTGCCGCTCTTCAGCCCGCAAACTCCGCTCTAATCCTGTCCTACATCATCAAAATGTAAATGCTCGTGTCCCTCCTGGTTCCTTTTTCTCAGGTCAATACCCCACCCCAATACTCAGTCTTCCACGGTAGTTGGCGGAGGTCTTACACGTTGCCATTTCTTGGGTTTCTCTCACCCTTCATAGACATGTAAAGAGACACACAACCAGAAGGAGCCCGTCTGCAACAACATGTGGTCCACGGACTCCGATATTTACCCTCATTGTAAGCCAAAGTACCTTTCTACCCTAGCTTATGAACTGATGCACACATTGCAACTGAAGTGCTGCTGATTTTAACTATCTCCCTTGTATACTGATTGTGCAGGTATTCTACTTGGTTCCTTAAGCTTCATGTGCAATATTTTGTAATGTGTCTGATGAATGCTGCCTGTTTTTTGTTCTTATCCTGTCATGCCAAGTACTATCAAAAATTGATAAAACCCCATACAAATTGTTTAAAAAAAATGATGACAGTCCTCGGTTTCACCGGCAGAAACAAAACACAAGATAGGTGATCTGCAGGACAATGTGGAAGGATGTTTGACAACCATACCCCCTCAGAAAGGACAGGAAGCATCAGTAACACTCAGTAGTAGTACTGTCCTGTGTGGGATTGAAATTGTAGTGGCACCAGATGAGACTCCATGTGGGCTATGGAGCTCACAACTGACGGATGCTGTTTTCTTCAAGGACCAGGCAGATGAGTTAGCTTCACCCCCTAGCCATACTGTAAAGGGTAAGGTCAGTGCCACCACCCTTAGGACCACCATTGGGCTGGGAGACCATTGATTAAGTCCTCACAATGACGGCCAGGGCCACAATGTTACATGCAGAAAATTAGATGTGCCAATAACAGTACTACAATCCCTGGCCACACTCACAATGTCTGTTGACTCCAAAGTTGAAAAGCTGAATGAGTTAATTCAGAAGGCCCAAACTTCGACTTTTAGTGCACAGTCGAATTTCCAGTGTAGCCAATCGGTGGAGAAACTGAAAGTGTTCCTTGAAATAATGTCGGGGCATATTATCAAGAACGGCATTAAAATTATCGCCGCTTTAGCGGCAGAAAACTGCCGCTAAAGCGGCGATAATGGGCTTGATAATATGCCCTTGAGAATTCCAATAGAAGCCCATGTTGACACCAGAACATGGGCTTCTATTGGAATTCTCAAGGGCATATTATCAAGCCCATTTTCGCCGCTTTAGCGGCAGTTTTCTGCCGCCAAAGCGGCGATAATTTTAACGCCGTTTCTTGATAATATGCCCCGTCATCTTTAATCATGGATCTGAAGGGGGAAGTAACATTTGGCCGGGCCATTAGAGACAACAATACGGGCCAATTCTTTGACGATTCACTTATTATCCAGTCAATAAAAAATAACGTAAAAACGTCTTGTAATCCTCCTTTGAAGCCTGGCCATTCTGCTGCTAAGGATGGAACACTTAGTGGCACGGAGAAGGAATTGATTAAATGATCCATCGAGGAATTGATTAAATGATCCATCGATAACTTGCCCTAATGAAGAGAACATTCAAATAGAGGCAGCACATTTTTTTATTTGGCACCTGGAGCAGAAGGCAAAGCTAACAGTGGTATAGATTTTAATAGTGAATTTGGCAAAACATTCCTCAAAGCACCAGTCCTAGAAACCACTGAGGGGACCATTAAGCAAACCACCATGGTGGAAACCAAGAACACTGAATATATGGTTGTGCTCTCACGTAAAAATAAAAAGTGCCCTAAAGAAGTTTAAAAAAAACTAAAGACTTTAGAGCATTGGTTAACAAAGCTGATGCAAACACATTTTTTACAGTCTTTGAGCCTAAAACCAAAAGCCTGGTAGGTAATAGGGTTAGTTCCCCTTCTCCACAATCTCGTGTTTACACAGAACTTGCCACTGAAGCTGGAGGCATCCAGTCTAGCAATCTATGTTCTACTCACAGGGAGCTTCAGCAAAATGCTCAATTAAATCCTCCAATGAACTCTGACGCATATCTGGCCATGAATGTGCAGCATAATGTGCAACTAGCGCAGGACGGTGAAACTTAAAAAGAACACTCTCAAAGGCAAACAAGGTATGAACTGGGCAGTCACAGTGGGGTTAATATCAGGAAGATAAGCATCCACCTATCCTTGATTCAAGCATGGGCCAGGGCAGTATTGATTTTCTCAATGCTGTTTCCCCAAACTCTGTCTTTTCAAATATGAACATTACATACTGGGGCCATGCTGATACATCTGGAGAAGAGGAAAACAATAAAGTGGAAGTAAACAGCATGCTGAAGGAAGTAACAGGAAACCAAAGTGTCCTCACTGCGACCCCCCCATTATTGGTGAAGGGATTCCCGTAATGAGGGACACTAACTTGAGAGATTTAATCTTGTATCCTGATTATACCTCCTGTGGCAAAGGGGACAGCCTGAACAGGGGAAATATTGTAAAACTCTGCTCATTATTACCTGGCTTGGAAAAAATAAATTAGAGCAATATTCAATCAGTAGCATTTAAGCCTCCTGGTCCAGGAGAAATCAATGAACGTACTGAGGTAAAGTTTGCTAATCCTAATATGGCCCTACTCCTGGAGAGGCATTGTGAGGGATTAACAAACTGAGGCACAAGAGAATTGTCCATCCTGTCAGGAAGAAGTACCCACAATTTTTGCAACCAAGTTATCAGCAGAGGATACCAGACCAGCCTCTAACGGGCCGGTTCGATCCTTCCCTCCACTTTCAAAAGGAAGGAGGTCAGTTCTTGTTAATGCCAAGGGATCTGTTGACCCCCTGAGTGTTAACTATAGCTGTGCTCCTCGGTCCGAATGTGGCTGAATGTGCTCCTATGGTATTAGAGTGACTCAAGATTGATCACGGCTGCCAGGGGCTTTAAATCAGTGCAAATAGCCAATCATGCTCCATTAATGGAAGTGCAAGTCTTAAATCAGTGAGTCCCTGAGATCTTTCTATGGAAAATTTTGTGACAGTCTGCTCTTAGAATATTAGGGGCTTCAGCCTATCCGATGAAGAAAAATTGTCATAAATCATTTAATGAATTGTGACATAGTATGCTTACAGGAGACATGGGCTATTGACCTGGTTCCATGGCCCAATTTTCTAGAGTTTACATCTACAGCTTCTCCAACTTTACGTGGTGGCTACTCCTTTGGAGGGACAATGTTTTATGTAAAAAGATGTTTGGCAACCAATCACTGTGCAATATAGAGCGGAGAGGGAGACTTTGTTTTTGTTGAAGTTCACCTCACAAAGGCCAAATGTGGTGGTCAATTTGTGTGCTTGTAAGTTGGCAGCATTAACGTACACCCCAGCGCAACAAAGCAGAAAAAAACAATCAATGCTCTTCTATTAACCCTCAGAGCCTTAAGACTGGAACATGAAATTGCAATGTGGTTAATAGCCGGGGACTTGAATGCCAATTTCTTTGATACTGCCCCTGGTTCATGCTGGCTCGACATTGAAAACAATTATTGGAGCAACCCGCTAAAAGTAACACAATTCTTAAGGATGAACATGGCTTGTACTTGGAGTCTGTTCTTAATGATCTGGGGTTCTGTATGCTGAATGGGAGAAGACCGCAAGATCAACCAACTGCTTACACCCACATCGCTCTATGCAGACGTGCAATGTTACATTACATGTGGGTGTCCAGTATGCATTTTGACAAACGCAGAGGATTCAAGGTGTCCCCTGTGATAGCAAGTGATCAGCACGGTTGGAATGCATCATGGATCTACAAGTTATGCAATTTCTCCCCAGACCCCTGATCGGGACTCAAGAAAACCTTGAAGCAATCCGTAAGGCCAATTCGTCTTTTGGCTGTCACAGTGCTTGGATTCCCTTGTAAGTTGGGAGCAAAGAGACGCCCGACTGGTCAAAAAATGGCTTGAAGCAATCGCAACATTGCCAAAACACCGTCCATAAATCCACTGGATGCCACAGACAAAGCAACTGCCCATGGTGTTGTAAAATAAATAAGATAAATGAAATTGCTATTAAACAAGGCCCTAAAAATCAGGATCAACACCAGCAATGACCTTAATAGCAAAAAAGGAAACCATAAAAATTCTAAGGCGCAAATACAGAAACAAATTGTGGGAAAAGGAGAAGCACAAGAATAAGTGGATACAAATTCATATGGATATCAAATCCAGAGACCCAATTAGATTCTGGTACATAATAAATGAGGCATTAGGCAACAAGCATAGCCATACCTTATGTAACAACAATGGCGAGCTGGTCATTGCATATAGAGAAAATGTACATTACCAAGAGCATGAGCAATTCCTGCAACGTAAATTAAGCCCTTACCTTTAGCCATGTGTTCTCCAAAACCTGCAATGGACATAAGGCCCTCACCTTAAGCCATGTGCCCTGGTCCAGCCAAAACATCGCTCGACAAAAAGAGAGTGGAAAAAGCAACTTGGGGGCATATGTATCACAAAACAGTTTTGCGAGTCCTTAATAGCGATTTTTTGCGAATAGCTATTAAGGACTCGCAAAATGAAATGTATGTAGCAATCGCAATATTAATTGCAATTCCTACGTATTCCTTAATTGCGAATCGCAAATTGCAATTCGCAATTAAGGAATACCTTCCCATTCATTCCTATGGGCCTAGAGGCCCATAGGAATGAATGGGAAGACATTCGCAATTTGCGAGTACCCATTAGGTACTCGCAAATTGTGAATGCAATTTCAAGGGTGCAAGGGTGTCAAAAGGACACCCTGTTGCACCCCTGAAATATGTATGTGTGCACATGTGGCGCACATACATGCCCTAAGGGCATGTATGTGCATCACAGGCCACTTTGAAAAATGCAATAAAGTGCATTTTCCAAAGAAATAGCAAATTACCACCAACTGGAAGTTGGTGGTAATTTGCGATTTCTTAGGGCAAAATCGCACAACTTGGGTGCTTCCTGCATTGCATCTAAGAAATCGTAATTTGCGATTCCTTAAATGTGCTTGCAAAATAGGGAATCGCAAATTTTGCGATTCCCTATATTACGAGGGCCTTTTGGGATGATACATCCTGGAAAAGCTTTCAGTTGCAGAACGGGCCGATTCTGAGAATCGGCCCGTTTGCGAACGGGAATTAGGCTTCATACATATGCCCCTTGGGCTCTAAAAAGGAATGGAGCATCTGGACCTGATGGAGTATTGGCATCCATCTTTAAATGTACCCTAGACAATTGAGCAGCAATTTTAACACCATCATATAACAAATCTGTCTCTCCAGAAATAATGCCCCGGATAGTTGGAGAGGGTCCTTATTAGTCCCAAGTCCACAAAAAGGGAGAGCGCAATTTAATATTAATCGCACTCCTTGCTGCTGTGTGCTGCATTAATTGCCTTCACCACCACCTTTGACAGTGTGGTACCGTGTAGTAGAAATTGCAGGAATGGGGAATTCCTCCAGCCTTTTTAAATGTGATAATTTCCCTGTTTACTGACGCCTGGGTGAAAGTTAAATTATTGTCACAGTGGTCAAATTCTGAAAAGATCTACACCAACAAAGCTCTCACACAAGGCTCCATCCTTGCACCATTATTGTTTAATCAGGACCTCTACTTATTTTTGGATATCGAAAAAGCTTTTCTGTCTAAATTTGCTGATAAAAAAAAACAGGTCCTCCAATATATGGACAATGCAGTTCTTCTGGATCAAATTCGTGTGGGCCTGCAAAGATTGCTGGAAGTACTAGGCCGATTTTGCAAAGTAAAAGATCTTCAAATCAGCATATCAAAAACCAAGTTGGTGATTTTGGCAGAAAGCTAATCAAAAAGGCCACCATGTATCTTTATGAAGTAAAGCTGGAGATGTCTTTGTCTTGCAAATACCTGGGGATCTGGGTAGATGAAAGAGAGAAAATACATTCATCTTAAGGCTATAAAAACTCCTAACAGGTGTGTTTCAAAGATTGTATAAGAACTTGACTTGCCCCGATACTAGTGTGGTAATAAAAGTAATCAACAGCAAATTAATACCGACATTGACATGTGGTACCATTGCTCTGTCAAACAAACTTACCTCCTGGATGGATAAGGAACAGTGCATCAGCTAACGGCAAATTTTCCATTTGTTGTCAAGCACAGGCTCAGCTTAAATTTGCTTAATATTTAATCTGCTGCGATAGCAGCTTATGATGTTGGCCAGATTCCTGGCCTATTGTGGAAAAGTAAGGATGGGCCAAGACGGATCACTCAAGAAGTATTCCTGGCTGATCATAATGCAAGATAGGACACCTTGGATTAAATGTTTCAAACATGCACTCAGTACACTTGAGGCGGCAGATCTTTGGGGTGTCCACCTAACCCCAAAACTATGAGCAATGTCACTTTCTAAGCAGGCAAAAATGATCTCTGCACAGGTGGAAGTCAGCGTGCTAGCAAAAAGATCTCATGGCTGTTAAGCTTTATGAACTTCTACAATTGGTCATGTATCTAATACAACCTTTATCAAACATCTAGAAACATCAAGTGATGTGATTAAGATTTACACTGACACCCTTAAAAGGATATCGCTTTGGAAGGCTGAATGGATCAACAGAGCTGGCATGCTGCGTATGTGACTACCCCATGGAATAATTAAATCATGTAGTATGTATTTGTCATAAGCTCTCATTTTAAAGGAAATTCTGGCTGCAGCTGATGTTCAGAATTCTAAATATGGGTCCAGTGATGAAGGAATGGAGGGTTGTTTAAAGGTAGAGTCCACACAGTTGGTTGCAATATTTTAGAAATTTCTGAAGAATGGGTGTAGTAATTTAGTCCTTAATGAAAATCACAACAGATAACTCCTAGCACGGCATTCTTCACCACAGAAGACCAATGTGTGGCTTTTCATAGGCCCATCACAGTGCGACTTTTGTGGCTTCTTAGCATTGTGTAAATTAATTTTGGAATTATGGCTCAGGAGCGCTATGATTGTGTTTTATTTCATGATGCCACAGATTGCCTTTTAATGTTTATTCTTTTTTTGTCAGTTTTTCCCTATTTTATATTAGATTACTGCTTGGGGTATGCTATATTAATTGTTCTTAATCTGGTTAGAGAATAATGATTTTTAATGTGATTTTACTGATCGTGGTGTGTGACTATGGCGATGATTTTTATTAATCGTGCTAATAAAGATTTCCTTTACTTTATTTGCTTAGTGATGCTATCTGTAATCTTATTGATTTTAGGGAAAAAAATGTATTCGGTTAACTCTTGACAAAATGATTGAGATGAAGGTTTAATGTAGGGTTATTTGGATCAATAGAAGTAATTTCATTAACAATTTTGAAAAGTTCAGTTTACTTGTTGTCAGCAGCTAAAATTGTAGAAGAATAGTAATGAGAGGCAAATTACTCTCCTCTTTCTTGCTAGAATTGTAATTACACCTCTAGTTTCATTTGGCTCTTTTGATAGCATGTTTAAGTTTGTTTAAAGAGTCATTAAACCACGTTCAAGCCTTGGTTTGTATTTTGGTCATTCTATTTGTTACCAAAGATAAAGATTTAAATGCTAAAGTGATAATAAGCCATGAATTTGGATGACGGAACTCCCTCTTACAGATCAGTGTGAAATGAGGACTATATTATGGGACTAACAGAATATGATAATAATTTCCGCTAATTGCTACCAGATTTATATACGCCTGAGAAGCAAGCAGAGTTTGACAAAGGAAATGTTCAATTCGACCCAATAGTGGTCGGGGAAATGGTAGTGAAGGAAGCAATGCCTTCGAAGCCATAGCCATTTTAAAATGTGGCCTGCTTTATGACTTGCTGTGCAAGATGGTCAGTAAAAAGCACAGGATTGAAGTTGATTCAGTACGCTTTGAGCACAAGTTTCTGATGAAGTGTTCAATTGCAAATTAAAATCTAGGGGAATTAGGATAGGCTGTATCACATTAAGGGAGGTAATAGCTTTGATAAAGTCTTGCATAAGTCCCCCATGAAATCGGCCAGGACCAGCAGACCCAGCAAACAATCCAGCTGGTTCACTCCCAAACTCTGGGCCTTCAAACGCAAGTGTAAGTGACTGGAGCGACGATGAGACTCCAGCAGAAAACCCTCAGACCACACCACCTTCAAAACTGCCCTTAGCACCGACTCAAGGAAGCCAAAAAGGATGCCCTACCCATCCACATCGAGGCACACACCAATCACACAAATAACTCTTCATAATCGTCAGGGAATTCTCCTGCCTGCCTGCCACCGAGACCACATGCACCCTTCCAAAGCCCTCTGCTACTCCCTGGCGCACCACTTCCACACAGGATAGAAGACATCTACAGCAACTTCAACCCACAACCTACCAACCTCGGCTACCTCCTGACACACACCAAACACTCTCAAAGCCACCTCACCGTCTGGACACCGCTCACCACATCATTCACCTTGGTGATCTTGACCTCCATTCACTCAGGAGCACCAACAGACCCCTTCTCCAACCATGCCTCCAGCTTGGGGCAGAATGAAATCAGCATTGCATTCACCAGCATCTTCAATGCTTGCTTCACCACTGCCCCCTTCCCCGAGGCCAGGAAACACGCAGAGGCTAACCCCCTTCTGAAGAAACCCTCCGCCAACCCTAGCAAGCTCAAGAACTATCGAACCATCTTTCTACTCCCCTTCCCGGCAAAGGTCCTGGAAAAACCCATCAACCGCTAGCTCACCAATCACCTGGAAGGAAGCAACCTACTCAACACCTCCCAATTCCGCTTCCGCTCCAGCCACCGAACCGAGACCAACTTAATAGCTGCAACCAACAACATCAGATCCATCTTCAACTGTGGTGAGACAGCAGCCCTGATCCTCCTCGACCTCTAAGCGGCCTTCAACACCATATCCCACCATACCCTCATCACAAGATTCCAGTGCATTGGAATCAGAGGAAACGCCCTCAAGTGGATCACCTCCTTCCTCAAAGGATGCACTTAGAGAATCTGCCTACCGCCCTTCGCTTCCAAACCCAACAGCATCATACACGGCATTCCCCAAGGATCCTCTCTCAGCCTCATCCTCTACAATGCCTACATGATGCCACTGGCTCAACACCATCTCATATGATGACAACACCCAACTAATCCTCTCTCTCACAGAAGACACTGCCACCACCAGATCCAACTTCCAGAACACCACGACCAACGTCACCGACTGGATGAGATCCAACTGCATGAAGCTGAACACGGAAAAGACAAAAGTGCTCATCTTCAGAAGGAACACCTCCCCATGGGATGATACATGGTGGGCCACTGCACTCGGACCCTCAAATACCTGCACCGACCACACCCGCAACCTCAGCATCACACTGCACAGAGATCTCTCCACTAAGGTCAACACAGTAGCCTCTTCCTACTGCCACACCCTCCGCATGCTTCATAAGATTTTCAGATGGATCCCCAAAAGCACCAGGAAAACGGTGACTCAAGACCTTGTCACCAGCCGACTGGACTACGGAAATGCACTCTACGCCGGAACCTACACCCATCCCCTCAAGCAACATAGACCATACAGAACACCACCGCCAGACTCATCCTTGACCTACCCAAAAGAACCAGCACCGCCCTCCACCTCAGAAGCCTCCATTGACTCCCCGTCCAGAACAGATGCCAGTTCAAGTTGCTGACTCACAACTACAAGGCCCTCAAGGCCTTCCACAACTACATCAACCACCTTTTGACCTTCCACCAGCCGACCAGACACCTCCAGTCCACCTCTCTTGCCCTCACACACATCCCCTGCATCCGGCAGACCCACAGTGGAGGTAGTTCTTCCTCCTACCTTGCCGCCAAGTCCAGGAATGACCCCCCACTCTGCCTCTGAAGCGCCCCTTCACTTGAAAGGGACTCAAGAACTGGCTCTTTGACAAAGGCCCTTCAATACTGCAGCACCTGATTACCCCCAGGGGTGATAAGCGGCGTTATATAATTATTGATTGATTGATAAATGGTTAGGGTTTGCCTGTGATTTTATATGTTAACAAGAAACATTACACTGAATGTGTATTTGCAGAGATTCTATAAGCCAACATTTCCAAATTGCTTAGAAGAAGAAAGGGTAATACAGAAGTTATAAACTGAATTTTAATAAAAATAGTGACTCCACTGTCCCTGGTTTCCTTTGGTGCTCATAGCAAAAAACTGTATAATTATGGGGTGTGGATCAGTTTATCCGCAACAACTGACTAATCATTTAGTGAAATCTCTGCAGTAGATAAAATGTCAAGATTTGTATCTGAAATACTGTCTCAAATGTGTGTTGCATACTTAGGCACATAGGGGCAGATTTACAAGCTCCTTGCGACACTTTTACTCCACCGTTGCATCTCTTTTGTGATGCAGTGGCTGCGTAAACAATGCAACCAATTTACAACGTGATGCATCTAGTGAGATGCATCACGTTGTAAAGCCCTGCGTCACATTATACCTTCATCAGGTATAATGTATGCAGGGTGGGCATTCCCACACAGGAAAGCCTTGTAAAAGTGACACAGTGAAATCTACAGGATTTTACTGCGCCACTTCCAGGATGTCAAAACTTTATGCCTGCTTGAAGCAGGCATAGGGAGTGGCGCAGGACAATGAGTATAGGCCTCAACATGCATTGGTGGAGTTACGTCGTGCTTGCAACACAACTCCAGCAATGCGTGACTTTTGGGCCAACAGATGCGTCAGAATATCTGACACATCTGTCAATCCTTGGTGCACTGTATTGTAAATACGGCGCATCCATGGTGGCACAAGGGTATTGCAGGCTAGCGCAGGGAAACTAACGCATCTCTACAGATGCGTCAGTTTCTTGTAAATCTGCCCCTGAATGTATAGTTAAGAGCATCACTTTTAATATCCAAGTCAGAGCTTCTTAAAAAAGTGCTTTGCAGTTGCTTAGTTGAAGACCAGGCAATAGAATATTCAAAGAGTAAAATTGTGAAGAAGTGCGATAGGTCATTTGATCTTACTTGTTTTGCATTGCAAAAAGATCAAAATACACATAGATTGTATGCTCAGAAAATGTCTTTATAATGGCTTGAGTGGAAAAACAGGCAGCATCTCTGGTCTTGGCAGGGCATGGGCCGAGCCCAGACAGACTTGCCTTTGGTGTGCCTTCAGCATGATACCCGAGTGCCCATGCATCAGATGTGTTTTTGTAGCATAATGGTGCCTCCACATGTTCTGTCAAATCTTAAACTAGATTGCTGAATCAATGCTGTGAAAGGAGCTCAAGATGGTCAGAACATTAAATTAAAAGCAGAGCAAGCTGAATCGATCAGGCAAAGAAAATATAGTGCTAGTAGAAATAGAAATTTAGTTGGACAATGAGTGGTTGACTTGTAAATGGCCCTCTCCTCATTGATCTGACGTAGGTCAGTATTTGTAGTAATGTGATGAGTAAAGAAAATATAGGGATCAAATAAATAAAGTCATAATGATAAGATCATACCCTCTATATCTGTAGAACCTTAACTCATGCCCATATTATCCCTCTCAAGTTATGGCAAGTTTTTGTCTCCTATGTGAGATATTTCAGAGTTAGCATATTCTTCTGCAGTAAATGTACTCATGTTATGTTCTATATGGTTGTCCTTAGTATTTCTCTCCATGTTCTATATTTTGGAGATTTCCTGTTAAGCATAACTCAAACATGAATATATAAAATCATAGTGGGTACCTGCTAAGCATAACTCAAACATTATTATATAGAATCATAGATGGGTAACAGTGAATTACGAAGATGCTTTTCCCCGAGGGGTTCTCAGTGACGTCAAATAAACAATGAGACCAAAGCTCGAGTTGTCTATGAGATCACTCAGAATCCCGAGGTAAAAAACATCCCTGTAATCTACTTTTTACTCATCTATAATTTTATGTCATGTATGGCCACAAAATTCATCTGCCCCTGCAATCAACTACTGAGCAGGGGCAGTGGATAATGGGAGAGCTATATATAACATACCCTCTCCTCCTAACGCAAGTGTGAAAAAATAAATATCTTACCTGCTATCTTTAACCAAAACCCACAGTCTTCCTCCCCCTCCTGCAGCTGTGCTTTCTGCTTTCAGTCAAAGCAGACAAGCTGAGCTCTGCTGACAGACTCTCAGAGAGCCATTACCTGGCCTGCAAGGCCTTTATGAAATCACAACATTGATAACCAGTTTTGTTATTAATTGTTGTGATATCATAGCAAGGAGTTATGACTTTCAGAAACTGAAATAAATGATAGAGGCTCTCTATGCGAGCCATAAATAACAAAGAAATATAATCACACAATTTGACTGCCTACAACGAATCTCACTCAGCTGTTGAACTATGATTAATTATCTGGGCAAGTTTTGGGAATTGTTGCCAGAAGACAGTAAGCATGTCAAACCCATGCATTGCTGTCTATAAAATGCAATTTCCCTTCACTTTGTACTAGACTGAGAGTCAGTGGTGTAATGTACTAACAGCTGGGACAGTGAAAAACTGCCCACTCTTTACACGTCACAACAACTTAAATGCAAATGATACCTGGCACACGAAATGAACGTGCACTTTGCACATGAGTTCTACATGTTATTTGATTCATGAACATGTTGTGTTGGACACTGCTATTACAGGAGAACTTTACTGTGGAATTTATAGTTCTCATATAGAATGTTCACTAATGTCAAAAAGAAATACTTTTGAACGTTGGATCAGGAATTGTATTTACTAAAGAAGAGGTGCCTTTAATAAAATAATTCAGAAATAATCATTGATGTTGATAAATACAGAGACTGACGTAATAATAAAGCATATACGCTTCATTGCATAGATTCATGGATTGTAATGTGTGATATATTGCAAGGATAAACCTTAGTAATGTGTAGTTTGCCTTAAACCATCCTTTTTACTTCATTGCTGAAGCCTTACATGTGATTCATAAACACATGCTATATTGTCTGCGTCATTATTAGGGATAGCGTTCTTAGCTTTGAATGATCCTTGCATAGGATATTAGTATAGGGCAAAAGATAACGTTTATTCAATGTATGCATTAATGGTACATGTACGTACTTTCAAAGTAGTTACTAGGCATACTTGCTATTCTGAAGTTCATTTCTTATTGTTTGACCTATGCAATATGGACTAAAAGTACTAGAGAAATATTCTATTTATATATGTTTAAATGTCCACACGCATGTTAAATTAAGTTAGAATTGTTCCCAAAGGCCTGATCTTCACTGTATAACTGTATAATTTACTGTGCTCCCCTATTTTGCTGACTTGCTCTTTTTTAAGATGTTATCATGTATTGCTACTTTGAATAGATAAATTTTTTCATAACAGCAATATATACATGTCTGGGAAAGGAATTCAACGATGTGCACATGAGAAACCTTCAGAGGAACAAAAGACTATTGTCCTCTAGTCTGAGTGTGTGACCGAGACGGTGTTCCCATGACCAGTGTGGGACTTTTTTCTACTGTTGCAGCCTGCAATGTATGGCTACTATGGACAATGGACTTTTATTGATGATGCAACCAAAGGTGTGTTGCCCCATGAACTTGAAGACTATAACCTATCAACCACCCTGTTGAACAAGGACATTCTCTTGGAGCTACTGTCTCTTTAGGCTTCCCTGAATCCTGCTGATGACTTTGGACTTTCCTTGCTAAGCCACCCTTTCTTAATGTCCTGTGCAGTACGTTCTTGGGGGCCAACTAACTCTCCTATTACCTCCACTAAGTCCCACACAGTGGGATTGCTAAGACGTCTTTGGAGGCCACGGCCCCCCTTTCTCCACCACTCTGCAAACGCGCCTCCTGGCATTGTACTGGTTGGGTGATGAAGTCCACTTTACTCCTGAGGGACTTTGGAGGCCAAGAAGCCCTCCTGGTACCTTCTGTAAGTCCTACGCAGCGGAATTCCTGAGCGTTGGTCGGAGGCCCAGCCCCCTTTCTGCACCACTCTGAAAACGCGACTACCAATTAAAGAAGCATTTGTAATGTAATAGGTCTCGCATTTGCAAGAGATAGAGCTATTGGCGTTGTAAATGTAAAAGATTTTTACTAATGTTTTTTGGTGTAGAGTGGATGTACATTGTGTGTAGTAGAATTATGTGGTATGTTGTGCAGTGAAATTATGTGAATGGAAAGTATGTGGTATTTAGTATATAGGAACTATGTGGAGTGGGATTATGTGTTTTGGAGAGTAATTATGTGGTATTGTAGTCTGTGTTGTGGAGTGGTAACCTCAGGTTTAGTCTTCTTCGTTTCCATAGAAGCTAAACTATAAACTCAATGAGACACAAAAAAGAAGGAACCACTGAGGAGCACCTCTGGACCTAGTCGGAGGTATGAGCAGGGCCACTGGAATTATGTGACTAATTTTCACATAATTAAATATTTTCCGCATTTGTCAAATATTCCATCATCTGCTGCCTAATCTGCAGATTTGAACCAAAAAAAGCCTTGTTTCTAGCTCAAACGGCTTAAATGTTCCCAAAAATGCAGCGTCACGTGTTACAGCGTGGTAGAAGGCCCTTTGCAAAGCTGGAATGGTCACGTGTTACTTATTGCTAAATATGGGTGTTAAATTGGTACTAATGGTGCACAAACCTCTCTTCTTTCTGTGCCTCTCTTGCCTCTTTCTGCATTTCTCTTGCTTCTTTCTGTACCTTTCTTCCTCTTTCTGCATCTAACTGTCTATTTTCTGCACTTCACTTGCCTCTTTCTGCATTCCTCTTGCCCCTTTCTGCACCTCACTTGCCTCTTTCAGCACCTCTGTTGCTTTTTTCTGCAGATCTCTTGCCTCTTTCTGCACCTTTCTTGCCTCTTTCTGCACCTCTCTTGTCTCTTTCTGCACCTCACTTGCTTCTTTCTACAATTATCTTGCCTCTTTCTATACCTCTCTTGCCTCTTTCTGCACCTCACTTGCCACTTTCTGCTCTTCTCCTGCCTCTTTCTGAACCTCACTCTCTTCTTTCTGCACCTCTCTTGCCTCTTTATGCACCTCACTTACTTCTTTCTGCATCTCTCTTGCCTCTTTCTGTACCTCTATTGCCTCTTTCTGCAACTCTGGTGCTTCTTTCTGCACTTTTCTTGCCTCTTTCTGCACCTCTCCTTCTTCTTTCTGCCCCTCTCTTGCCTTTTTCTGCAGTTCTCTTGCCTCTTTCTGTACCTCTTTTGCTTCTTTCTGCACTTCTCTTGCCTCTTTCTGTACCCCTCTTCCCTCTTTCTGCACCTCTGTTGGTTCTTTCTGCACTGCTCTTGCTTCTTTCTGCACCTCTTTCGCAAATTTCTGTATCCCTCTTGCCTCTTTCTGCACTCCTGTTCCCTCTTTCTGTACCTTTCCTGCCTGTTTCTGCACCTCTGTTGCCTCTTTCTGCACCCCACTTGCCTCTTTCAGCACCTCTGTTGCTTCTTCCTGCACTTCTCTTGCTTCTTTCTGCACCCCTCTTGCCTCTTTCTGTATCCCTCTTGCCACTTTGTGCACCTCTCCTTCCTCTTTCTGCACCTCTCTTGCCTTTTTCTGCTGTTCTCTTGCCTCTTCCTGCACCTCATTTGCTTCTTTCTGCACTTCTCTTGGCTCTTTCTGTACCTCTCTTGCCTCTTTCCGCACCTCTTTTGGTTCATTCTGCACTGCTCTTGCTTCTTTCTGTACCTCTTTTGCAAATGTATGCATCCCTCTTGCCTCTTTTAGCACCCCTCTTCTGTCTTTCTGCACCCATCTTGCCTCTTTCTGTACCCCTCTTGCCTCTTTCTGCACCTCTGTTGGTTCTTTCTGCACTGCTCTTGCTTCTTTCTGCACCTCTTTTGCAAATTTCTGTATCCCTCTTGCCTCTTTCTGCACTCCTGTTCCCTCTTTCTGTACCTTTCCTGCCTGTTTCTGCACCTCTCTTGCCTCTTTCTGCACCCCACTTGCCTCT
Source organism: Calotriton arnoldi (assembly GCA_963921515.1). Classification (NCBI taxonomy): domain Eukaryota; kingdom Metazoa; phylum Chordata; class Amphibia; order Caudata; family Salamandridae; genus Calotriton; species Calotriton arnoldi. Next base: position 137,777 of record CAWUFW010003681.1, read on the forward strand.
TTCAGCACCTCTGTTGCTTCTTCCTGCACTTCTCTTGCTTCTTTCTGCACCCCTCTTGCCTCTTTCTGTATCCCTCTTGCCACTTTGTGCACCTCTCCTTCCTCTTTCTGCACCTCTCTTGCCTTTTTCTGCTGTTCTCTTGCCTCTTTCTGCACCTCATTTGCTTTTTTCTGCACTTCTCTTGGCTCTTTCTGTACCTCTCTTGCCTCTTTCCGCACCTCTTTTGGTTCATTCTGCACTGCTCTTGCTTCTTTCTGTACCTCTTTTGCAAATTTATGCATCCCTCTTGCCTCTTTTAGCACCCCTCTTCTGTCTTTCTGCACCCATCTTGCCTCTTTTTGTACCCCCTCCCTCTTTCTGCACCTCTCTTGCCTCTTTCTGTACCTCTGTTGCTTCTTTCTGCACTTCTTTTGCCTCTTTCTGCACCTCACCTGCCTCTTTCTGCACTTCTCTTGCTTCTTTCTACACCTCTGTTGCTTCTTTCAGCAATTCTCTTGCCTCTTTCTGCACTTCTCTTGCTTGTTTCTGCACCTCTCTTGCATCTTTCTGCACCTCTGTTGCCTCTTTCTGCACCTCACTTGCTTCTTTCTGCACCCCTCTTGCCTCTTTCTGCACCCCTCTCCCCTCTTTCTGCACCTCTCTTGCCTCTTTCTGCACCCCTGTTTCCTCTTTCTGCACCTTTCCTGCCTGTTTCTGCACCTCTCTTTCCTCTTTCTGTACCTCTGTTGCTTCTTTCTGCACTTCTCTTCCTTCTTTCTGCACCACTTCTGCCTCTTTCTGTGCCCCTCTTGCTTCTTTGTGCACCTCTCCTACCTCTTTGTGCACCCCTCTTGCCTCTTTTTGCACCTCTGTTGGTTTATTCTGCACTGCTCTTGCTTCTTTCTGCACCTCACTTGCCTCTTTCTGCTCTTCTCTTGCTTCTTTCTACACCTCTGTTACTTCTTTCAGCAATTCTCTTGCCTCTTTCTGCACTTCTCTTGCTTGTTTCTGCACCCCTCTTGTGTCTTTCTGCACCTCTGTTGCCTCTTTCTGCACCTCACTTGCTTCTTTCTGCACCACTTTTGCCTCTTTCTGCACCTCTGACTTAGAGGTAGTTTTAATCCCCCTGCCCTATTATGTACTAGGGCCTTACAGGGGAGGACATGCCAATCACAGGGGTACCCCAACCCATAGTGTACCCTAGTGTATGTAGGCATTTTCACTGTATTCTAAGTGTCTTTCAGCATAGCACTGGCTCCGGGCCTGGTTAGTCAGAGTCAGTTACCACCAGTACCAGTCAGCAAAATGTTGGGGGCACAGAATGACTTTGAAACAAGGCCTCTGTCCACATGTCTGTTGGTTCTTTCTGCATACCTCTTGCTTCTTTCTGCACCTTTCTTCGTCTTTCTGGACTTCTGTTGCCTCTTTCTGCATTTCTCTTGCTTCTTTCTTCGCCTTTCTTCCTCTTTCTGCACATGTCCTACCTCTGTAGGCATAGTTAGAAATTAGCATTTAAAAAACCTTTGAAATTCACTGAAAAAACCATAGGTTTCAGGCACGTTATAGTTAGAAATTAGCATTTAAAAAACCTTAGAAATTCACTGAAAAAACCATAGGTTTCAGGGACGTTGTAGTTAGAAATTAGCATTTAAAAAATCTTAGAAATTCACTGAAAAAACCACAGGTTTCAGGGAAGTTATAGTTAGTTGGACATTGCACTCGTACAAAACCAGAGAAATTCGTCCATTATAGTTAGTTGAGCTAACTATAACTCGCGCCCCCGCAATGCACTGCTGATGACGTCACATATTACATCATTCATGACATGGTCAGTGACATCACTGATGACATCACTGATGACATCATCCACGTGATAATCTGATGCACCTCCTCACACCCTAATATAACCTTTGATACACCCACTCTAAAATACAGACTACCATTTTTGAAACCATAGACACACCAATACCAGTTACCACATACCCACTCACTGATTCCTAGGTCTACACACACATCTACTCTTTCACCCATACAGTCACTCATACATTCAGTCACTCATCAATACAGCACTACCATTTGCACTCATACACCTATACAGACACTCACACACTGCCACTCATCCATAGAGTTACTCACACACCTAGTCAGTCATGCAAAGAATCAATCACACTCCCATTTATTCACCTATACAGTTATACACACACACCACCTCACTTATTCATACAGATACTAACACATACTTACTCTCTTATACAATCACTGATACAAGCACACACTCATCCATACAGCCACTCTCACAATCACTCACTCGCACATATAGTCATTTATATACTCCAACACTCACATATACTGCCTTTCACATATGTAATTACTCACACATGTACCACTGAGACATCCATTCACTTACCAACACACCCATACACACACTCACCCACCCATACAGCCCTTCAGAGATCCGCTCTTGAACCCATACACCAAGTGAATCACCCACTCACACATCTATGCACAGAGTCACACCCCCCCCACCCACCCACACAGATACTCAGGCACCCATACAGATACTCAGTCAACCAATCAATAACCCATATAGACACTTATGTAGCTACTCACCAAACCATGCAGCCGCTTACACACCAACTAACAGACTGATACAGACATTCACACAGTTTAGTCACAAACCCATGCATTCAGTAAGACACGTTTAATCACTCACTTATACAGTCAGTCATGCGCCTGCTAAATCATCCATTCAGACACTTATACACCCACTCATTCCTCAATACACCTTGGTATATATATATATATAAATATATATATATATATATATATATATATATATATATAAATATATATATATATATATATATATATATATATATATATATATATATATATATATATATTCACGCTCCCTTTCCTCTCAGTATCCTCGATCGGAAAAAAGCACTCACAGGGGATCTCCGTTAATCCAAAACCTTTATTCCACAAAAGCCAACATGACGCGTTTCGGCTTACGCCTTACTCTTATGTTTTTATGGTTTCGCGCCGTTCAAGCAGCAAGCTTTATTTAAAAATTTTTTTTTTACATTTAATCAATCACATGATTATGCAGTCACATGGCAAATAGCGATATGGCCATCAAAAACGGACTAGTGTTATCCATCTTAACACATGCGCCATCTTGGAACATTTTTTCTTTTCCTAAACACTATTGTTTTTCATACGCATTGTGGTAACTAAATAGAACCCCACAATGAGACAATCCTTTAAACGGTATACATTTTTTATAGTCATCTAGCCGTGTATCGGCTTTGCCGCTACCATGTTACAAGTATACATGAAGCCGTATATCGGCCTTCATACCAAATCTACTTATTTGTTTAAAACATGGTAGCTCTGAATCTAGCCGCAAATCGGCATACTTAATTACCCGTTTATGGACCCTATGAGACATTTTTATAAACATACATGGCCTATCGCTTGCACTACATGTAGCCATCATCAATATAAGCATAAGCATATCTTTACATCTCAGTTTATTCTAATTATCCAAATTATTTTTGACAGTTACAATGACTTATCTTCGAGCCCAAGGCAATGTATAATACATTAGTCCCCAAGATGTATCGCCAACTCTTCACCTACATTCATCCCTTTCGGGGTCTTAGTTTCCAAGTCTATTATATATCTAGATTCAAGTCTTCGTAACCTCATTATTCTATCACCTCCCCGTATACTGTTGGGGACCTGGTCTAAGCCAAAACAACGTAACAGCTCCCTGTTACTACCATGTTGCTCCGAAATATTTCATGCTACTGGATATGTGGCATCTTTCTTACCTATCGCCCTCATATGTTCTAAAACTCTGATCTTCATGGGGTAAATAGTACTGCCCACGTACCTTAATCCACACGGACATTCTAGGCAATATACTACATGTGTTGTATTGCATGTTAAAAATTTGTTAATGAGCTTGGGTTTTTTAAGGCCAGGAACTGTATACACAAGTGTTCTCCTACTTGCTATGGAGGCCTTACATTTACCACAGGGATAAAAACCCCTTAACTCCTTAAGGGTCCCTCCTTTGTTTTGGTTTGTATCAAAATGGCTATGTACCAGACTATCCCTCAATGACCTCGCTTTTCTAAAGGTAATGAGGGGTGAGGGCGGAACATCTGTTCCAATGACTGCGTCAGTTTTTAATATATGCCAGTTCTTATTAAGTATTCTTCTGAGTTCATTGGCATCATCTGAAAATGTAGTTACCATCCTGAACCTTGAGTCAATATTCTGTTTCCCCTCTCTTTCATTCTCATTCAAAAAGTTTCTCTCTGGGGATACCTTGTACCCTTTTGAGGGTAGTATTCAAAAAATCTTCATTGTACCCTCTATTTACAAACCGATTGATACTAGCCTCTGCAGCTGTATTAAAATCCTCCTCCCTTGTACTATTGCGTTTAAGTCTTAAAAATTCCCCATAGGGGATACTCTTAACCAATTTGGGGGGATGGTTGCTCGAGGCATGCAAGGTTGAATTGCCCGCTGTTGGTTTGCGATATAGTGACACAATGGGCTTGTTCTCAATAATAGTGACTTTTAAATCTAAGAAATTAACCGTTTCAGCACTGATTTCCCCGCTGAACTGTAAATTGAATTGGTTGGCGTTTAAATGGTTAATGAATGTTTCTGCCGACTCTACACTCCCTTTCCACACTATACAGAGATCATCGATATATCTATACCAGGCAATTACCCTGGACATCCAAACCTTGTTTTCTTGTGCTCTGGACACCTGCTCCTCCCACCAGCCCACGAACAAGTTCGCGTAGCTGGGAACGAAGCAGGTGCCCATCGCTGTACCGGAGATCTGCTTGTAAAAATCTTCACCGAACACAAAGATATTGTTCGTTAAGCAAAATTCAGTGAATGTCAGAATCGTTTTATTGTGCTCCGTAAATTTCAAGGATTTCTTTTTCAGAAAATGTACCACTGCTTGTAATCCCTGTTCATGTTTAATGCAAGTATATAGACTTGTGATGTCCAGGACAATCAATTTATACTCTGAATCCCATTGCAGCTTTTCAATGAGGCCTAAAAAAGCACGTGAATCTTTAATGTAGGAAGGCAATTGTTCTACAAAAGGAAAAAGAAAAAAATCAACAAAAATGGACAAATGTTCCGTGAGTCCCCCTTGTGACGAAACAATCGGTCTCCCAGGTGGTCTTTCTTTGCTTTTATGTACTTTTGGGATGTGGTAGAAGGTTGGTACCAAAGGATTAAGACAACGAAGGAACATATATTCATCAATGTCCAACATTGATTTATCTAACCACAACTTAATTAATTTGTGATACCTCCTGGTACTGTCCAAATAGACATCTCTTGTAACCTTCTGATAACTACCCACATCCGAAAGTTGTCATAATGCTTCTGCACTATATTGTTCCTTTGTCTGCAGAACAATATTTCCCCCTTTGTCCGAGGGTTTGCAGACTAGCATTGTATCCTTCTGTAGACTAATAATAGCCTCCTGCTGTTCCTTCGTTATATTGTATTGTCTTTTACTATTAGTTGTGCATTTCCTTCTTAGTGTTAACAGATCTTTGTTCACCGCCTCAGCAAATGTATCTATAGGATCGAAGGGAAGCTGAGGTAGAAACTGGGAAGTCGGTTTAAAAGGACTCTCTTCCTTTTCCTGTTCAAATCCTAACTGTACTGTTCTCTGTACCATATCCGTGGTGACACCACTTTCATCCTCCATGTTTGTCCTTAATGCTTCCATTACCTCTAGGGCAACCAGATCTTCTCCTGTAAGGGCATCAGTGGTTCTCGCTGTTTTTGGGAGTTTCCTTATTTTCAACACATTGGGTTTCATCTTATGATATTTATGAAGCTTTAATATACGGGTCATTTTAAAGAGATCAATACGTGTCATTGCGTATTCCATTTTGTTAGAGGGACAAAATGTGAGGCCCAGTCTTAACACCTCCTCTTCTGCTGGAGTGAGAACTTTCGGTGTTAAATTAATTATAGTGAGACTATCTATCTCCACTTCTTTCCTTTGGCTGCGTGTAACTCTTGGTGACGCATTTGATCCTTTTACTCCAGCCGCCTCTCCTTGTTTTCCTTTTTCCTCGGGTGGTCTGCTCTTGCCTCCTCTGAGCCAGGTTTGTCGCATTACTCGGAATTCTTCCTGAAAAGGGGTTTTATGGAGTATTACGGCGCCAGTTCCATCTTCTCCGGAGGATTCATCCCCCGTTATCTCCGACTCAGAGGTTTCCACTCTAACCGTTTCCGACGTGTTTTCCTTTGCTTTAAGTTCTTTGAGTGTTGCATCGAACTTCTTGGTGAATGTTAAAACTCTGCCATGAGCGTAATCACGTTCGTCTCTCTCAAATTTCTCCTGCTTGCGTTGTTTAATTTTTGCTTCATATTTAATGAGTCTTTTTTTCATTGCTTCCTTAAGTTCTTCAATCTTGTCTTTATCTTCTTCTTTGTCAATTTCAGCCTCCAATCTCTCAATTTCCGATAGGGCCTTATCCCTATCGCTCCAGGCAAATTTCACCAATATTACCAACATGCCCTTGCAGGATTGTGCTGTGTGCGCCGCCCATTCCTCCAATAGCAATGGATCAGGGTTCTCATAGGCTGGAATAGTATATATTCGTAGACCTCGCGGCACACGCTCCACATCAATGTAGCTTTGTAATGAGGTTGGCTCCCACCATTTTCTCTGCTAACGTTCATAAACTCTCTCCAGAGAATTGAATTTGGATACCAGATTTGTGCTTTTTGCTTAAATTTCTTTGAATTGGCTGTCTAAAATCAGTTAGTGTGTTCTTTTTGAACATATCTTGTGCCGCCTCGCGGCGCGCCGATACATTAAACATGTTTGACGGCTCAATTAAGTAGATTTCCAATGTTACAGAGCCCCTTCGTCCTGCCATAATATTACCAAACGGACTGCGGATAAGAATAACAATTCCGCTTACCCGCTCTTGATACTGCTACGCACTGCCTCCATACTCCAACTCCAAGTGCGTTGCTCGCAAGACATGACATCATCCACGTGATAATCTGATGCACCTCCTCACACCCTAATATAACCTTTGATACACCCACTCTAAAATACAGACTACCATTTTCAAAACCATAGACACACCAATACCAGTTACCACATACCCACTCACTGATTCCTAGGTCTACACACACATCTACTCTTTCACCCATACAGTCACTCATACATTCAGTCACTCATCAATACAGCACTACCATTTGCACTCATACACCTATACAGACACTCACACACCGCCACTCATCCATAGAGTTACTCACACACCTAGTCAGTCATGCAAAGAATCAATCACACTCCCATTTACTCACCTATACAGTTATACACACACACCACCTCACTTATTCATACAGATACTAACACATACTTACTCTCTTATACAATCACTGATACAAGCACACACTCATCCATACAGCCACTCTCACAATCACTCACTCGCACATATAGTCATTTATATACTCCAACACTCACATATACTACCTTTCACATATGTAATTACTCACACATGTACCACTGAGACATCCATTCACTTACCAACACACCCATACACACACTCACCCACCCATACAGCCCTTCAGAGATGCGCTCTTGAACCCATACACCAAGTGAATCACCCACTCACACATCTATGCACAGAGTCACACACCCCCCACCCACCCACACAGATACTCAGGCACCCATACAGATACTCAGTCAACCAATCAATAACCCATATAGACACTTATGTAGCTACTCACCAAACCATGCAGCCGCTTACACACCAACTGACAGACTGATACAGACATTCACACAGTTTAGTCACAAACCCATACATTCAGTAAGACATGTTTAATCACTCACTTATACAGTCAGTCATGCGCCTGCTAAATCATCCATTCAGACACTTATACACCCACTCATTCTTCAATACACCTTGGTATATATATATAGGACTGTCATTCTGTCCTCCTAACGACTTCAATTACACACAAACAAGGATAGACATCTTTAGTTTCATTCGGAAACTCAAATTGATAAAGTTTTTTACTATCAAAAACGGCCTAGAATGTAGCCGCACCGTAAAAGAAACGCAACCAGGGAACACAAGCAATCTACAAGTTTCAGACATTCCTGTACTACTCGCTGCACAAGCTATCCTGGCAGAAACCAACTATGAGAGTGAGAACCAACAACCTGATATGTTTACACAAGGTCAGCTCCAAACTATGGAAATTAGACAACAGGGGGCAGGCTGTAGCCCATTCAAAAATAAATCAACATTTATTCCATCTATGCCTAAAGACTCAATTGATATATTTCATGAAAGAGTAACAGAGGACATCAAGAGACTATACCATGGAATCAATCACAAAAAACGTCACAGACAATATAAAGAGATTGAATACACCAAGCTGATCAACAAACTGAGGAACAACCATGAAATAGTTGTCACGAAATCCGATAAAGGATGAAATATCGTGCTATGGCCCAAAATTGAATATACAAAAGAAGCACAAAGGCAACTATCAGACCGAAATTGCTATGGCAATTCCAACCAGAAGGATACAATAAATCGAAGGAAACTTTGAATAAAATGCTTCATCAATTCAAACGAGAAGGCATGATATCAGGAGAAGAATTCAAATATCTATGTGTAGAACATCCTGTGGTCCCAATAATCTATTTTGCTCCAAAAATCCACAAAAACATTAATCCAATCCCAGGACAACCAATTATATCAGCTATCAACAGTATGGGAGAACATATCTCGCAATATGTGGATTACTTTTTACAATGTTTGGTTAAAGATCTTCCAACTTACATAAAAGATACAGGAGACTTTTTAAATAAAATCAAAAACATAAAATGGGAAGAAGATATGATGTTCATAACTCTAGATATAGAGTCGTTGTATACTTGTATAGACCATCACACAGGACTTATCTCGATACAGCATTTCCTAAATACTAGGCCTGTTGAATGTTATGAACATAACAAAACATTGATAGCATGTATATCATGGTGCCTCAACAATAACTATTTTATGTATGGCAATGAAATGTTCAAACAGCTCAGGGGTGTAGCAATGGGGTCCTGCTTCTCCCCCAGCTATGCCTGCCTGCTGGTAGGCTGGTGGGAGGAGCAGGAACTCAGGTCAACTCATTCAGAAATATATACCAGGCATGTTAAGCACTAGCTTAGGTATATAGACAATGTTTTTATTATCTGGCAAGGAAGTAAGGATGATGCCACACAATTCATTAACAACATAAATGACAATTCTGCCAATCTAAAATTTACTTCTATCATCAGTAAAGAGTGCGTTGAGTTCCTTGATGTTAAAGTATCAGTTAAGGAAGGACATATAAAGACCACCCTATATAGAAAAAATACAGCAGGGAACTCAACGCTCCATGCATGCAGTGCACATCCCAAACATTTGGTAAGGAGTATCCCCTATGGGGAACTCTTAAGAATAAAGAGAATATGCAGTACCAAAGAGGATCAGGACACATGCACACAAGAGGCCATCACAAGATTCAAAGAGAGAGGATACAGTCAAGCAATTCTCAATGAGGCAGTCGCCAAAGTGGCCCTCAAATCCAGAGAATCCCTGCTAGAACAGAATAATGAAACCAAAAATATAGATGAGACCTCCAAAAACAATACGCCCAGACTTATCCTTACTTTTAACCGACAAGAAAGACAACTTCGGTCAGTTATAAAACGAAACTGGCCAATTGTTCTTACAGATGCTGTCCTTGCTCCTGACCTTCCTGAAAGCCCCACTATTACTTTTAGAAGGGGAGCCTCTATGAGATCACAAATAGTTAAAAGCAGCCCAGAGACACATCTAAAGAAAACATGGCTACAACCAAAATCTGGGTTCTATAAATGCTCGTCATGTAGAGCATGCAGATTTGGGGAAAACACTACCAAATATATGACCCCTTTTAGCCCCTCAGAAGTTATGATTAAGGGCAGATACAACTGTAAGAACGAATATGCTGTTTATGTTCTGACGTGCACCTGTGGCTTACGATATGTGGGCAGCACAAAGCTGCAGGTGCATGTCAGAATATTGCAGCATCTTCGAGCAATTGTCAATAATGACGCAGTCTACCCTGTTGCCAGACACTTTAAGCTAGAACATGGCAATGATTTGAAGTGCCTAAAATACTTTGTGATAGCAGCTGTCCCAAATCACCGCAGAGGAGGCAATAGGGAACGTCTACTGCGTCAATTAGAGTCTCGTATAATACTGGAACTAGACAGCAGACAACCTCGAGGGCTTAACAACACCGAAGATTTGCATAATTTCCTGTAAACAGCCAGCAATACATTTGAGACTATAGTTATTTCTCAAAGTTCCACAGCTATGTATCCCCGAATAACTATATTTTACTGTTTTTCTATTTTTCTGGTTTTTATGTATTTATATTTTTTAAATACATTGGCACTTGCACTTTATTGAGATATAGATGGGGCGGCTGCCCCATCTCGATTATGACACCAATCTGGGCACTTTAATATGCACTTTGTACACTAAGTAAATATAAATACTATTTCTCATTTTATACTATTTTAACATCAAGTTTAGCTATAATACAAAAAGACAATATGCGTTTTTGCACATGATCTGATTATGACAACAACATTGAATTTTTAAAGGCAAAGCTATTTTATAATAACAACAGTTTTATTATACATACTATTTTATCATAAAATGATTGACATAATATTTAATTATATATGTATTTATTTATGTATTCTAATATGTTTTTATTGATAAACGAAATGACAAACATGCATTTATGCAGATATAAATAAGCACTTGCACTTTTTTCAAAATTCAAATGTATAATTATTGAACATATGATAAGGCAAAATATTTAAAAACAATACGCATAATTTAGATATAAAGAAAATATCATGTTTGGAAAACAGACTATGAGATAATAGATATCACGATATGTTTTCTATGTTTATGCATCACATGACACGGGAGTCAGCAAATAACCAAATGTATAAAAACAGTGAGCGGACTGCGTTTCCGTATGTGAACAAGGACACTCTGTTGTCCGAAACGCGTCATATGGCTTAAAGACGAATAAAGACCTAAGCTGCCACACAATTTGGAGTCCGTGACTCTCTCTTCGCCGACTGGGAAGTGGGGAGAGCCAATCAGATGTTCGATATATATATATATATATATATTATCTACTGGCGGTCGCCAGTAGATAGTTATAGTTAGGACCTAGTTTCCATAGGAAAAGCGTTTTTTGTTTTCCCAATAACTTTGGCGCCGGATGACGAATCTTCGCGAAATTTTCAAAACTTGTGGGGCGCTCCGTTCAGCTCCTGTCTTGAAAGTTTCGGGGTGGATTCGGCAAGTGGGGGCAGAGAAAAAAAGGGGGTCCCAAAACGTGTTTTTTCCATGTTATTTTCCATAGGAAACTTTAGAACTGCTGAACGGAATTACACCAAATTTGGCAAAAAGGTAACCCTTGTTTCAGAAAGAGACCTTTTTGTTAAATGGTGTAAATCCATTCAGTAGTTCCTGAGAAATAAAAAAAAAAGAGGTAAAAAAATGCATTTCCCATAGGAAACTTTAGACACGGCTACAGCTGGAACTGCTGAACGGAATTACACCAAATTTGGCAAAAAGGTAGTGCTTGCTTCAGAAAGTGCCCTTTTTTATAAATGGTTTAAATACGTTCAGTAGTTGCTGAGAAAATCAAAAAATAAAAGCTTCGATATATAGAGGCGCGATGGATCCGCGCACCCTTCCGACCACGAGCTTTATTCTAATTGGCTGTCAACACTCCAAACCAGGAAGTGTTGGCAGCTCTCTTGTGACTCGGTAGAACCGAGTCGCAAGAAAATAGAAAAAGAAACGCTAAAAACAAGAAAAGGGGGCAGGGTACAAACACCCTGACCCCCTAAGCCTGCTCAGGGCCCAAAAAAGCATTTTTTTAAAAAAAGAAAACGGCCGAATTCGCGCTGGGTGCACGAATCCGGCCGAGAAAATAAAAAAAACGAAGCGCGGGTTCCCGCGCTTCGTTGTAGTGAAGCCCCCGGGTGGGCCAGGTCCCGGGGCAGTGAAATGAATGTGTGGGGGGGCCCAATCCCCCACACTGCCCCGGGGACTGCCACCTCCCCGGGGCTTGACTAAATAGTTGCGGGGGGCACGCAGCCCCCCCCAGTCCCGGGGACCGCCACCCCCGGGGCTAATTTTAAAATGTGTGGGGGGGACTCAAAGGCCCCCCAAGCCCCGGGGACCGCCACCCCCGGGGCTTTTATTCATTATTTGCGGGGGCACACGGCCCCCGCACTGCCCCGGGGACCGCCACCCCCGGGGCTTTTAAAATAAATTATTAAACCTGTGTGGGGGGGCTCAAGCCCCCCCACATGCCCCGGGGACCGCCACCTCCCCGGGGCACTAAAATACAAATTTGGGGGTCTGTTACGGACCCCCGAGCCCCTGGGACTACCACCTCCCCGGGGCTGTGCTTTGGATGGGAGGGTATGGAGCCAGTGATGGCCCTGGGGACCGCCACCCCCCAGGGCCGGCTCCTGCAGTGTCCTGGGGTGCCCACCCCGGGACACTGCTGTTTGCTATGGCAGGGCGGGAGCCTCGCGGCTCCCGCCCTGTCATAGCAAACTGTGGTTTGGATTTTGGAAGAGAGAGCAGGAAACCTGCTCTCTCTTCCAAAATCCAAACCAGATTGCTTTTCCACATGGGGAGCTGCATGCCACAGAGCCCCCCTTCCAAAAAAAATAATTTAAAAAAACACGCGATCGTGCCGGAGGCCCCGCCCCCTCCCAGCAACACTCTGCAAACGCGCCCTGTGGCGCGTTTTTAGTTGGGGAATTAATTCCCCTTCAATACTGGGGGTCCCTGGGGGCCAATTAGCCCACCAGGTACCTCCAGTAAGCGCCACAGGACTGCGTTGCAGAGAGGTGGTCCAGGCCACGCCCCTTTGTACACCTCTCTGCAATGCAGCTCTGTGTCGCTTACTGGAGGTACCTGGTGGGCTAGTTGGACTCCAGGGACCCTCAGGATTCAAGGGGACTTAATCCCCCAACTTAAAACGCGCCACGGGGCGCGTTTGCACAGTGGTGAAGGGAGGGGGCAGGGCCTGAGGTGACTTATGTGCAAACACGCCCTGTGGTGCGTTTTAAGTTGGGGAATTAATTCCCCTTCAATCCTGAGGGTCCCTGGGGGCCAACTAGCCCACCAGGTACCTCCAGTAAGCGCCACAGGCCTGCATTGCAGAGAGGTGGTCCAGGCCACGCCCCTTTTTACACCTCTCTGCAACGCAGCTCTGTGGCGCTTACTGGAGGTACCTCGTGGGCTAGTTGGACCCCAGGGATCCTCAGGTTTCAAGGGGACTTTATCCCGCAACTTAAATCGCACCACAGGGCATGTTTGCACAGTGGTGAAGGGAGGGGGCGGGGCCTGAGGTGACATGTGTGCAAACACGCCCTGTGGTGCCTTTTAAGTTGGGGAATTAATTCCCTTTCAATCCTGAGGGCCCCTGGGTGCCAACTAGCCCACCAGGTGCTTCCAGTAAGCACCACTGTGCTGCGTTGCAGAGAGGTGGTCCAGGTCACGCCCCTTTTTACACCTCTCTGCTATGGAGCACTGTGGCGCTTACTGGAGGTACCTGCTGGGCTAGTTGGACCCCAGGGACCCTCAGGATTCAAGGGGACTTAATCCCCCAACTTACAACGCGCCAGGGGGCGCATTTGCAGAGTGGTGGAGAAAGGGGGTATGGCCTTTGTCTACCTCTCACCAATCCCACTGTGTGGGGCTTACTGGAGGTAAAAGGTAGACTAGTTGGCCCCTAAAGGACCCCCAGCAGTGAAGGGTACTTCAATCCCCATCCAAGAGCGCGCCAGGGAGCGCGTTTGTAGACTGGTGGGCAAAGTGGGCGTGGCCTGGTATGAGTACTTACCAGTGCTGCTGTGTGGGACTGACTGGAGGTAAGAGTTTGGGAAGTTGGCCCCCAAGGATGTCCTTGGGGGCCAACTACCCCTCTTGTTATCTCCATAGGTTTCAGGGGCATTATAGTTAGTTGGACAATTCACTCGTACAAAACCAGAGAAATTCCCCCGTTATAGTTAGTTCACCTAACTAGAACTCACGCCCCCGCAATGCACTGCTGATGACGTCACATATTACATCACTCATGACATGGTCAGTGACATCACTGATGACATCACTGATGACATCTCAAATGACATCACTGATGACATCATCCATGTGATAATTTGATGCATCTTCTCACACCCTAATATAACCTTTGATACACCCACTCTAAATTACAGACTGCCATTCTCAAAACCATAGACACTCCAACACCAATAACAACATACACACTCACTGATTCTTAGGTCTACACACACATCCACTCACTCACCCGTACAGTCACTCATACTTACGGTCACTCAGTACAGGACTATCATATGCACTCATACACCTATATAGACACTGACACACCGCAACTCATCCATAGAGGTACTCACACACCTAGTCAATCATGCAAATAATTAATCACACTGCCATTTACTCACCTATACAGTTATACACACACCAGCTCACTTACTCATACAAATACTAGCACATTCTTACGCTCTTATACAATCACTGATACAAGTACACACTCATCCATACAGCCACTCTCACAATCACACACTCTCACTTATAGCCATTTATACACTCCAACACACATATATACTGCCTTTCACATATGTAGTTACTCACACATGTACCACTGAGATATACATTCACTCACTAACACACCCATACACACACTCACCCACCCATACAGTCCATCACAGATGCACTCTTGAAACCATGCACCCAGTGAATCACCCACTCACACATCTATGCACAGAGTCACACACACCCCACCCACACAAACACTCAGGCACCCATACAGATACTCAGACAACCAATCAATAACCCATGTAGACACTCATGTAGCTATTCACAAACTCATGCAGCCGCTTACACACCAACAGACAGACGGATACAGACATCCACACAGTTTAGTCACTAACCCATGCATTCAGTAAGATACGTTTAATCACTCACTTATAGAGTCAGTCATGCACCTACTAAATCATCCATTCAGACACTTATACACCCACTCATTCTTCAATACGCCTTTCCCTATATATATTAAACATATTTAAACTTTACAGAAACACACAGGGGCCGATTCCGATCTCGGCCGGTAGGGCTCCGAATAGGATTCGGCTTTACCGGATCCGATTCGGAGCCCTTTTTCCCGACCGAATCGTACGCGGGTCCGGCCGAGCGAGTACGATGCGAATTCGCCGACCGACTCGTCCGGGCGACCCGACCGCTCCGACCGACTCGTACCCGGATCGTACCGCTCCGACCGACTCGCTCGGACCCGATTCGCACCGCGCAATGGAGACGTTTTCCGGCCGGGTAAGTACGATGCGCACCTCGACCGCTCCGACCGACTCGCGCCGTCCGACTCGAACTCGCTGTCGGAGCCGTACTTTGGGGGTCCGTGTCGGACCCCCCTGTACGCGTACCCGCGCGAGTCGCACACAGGGGGGACCCATGGGTCCCCCCTACCTGTGCGTGTACGCCGTGAAGCGCTTCGCGGCGTACTCGCTGTAGGGGGCGCCCTTGTCCGCCTCGCACCCATTGAGGCAATGGGAGCCCGCGTACGCGTTGTACGACCGGCTCCCATTGAGTTCAATGGGAGTCCGACCGACTCGTGTCCGGTGGCATACGAATGCATCGGACTCGTTCGGTCGGACTGCACGGGTCCGATTCGGTCGGAAATCTCTCCGGGTCCGGCTCGGTCGGAGAGATTTCCGGCCCGATTCGGAATCGACCCCAATGTCACTGGATGATGTCATCAGTGATGTCATCAGTGATGTCATTTGAGATGTCTTCAGTGATGTCATCCATGATGTCACTGACCATGTCATGAGTGATGTAATATGTGACGTCATCAGCAGTGCATTGCGGGGGCGCGAGTTCTAGTTAGGTGAACTAACTATAACGGGGAAATTTCTCTGGTTTTGTACGAGTGAAATGTCCAACTAACTATAACGCCCCTGAAACCTATGGTTTTTTCAGTGAATATATATATATGTATATATATATATATATATATATATATATATATATATATATATGGGTGTGTATATATATATATAGTGAGGATTTCTATACTCGTCTATAACACCACTAAGATATTATAAGAAGACAACAAAGTATATATTCCTTACCGAAAAAATCTAAAACTAAAGAGTATAACATCAACATGTCTCCAAATATATGAAATTATGTGTATACATACACAAACACTGCCTCTTTTTGGATTAAAATGTTTATTATAGTTGTAATTTTTATAAGTGAGGGGGCACATAGGGAGTTTTTAAGCACCAAGCACTTTATAATACACTATACATTGGAACATCATCAACAAAGGCCCACTTGGGTGATAGTAGGACATAATAGCTATGAGTAAAGAGAATGAACAATAGCTAGATGATGGCTGGTTGCAGATATATTAAGGGTAAAATAAAAGGTTGCACACACATAGTTATGACAAAGAAGAGTGGTCAAATAACAATAGTGTGTCATGGAATGCGCCTAATACCCATTAATGACATCTTTAAATGTTTTAAATGTTTTAAACCAGTTATCTATTTATGTATTTATATATATGTAAAACAGCGAATACATATTTATCAAATGTCAAAACGATTTATCATGAAATTGTTATTTGCTGAGGCCCCGTAAAGTTTGAATGTGTCTGTTTTCATGATTTATCATGCACTTGTCACTTTAAATACTAGCACTACAACATAGCCGCGTCATGTGATCAAGGTCTGCAAAGGCCGAAACGCATCATGGTGGAGCAATGAGCAAATAAAAACATATATGCACCAGCAAAAGTGGAGTCCATTCCTGTTCTTTCCATCAAATCCAAGGGAAAGCAAGAGAACAAGGGATTTATTTCATATATGTATATATATATACATGTACATATATATATATATATATATATATATATATATATATATATATACACACATACATAACTTAGCTATTATGTTCTACTGTTTTGTAGTTATTATATAGCACTTCATACCTTGAAGATGCCCAAGATCACTCTGATTTGCATCAGGTTTATTAATACCCTTTTTTGAGTGCATGGTTGATAGGGTGATGGCTGTAGTTAGGCTTGTACGTGAGATGTTATTAGATGAGATGTGTGAGGTCTTGGGATGGGCTATTAAGACAGTAAACTGTAGCTGTGCATATGTATAGGGTGTTGCGGAAGCGTGTGACAAAAGATACAATGATGCATGCAGAGTATGGTATAATATGCACAATCTAGAAACGTGCCTGTGTCATAGAGTAGTGTTCTCCTAAATGTCAAAAACTTCATTGAACTTAATTTCTTGAACAATATTTATACATATAGGTTTTCTGTGAATAATGCTGGCAAATGACTGAGCCCTGCATGATACTGTCCTAATACTACAAAACGTTACTGCCAACATCATGTCTACTATATATCTGCCACAGCACTTGATGCTAAAGATGCAAGGCATTTATAAGTGCTACAAAGAGTCTTCCAATAGACCAACCATTTGAGCTGGTACATATACCACTCCACCTAATTGTTCCAGAAAAATGTCAAAGGATGTTTCTCAGAATGGGCACAAGCCTTCCCGCAAAAGGACAAGATTCACTACTTCTTGAACAATGCAGAAATTGTCAAACATTTTCTGCTGACCAAGTTCAGAAACAGGCCCAATACCTTCCTGTAAACAAAATGGGTTATTGGAAGAGAAGGGTGGAAGCACTACTCAAGCAACAGCCACAATCCTTATCAGGGTATGAATCACAAAATTCACAAAATTAAATTTTGCTTAACCCCAGTCAGGTTCAACTTAGAGGCAATGTGTAAAGTATTTATGTAGTGCACAACCGGTAATAAAGTTGAAACACAATACAAGGAAAATCCCAGTAGAACTGCAGTTAACAATTTTAAAGTATTAGCAAAAAGTAGCACATAAAAGATCAAAGTGCCAACCGCAGGAATCTGATCATATGAAACATGTTCCAAGTCAAAAGTTAGGGCCGACTGCAATAGAGCACGGGTCGGATACAAGAAGTGGATTGGACCCAGTCTTGGCTTACCCTTGAGTTAGTAGAAATTTCTGAAATAGTTTTCGAGAAGATAAAGTCTCAGTGAGGCACTGCAAGAGGCTGCGTCTGAGGATGAGTCATCGACGACGGGCAGCCCTGGATGAAGTCTAAAAAGTGATCTAAAGAGTTGCCATGGGCTCCCAATTTAAATACCTGTTTATACCTGGTGCCAGCCTTTATGTGTAGGGGGACTTCCTGCCCTACCTGCACCTCTGATCCTTCTTCCTTTCCCCTTTCAAGGCTCAAACTGTCTTAGCTGATATAAGGTTTGTGTCAGGTTCCTTTGTGTGTGCTGGAGGAAAGTGTGTTAGGGTACAGCTCCCGCCCAGACATCCTGGCAGGATGGCGGCCCCTTCTGCCAACATCTAGTCCAGTCTTGTCTTACTGTCTGTGAGGAATATGTGGTGTTCTCCACATAAGAATAATGAAGGCTCTACACCTTAGGTAGGTTTCAACCTGAAGTTTATTCACCTCATCCATCAACCGCCTCCAGCAACTGCCTCATAAGAACTCCCTTACATTCCAAGATCCAAGTGGAACCTTGGATTATGACACATCACAGAATACACAAAGCCCAACAGCATAGCCATTTACAGTCTTGTGACCCATGATACTGGCAGAAGGCACAATGGTTGGGATAAGAAAATGCTAGCTTTCGAAAAGTGGCATTTTCAGAATTGTGACTCAAAATTCAATTTTGCCAGTAAATAGAATTTTAAATTTCAATTCATTTGAGTCTAAACAGCATACCTCTATCTGCTCCCAGTCCAAAGTTAGCACTTATTAAAGGTAATAAGATAAACCAGTACCACAGTGAAAAATGACTTTAGGAGTTTTCACTGCCAGGACATGTAAACATTAAGTACACATGTGCTACCTTATACATACCATGCACCCTGCCCTGGGAGCTGTAAGAGCCTACTTTAAGTGTGACTTGTAAGTATTAAAAAGAAAGGTTTAGGCCTGGTGAAAGATTTATTTTGTCAGGTCAAAATGACAGTTTTAAACTGCACTACAGGCAGCAGTGGAAAGCCTGAGACATTTATTGAATGATTCTTTAGTGGGTGGTACAATGGGTGCTGTAAGTCCAAAAGTAGTATTTGATTACAGGCACCTAGATGCATGTAGTACAATTTACCAGGGACTTACAAGTAAATTAAATGCTCTAATTAGATGTACACCTATGTTACCATGTTTTAACCCCTTCGCTGCTAGGCCTTCCCCCCCCCCTGTGCTAAGCCTTTTTTTGGCTATTTGGGGTAGTGCGCACTTAGGCCCCTGTAACTTTTTGACCACATAAGGTATCCACACCAAATTTGCGTCCTTTTTTTATAACATCATGGGGATTGTAAAGGTACCCAGGGTTTGTGGATTCCCCTGGAGGGGACCCAGAAATTAGCCAAAATACAGCAAAATTTGTTTTTTTGGGGAAAAATGCGAAAAAGGGCTACAGATGATAGCGTCTTGTTTTTCCCTGCAAATGGCATCAAAAAAGGGGTTGTGGTGCTGAAATCACCATCTTCCCAGCTTTCAGGGACAAGCAGACTTTTGTCAGAAAAGCAACTTTTTTACACAGTTTTGGCATTTTTCTGGGACATAGCCTATTTTTGCTATTTTTGTGCTTTCAACCTCCTTCCAGTTAATGGTAGAAATGGGTATGAAACCAATAATGGATCCTGGAAAGCCATACATTTCTGAAAATTAGACACAATTCTGAATTCAGCAAGGGGTCATTTGTGTAGATCCTTAAAGTTTTCCTTATAGAAACTAACAGTTAAATGAAGGAAAAATTGAAAATTAGTTGAAAAAAACAGCCATTTGTGTCAACGTTTTCACCTGTAACTTCTTCTAATTATGACAGCTATTTGAAAGCAATATACCGTTATATCCGCTGGATATTTCTGGTTGTGGGGATATATAGGACTTGTAGGTTCACCAAGAACCCGACGAACCCAGAGCCAATAACTGAGCAGCATCTTGCAATGGTTTTTTATTATGTACCGGGTATATAGCAATTATTTTGGGAAAATGTATACATGGAAAAATTGTTATGAAAGACACCTATGTATTTATGAAATGGGAACAAAATGTAGATTTTAGAAACAGTAGATATTTGCACATTTCCGAAATTGGGAGTACCCATACCAGCATGAGAATTATAGGTCATTTTTCAAAATTACTTATTTTTTACACATTGTCTTTCATTTGGAAGGCAGAAATGCATCGAAAGTCAATAGGTAATAAGAGTTGCTCTACAATTCTGTGTTACCCTAAGTCTCCCGATAAAAATGGTACCTCACTTGTGTGGGTGGGCCTTGTGCCCACAACAGGAAATGGCTCAAAATGCAACGTGGACGTACCACATTTTCACAATGAAAAATTACCCTTTTTTTGCAAAGTGCCTAGCTGTAGTTTTTGAACCCTAGCTCTGCGGGCACATAGGGAAACCTAGCAAACCTATACATTTTTGAAAACTAGACACCCAGGGGAATTCAGGATGGGGTGACTTGACTGGCTCTCACCAGGTTCTGTTACCCAGAATCCCTTGCAAACCTAAAAAATTGGTAAAAAAAACACATTTTCCTCACTTTTCTGTGGTGGAAAGTTCTGGAATATGTGTGGATCCACAAAATTCCACCCACCCCACGTTCCCCAAGGTCTTCCGAAAAAAATGGTACCTCACTTGTGTGGGTAGGCCTAGGGCCCGCGACAGGAAGCAGCGCAAAACGCAACGTGGACGCACCACATTTTCACAGTGAAAAATTACCCTTTTTTTGCAAAGTGCCTAGCTGTAGTTTTTGAACCCTAGCTCTGCCGGCACCTAGGGAAACCTAGCAAACCTATACATTTTTGGAAACTAGACACCCAGGGGAATCCAGGATGGGGTGACTTGACTGCCTCCCACCAGGTTCTGTTACCCAGAATCCCTCGCAAACCTAAAACGTTTTAAAAAAAACCACATTTTCCCCACATTTCTGTGGTGGAAAGTTCTGGAATCTGCGTGGATCCACAAAGTTCCCCAAAGTCTTACGAGAAAAATGGTACCTCACTTGTGTGGGTCGGCCTAGTACCTGCAACAGGAAACGGCACAAAACGCAACGTGGTCACACCTCAATTTCGCTGTGAAAAGTGACCCTTTGTTGGCAAAGTGCCTAGCTGTAGTTTTTGAACCCTAGCTCTGCGGGCACCTAGGGAAACCTAGCAAACCTATACATTTTTGAAAACTAGACTTCCAGGGGAATCCAGATGGGGTGACTTGACTGCCTCCCACCAGGTTCTGTTACCCAGAATCCCTTGCAAACCTAAAAAATTGCCAAAAAAAACAAATTTTCCCCACATTTCTGTGGTGGAAAGTTCTGGAATCTGCGTGGATCCACAAATTTCCACCCACCCCGTGTTCCCCAAAGTCTTATGAGAAAAATGGTACCTCACTTGTGTGGGTCGGCCTAGTGCCCACGACAGGAAACGGCACAAAACGCAACGTGGTCACACCTCAATTTCGCAGTGAAAAATGACCCTTTTTTTGCAAAGTGCCTAGCTGTAGTTTTTGAACCTTACCTCTGCCGGCACCTAGGGAAACCTAGCAAACCTATACATTTTTGAAAACTAGACACCCAGGGGAATCCAGGATGGGGTGACTTGACTGCCTCCCACCAGGTTCTGTTACCCAGAATCCCTTGCAAACCTAAACAATTGTCCAAAAAAACAAATTTTCCCCACATTTCAGTGGTGGAAAGTTCTGGAATCTGCGTGGATCCACAAATTTCCACCCACCCCGTGTTCCCCAAAGTCTTATGAGAAAAATGGTACCTCACTTGTGTGGGTCGGCCTAGTGCCTGCGACAGGAAACGACGGAAAACGCAACGTGGTCACACTTCAATTTTGCAGTGAAAAATGACCCTTTTTTGGCAAAGTGCCTAGGTGTAGTTTTTGAACCCTAGCTCTGCCGGCACCTAGGGAAAACTAGCAAACCTATACATTTTTGAAAACTAGACACCCAGGGGAATCCAGGATGGGGTGACTTGACTGCCTCCCACCAGGTTCTGTTACCCAGAATCCCTTGCAAACCTAAAAAATTGTCCAAAAAAACACATTTTCCCCACATTTCTGTGGTGGAAAGTTCTGGAATCTGTGTGGATCCACAAATTTCCACCCACCCCGCGTTCCCCAAAGTCTTCCGAGAAAAATGGTAACTCACTTGTGTGGGTCGGCCTAGTGCCCGCGACAGGAAACGGCGCAAAACGCAACGTGGTCACACCTCAATTTCGCAGTGAAAAATGACCCTTTTTTTGCAAAGTGCCTAGCTGTAGTTTTTGAACCCTACCTCTGCCGGCACCTAGGGAAACCTAGCAAACCTATACATTTTTGAAAACTAGACACCCAGGGGAATCCAGGATGGGGTGACTTGACTGCCTCCCACCAGGTTCTGTTACCCAGAATCCCTTGCAAACCTAAAAAATTGACCAAAAAAACACATTTTCCCCACATTTCTGTGGTGGAAAGTTCTGGAATCTGCGTGGATCCACAAATTTCCACCCACCCCGTGTTCCCCAAAGTCTTATGAGAAAAATGGTACCTCACTTGTGTGGGTCGGCCTAGTGCCTGCGACAGGAAACGACGCAAAACGCAACGTGGTCACACTTCAATTTCGCAGTGAAAAATGACCCTTTTTTGTCAAAGTGCCTAGGTGTAGTTTTTGAACCCTAGCTCTGCCGGCACCTAAGGAAACCTAGCAAACCTATACATTTTTGAAAACTAAACACCCAGGGAATCCAGGATGGGGTGACTTGACTGCCTCCCACCAGGTTCTGTTACCCAGAATCCCTTGCAAACCTAAAATATTGTCAAAAAAACCACATTTCTGTGGTGGAAAGTTCTGGAATCTGTGTGGATCCACAAATTTCCACCCACCCCGCGTTCCCCAAAGTCTTCCGAGAAAAATGGTACCTCACTTGTGTGGGTCGGCCTAGTGCCCGCGACAGGAAACGGCCCAAAACGCAACGTGGTCACACCTCAATTTTGCAGTGAAAAATGACCCTTTTTTTGCAAAGTGCCTAGCTGTAGTTTTTGAACCCTACCTCTGCCGGCACCTAGGGAAACCTAGCAAACCTATACATTTTTGAAAACTAGACACCCAGGGGAATCCAGGATGGGGTGACTTGACTGCCTCCCACCAGGTTCTGTTACCGAGAATCCCTTGCAAACCTAAAAAATTGTTAAAAAAAACACATTTTCCCCACATTTCTGTGGTGGATAGTTCTGGAATCTGCATGGATCCACAAATTTCCACCCACCCCGCGTTCCCCAAAGTCTTACGAGAAAAATGGTACCTCACTTGTGTGGGTCGTCCTAGTGCCCGCGACAGGAAACGGCGCAAAACACAACGTGGTCACACCTCAATTTCGCAGTGAAAAATGACCCTTTTTTGGCAAAGTGCCTAGCTGTAGTTTTTGAACCCTAGCTCTGCCGGCACCTAGGGAAACCTAGCAAACCTATACATTTTTGAAAATTAGACACCCAGGGGAATCCAGGATGGGGTGACTTGACTGCCTCCCACCAGGTTCTGTTACCCAGAATCCCTCACAAACCTAAACAATTGTCAAAAAAAACACATTTTCCCCACATTTCTGTGGTGGAAAGTTCTGGAATCTGCGTGGATCCACAAATTTCCACCCACCCCGCGTTCCCCAAAGTCTTATGAGAAAAATGGTACCTCACTTGTGTGGGTCGGCCTAGTGCCTGCGACAGGAAACGGCGCAAAACGCAACGTGGTCACACCTCAATTTCGCAGTGAAAAATGACCCTTTTTTGGCAAAGTGCCTAGCTGTAGTTTTTGAACCCTAGCTCTGCCGGCACCTAGGGAAACCTAGCAAACCTATACATTTTTGAAAACTAGACACCCAGGGGAATCCAGGATGGGGTGACTTGACTGCCTCCCACCAGATTCTGTTACCCAGAATCCCTCGCAAACCTAAAATTTTTTCAAAAAAACCACATTTTCCCCACATTTCTGTGGTGGAAAGTTCTGGAATCTGCGTGGATCCACAAATTTCCACCCACCCCGCGTTTCCCAAAGTCTTACGAGAAAAATGGTAGCTGTGCATATGTATAGGGTGTTGCGGAAGCGTGTGACAAAAGATACAATGATGCATGCAGAGTATGGTATAATATGCACAATCTAGAAACGTGCCTGTGTCATAGAGTAGTGTTCTCCTAAATGTCAAAAACTTAATTGAACTTAATTTCTTGAACAATATTTATACATATAGGTTTTCTGTGAATAATGCTGGCAAATGACTGAGCCCTGCATGATACTGTCCTAATACTACAAAACGTTACTGCCAACATCATGTCTACTATATATCTGCCACAGCACTTGATGCTAAAGATGCAAGGCATTTATAAGTGCTACAAAGAGTCTTCCAATAGACCAACCATTTGAGCTGGTACATATACCACTCCACCTAATTGTTCCAGAAAAATGTCAAAGGATGTTTCTCAGAATGGGCACAAGCCTTCCAGCAAAAGGACAAGATTCACTACTTCTTGAACAATGCAGAAATTGTCAAACATTTTCTGCTGACCAAGTTCAGAAACAGGCCCAATACCTTCCTGTAAACAAAATGGGTTATTGGAAGAGAAGGGTGGAAGCACTACTCAAGCAACAGCCACGATCCTTATCAGGGTATGAATCACAAAATTCACAAAATTAAATTTTGCTTAACCCCAGTCAGGTTCAACTTAGAGGCAATGTGTAAAGTATTTATGTAGTGCACAACCGGTAATAAAGTTGAAACACAATACAAGGAAAATCCCAGTAGAACTGCAGTTAACAATTTTAAAGTATTAGCAAAAAGTAGCACAAAAAAGATCAAAGTGCCAACCGCAGGAATCTGATCATATGAAACATGTTCCAAGTCAAAAGTTAGGGCCGACTGCAATAGAGCACGGGTCGGATACAAGAAGTGGATTGGACCCAGTCTTGGCTTACCCTTGAGTTAGTAGAAATTTCTGAAATAGTTTTCGAGAAGATAAAGTCTCAGTGAGGCACTGCAAGAGGCTGCGTCTGATGATGAGTCATCGAAGACGGGCAGCCCTGGATGAAGTCTAAAAAGTGATCTAAAGAGTTGCCATGGGCTCCCAATTTAAATACCTGTTTATACCTGGTTCCAGCCTTTATGTGTAGGGGGACTTCCTGCCCTACCTGCACCTCTGATCCTTCTTCCTTTCCCCTTTCAAGGCTCAAACTGTCTTAGCTGATATAAAGTTTGTGTGAGGTTCCTTTGTGTGTGCTGGAGGAAAGTGTGTTAGGGTACAGCTCCCGCCCAGACATCCTGGCAGGATGGCGGCCCCTTCTGCCAACATCTAGTCCAGTCTTGTCTTACTGTCTGTGAGGAATATGTGGTGTTCTCCACATAAGAATAATGAAGGCTCTACGCCTTAGGTAGGTTTCAACCTCAAGTTTATTCACCTCATCCATCAACCGCCTCCAGCAACTGCCTCATAAGAACTCCCTTACATTCCAAGATCCAAGTAGAACCTTGGATTATGACACATCACAGAATACACAAAGCCCAACAGCATAGCCATTTACAGTCTTGTGACCCATGATACTGGCAGAAGGCACAATGGTTGGGACAAGAAAATGCTAGCTTTCTAAAAGTGGCATTTTCAGAATTGTGACTCAAAATTCAATTTTGCCAGTAAAGACAATTTTAAATTTCAATTCATTTGAGTCTAAACAGCATACCTCTATCTGCTCCCAGTCCAAAGTTAGCACTTATTAAAGGTAATAAGATAAACCAGTACCACAGTGAAAAATGACTTTGGGAGTTTTCACTGCCAGGACATGTAAACATTA
The DNA here is from genome assembly GCA_963921515.1 of Calotriton arnoldi. Classification (NCBI taxonomy): domain Eukaryota; kingdom Metazoa; phylum Chordata; class Amphibia; order Caudata; family Salamandridae; genus Calotriton; species Calotriton arnoldi. Next base: position 163,889 of record CAWUFW010003681.1, read on the forward strand.
AGTACACATGTGCTACCTTATACATACCATGCACCGTGCCCTGGGAGCTGTAAGAGCCTACTTTAAGTGTGACTTGTAAGTATTAAAAAGAAAGGTTTAGGCCTGGTGAAAGGTTTATTTTGCCAGGTCAAAATGACAGTTTTAAACTGCACTACAGGCAGCAGTGGAAAGCCTGAGACATTTATTGAATGATTCTTTAGTGGGTGGTACAATGGGTGCTGTAAGTCCAAAAGTAGTATTTGATTACAGGCGCCTAGATGCATGTAGTACAATTTACCAGGGACTTACAAGTAAATCAAATGCTCTAATTAGGTGTACACCTATGTTACCATGTTTTAACCCCTTCGCTGCTAGGCCTTTTCCCCCCCTGTGCTAAGCTTTTTTTTGGCTATTTGGGGTAGTGCGCGCTTAGGCCCCTGTAACTTTTTGACCACATAAGGTAACCACGCCAAATTTGCGTCCTTTTTTTCTAACATCATGGGGATTGTAAAGGTACCCAGGGTTTGTGGATTCCCCTGGAGGGGACCCAGAAATTAGCCAAAATACCGCAAAATTTGTTTTTTTGGGAAAAATGCGAAAAAAGGGCAACAGATGAAAGCGTCTTGTTTTTTCCCTGCAAATGGCATCAAAAAAGGGGTTGTGGTGCTGAAATCACCATCTTCCCAGCTTTCAGGAACAAGCAGACTTTTGTCAGAAAACCAACTTTTTTACACAGTTTTGGCATTTTTCTGGGACATAGCCTATTTTTGCTATTTTTGTGCTTTCAACCTCCTTCCAGTTAATGGTAGAAATGGGTATGAAACCAATAATGGATCCTGGAAAGCCATACATTTCTGAAAAGTAGACCAAATTCTGAATTCAGCAAGGGGGCATTTGTGTAGATCCTTAAAGTTTTCCTTATAGAAACTAACAGTTAAATGAAGGAAAAATTGAAAATTAGTTGAAAAAAACAGCCATTTGTGTCAACGTTTTCACCTGTAACTTCTTCTAATTATGACAGCTATTTGAAAGCAATATACCGTTATATCCGCTGGATCTTTCTGGTTGTGGGGATATATAGGACTTGTAGGTTCACCAAGAACCCGACGAACCCAGATCCAATAACTGAGCAGCATCTTGCAATGGTTTTTTATTATGTACCGGGTATATAGCAATTATTTTGGGAAAATGTATACATGGAAAAATTGTTATGAAAGACACCTATGTATTTATGAAATGGGAACAAAATGTAGATTTTAGAAACAGTAGATATTTGCACATTTCCGAAATTGGGAGTACCCATACCAGCATGAGAATTATAGGTCATTTTTCAAAATGACTTATTTTTTACACATTGTCTTTCATTTGGAAGGCAGAAATGCATCGAAAGTCAATAGGTAATAAGAGTTGCTCTACAATTCTGTGTTACCCTAAGTCTCCCGATAAAAATGGTACCTCACTTGTGTGGGTAGGCCTTGTGCCCACAACAGGAAATGGCTCAAAATGCAACGTGGACGTACCACATTTTCACAATGAAAAATTACCCTTTTTTTGCAAAGTGCCTAGCTGTAGTTTTTGAACCCTAGCTCTGCGGGCACATAGGGAAACCTAGCAAACCTATACATTTTTGAAAACTAGACACCCAGGGGAATTCAGGATGGGGTGACTTGACTGGCTCACACCAGGTTCTGTTACCCAGAATCCCTTGCAAACCTAAAAAATTGGTAAAAAAAACACATTTTCCTCACTTTTCTATGGTGGAAAGTTCTGGAATATGCGTGGATCCACAAAATTCCACCCACCCCGCGTTCCCCAAGGTCTTCTGAAAAAAATGGTACCTCACCTGTGTGGGTAGGCTTAGGGCCCGCGACAGGAAGCAGAGCAAAACGCAACGTGGACGCACCACATTTTCACAGTGAAAAATGACCCTTTTTTTGCAAAGTGCCTAGCTGTAGTTTTTGAACCCTAGCTCTGCCGGCACCTAGGGAAACCTAGCAAACCTATACATTTTTGGAAACTAGACACCCAGGGGAATCCAGGATGGGGTGACGTGACTGCCTCCCACCAGGTTCTGTTACCCAGAATTCCTCGCAAACCTATAAAATTGTCAAAAAAAATACATTTTCCCCACATTTCTGTGGTGGAAAGTTCTGTAATCAGCGTGGATCCACAAATTTCCACCCACCCCGCGTTCCCCAAAGTCTTACGAGAAAAATGGTACCTCACTTGTGTGGGTCGGCCTAGTGCCTGCGACAGGAAACGGCGCAAAACGCAACGTGGTCACACCTCAATTTCGCAGTGAAAAATGACCCTTTTTTGGCAAAGTGCCTAGCTGTAGTTTTTGAACCCTAGCTCTGCCGGCACCTAGGAAAACCTAGCAAACCTATACATTTTTGAAAACTAGACACCCAGAGGAATCCAGGATGGGGTGACTTGACTGCCTCCCACCAGATTCTGTTACCCAGAATCCCTCGCAAACCTAAAACGTTTTTAAAAAAACCACATTTTCCCCACATTTCTGTGGTGGAAAGTTCTGGAATCTGCGTGGATCCACAAAGTTCCCCAAAGTCTTATGAGAAAAATGGTACCTCACTTGTGTGGGTCGGCCTAGTGCCTGCAACAGGAAATGGCACAAAACGCAACGTGGTCACACCTCAATTTCGCTGTGAGAAATGACCCTTTGTTGGCAAAGTGCCTAGCTGTAGTTTTTGAACCCTAGCTCTGCGGGCACCTAGGGAAACCTAGCAAACCTATACATTTTTGAAAACTAGACATCCAGGGGAATCCAGATGGGGTGACTTGACTGCCTCCCACCAGGTTCTGTTACCCAGAATCCCTTGCAAACCTAAAAAATTGCCAAAAAAAACACATTTTCCCCACATTTCTGTGGTGGAAAGTTCTGGAATCTGCGTGGATCCACAAATTTCCACCCACCCCTTGTTCCCCAAAGTCTTATGAGAAAAATGGTACCTCACTTGTGTGGGTCAGCCTAGTGCCCGCGACAGGAACCGGCACAAAACGCAACGTGGTCACACCTCAATTTCGCAGTGAAAAATGACCCTTTTTTTGCAAAGTGCCTAGCTGTAGTTTTTGAACCCTACCTCTGCCGGCACCTAGGGAAACCTAGCAAACCTATACATTTTTGAAAACTAGACACCCAGGGGAATCCAGGATGGGGTGACTTGACTGCCTCCCACCAGGTTCTGTTACCCAGAATCCCTTGCAAACCTAAACAATTGTCCAAAAAAACACATTTTCCCCACATTTCAGTGGTGGAAAGTTCTGGAATCTGCGTGGATCCACAAATTTCCACCCACCCCGTGTTCCCTAAAGTCTTATGAGAAAAATGGTACCTCACTTGTGTGGGTCGGCCTAGTGCCTGTGACAGGAAACGACGCAAAACGCAACGTGGTCACACTTCAATTTTGCAGTGAAAAATGACCCTTTTTTGGCAAAGTGCCTAGGTGTAGTTTTTGAACCCTAGCTCTGCCGGCACCTAGGGAAAACTAGCAAACCTATACATTTTTGAAAACTAGACACCCAGGGGAATCCAGGATGTGGTGACTTGACTGCCTCCCACCAGGTTCTGTTACCCAGAATCCCTTGCAAACCTAAACAATTGTCCAAAAAAACACATTTTCCCCACATTTCTGTGGTGGAAAGTTCTAGAATCTGTGTGGATGCACACATTTCCACCCACCCCGCGTTCCCCAAAGTCTTCCGAGAAAAATGGTAACTCACTTGTGTGGGTCGGCCTAGTGCCCGCGACAGGAAACGGCGCAAAACGCAACGTGGTCACTCCTCAATTTCGCAGAGAAAAATGACCCTTTTTTTGCAAAGTGCCTAGCTGTAGTTTTTGAACCCTACCTCTGCCGGCACCTAGGGAAACCTAGCAAACCTATACATTTTTTAAAACTAGACACCCAGGGGAATCCAGGATGGGGTGACTTGACTGCCTCCCACCAGGTTCTGTTACCCAGAATTCCTTGCAAACCTAAAAAATTGACCATAAAAACACATTTTCCCCACATTTCTGTGGTGGAAAGTTCTGGAATCTGCGTGGATCCAAAAATTTCCACCCACCCCGTGTTCCCCAAAGTCTTATGAGAAAAATGGTACCTCACTTGTGTGGGTCGGCCTAGTGCCTGCGACAGGAAACGACGCAAAACGCAACGTGGTCACACTTCAATTTCGCAGTGAAAAATGACCCTTTTTTGTCAAAGTGCCTAGGTGTAGTTTTTGAACCCTAGCTCTGCCGGCACCTAGGGAAACCTAGCAAACCTATACATTTTTGAAAACTAAACACCCAGGGGAATCCAGGATGGGGTGACTTGACTGCCTCCCACCAGGTTCTGTTACCCAGAATCCCTTGCAAACCTAAAATATTGTCAAAAAAAACACATTTCTGTGGTGGAAAGTTCTGGAATCTGTGTGGATCCACAAATTTCCACCCACCCCGCGTTCCCCAAAGTCTTCCGAGAAAAATGGTACCTCACTTGTGTGGGTCGGCCTAGTGCCCGCGACAGGAAACGGCGCAAAACGCAACGTGGTCACACCTCAATTTCGCAGTGAAAAATGACCCTTTTTTTGCAAAGTGCCTAGCTGTAGTTTTTGAACCCTACCTCTGCCGGCACCTAGGGAAACCTAGCAAACCTATACATTTTTGAAAACTAGACACCCAGGGGAATCCAGGATGGGGTGACTTGACTGCCTCCCACCAGGTTCTGTTACCGAGAATCCCTTGCAAACCTAAAAAATTGTAAAAAAAAACACATTTTCCCCACATTTCTGTGGTGGATAGTTCTGGAATCTGCATGGATCCACAAATTTCCACCCACCCCGCGTTCCCCAAAGTCTTACGAGAAAAATGGTACCTCACTTGTGTGGGTCGGCCTAGTGCCCGCGACAGGAAACGGCGCAAAACACAACGTGGTCACACCTCAATTTCGCAGTGAAAAATTACCCTTTTTTGGCAAAGTGATTAGCTGTAGTTTTTGAACCCTAGCTCTGCCGGCACCTAGGGAAACCTAGCAAACCTATACATTTTTGAAAATTAGACACCCAGGGGAATCCAGGATGGGGTGACTTGACTGCCTCCCCCCAGGTTCTGTTACCCAGAATCCCTCACAAACATAAACAATTGTCAAAAAAACCACATTTTCCCCACATTTCTGTGGTGGAAAGTTCTGGAATCTGCGTGGATCCACAAATTTCCACCCACCCCGCGTTCCCCAAAGTCTTATGAGAAAAATGGTACCTCACTTGTGTGGGTCGGCCTAGTGCCTGCGACAGGAAACGGCGCAAAACGCAACGTGGTCACACCGCAATTTCGCAGTGAAAAATGACCCTTTTTTGGCAAAGTGCCTAGCTGTAGTTTTTGAACCCTAGCTCTGCCGGCACCTAGGGAAACCTAGCAAACCTATACATTTTTGAAAACTAGACACCCAGGGGAATCCAGGATGGGGTGACTTGACTGCCTCCCACCAGATTCTGTTACCCAGAATCCCTCGCAAACCTAACATTTTTTCAAAAAAACCACATTTTCCCCACATTTCTGTGGTGGAAAGTTCTGGAATCTGCGTGGATCCACAAATTTCCACCCACCCCGCGTTTCCCAAAGTCTTACGAGAAAAATGGTAGCTGTGCATATGTATAGGGTGTTGCGGAAGCGTGTGACAAAAGATACAATGATGCATGCAGAGTATGGTATAATATGCACAATCTAGAAACGTGCCTGTGTCATAGAGTAGTGTTCTCCTAAATGTCAAAAACTTCATTGAACTTAATTTCTTGAACAATATTTATACATATAGGTTTTCTGTGAATAATGCTGGCAAATGACTGAGCCCTGCATGATACTGTCCTAATACTACAAAACGTTACTGCCAACATCATGTCTACTATATATCTGCCACAGCACTTGATGCTAAAGATGCAAGGCATTTATAAGTGCTACAAAGAGTCTTCGAATAGACCAACCATTTGAGCTGGTACATATACCACTCCACCTAATTGTTCCAGAAAAATGTCAAAGGATGTTTCTCAGAATGGGCACAAGCCTTTCAGCAAAAGGACAAGATTCACTACTTCTTGAACAATGCAGAAATTGTCAAACATTTTCTGCTGACCAAGTTCAGAAACAAGCCCAATACCTTCCTGTAAACAAAATGGGTTATTGGAAGAGAAGGGTGGAAGCACTACTCAAGCAACAGCCACGATCCTTATCAGGGTATGAATCACAAAATTCACAAAATTAAATTTTGCTTAACCCCAGTCAGGTTCAACTTAGAGGCAATGTGTAAAGTATTTATGTAGTGCACAACCGGTAATAAAGTTGAAACACAATACAAGGAAAATCCCAGTAGAACTGCAGTTAACAATTTTAAAGTATTAGCAAAAAGTAGCACAAAAAAGATCAAAGTGCCAACCGCAGGAATCTGATCATATGAAACATGTTCCAAGTCAAAAGTTAGGGCCGACTGCAATAGAGCACGGGTCGGATACAAGAAGTGGATTGGACCCAGTCTTGGCTTACCCTTGAGTTAGTAGAAATTTCTGAAATAGTTTTCGAGAAGATAAAGTCTCAGTGAGGCACTGCAAGAGGCTGCGTCTGAGGATGAGTCATCGATGACGGGCAGCCCTGGATGAAGTCTAAAAAGTGATCTAAAGAGTTGCCATGGGCTCCCAATTTAAATACCTGTTTATACCTGGTGCCAGCCTTTATGTGTAGGGGGATTTCCTGCCCTACCTGCACCTCTGATCCTTCTTGCTTTCCCCTTTCAAGGCTCAAACTGTCTTAGCTGATATAAAGTTTGTGTGAGGTTCCTTTGTCTGTGCTGGAGGAAAGTGTGTTAGGGTACAGCTCCCGCCCAGACATCCTGGCAGGATGGCGGCCCCTTCTGCCAACATCTAGTCCAGTCTTGTCTTACTGTCTGTGAGGAATATGTGGTGTTCTCCACATAAGAATAATGAAGGCTCTACACCTTAGGTAGGTTTCAACCTCAAGTTTATTCACCTCATCCATCAACCGCCTCCAGCAACTGCCTCATAAGAACTCCCTTACATTCCAAGATCCAAGTAGAACCTTGGATTATGACACATCACAGAATACACAAAGCCCAACAGCATAGCCATTTACAGTCTTGTGACCCATGATACTGGCAGAAGGCACAATGGTTGGGACAAGAAAATGCTAGCTTTCTAAAAGTGGCATTTTCAGAATTGTGACTCAAAATTCAATTTTGCCAGTAAAGACAATTTTAAATTTCAATTCATTTGAGTCTAAACAGCATACCTCTATCTGCTCCCAGTCCAAAGTTAGCACTTATTAAAGGTAATAAGATAAACCAGTACCACAGTGAAAAATGACTTTGGGAGTTTTCACTGCCAGGACATGTAAACATTAAGTACACATGTGCTACCTTATACATACCATGCACCCTGCCCTGGGAGCTGTAAGAGCCTACTTTAAGTGTGACTTGTAAGTATTAAAAAGAAAGGTTTAGGCCTGGTGAAAGGTTTATTTTGCCAGGTCAAAATGACAGTTTTAAACTGCACTACAGGCAGCAGTGGAAAGCCTGAGACATTTATTGAATGATTCTTTAGTGGGTGGTACAATGGGTGCTGTAAGTCCAAAAGTAGTATTTGATTACAGGCGCCTAGATGCATGTAGTACAATTTACCAGGGACTTACAAGTAAATCAAATGCTCTAATTAGGTGTACACCTATGTTACCATGTTTTAACCCCTTCGCTGCTAGGCCTTTTCCCCCCTGTGCTAAGCTTTTTTTGGCTATTTGGGGTAGTGCGCGCTTAGGCCCCTGTAACTTTTTGACCACATAAGGTAACCACGCCAAATTTGCGTCCTTTTTTTTATAACATCATGGGGATTGTAAAGGTACCCAGGGTTTGTGGATTCCCCTGGAGGGGACCCAGAAATTAGCCAAAATACCGCAACATTTGTTTTTTTGGGGAAAAATGCGAAAAAAGGGCAACAGATGAAAGCGTCTTGTTTTTTCCCTGCAAATGGCATCAAAAAAGGGGTTGTGGTGCTGAAATCACCATCTTCCCAGCTTTCAGGAACAAGCAGACTTTTGTCAGAAAACCAACTTTTTTTACACAGTTTTGGCATTTTTCTGGGACAAAGCCTATTTTTGCTATTTTTGTGCTTTCAACCTCCTTCCAGTTAATGGTAGAAATGGGTATGAAACCAATAATGGATCCTGGAAAGCCATACATTTCTGAAAAGTAGACCAAATTCTGAATTCAGCAAGGGGGCATTTGTGTAGATCCTTAAAGTTTTCCTTATAGAAACTAACAGTTAAATGAAGGAAAAATTGAAAATTAGTTGAAAAAAACAGCCATTTGTGTCAACGTTTTCACCTGTAACTTCTTCTAATTATGACAGCTATTTGAAAGCAATATACCGTTATATCCGCTGGATCTTTCTGGTTGTGGGGATATATAGGACTTGTAGGTTCACCAAGAACCCGACGAACCCAGAGCCAATAACTGAGCAGCATCTTGCAATGGTTTTTTATTATGTACCGGGTATATAGCAATTATTTTGGGAAAATGTATACATGGAAAAATTGTTATGAAAGACACCTATGTATTTATGAAATGGGAACAAAATGTAGATTTTAGAAACAGTAGATATTTGCACATTTCCGAAATTGGGAGTACCCATACCAGCATGAGAATTATAGGTCATTTTTCAAAATGACTTATTTTTTACACATTGTCTTTCATTTGGAAGGCAGAAATGCATCGAAAGTCAATAGGTAATAAGAGTTGCTCTACAATTCTGTGTTACCCTAAGTCTCCCGATAAAAATGGTACCTCACTTGTGTGGGTAGGCCTTGTGCCCACAACAGGAAATGGCTCAAAATGCAACGTGGACGTACCACATTTTCACAATGAAAAATTACCCTTTTTTGCAAAGTGCCTAGCTGTAGTTTTTGAACCCTAGCTCTGCGGGCACATAGGGAAACCTAGCAAACCTATACATTTTTGAAAACTAGACACCCAGGGGAATTCAGGATGGGGTGACTTGACTGGCTCTCACCAGGTTCTGTTACCCAGAATCCCTTGCAAACCTAAAAAAGTGGTTAAAAAAACACATTTTCCTCACTTTTCTGTGGTGGAAAGTTCTGGAATATGCGTGGATCCACAAAATTCCACCCACCCCGCGTTCCCCAAAGTCTTACGAGAAAAATGGTACCTCACTTGTGTGGGTCGGCCTAGTGCCTGCGACAGGAAACGGCGCAAAACGCAACGTGGTCACACCTCAATTTTGCAGTGAAAAATGACCCTTTTTTGGCAAAGTGCCTAGCTGTAGTTTTTGAACCCTAGCTCTGCCGGCACCTAGGAAAACCTAGCAAACCTATACATTTTTGAAAATTAGACAACCAGGGGAATCCAGGATGGGGTGACTTGACTGCCTCCCACCAGGTTCTGTTACCCAGAATCCCTCACAAACCTAAACAATTGTCAAAAAAAACACATTTTCCCCACATTTCTGTGGTGGAAAGTTCTGGAATCTGCGTGGATCCACAAATTTCCACCCACCCCGCGTTCCCCAAAGTCTTCTGAGAAAAATGGTACCTCACTTGTGTGGGTCGGCCTAGTGCCTGCGACAGGAAACGGCGCAAAACGCAACGTGGTCACACCTGAATTTCGCAGTGAAAAATGACCCTTTTTTGGCAAAGTGCCTAGCTGTAGTTTTTGAACCCTAGCTCTGCCGGCACCTAGGGAAACCTAGCAAACCTATACATTTTTGAAAACTAGACACCCAGGGGAATCCAGGATGGGGTGACTTGACTGCCTCCCACCAGATTCTGTTACCCAGAATCCCTCGCAAACCTAAAACTTTTTAAAAAAAAACACATTTTCCCCACATTTCTGTGGTGGAAAGTTCTGGAATCTGCGTGGATCCACAAAGTTCCCCAAAGTCTTACGAGAAAAATGGTACCTCACTTGTGTGGGTCGGCCTAGTGCCTGCAACAGGAAACGGCACAAAACGCAACGTGGTCACACCTCAATTTCGCTGTGAAAAATGACCCTTTGTTGGCAAAGTGCCTAGCTGTAGTTTTTGAACCCTAGCTCTGCGGGCACCTAGGGAAACCTAGCAAAACTATACATTTTTGAAAACTAGACATCCAGGGGAATCTAGATGGGGTGACTTGACTGCCTCCCACCAGGTTCTGTTACCCAGAATCCCTTGCAAACCTAAACAATTGCCAAAAAAAACACATTTTCCCCACATTTCTGTGGTGGAAAGTTCTGGAATCTGCGTGGATCCACAAATTTCCACCCACCCCGTGTTCCCCAAAGTCTTATGAGAAAAATGGTACCTCACTTGTGTGGGTCGGCCTAGTGCCTGCGACAGGAAACGATGCAAAACGCAACATGGTCACACCTCAATTTCGCAGTGAAAAATGACCCTTTTTTGGCAAAGTGCCTAGCTGTAGTTTTTGAACCCTAGCTCTGCCGGCACCTAGGGAAACCTAGCAAACCTATACATTTTTGAAAACTAGACACCCAGGGGAATCCAGGATGGGGTGACTTGACTGCCTCCCACCAGATTCTATTACCCAGAATCCCTTGCAAACCTAAAAGAAAGTTTAAAAAAACACATTTTCCCCACATATCTGTGGTGGAAAGTTCTGAAATCTGCGTGGATCCACAAATTTCTACCCACCCCGCGTTCCCCAAAGTCTTCCGAGAAAAATGGTACCTCACTTGTGTGGGTCGGCCTAGTGCCCGCGACAGGAAACGGCGCAAAACGCAACGTGGTCACACCTCAATTTCGCAGTGAAAAATGACCCTTTTTTGCAAAGTGCCTAGCTGTAGTTTTTGAACCCTACCTCTGCCGGCACCTAGGGAAACCTAGCAAACCTATACATTTTTGAAAACTAAACACCCAGGGGAATCCAGGATGGGGTGACTTGACTGCCTCCCACCAGGTTCTGTTACCCAGAATCCCTTGCAAACCTAAAATATTGTCAAAAAACCCACATTTTCCCCACATTTCTGTGGTGGAAAGTTCTGGAATCTGCGTGGATCCACAAAGTTCCCCAAAGTCTTCCGAGAAAAATGGTACCTCACTTGTGTGGGTCGGCCTAGTGCCCGTGACAGGAAACGGCGCAAAACGCAACGTGGTCACACCTCAATTTCGCAGTGAAAAATGACCCTTTTTTTGCAAAGTGCCTAGCTGTAGTTTTTGAACCCTACCTCTGCCGGCACCTAGGGAAACCTAGCAAACCTATACATTTTTATAACTAGACACCCAGGGGAATCCAGGATGGGGTGACTTGACTGCCTCCCACCAGGTTCTGTTACCCAGAATCCCTCACAAACCTAAACAATTGTCAAAAAAACCACATTTCCCCCACATTTCTGTGGTGGAAAGTTCTGGAATCTGCGTGGATCCACAAATTTCCACCCACCCCGTGTTCCCCAAAGTCTTATGAGAAAAATGGTACCTCACTTGTGTGGGTCGCCCTAGTGCCTGCGACAGGAAACGACGCAAAACGCAACGTGGTCACACCTCAATTTCGCAGTGAAAAATGACCCTTTTTTGCAAAGTGCCTAGCTGTAGTTTTTTAACCCTACCTCTGCCGGCACCTAGGGAAACCTAGCAAACCTATACATTTTTGAAAACTAAACACCCAGGGGAATCCAGGATGGGGTGACTTGACTGCCTCCCACCAGGTTCTGTTACCCAGAATCCCTTGCAATCCTAAAATATTGTCAAAAAAACCACATTTTCCCCACATTTCTGTGGTGGAAAGTTCTGGAATCTGTGTGGATACACAAATTTCCACCCACCCCGCGTTCCCCAAAGTCTTCTGAGAAAAATGGTACCTCACTTGTGTGGGTCGGCCTAGTGCCCGCGACAGGAAACGGCGCAAAACGCAACGTGGTCACACCTCAATTTCGCAGTGAAAAATGACCCTTTTTTTGCAAAGTGCCTAGCTGTAGTTTTTGAACCCTACCTCTGCCGGCACCTAGGGAAACCTAGCAAACCTATACATTTTTATAACTAGACACCCAGGGGAATCCAGGATGGGGTGACTTGACTGCCTCCCACCAGGTTCTGTTACCCAGAATCCCTCACAAACCTAAACAATTGTCAAAAAAACCACATTTTCCCCACATTTCTGTGGTGGAAAGTTCTGGAATCTGCGTGGATCCACAAATTTCCACCCACCCCGCGTTCCCCAAAGTCTTATGAGAAAAATGGTACCTCACTTGTGTGGGTCGGCCTAGTGCCCACGACAGGAAACGGCGCAAAACACAACGTGGTCACACCTCAATTTTGCAGTGAAAAATGACCCTTTTTTGGCAAAGTGCCTAGGTGTAGTTTTTGAACCCTAGCTCTGCCGGCACCTAGGGAAAACTAGCAAACCTATACATTTTTGAAAACTAGACACCCAGGGGAATCCAGGATGGGGTGACTTGAATGCCTCCCTCCAGGTTCTGTTACCCAGAATCCCTTGCAAACCTAAAAAATTGTCAAACAAAAAACACATTTTCCCCACATTTCTGTGGTGGAAAGTTCTGGAATCTGTGTGGATCCACAAATTTCCACCCACCCCGCGTTCCCCAAAGTCTTCCGAGAAAAATGGTACCTCACTTGTGTGTTAGTCGGCCTAGTGCCCGCGACAGGAAACGGCGCAAAACGCAACGTGGTCACACCTCAATTTCGCAGTGAAAAATGACCCTTTTTTTGCAAAGTGCCTAGCTGTAGTTTTTGAACCCTACCTCCGCCGGCACCTGGGGAAACCTAGCAAACCTATACATTTTTGAAAACTAGACACCCAGGGGAATCCAGGATGGGGTGACTTGACTGCCTCCCACCAGGTTCTGTTACCCAGAATCCCTTGCAAACCTAAAAAATTGACCAAAAAAACACATTTTCCCCACATTTCTGTGGTGGAAAGTTCTGGAATCTGTGTGGATCCACAAATTTCCACCCACCCCGTGTTCCCCAAAGTCTTATGAGAAAAATGGTACCTCACTTGTGTGGGTCGGCCTAGTGCCTGCGACAGGAAACGACGCAAAACGCAACGTGGTCACACTTCAATTTCGCAGTGAAAAATGACCCTTTTTGTCAAAGTGCCTAGGTGTAGTTTTTGAACCCTAGCTCTGCCGGCACCTAGGGAAACCTAGCAAACCTATACATTTTTGAAAACTAAACACCCAGGGGAATCCAGGATGGGGTGACTTGACTGCCTCCCACTAGGTTCTGTTACCCAGAATCCCTTGCAAACCTAAAAAATTGTCAATAAAACCACATTTTCCCCACATTTCTGTGGTGGAAAGTTCTGGAATCTGTGTGGATCCACAAATTTCCACCCACCCCGCGTTCCCCAAAGTCTTCCGAGAAAAATGGTACCTCACTTGTGTGGGTCGGTCTAGTGCCCGCGACAGGAAACGGCGCAAAACGCAACGTGGTCACACCTCAATTTCGCAGTGAAAAATGACCCTTTTTTTGCAAAGTGCCTAGCTGTAGTTTTTTAACCCTACCTCTGCCGGCACCTAGGGAAACCTAGCAAACCTATACATTTTTGAAAACTAGACACCCAGGGGAATCCAGGATGGGGTGACTTGACTGCCTCCCACCAGGTTCTGTTACCGAGAATCCCTTGTAAACCTAAAAAATTGTAAAAAAAACACATTTTCCCCACATTTCTGTGGTGGATAGTTCTGGAATCTGCGTGGATCCACAAATTTCCACCCACCCCGCGTTCCCCAAAGTCTTACGAGAAAAATGGTACCTCACTTGTGTGGGTCGGCCTAGTGCCCACGACAGGAAACGGCGCAAAACACAACGTGGTCACACCTCAATTTCGCAGTGAAAAATGACCCTTTTTTTGCAAAGTGCCTAGCTGTAGTTTTTGAACCCTAGCTCTGCCGGCACGAAGGGAAACCTAGCAAACCTATACATTTTTGAAAATTAGACACCCAGGGAAATCCAGGATGGGGTCACTTGACTGCCTCCCACGAGGTTCTGTTACCCAGAATCCCTCACAAACCTAAACAATTGTCAAAAAAACCACATTTTCCCCACATTTCTGTGGTGGAAAGTTCTGTAATCTGCGTGGATCCACAAAGTTCCACCCACCCCGCGTTCCCCAAAGTCTTATGAGAAAAATGGTACCTCACTTGTGTGGGTCGGCCTAGTGCCTGCGACAGGAAACGGCGCAAAACGCAACGTGGTCACACCTCAATTTCGCAGTGAAAAATGACCCTTTTTTGGCAAAGTGCCTAGCTGTAGTTTTTTAACCCTAGCTCTGCCGGCACCTATGGAAACCTAGCAAACCTATACATTTTTGAAAACTAGACACCCAGGGGAATCCAGGATGGGGTGACTTGACTGCCTCCCACCAGATTCTGTTACCCAGAATCCCTCGCAAACCTAAAATCTTTTCAAAAAAACCACATTTTCCCCACATTTCTGTGGTGGAAAGTTCTGGAATCTGCGTGGATCCACAAATTTCCACCCACCCCGCGTTCCCCAAAGTCTTACGAGAAAAATGGTACCTCACTTGTGTGAGTCGGCCTAGTTCCTGCAACAGGAAACGGCACAAAACGCAACGTGGTCACACTTCAATTTTGCAGTGAAAAATGACCCTTTTTTGGCAAGGTGCCTAGGTGTAGTTTTTGAACCCTAGCTCTGCGGGCACCTAGGGAAACCTAGCAAACCTATACATTTTTGAAAACTAGACATCCAGGGGAATCCAGATGGGGTGACTTGACTGCCTCCCACCAGGTTCTGTTACCCAGAATCCCTTGCAAACCTAAAAAATTGCCAAAAAAAACACATTTTCCCCACATTTCTGTGGTGGAAAGTTCTGGAATCTGCGTGGATCCACAAATTTCCACCCACCCCGCGTTCCCCAAAGTCTTCCGAGAAAAATGGTACCTCACTTGTGTGGGTCGGCCTAGTGCCTGCGACAGGAAACGACACAAAACGCAACGTGGTCACACTTCAATTTTGCAGTGAAAAATGACCCTTTTTTGGCAAGGTGCCTAGGTGTAGTTTTTGAACCCTAGCTCTGCCGGCACCTAGGGAAAACTAGCAAACCTATACATTATTGAAAACTAGACACCCAGCGGAATCCAGGATGGGGTGACTTGACTGCCTCCCACCAGGTTCTGTTAGCCAGAATCCCTTGCAAACCTAACAAATTGTCAAAAAAACACATTTTCCCACATTTCTGTGGTGGAAAGTTCTGGAATCTGTGTGGATCCACAAATTTCCACCCACCCCGCGTTCCCCAAAGTCTTCCGAGAAAAATGGTACCTCACTTGTGTGGGTCGGCCTAGTGCCCGCGACAGGAAACGGCGCAAAACGCAACGTGGTCACACCTCAATTTCTCAGTGAAAAATGACCCTTTTTTTGCAAAGTGCCTAGCTGTAGTTTTTGAACCCTACCTCTGCCGGCACCTAGGGAAACCTAGCAAACCTATACATTTTTGAAAACTAGACACCCAGGGGAATCCAGGATGGGGTGACTTGACTGCCTCCCACCAGGTTCTGTTACCCAGAATCCCTTGCAAACCTAAAAAAATGACCAAAAAAACAAATTTTCCCCACATTTCTGTGGTGGAAAGTTCTGGAATCTGCGTGGATCCACAAATTTCCACCCACCCCGTGTTCCCCAAAGTCTTATGAGAAAAATAGTACCTCACTTGTGTGGGTCGGCCTAGTGCCTGCGACAGGAAACGACGCAAAACGCAACGTGTTCACACTTCAATTTCGCAGTGAAAAATGACCCTTTTTTGTCAAAGTGCCTAGGTGTAGTTTTTGAACCCTAGCTCTGCCGGCACCTAGGAAAACCTAGCAAACCTATACATTTTTGAAAACTAAACACCCAGGGGAATCCAGGATGGGGTGACTTGACGGCCTCCCACCAGGTTCTGTTACCCAGAATCCCTTGCAAACCTAAAAAATTGTCCAAAAAAACACATTTTCCCCACATTTCTGTGGTGGAAAGTTCTGGAATCTGTGTGGATCCACAAATTTCCACCCACCCCGCGTTCCCCAAAGTCTTCCGAGAAAAATGGTACCTCACTTGTGTGGGTCGGCCTAGTGCCTGCGACAGGAAACGGCGCAAAACGCAACGTGGTCACACCTCAATTTCGCAGTGAAAAATGACCCTTTTTTGGCAAAGTGCCTAGCTGTAGTTTTTAACCCTAGCTCTGCCGGCACCTAGGGAAACCTAGCAAACCTATACATTTTTGAAAACTAGACACCCAGGGGAATCCAGGATGGGGTGACTTGACTGCCTCCCACCAGATTCTGTTACCCAGAATCCCTCGCAAACCTAAAATCTTTTAAAAAAAAACACATTTTCCCCACATTTCTGTGGTGGAAAGTTCTGGAATCTGCGTGGATCCACAAATTTCCACCCACTCCGCGTTCCCCAAAGTCTTACGAGAAAAATGGTACCTCACTTGTGTGGGTCGGCCTAGTGCCTGCAACAGGAAACGGCACAAAACGCAACGTGGTCACACCTCAATTTCGCTTTGAAAAATGACCCTTTGTTGCCAAAGTGCCTAGCTGTAGTTTTTGAACCCTAGCTCTGCGGGCACCTAGGGAAACCTAGCAAACCTATACATTTTTGAAAATTAGACATCCAGGGGAATCCAGATGGGGTGACTTGACTGCCTCCTACCAGGTTCTGTTACCCAGAATCCCTTGCAAACCTAAAAAATTGCCAAAAAAACCACATTTTCCACACATTTCTGTGGTGGAAAGTTCTGGAATCTGCGTGGATCCACAAATTTCCACCCACCCCATGTTCCCCAAAGTCTTATGAGAAAAATGGTACCTCACTTGTGTGGTTCAGCCTAGTGCCTGCGACAGGAAACGACACAAAACGCAACGTGGTCACACTTCAATTTTGCAGTGAAAAATGACCCTTTTTTGGCAAAGTCCCTAGGTGTAGTTTTTGAACCCTAGCTCTGCCGGCACCTAGGGAATACTAGCAAACCTATACATTATTGAGAAGTAGACACCCAGCGGAATCCAGGATGGGGTGACTTGACTGCCTCCCACCAGGTTCTGTTAGCCAGAATCCCTTGCAAACCTAACAAATTGTCAAAAAAAACACATTTTCCCCACATTTCTGTGGTGGAAAGTTCTGGAATCTGTGTGGATCCACAAATTTCCACCCACCCCGCGTTCCCCAAAGTCTTCCGAGAAAAATGGTACCTCACTTGTGTGGGTAGGCCTAGTGCCCGCGACAGGAAACGGCGCAAAACGCAACGTGGTCACACCTCAATTTCGCAGTGAAAAATGAGACTTTTTTTGCAAAGTGCCTAGCTGTAGTTTTTGAACCCTACCTCTGCCGGCACCTAGGGAAACCTAGCAAACCTATACATTTTTGAAAACTAGACACCCAGGGGAATCCAGGATGGGGTGACTTGACTGCCTCCCACCAGGTTCTGTTACCCAGAATCCCTTGCAAACCTAAAATATTGACCAAAAAAACACATTTTCCCCACATTTCTGTGGTGGAAAGTTCTGGAATCTGCGTGGATCCACACATTTCCACCCACCCCGCGTTCCCCAAAGTCTTCCGAGAAAAATGGTACCTCACTTGTGTGGGTCGGCCTAGTGCCCGCAACAGGAAACGGCGCAAAACGCAACGTGGTCACACCTCAATTTCGCAGTGAAAAATGACCCTTTTTTTGCAAAGTGCCTACCTGTAGTTTTTGAACCCTACCTCTGCCGCCACCTAGGGAAACCTAGCAAACCTATACATTTTTTAAAACTAGACACCCAGGGGAATCCAGGATGGGGTGACTTGACTGCCTCCCACCAGGTTCTGTTACCGAGAATCCCTTGCAAACCTAAAAAATTGTAAAAAAAAACACATTTTCCCCACATTTCTGTGGTGGATAGTTCTGGAATCTGCGTGGATCCACAAATTTCCACCCACCCCGCGTTCCCCAAAGTCTTACGAGAAAAATGGTACCTCACTTGTGTAGGTCGGCCTAGTGCCTGCAACAGGAAACGGCACAAAACGCAACGTGGTCACACCTCAATTTCGCTGTGAAAAATGACCCTTTGTTGGCAAAGTGCCTAGCTGTAGTTTTTGAACCCTAGCTCTGCGGGCACCTAGGGAAACCTAGCAAACCTATACATTTTTGAAAACTAGACATCCAGGGGAATCCAGATGGGGTGACTTGACTGCCTCCCACCAGGTTCTGTTACCCAGAATCCCTTGCAAATCTAAAAAATTGCCAAAAAAAACACATTTTCCCCACATTTCTGTGGTGGAAAGTTCTGGAATCTGCGTGGATCCACAAATTTCCACCCACCCCGTGTTCCCCAAAGTCTTATGAGAAAAATGGTACCTCACTTGTGTGGTTCGGCCTAGTGCCCGCAACAGGAAACGGCGCAAAACGCAACGTGGTCACACCTCAATTTCGCAGTGAAAAATGACCCTTTTTTGGCAAAGTGCCTAGCTGTAGTTTTTGAACCCTAGCTCTGCCGGCACCTAGGGAAAGCTAGCAAACCTATACATTTTTGAAAACTAGACACCCAGGGGAATCCAGGATGGGGTGAATTGACTGCCTCCCACCAGGTTCTGTTACCCAGAATCCCTTGCAAACCTAAACAATTGTCCAAAAAAACCACATTTTCCCCACATTTCTGTGGTGGAAAGTTCTGGAATCTGCGTGGATCTACAAATTTCCACCCACCCCGTGTTCCCCAAATTCTTATGAGAAAAATGGTACCTCACTTGTGTGGGTCGGCCTAGTGCCTGCGACAGGAAATGACGCAAAACGCAACGTGGTCACACTTCAATTTTGCAGTGAAAAATGACCCATTTTTGGCAAAGTGCCTAGGTGTAGTTTTTGAACCATAGCTCTGCCAGCACCTAGGGAAAACTAGCAAACCTATACATTTTTGAAAACTAGACACCCAGGGGAATCCAGGATGGGGTGACTTGACTGCCTCCCACCAGGTTCTGTTACCCAGAATCCCTTGCAAACCTAAAATTTTTTCAAAAAAAACACATTTTCCCCACATTTCTGTGGTGGAAAGTTCTGGAATCTGTGTGGATCCACAAATTTCCACCCACCCCGCGTTCCCCAAAGTCTTCCGAGAAAAATGGTACCTCACTTGTGTGGGTCGGCCTAGTGCCCGCGACAGGAAACGGCGCAAAACGCAACGTGGTCACACCTCAATTTCGCAGTGAAAAATGACCCTTTTTTTGCAAAGTGCCTAGCTGTAGTTTTTGAACCCTACCTCTGCCGGCACCTAGGGAAACCTAGCAAACCTATACATTTTTGAAAACTAGACACCCAGGGGAATCCAGGATGGGGTGACTTGACTGCCTCCCACCAGGTTCTGTTACCGAGAATCCCTTGCAAACCTAAAAAATTATTTAAAAAACCACATTTTCCCCACATTTCTGTGGTGGATAGTTCTGGAATCTGCGTGGATCCACAAATTTCCACCCACCCCACGTTCCCCAAAGTCTTACGAGAAAAATGGTACCTCACTTGTGTGGGTCGGCCTAGTGCCCGCGACAGGAAACGGCGCAAAACACAACGTGGTCACACCTCAATTTCGCAGTGAAAAATGACCCTTTTTTGGCAAAGTGCCTAGCTGTAGTTTTTGAACCCTACATCTGCCGGCACCTAAGGAAACCTAGCAAACCTATACATTTTTGAAAACTAGACACCCAGGGGAATCCAGTATGGGGTGACTTGACTACCTCCCACCAGGTTCTGTTACCCAGAATCCCTTGCAAACCTAATAAATTGTAAAAAAAAACACATTTTCCCCACATTTCTGTGGTGGATAGTTCTGGAATCTGCGTGGATCCACAAATTTCCGCCCACCCCGCGTTCCCCAAAGTCTTACGAGAAAAATGGTACCTCACTTGTGTGGGTCGGCCCAGTGCCCGCGACAGGAAACGGCAAAAAACACAACGTGGTCACACCTCAATTTTGCAGTGAAAAATGACCCTTTTTTGGCAAAGTGCCTAGCTGTAGTTTGTGAACCCTAGCTCTGCCGGCACCTAGGGAAACCTACCAAACACACACATTTCTGAAAAGTAGACACCCGGGGGCTTCCAGGGAGGTATGGCTTGGCTGGATCCCCCAACGTTTCCTTACGCAGAATCCCCTGCAAACCTCAATTTTTGCTGAAAAAATCACTTTTTTCACACATTTTTGTGTGGGAAAGTGTGGCATCACTGGCCTCACACAAATTTCCTACCACCCAGCGTTCCCACAGGTCTCCCGATAAAAATGGTGCCTCACTTGTGTGCGAGGCCCAAGTACCCGCGACAGGCAAGGGCCCAAAACGTAGTGAGGCGACATCAAAATTGCCTATCTCAAAACCACCTGGTTTTGCAAGGGGGGTCACATGGGTTTTTGGCCCGTGCTCGGCGGCCATCTAGGGACTCCTACCAAACCCACACATTTCTGAAAAGTAGACACCCGGGGGCTTCCAGGGAGGTATGGCTTGCGTGGATCCCCCAACGTTTCCTTACCCAGAATCCCCTGCAAACCTCAATTTTAGCTGAAAAAATCACTTTTTTCAAACATTTTTGTGTGGGAAAGTGTGGCATCACCGGGCTCACACAAATTTCCTATCACCCAGCGATCCCCCGGGTCTCCTGATAAAAATGATGCCTCACTCGTGTGGGAGGCCCAAGTAACCGCAACAGGCAAGGGCCCAAAACATTTTTTGATAGGCAATGTTGATGTTGCCTCAAAGCGTTTTGTGTCCTTGCATGTCGCGGGTACTTGGGCCTCCCACACAAGTGAGGCACCATTTTTATCGGGAGACCTGGGGAATGCTGGGTGGTAGGAAATTTGTGTGAGCCCGGTGATGCCAGACTTTCCACACAAAAATGTGTGAAAAAAGTGATTTTTTCAGCTAAAATTGAGGTTTGCAGGGATTCTGGGTAAGGAAACGTTGGGGATCCACGCAAGCCATACCTCCTGGAAGCCCCAGGTGCCTAGTTTTCAGAAATGTGTGGGTTTGGTAGGTTTCCCTAGATGGCCGCCGAGCACGGGCCAAAACCCAGGTGACTTCCTTGCAAAACCAGGTGGTTTTGAGATAGGCAATTTTGATGTCGCCTCACTAAGTTTTGGGCCCTTGCCTGTCGCTGGTACTTGGGCCTCCCACACAAGTGAGGCACCATTTTTATCAGGAGACCTGGGGAATGCTGGGTGGTAGGAAATTTGTGTGAGGCCAGTGATGCCACACTTTCCCACACAAAATGTGTGAAAAAAGTGATTTTTCAGCTAAAACTGAGGTTTGCAGGGGATTATGGGTAAGGAAACGTTGGGGGATCCACGCAAGCCATACCTCCCTGGAAGCCGCCGGGTGTCTAGTTTTCAGAAATGTGTGGGTTTGGTAGGTTTCCCTAGACGGCCGCCGAGCACGGGGCCAAAAACCCAGGTGACCCCCCTTGCAAAACCAGGTTGTTTTGAGATAGGCAATTTTGATGTCGCCTCACTACGTTTTGGGCCCTTGCCTGTCGCGGGTACTTGGGCTTCCCACACAAGTGAGGCACCATTTTTATCGGGAGACCTGGGGGAACGCTGGGTGGTAGGAAATTTGTGTGAGGCCAGTGATGCCACACTTTCCCACACAAAAATGTGTGAAAAAAAGTGATTTTTTCAGCAAAATTTCAGGTTTGCAGGGGATTCTGGGTAAGAAAACGTTGGGGGATCCACGCAAGCCATACCTCCCTGGAATCCCCCGGGTGTCTACTTTACAGAAATGTGTGGATTTGGTAGGTTTCCCTAGGTGGCCGCCGAGCCCCGGGCCAAAAACCCAGGTGACCCCCCTTGCAAAACCAGGTCGTTTTGAGATAATGTGTTGTTTATTTCTGCAGCGTGAAAATGTTGGCACAATATTGCAAGGAAAATGTGACAGACATTTTGAGGTTTGCAGGACATTGTGGGTAACATAACTTGTTGTGATCCACAAGAGAGATATCATCATGTACTCCCATGGGTGTTTCGTTTACGACAATATCTACAGTTGGTAGGTTATTCTTAGACGGAATGTACACCTTGGCAGACAGACTAAAAAGACAAAGATTACTGCACAGCCATCTATTCCTCAAGCACATACACATACTGGTTGGATTTGGCACGAGGGCAAGTGATGGTTCAGTATATACAATTTTATTAACAAGAGATTTCACAAAAATGAAATGCACTGTCAATAATTGAAAGGACAAAAAACTGAACCAGTGACTCGCAGCTTGTGAGCAGTAAAGCCACGTCAAGGCCACAACCGCTTTACAGGCCATTCACACACCTTTCATACGTGATACACACAAGACCATTCACACCACCAGCCACGAAACAAACACATTACAACATTCACAAAAAGGGACAAGGTACACCCTGCTTGAGAAAGACAAAAAAAAAATATTACTGCACAGCCATCTAATCCTCAAGCACACACACATACTTGTTGGATTTGGCACGAGGGTGAGTGATGGTTCAGTATATACAATTGTATTAACAAGTGATTTCACAAAAATGAAATGCACTTTTAATAATTGAAAGGACGAGAAACTGAACCATTGACTCACAGCTCGTGAGCTGTAAAGCCACGACAAGGCACTAACCTCTTTACAGGCCATTCATACGCCTTTCATACATGTGACACATACAAAACCATTCACACCACCAGCCGCGGGCCCATCACATTACAACACTCACACCAGCAGACAGCGCCATTCAAGGGCCCATCACTTTCACACGCCCACATTCCTAACACAGCAACCACACAACCTGATGGATTGCGTGGAGTGTCGCTCGGCTAGCAGTGTGTGTAGTGACCAGCAGCAAGTCACTACTCACACACCGCCAGCCAAGCGCCAGTCCACGCACACCGCCAGCCAAGCACCACTACACGCACACCACCAGCCAAGCGCCACTCCACGCACACCGCCAGCCAAGCGCCACTCCACGCACACCGCCAGCCAAGCGCCACTCCACGCACACCGCCAGCCAAGTGCCACTCCATGCACACCGCCAGCCAAGCGCCACTCCACGCACACCGCCAGCCAAGCGCCACTCCATGCACACCGCCAGCCAAGCGCCATTCCACGCACACCGCCAGCCAAGCGCCACTCCATGCACACCGCCAGCCAAGCGCCACTCCACGCACACCGCCAGCCAAGCGCCACTCCACGCACACCGTCAGCTAAGCACCAGCCTACACACACCACCATCACATTTAGGATTTTTTTATACAAAAAAGAAAACACAAACAAATTGCAAATAGATACAAATCTGCTAACACAAAATCAGAAACTAAATACATTGCACTAATGCCAACCTTGAAACAGAACAACAATTCTTAAACATTACAGACCAGGCAGTTCACTTTACCACTCATGGTTGCTCCCAATAATTCTTTTTGCTTGTGGTACGCTCTATAACAAGCAGGCACACACAGCCCAGGGTTAGAAGGACACTCAGGGCAGTACATACGAGTCTCCTTCCGCGTACCTCTTCGCCAACAGACTCTACATCTCCTAGTGGGAAAGTCTTTTGAGGGTGTAGGAGGAATGTGATCAGGAAAGTGGCGATCTTTCAATCGAGCCACATCCTCCACCACTCCAACTCTAGGAACACTTGCCTGTTCCACAACAACAAGGCTGCCTATGACAGACTGCTGAAACTGAACAAAAGTCAACTTTGGCGCAGGAGAACACTCCTTGAACACAACAAAAGCATTGAAAGTTGCTAAATTGAAGAGATGGATGGCCAACTTCTTATACCAAATGTAAGCCTTACGAATAGCAGTGTAAGGTTCCAACCTCTGATCTACTCTATCAACACCACCCATGTGCTTATTGTAGTCTAAAATGCACACAGGTTTGCGCACTTCAGCAATCTGACCCCAAACAGCCACAGGTGAAGTACTCTCATCATGGATGGTAGTCAGCATGTACACATCCCTCCTGTCCACAAATTTCCCAGCTAGTAGTTCATCACTACGCAAGGAACTGCACTGTCCCCTCTGAAGTTTTTTGCAAACAAGCTCTTTTGGATAACCTTTACGGTTAGAGCGGATTATGCCACAAGCAAAAGTGTCCACTTTGAACAATTCCTTAAACAATTGCACAGCAGTGTAGAAGTTATCAAGGTACAAATGGTGGCCTCTGTTAAACAGTCCTCTAGCAAGATCCCACACAATTTTCTCTGAAACTCCAAAAGTGGACGGACAACCAGGGGGTCAATAGTGGAATCCCTACCAGTGTACACACGCAAATTAAAAACATATCCTGTCCTACTCTCAGACAACATATACAGCTTAATTCCATAGCGTGCCCTCTTGCTAGGAATGTACTGCCTAAAAACCAAACGGCCCTTGAACAGGACCAAAGACTCATCAATAGATATTTCTTTCCCTGGAGTATAGATCTCTGAAAATCGATCCACAAAGTGATCAAGAACAGGCCGAATCTTAAAAAGACGGTCACATTCAGGGTGATCTCGTGGCAACGCCAAACCATTATCAACAAAATGCAGCAAAAGTAAATACCGATCACGAGTCATAACTGCAGGAAATATGGCCGTTGCCATCAAGGGACTGGTAGACCAATATGAACCCATGGACGGCTTCCTTATCAAACCCATCAAAAAAGTCAAACCCAAAAACTTCTTCATCTCTTCCAGATTTGTGGGACTCCACCGGGTAGGTCTAGAATGGGGCCTAAGTCTGGCACTGTTGTCCCTCAAAAACTGTTCAGCATACAAATTAGTCTGCTCAACAATCTCACCCAAAAATACATCATCCATAAACAACTGAAAATACTGTATAGGCAAATAATGTTCACAATCCACTCTACACCCTGCATAACCACTAAAGGCAGGCAACACCGGCTGCACCATGTTTGGATCAACCCAGAGTCCAGCACTTCCAGTAGGAAGCCTAGCAGCCCCAGGCTGCAATCCAGATGCCTCTTGCACCATCGGCACAGTAGTATCCTCCTCTAAAACAGGCACTTCATCTGCACTGAGAGTACCTTCATCATCCGATGATTCCATGTGGAGAGAAAACTCACTGCCTGAATCTTCCCCTCCCTCCTCTCCCTCAGACGCACTGTCAGTCTCATAATCCTGCTCAGAGGAAGATTCAAGAAGCAAACCAACCACCTGCTGAGCAGTCATTCTACGGCTAGCCATAATGCTTACTAATAAAGGTTACTTGTCAAACAAGTCAACAACAACAAACCCTTTGTAAAAAAAGAAATAAACAAAATGTAGCTTTATCACAAAGACCTATATACTCCAACACTATACCACTCACGTGACAGAAGCAGCTAGACTCACCACCACCTACTCTGCACAGACACAGTAAGGATCAACAATATCCCACTAAAAAAGAAGGAAAAAAATTACACATAAGACAATGCAAAACATCGCAAATAATTTCATGCTCTGAACACTAACAAATATGCTGCCATTATGACACCACTTACAAAAAAATTCATTCATGCATGACAATAATACTCATTTGGAGTACACACAACAAAAATATTTTTCTTACCAAATAAATGCAATTACGCAAAACTGCAGAACAACCACTGCCGAAACCGCAAACAGGAATCAAAAGCTTTACACTAGAATAAAAAGGAGAAAAAAACATTACAATCACATATGCAAATAATGCACCAGTCCACACACAATCCACCAGCCAAGCTAAGGGGTAGGTGGGCCAAAGAGTATAAATAAAATATTCACCCCCGTAAAAGGGGAGCAACCCTTGCCCTTTTGGCCACTCCCCAACACAAAAATTAAAAAAACCCTGGTGTCTAGTGGCTTCTGCCCTCCTTGGGGGCAGATGGGCCTAAAAACATACTGCTATTCTGCCACCCAAAGAGGGCAGAAATGGCCACAATCATCCTCCCATAAAGGGGAGCGACCCTTGCCCAAGGGGACGCTCCCCAACATAAAAAAAACCCCTGGTGGCCTAGTGGACCTACAAAAAAACAAATCAGCCGATCTGCCCCTCAGGATGGCAGAAACGGCCAAATTAATGCTCCCCAAAGGGGAGCAACCCTTGCCCAAGGGGCCACTCCCCAAAAACAAATCCCTGGTGGTCTAGTGGGCCAAATATAAAAAAATGGTGACATCTGCCCCCCCAGACTGCCACAAACAATGCCCCCAAGGGGAGCGACCCTTGCCCAAGGGGCCACTCCCCACAAAAAATCCCTGGTGGCCTAGTGGCCATACAAAAAAATCAGCCTATCTGCCCACCCAGGGGGCAGAAACGGCCAAATTAATGCTCCCCATAGGGGAGCGACCCTTGCCCAAGGGGCCACTCCCCTCAAACAAATCCCTGGTGGTCTAGTGGGCCCAATTTTTTTAAAAAACATGGCGATCTGCCCTCCTGGGGGGCAGACACAGCCACAAATATTGCCCCTAAAGGAGAGTGACCCTTGCCCAAGGGGTCACTCTCCACAAATAAATGCCTGGTGGACTAGTGGGAAGATACCTTTATCTTCCGCACACGATCTCTCACTACTCAACTCTACTCTCAACTCTATTCACAACTGGATGTTAGCTCACCAACTCATTCTGAATCCCGCCAAAACTGAATTCCTCCTCCTCGCTACCTCTCTCTCACCTCCTCCTGTTCAATCTTGGATGGATCAGCTGAACCTACTCAACAACAAACCCATCATTGTCGACAGCGCTAACTCCCTAGGTGTCAGTCTTGACAAAAGACTCAACCTAATCTCCCACATCAACTCTATTGCTAAGAACGCACGTTACCAGTTGCGCCTTCTATGGGGGATCCGTCGGTTCTTCCCGGAGAAAGACTTAAAAACCTTGGTACAATCTCTGGTTCTCTCAAGACTGGATTATTGCAATTCTCTTCTGATGGGCCTACCCAGATCCCACCTCTCCCCTCTCAAATCCATCCTCCATTCAGCAGCTCGCTTCATTTCAGGGTCTAAATGAAGTGACCACGTCACTCCTATCCTGTCCTCTCTTCGATGGCTTCCGATCGAGGCAAGATCTATTTACAAAACTGCCTGCATCACACACAAAGCCTTACACATGTCCTCCCCTCGTTACCTGGTGAATAAATTGAAATTGTCCGGTGGCTCTCGCCCTTCTCGCAATGCGGAAAAGCTTCTGCTTGAGCCCTCCCCGTCTTCAAAAGGGAAAGATCGATGGCGCAATCCTTCTCAGGCAATGCGGTGAGAATCTGGAACTCGCTTCCCCCATTGCTCCGTGTCAACCTCCTCTACCCGGATCTTCAAAGCTGACCTCAAATCTCTTCTCTTCCAAAGACACTTTCAGAACTAATACTTTCACTCTCAGCCCACTCTAGGAATTTCGCTCTTCATTGTAAATTTGTACTTTATTCTGTACATTCCTCACCCTTGCGTGCTGTGCTGGATTTGTGTACCCTTCATTTTAAGTCTCCTGTTTAATTCACGCCCTCTCTACTCCCTCAAGGAAGTTCTTCCACTATAGGAAATTCTGTACTCCATGCCTATAGAAGTGCCTTCCCAGTGTGTTCTGAGTGACTGCCACTTATTGCAGTATTATACCTCTATTTGTATTTTGTATCTCATGTATCATGCACACCTGTCACTTTTTCCTCTTGTAACGCATACCTCTTTTTGTATCTTGTTTGTTTTATTTGCACAATTGTCACTTTTTCCTCATGTAATGTAACGCTTCCTTTTGTATTATGCTCACTTGTAACCTTCTCCTCATGTAATGTTACTGTTCCTATTGTGAAGCGCTCTGACACCTTCGGGTAAAGCCCCAGCCCTGCCAAGTATCACGCAACAAGCGTTAGACTAACGCAATTTCGTGTGGTGATCCGCATCACCGCACGAAAATGCAAAGTCACGCATTAATAGAGCCTCGTGAAGTTGCTGACAACAGCTTACGCAGGAGATGGGAGCGCTGCTATTAGCACTCATCTGGCAGCTCAGTGTATGTGACAGTCTAGTCAGAAGTGCGCTGCTCTGCAGCGGCAGTCAGTGAGATGGCGTCACAAGACTGCAACATTGTCTCCATGAATTGCGTTGGCGCGATCAGCGGGCGGCAGTTTATGCTTAAGTTTCGTTTGGCACAGGCAGCCCCACCGTTCCTCGCACTGTTGCCTGTGGCTTTCTTCATGCAAGTACGTCCCTGCGACCGCACAGCTGCTGGAGACTCGTCGTCGCTTGGCTCTCCGTCACTGACACTCAGGTCAGACTGTAATATCGGACTTTAAAAATATTTAATTTTAGAGCGTCACTGAGCAGCGCTCAGCTGACACATCATGACGATGGTAACCACTTTACCGCCGGCTGGTGGTGAGCGTGGACCACACGGAGCAGGCTGAGAATATAGCCTGCCCTTCCTCTGAGTTTATTTGATTTCATCGAGGGCCCAGGCCGCCGAGGCTCACGTGGCATTGTAGGCTTCGGATATCAGCGGTGGGAGGGGCACTGAGGGCACGGGGCTGAGGGGATTTCTCAAGGAGTGCGAGAGACACGAGACTGCAGCCAGTTGCTGCTTCATGTTGTATCGTGAAAGAAACTCCTCTGACTGCTCTCTGAGTTGCGCTTGAGTTTAGTTGCACTGAAAGGACAAGCACGTAATAAAAGTCCAGATGCAGCAGCTCAAACTAGCATCGTGATTAATCACTTCTATACAGTCCTCTGTGCAGCTCTCTACTCTGCTCAGCTGACAGTAGGACCGGCTGCCAGAGACTCGTCGCTGCCGTGGCACACATTTACTTAGTGCTCATTCTCAATATACTTAATTTAAAGCTGAGCGTGCGTCAGCATGAGCCTGTAGCTCACTGCTTGTGTCCTCGGGCTACACTGAAATGGTGCCTCTGCAGGCTGGGCAGCGAGGTCAGCATACAGTGGCTCTAGATAACTGATTTATATTATAGCAGCTGAGATCTTTTACTGCGTGATATGATGACTTTTGGGAGCAAAGCTAAAGTACTGCTTAAGATAACTGCTAAAATATGTTAGCACCCTTCCATTTTTGCTGCTTTACAACACTTTGTAGAGCTTCTTCGAATTTCCTGTTGCTCAAATGGATCTAATTAGTGATATTTATATATTTACCTCATCTTCATTGCTTGATTTTGCACTCGAGAAAGTGTCACTCATAGTTGTTGAAATGTCACTCATAATTACACTGAAATTATGGAATTGTCACACATAGCAATCTGAAACCTTGGCAGCTATGAAGCCTGCGCTATATAAAAAAAATTGCCCCCCCCCCAGGGGGGCAGAGCACCAAAAACATATGGCCCCCAAAAGGGGAGCGACCCTTGCCCAAGGGGCCGCTCCCCAAAACAGTATTTTCATTTTTTTTTTTTTTAAATAAAAAATTCCCTGGCGTCTAGTGGGCATTCCTGCTGCACGATCGCATGATCGTGCAGCAGGAATACACAAAAGAGGCATCAGGGGAAAGGAAAACCCTTTCCTTTCCCTCGATGCCTCTTTTGTTTCAAACCCCCCCTCCCCAGAGCCAAAACTCACCTTATTCCCCGACGCGCTGGAAGCAAATGGCTTCCAGCGCGTCGGGGAACAAAGGGAAACCCCCAATGACATCAGCGCGCCTCGCGCGCTGACGTCATTGAGGAGGAGGGGGCGGGGGGAGGCAGGGGAAGCCCTTCCCCTGCCTTCCCCCCAAAAAAAACAACAATTGGATTCCCACGGGGGGAGCGCCAGCGCTTCCCCCGTGGGTGGTCTCGTCATGCTGGACTCGTCATGAGCACACGACCACTGTGTGCCATGACGAGACCAGCTCGTCATAAGCATCGAAGGGGTTAAGGAGAACGTACAAGCATTTTAGCACTGGTTAGCAGTGGTAAAGTGCACATAGTCATAAAGCCAAAAAAAACAAACTCAGCAAAATAGGAGGGGTGAAGGCGAAACGTTTGGGAGACTATCACCCAAGGGATTCAGGTACACTTTATAAATGGTGCCAGTGCGATCATTTTTCATCACAGGATACATTGCATTTTATCATGTTTTGTGATTTTTATAATGACATACGGAGGAGGTTTATAGTCCCCTACTGAGGGGAAAGGGTTTCTTACAGGCAAGACCTGCTTTAATGTATCTTCAACTGTTAGATGACACCTGGAACATTTTTAATATTGCTAGTTTTCTTGTTGCTGCTGTTCGCCTTAGGAAAAGGAGATTTCCTATGACTAATGATGTATGAATTTTTAATGTATCTTATCGTAACTGTTTTATTTGATAACCTTCAAGCTCTGATGAATTATAGATTTTTTGTAGGAATTAAAAAAAAAAAATGTATATCGCCCATCTGAATTGAATGATATTATTGTTGTTTTATGTTTTGTGTATTGTACTTTTATGATTTTAATTAATCGAATAAAGTGGATTGACTGACTGACTGAAATGGTATTTTTCACTTTTTTAAGTCCTGAGAAAGCTTCTCATTCAAGAACAATCTTAGTTTGCAAGGAGGCTTAAATATTTTGATCTGCCACGTCCTACATTCCCTTTTGAGGCACTTGTCCAAAGTCTTTGCCCTAGCACAAGTTATTTTCAGAGACACTGTACTGAAGTTATTCACTTCACTTTTCCAATCTACCATATCCAAAGGCCCAACTGGGCCTGAGATCCCTAATGTCTAATTTGCTAGTTTTACTGAGATGTAGACCTAATTCGTAACTGAGTCCACTTTAGTCCCACTGCTCTTCAAGAAACAGCACCTTGATCCATTTTGCCCCAACATGGCATTTCATTGACCCTATCCTACTTCCCTTTGCCTTCTGGCTGCAACAGCCAAGCATGTGACCAATTGTACCCTTCATCCCCCACAAACATTAGCCTATGATATTAACTGCTCCTGCTCCATCGGCCTTCCTGAAGCACTTTCAACTTCTAGAATCCTACGTATCATTTAACCACAAGATCCTACTATGCCATATGTGTAAAAAATAAACTAACTGTATTTTTATGTGTATTAGCCATCTAGAGACCTCATGTTGTAGATAGCAGGGGAATCAATTGGCAGGTTGCTACTGGTGTTGGAAGTGCAAGTTTCACTCAGAATATCACACTTTATTCTCACATGGCAGAGGAAGATAGTGTGAACTTATAGACGATGTGCTCTTATTTTAGCTTATTCGACTCCGTCAATAACCCCTAAGAGAAAAAGATGAGAGAAAACTGTTTTCCCTTAGACATGGTTCATAAAATCCCAGCAGAGGATCAGCATTTTTTGCAAGATAAAATCACTTGGGAACTCCCCAGAATTCCTAAAAGAGTGTCTCACCACCAACAAATGGTTTATATTGTGACACGCCTTTATATGTGCTCATATTTGTGACTCTCAAGATCTGGCATTCACTACAATGCCCCCATGTCCTGTAATGGCTGCCACAATATGTTTGCAAGCTGAAGTTGATCACTAGGGAGTTGATTGACAGACTGCTGCTGGTGTTGGAAGTACATATTTCTCTCAGCATTTCAGAATATTTTACTGACATAGATGAGGAAGATGTTTGAGAATTTATAGAAAATGTGCCCTAATTTTATCTTTATAGAGAACAAGCTATAATTTCTAAAGGAAATGCTTTAGGTTTTACAGCATTGATTCCATCAAAATGGTGTTTAAGTGTGCCACACGTATGTCATAAATACAGAGTGTTACCACTCCAGTTGTTCATCAGTTCAGGTTGAACTGTTCGTATTGGAGCAGGGTCAAAGATAATTTGCATATCGGTGGGTCCACACTGGGGTAGCCTGGTGTGCAGAATAACAATGGACTGGGATGAAACCTAAAGTAATCAGCAGTATTTGAGATTAATTCAAGCATTCTATCCATCATTTTTTTGTATACTTCAGGCGATATCCTCAATGCGACGGGTATCTCCAGACACCTGACTGGCGAGACACAATCAAGGGGAAACCGATCTTGAATTGCTTGATTTCTGGTCCAGGATGGACCTGGCCTGACAGTTTGGGCTGGACTGTTCCTTTTGAAGCGGGGCCAAAGCTGATTTGCATATGGCTGGGTCCAAACTGAGTTGTCACGGTGTACACAATATTAATAGACTGGGATGCGGCCCAGGTAATTACGAGTGGCTGCAATTAATTCAAGCATTCCATCCATCACTTGTTTGTATACTTCAAGTTGTTCTTTAGAACACTGTGTGAAACTGCAATAGAACATTGGAAATCAACAGAAAGGCTGCTGCTGCTGTTGGAAGTACATGTTTTACACTGAATGTCAGTCTTTTTTTCTCTCATGGCTGAGGAAGATAGTGTGAACTTACAGAAAGTGCGCTCTCATTTTAGTTTCTGGAGAAACTCCGATAGCAGTTTTCTTTCGAATATGGATTGTCAAATCCCAGCAGAGGGAAGCATTTTTCACAGGGTAAAACCACTTAAGAACTGACCAGAATTTCTAAAATGAGTATAGCACAACAAACAAATGATTTATATTGGGTCAAATATCTGTTATCATCCTTTATATGTGCTCCTTTTTTGTGACTTCCAAAACCTGACATTAACTACAACATTTTAATGGGGAGCATGTCACTGAGTTTTTAATCACTGTTACAACATATTTTCCAGGTTGCGGCCAGTCAATCAGTAGAGGAGTCCCTTTGGAACCCTCAAACATGCCCCTCAAGGTAAGGGTGTGCTTTAGTTTCAGGGTGCAGGAACCATGTCTCTGAGCACTGTAATGACTTCCGTAACATGTTGTTCAAGTCGTAACCAGCCAGTCAGGATTGACTAGTTGCCTTTAAATTGGCCAATCAGTGCATATTGAGACACCAGCATATAGCAATAAAAAAAGATGATGGACGGAATGCTGAACATTGTCAAACATTCACCCCAGCCACAGATCTGGGTTAAATCCATCATTTTTCTGCTCACCATGCCACCCCAGTTTTCACCCAGCCATATGCAAATCAGTCTTGACCCTGCTCCTCATTGGAACAGTCCATATTGAGACACCAACCATCCAGATATAAATTTTTTAACCATGCTATGCAAAACCTGAATCTCTCCATGAACACTAATTTCTTGAAAATAGCTGAGCAAGTTTATACTAAATCACAAAAAGCAAGCGTTCTGAGCAAAGTTTTAACATTTTGCCTTAATAAGTGTAATTTCGTTCAGGCAGTTTTCTGGATTGGGAACAAAGTTTCCTAATGGAATTAACGTGGTAAATTGCACTTTAGGGACCCACCATTTTTCTACGTCCCCCACTTGATGGATCAGAAAAAAACTTTCCGTGAAGGAGCAGAGGTGGATGAACTTCTTTTGGGAAAATTTGCATAGATTTGTTAAACCACGCCAAAGTATTATCAAAATAAAAAAACGCTTTTCTATGTAAACTCCGACCTAATTATAAATACACAGTGATGACTGTCACTGTGATATATATATATGCCAAAATGCGTTACAGTGATGGAATAAAAGAAAACGCAAATGAAATCAAGAGAGTTGTGTCCCCGTGTTGGCGTCTGATCTCTAGTGGGGGAATCGGAAGTGGTGCTTATATATATATAAGAAGAAAGAAGACGGTAGTAGGAACATGCTTGACATTGATTCTAATTTATCCCTGGAGGATGCCAATTTTATTTTGGATTTACATCAATTGGAGGAGAACATTATGGAGATTCCCAAACAAGATAAAGGCAGGATACTCAAGGAACTTGGTTTTTCCCCAATTCAGCCAGCCACAGTGGTTTAAAACCTAAATCAGTCTTCAACCCCAATGTCCCCTTTGACAACATTGAAGCCTTCAATGCAGTAATAATCAAAGAAATCAACTCACTGCGTGACCGGCCCCTGAAGAAACAATGTGATAATTTGACATTAATACAAAGAAGGGCGCTGACTAATTTAGCTAATGATGCAACTATAATTATAAAACCCTCAGATAAGGGAGGGAATGTAGTTGTAATGGATGTCACCCAGTACAATGAAGAAGCATTAAGACAATTGGGAGTCATTGACTGTTATGAACCCATTGGTTGGGAAGAATATAGGTCTTCTATTACCACATACCACGAATTTCTAAGGGAATGGTGGGTGGCAGACTTAATAGATGATGGGGAATATCACTTTCTAAAAACAGAAAATCCCTGGGTACCTTGTTTTTACCTATTACCCAAAATTCATAAGCACCCTACTAGACCACCAGGGAGACCTATCGTGTCCTCAAATGGAGGACTCTTAGAGAATACATCTATTTTTCTGGATCTATATCTGTCCCCATTTGTTGTGGGTTTAAGTTCCTATTGCAGAGACAGTACGGATTTTTTACGCCGTATCCATGATATAAAATGGGAAGAAGGTTTTTGCATGATAGCATTAGATGTTTGTTCATTGTACACCTGTATCAATCAAATTCAAGGGGTGGAAGCCTGCATGTATTATTTTCGAGGAAGGCACATATCCTTATGGGAACATACAGTCATGCTAGAACAAATGATGCTTTACTGCCTGAATCAAAACATCTTTATCTTTGGTAAACAACTTTATCGTCAAAAATCCGGTACAGCGATGGGCACCTGCTTTGCCCCCAGCCTAGCAAATCTCTTTCTGGGCTGGTGGGAGGAGCAGGTGGTCTGGGCCAATGAAAATGATCAATATACTGAACACATCCCAATCTGGATACGGTATATTGACGACCTGTTCCTGATTTGGGATGGGCCGCAAAATTTGGAACATGAATTCATAGAGAAACTGTCAAATAATAATTTGAACTTATCTTTCACATATAAAATCAGTAGTGAGTATTGTGAGTTTTTTGATGTCGCAATTAATATCGTCGACAATCAAATGGTCACTAGCCTCTTCAGAAAAAAGACCGCTGGAAATACACTTCTCCACGCTGCTAGTAATCATCCTATTCCCCTCATTAACAGCATCCCCTATGGGGAATTCCACCAGGCACGTCGTAACTGTAGTTCTGAGGAAGGATATAATGAGGAACGTAAAACAATGGAATCAAGGTTTGCCCAACGTAACTACAACACTAAAGTGTTGTCTAAAGCAGCCAAAAAAGTAGAGAAACTAACTCGGAATGAAGTGTTATTCCAAAGCAAATCATGTGTCCAAACGACTACTAAGAAAATGGTTCCTCGCATGATTACCACCTATAATACTAGGTCAGGTGACATTAGGCGTATTATGAAAAAGCATTGGAGTCTACTAGAAACTGACCCAGTGATAGGTAAATGCATTGGCAAAGCTCCCCAAATAACATACAAGAAATCAGGATCTCTTAGGGACCGGCTGGTCCAGAGTTATCCTAGGGAAACAAAACATGAAAGTTGGCTTAGGTCCCCGAAGGGATTCGTAATTTGTGGCTCCTGTAAAGCCTGCAAAAACAGTAGGAGCAGAGATCACTTCATTAGTAGAGGCTCTAACATCAAAAAGATCACCAAACTCATTACCTGTACCAGTGACTTTGTTATATACATCTTACAATGTCCCTGTGGTCTCAGGTATATTGGAAGCACAAAGTTGCAGTTAAAAACTAGAATTTTACAGCACATGAGAGCAGTGACCAATCGTGACTTCAGCTACCCCATGGCCAGGCATTTCTCTGAAAAACACCAAAGCAAGAGTTTCCTTCTAGAATTCTGGCGAATTGACCATATTATGCCACACCCGAGAGGAGGGGATCGAGAGAAACAATTAAGGATAGCAGAATCTAAGTACATCATTGAGCTCGACACCAAGATACCAGTGGGGCTCAATAGTGGGGAGGAGTTGGCCACCCACATTGGTTTAAATTAATCCTTTGAAATAATCTCTCATAAACTTGAGTGTGTGATGACTGCAATTCCTTGGCTGACTAATACCTGCAACATTGAGGCTGTTCTTCTGGCTGTAACCTGTGTGTAAGGTCTCCATGAGCACAGCAGTGGCTGTGCAGTTATATATAAAAAAATTTCACTTTTAAGTAGGGGGTCAGGTAGTAAGGGTAGGGGTAGCACACTATGGATACCAGTATTATGATGATCCTTTAACTACTTGGCTGTTTTCAGTCCTAGTGGATAGTGTATGCTTTTTACATCCCTTTGATTGTTAAATTGAATATTATTTATTCTATTCAATTTATCCCTTCGACCATGTATGAAATTGATCATGATCGTACCTGTCACCCTCACACCATTTTCACTGTATATAATTCATTTCACCTTTACACCTGCACCTGTACTTGTACTCATCATTGGTATTATCTGCACACATGCATAGTAACACGTTCTGCCCAGATTATTTCTTCATTGAAACACACTATACTGCAACTTTTCTTATGGGGTACATTACCCGCTAATGCTGGTGTTGTTTGCTTGGTTTTCAAAGCTTTTTATAAAAGGGTACATTACCCTGGATTGATGATTCAACTCTATGTCATTGCATACACATGCATGAATCTCCATGAACACGTGGTGTAATTTGCATGGGATTCTGACATACTACAGCTTTGAATTTGAATATCGCCTTTATTTGGGTTGCATAGTGTGAGATATATGAAATTGGAGTATCTCCCCATACAAATACACATTGTTTTCTTTGTGACTGATATAGCGCATGGTAGCAAGTTGATATATATATTTCTTCCATGTTTATGATTTATTTTATCATGAGGATAATTTGCAGGCTCAGCACAACAATGTTGATATGTATTTTACCGGCATAACTGTCCATTTATCTTGATTTATTCTGATGTAATTTTGCATCACATATTTCAACTATGATTGATTGGGATTGCAGTATGTTTTCTATTTTCATGAACTTGTTCTAGTATTTCTATGGGAATTTGAACGTGACAAACTAACTTGATAAAGGCATCGCCGAAACGCGTTGTTTGTGTGCACAATACATTTGTGTATAGTCCTTTGGTGTGCCGCTTGGTCTTTGCTGGAATTCTGCATCGTCCTTCTACTTTGATTTATAGACGGCTGCTGCCGCCGTCGCAGGCATCGGCATCGCTAGGCTGTGGATCGGCATTCTGCAGCACAATCCCGGAAGCAATATATATATATATATATATATATATATATATATATATATATATATATATATATATATATATATATATATATATACATATATTACCTACTGGCGGTCGCCAGTAGGTAGTTATAGTTAGGACCTCGTTTCTATTCA
The DNA here is from genome assembly GCA_963921515.1 of Calotriton arnoldi. Lineage (NCBI taxonomy): Eukaryota > Metazoa > Chordata > Amphibia > Caudata > Salamandridae > Calotriton > Calotriton arnoldi. The sequence goes on from CAWUFW010003681.1 coordinate 201,038, forward strand.
AAAAGCGTTTTTTTGTTTTCCCAATAACTTTGGCGTCGTTTTACGAATCTTCGCGAAATTTTCAAAACTAGTGGGGCGCTCCGGTAAGCTCCTGTCTTGAAAGTTTCGGGGTGATTAGTCAAGCGGGGGCTGAGAAAAAAGGGGGTCCCTAAACGCATTTTCCCCATGTTAATTTCCATAGGAAACTTTAGACAAAGCTACAGTCCGAACTGCTGAACGGAATTACACCAAATTTGGCAAAAAGGTAGTCCTTGGTTCAGAAAGAGCCCTTTTTGTTAAATGGTGTAAATCCGTCCAGAAGTTGCTGAGAAATTAAAAAAAGAAAAAGTTTCGATATCTGAGCACCGAGGAGGGTTCCCGAACCCTCCCGGGCACGAGCTTCACTCTGATTGGCTGTCAACACTCCAAACCAGGCAGTGTTGGCAGCCATCTTCTGACTCCGTAGAACCGAGTTACAAGAAAACAGTGAAACAAAGTGAAAAATGAAGAAAAGGGGACAGGGTAGAAACACCCTGACCCCCTAGGCCTGCTCAGGGGGTCCCACAAGGACCCCTGGGGCCAAAAAAATCATTTTTTAAAAATAATTTCAGCAGAATTCGCATTGGGGTCACGAATCCCGCCGAAAATGTTGAAAAAAATGAAGCGCGGGCTCCTGCGCTTCATTTTAATGAGGCCCCCGGGTGGGCCAGGTCCCGGGGGCATCGTCAAAAAATAATAGCGGGGGCCCACAGGGGCCCCCGCAGCCCCAGGGACCGCCACCTCCCTGGGGCTATGCTGATTATGTGCGGGGGCACGTGGCCCCCCCGCAGCCCCGGGGACTGCCACTTCCCTGGGGCTTTTTTAAAAAGGAAATGCGTGGGGGGGACCAACCCCCCCCACGCTGCCCCGGGGACCACCACCTCCCCAGGGCTTTTTCAATTGTATGCGGGGGGCACGCGGCCCCCCCGCAGCCCCGGGGACCGCCACCTCCCCAGGGCTGTGTTAAATTCTTTTTTTTAAAAAAGAAGTGTGGGGGGACAAGAGCCCCCCACATTCCCCGGGGACCACCACCTCCTCGGGGCAATCTTTATTTAAATGCAGGGGTCCGTTATGGACCCCCAAGCCCCGGGGACCGCCATCTCCCCGGGGCTTTAAAAGTTGGGAGGGGGACCGCACGGCCCCCCTCCTGGAGCCCGTGATGGCCATGGGGACCGCCACCCCCCAGGGCCGGCTCCTGCAATGTCCCGGGGTGCCCACCCCCGGGACACTGCTGTTTGCTATGGCAGGGCGGGAGCACGGCTCCCGCCCTGCCATAGCAAATGCTGCTTTGCTTCCTTGAAGCGAGAGCAGGGAAACCTTCAATTTGCGCGAGTTATAGCTAGTTCAACTAACTATAATGGCCGAATTTCTCTGGTTTTGTACGAATGATATGTCCAACTAACTTTAACATCCCTGAAACCTGTGGTTTTTTCAGTGAATTTCTAAGGTTTTTTAAATGCTAATTTCTAACTATAACGTCCCTGAAACCTATGGTTTTTTCAGTGAATATATATATAGATAGATAGATAGATAGATAGATAGCTATCTATCTATATATATGTTTGTTTTTTGCAAATATATGTAGTAGACAGTATGTTTTTGTTTTTGTTTCAGTTTCAAAGAAGCTTTATTCGACTGAGCAAGTCATAAAAGCATTACGAATAAAAAGATTTAAAATCAGAATTACAATAGGTTAAAATCTGAGTTAAAACATTTGTGCAAAGAGCAATCAAAGCAATCATTATATTACACATAGTATGATAAAACAGAGTAAAAAACAATAATAAAAGCAACAAGTGCATAACAGTCTCAAGCACCTTGGCAGGCGTAATGGACCCCACAAGACCTGGTGTACACACTCATACACCTACACAATAGTGGGGGATTTCATTGTGATCATCGACCAGTCCTGATTTGTTTGGAGCGCATGTGCCACATCCACCTCAAGAACTTAGCCACCGGGATTGTGTACCTGAGAGGTGGATCAGTGCAAAGTATTCACAGGGCTATGTTGTGTGATCTTGTACCCAGGTTCTTACAGAGCTGAGCCAGCCAAGCCTTTCGCTGGACAGCATAGGCAGGACAGGCAAAAAGCACATGCACATATGATTCTACATATTTGGCGCATGCGTAACATTTATTGTCCCTGTTGGGAGACCATTTGGATGTAAAACACTTCAGAGGCAAAGATCCTGATCTAAATTGGAAGTAACGTTTTCGATCCATGTTTTTTTTTTATAGTATCCCAGTATGGCTCGAGACTCGGGCATGGGGATAATCTGCAGGAAGTGCCCCGAGAGCGATGTCGGGTCGTAGCGCCTAAACTCATCTTGTGCAACCATTTCCCAGTAAGTTTCTTTGAGGCTGCTTTTTGTTGGGATCACTTTGGTGGAAGGGGAGTCCCACAGATGTGATAGGCCCATTTTATTGAACAAACTACTCAGATCGCGCAGCCAACTAATTTTATGAAAGCGATCCAAGTTTATAACGTCCCTTAAGCCCTCTATGTACACTGCCAGTTCCTGCGTGCACCATATTCTGCGCCAGAATAGAATATGCCGTAACCTGGCTAGGTCCATCAGGGCTTTCCTGCCTAGATCATTCCTTAGAGGGAGAGTGGGTGTACTCTGTGGCATACTAGTGTTTGCAAGCAGAAACGCATTCTCAGCTGTTGTTAACTGGGTCATGTTTTCTAGGCCCCACAGCTCGGTCCCGTAAAGGACTGAGCTCACCACTTTGGTGTTGCAAATTTGGAGTACCGGGCTTAGGGGCTTTGTCAAAGAGGTTTTAAATTATTTTCTAAGCATTCCAGCTAACTGCCGATGCTTTAGTGCCATGACTTCGATATGTGGCTTCCACCTCATGTTCTTCTGCAGTTTGATACCCAGATAGATGAAAGCATCAACCTGCTCCAAAGGCAATCCATCCATCATCATTTTCCCTCTAAACGATCTGTGCTGATTGAATGCCGTGAACTTTGTCTTAGCTGTATTAATTTTGAGACCCCATCAGGAGACAGAACTCTTCAAAACGCTGGAGGGCACGTTGCAATCCACCCGGTGTTTTGAAGATTATCAGCGTGTCGTCCGCAAACATTAAAATGGGAATTTTTCTTCCAGCTAAGACAAGAGCATCAGCGTGGGTGGCATCAAGGAAGTTTGCGACTCCATTTATAAAAAGAGAAAACAATGTGGGAGCCAACACGCATCCTTGGCGAACACCCTTTCGCACAGGAAAAGGATCTGTCTTGTTTCCAGCCGCCCCCCAATGTATTTGTGCATAATTATCCTCATGGAGACAGACAATCAGGGAGAGTAAATCATGTGGCATCCCCAGCTCCTTCCAGACCTCCCACAGTTTATTTCTTGAGACCAAGTCAAAGGTGGATTTTAAGTCGACAAAGGCAATACATGCTGCCTTTGCCGAGATTGATTGTCCGCCAATATATTAGAACAAAATGAAAGACCTGGTTGATGGTGCTGATATGGGCCCTAAAGCCTGCCTGGAGAGGGGTGAGGATAGAATTGGCCTCGATCCAGGCCTGGACTTTGGCCAAAACAAGCTTAGCCATCACTTTCTGTATGGAATCTATAAGGCTTATCGGCCTATAGTTACCAGGAATGGATTTGTCACCTTTTTTGAATATGGGAATTATCTCCGCCCCCTGCCAGGTAGCCGGAATAGGTGCACCTTGGGATATGGTGTTAGCAAATAGTAATATGTAGTTGGACCATTTTTGTCTATCTTGCAAGAAAATGTCGGCAGGGATACAATCCAGCCCTGGGGCTCTACCACCTGTTAGGGCGCTGAGTGCACCACTGACATCTGCCTCTTCGAATACCCTGCCAACAGGGAAGGGGTAGATCGGGAATGGTAATTTATCATTTGCTTCATCTTCAGCGTATTGAGTGGCAAAATGGCTAACCCATACGTCAGGGTCAACGTGATTTTCCGGTGGCTGTGCTATTCCACCCCTACCCCATTTGACCACGTTCCAAAACCACTTGAAGTTATTGCTATCGCAAGCAAATTTTAATTCCTGCCATCTGCTCTCATCCCAGGATTTTTGGGCGCAGTGGATAACATTCTTGTAGGTAGCCCTAGCATTACGCACTCTAGCCATAGCACCCGCCTTAATTGCTTCCCCAAGTGCTTTGCGGGCACGCCTGCATTCGTGGTTGTACCAGTGATGGTTAGGCATGATAACTTTCCCCCTGGGCTTACATTGTTTTAAGAAATGCCATCGGATTTTTAAAAACAGTGAATTGTGCAGCTGTGTAAGTTCTTTGGCTGATTCATGGGAGGTGAGGCATGTCTCCATCAGACTTACGGTACACTCAAGCTCACTACCTATGATGGATAGTGTTTCTGGACAAGTGAGGATCCTGGGCCATTTAACTTGGCGCATATTATTTGAGACTAAAAGGTCACTAGTGATGGGTGCGCTGGCCAGTTGTACTGGTTCACTAAGGTCCCTAAATATAAACTGTGAGCAGAGAGGGTCATGATCGCTCTCTATGCGTGCCTGAACGGCCATGTCCTCAAGAGTGTGCCATAGGTTCAAACTGACTAGCAGATAGTCAGTGCGGCTGGAATGGTAACCGTTGTTAAATGTATTTGAGTTTAGTCTGTCGAGGGAAGAACGACCATTGGCAGCTCTTAAACCATGCTCCAGACAGAGAGCTTTTAATTGGATAGCGGCCTCAGTCCACAGTTTAATCGGGTGTAATTTCAAGAATGGGACACCCCAATGTTCATCCTCTTCCCTCGCTAGATCATTGTCCTCGCTATCAAGCGGTTCAAATGTGGTGTTTAGATCCCCAGCAACTATAGCTTCACCTTCCCCTGAAAGGGTATATTAGAGCCCGCCTAAAGTGTTGATGGCTTCAGATCTCCGCCCCCCACTCAGGCCTCTGGCATATAGTAGACATTAAACATCTTTAAAAAAAAATCTACTGCTGTAGAAAGTTAGTGAGCATATATTTGCAAAACAAATTAAAAAATAACTTACTTGAAAATGTTTTTTAAAAAAACGGGAACTGAAATCAGAAATGAAAGCAGAGCTTGGCATCCCAGCCCTTGTACTGAAGTGGACTACATTTTAGGTGAATGTGCGCATGTACAAGTAGAAAAGTCTATCAATCACAATAAAGAGAGCCTCTGACTGTAGTGGACACACCCATTGCCCCTTGCTCCAGGCAGGGATGACTGGAAGCAAAGTGTAAATGACACTTGAACAGATCAATGGATGAAGAGGGATAACAGAAAACCCATTTATGTATGTATATATATATATATCACCAAAGTCACGGTTGCCCATTGAGGAGACGCCACACAACAGGGGGTTATCACCTTTTTAATCGAGGGAACACAGGTAGGCAAAAGCACAGTCTCCCCCTCAGTGCGTGCAAAACCCTACGCGTTTCGAGCACTCCTGTGCTCTTGGTCACGGGCAAAGTGAAGGCAAAACAAACGGCAGTTCAAAGGAGCCTTTGTTAAATGTAGTAAGTCCCGCCCTTACGGGCGTGTGCCGCCAGGCATACTGGTCTTTGTGGTTCCCTTTTGAATTAAAATCCCAAGTGGGTGCCGTTTTGTGTCCCAAAATAACTTAAAAGTGTTACCCAGTGGGTCGGGCAGGAGCTGCACATCTCGCCAGGCTGTTAATAACATCACTCGACCTGGCCCTCCTGTTCCTCGGTGTTTGAACCTTCGAAACACCAGGTCCGCATCGCTCGCAGCAGGACGTCTCCGCGACCTAGGCCAGGCCGCATAATATCACCAAAGTCACGGTTGCCCATTGAGGAGACGCCACACAACAGGAGGTTATCACCTTTTTAATCGAGGGAACACAGGTAGGCAAAAGCACAGTCTCCCCCTCAGTGCGTGCAAAACCCTACGCGTTTCGAGCACTCCTGTGCTCTTGGTCACGGGCAAAGTGAAGGGCGGGACTTACTACATTTAACAAAGGCTCCTTTTAACTGCCGTTTGTTTTGCCTTCACTTTGCCCGTGACCATGAGCACAGGAGTGCTCGAAACGCGTAGGGTTTTGCACGCACTGAGGGGGAGACTGTGCTTTTGCCTACCTGTGTTCCCGCGATTAAAAAGGTGATAACCTCCTGTTGTGTGGCGTCTCCTCAATGGGCAACCGTGACTTTGGTGATGTTATGCGGCCTGGCCTAGGTCGCGGAGACGCCCTGCTGCGAGCGATGCGGACCTGGTGTTTCGAAGGTTCAAACACCGAGGAACTGGAGGGCCAGGTCGAGTGATGTTATTAACAGCCTGGCGAGATGTGCAGCTCCTGCCCGACCCACAGTGTAACACTTTGAAGTTATTTTGGGACACAAAACGGCACCCACTGGGGATTTTATTCAAAAGGGAACCACAAATACCAGTATGCCTGGCGGCATACGCCCGTAAGGGCGGGACTTACTACATTTAACAAAGGCTCCTTTGAACTGCCGTTTGTTTTGCCTTCACTTTGCCCGTGACCAAGAGCACAGGAGTGCTCGAAACGCGTAGGGTTTTGCACGCACTGAGGGGGAGACTGTGCTTTTGCCTACCTGTGTTCCCTCGATTAAAAAGGTGATAACCTCCTGTTGTGTGGCGCTCCTCAATGGGCAACCGTGACTTTCGTGATGTTATGCGGCCTGGCCTAGGTTGCGGAGACGCCCTGCTGCGAGCGATGCGGACCTGGTGTTTCGAAGGTTCAAACACCGAGGAACAGGAGGGCCAGGTCGAGTGATGTTATTAACAGCCTGGCGAGATGTGCAGCTCCTGCCCGACCCACTGGGTAACACTTTCAAGTTATTTTGGGACACAAAACGGCACCCATTGGGGATTTTATTCAAAAGGGAACCACACATACCAGTATGCCTGGCGGCACACGCCCGTAAGGGCGGGACTTACTACATTTAACAAAGGCTCCTTTGAACTGCCATTTGTTTTGCCTTCACTTTGCCCGTGACCAAGAGCACAGGAGTGCTCGAAACGCGGAGGGTTTTGCACGCACTGAGGGGGAGACTGTGCTTTTGCCTACCTGTGTTCCCTCGATTAAAAAGGTGATAACCTCCTGTTGTGTGGCATCTCCTCAATGGGCAACCGTGACTTTGGTGATATATATATATATATATATATATATATATATATATATATATATATATATATATAAAATTCACTGAAAAAACCATAGGTTTTAGGGACAGTTATAGTTAGTTGGACATTGCACTCGTACAAAACCCGTGAAATTCCCCGTTATAGTTAGTTCAGCTAACTATAACTCGCGCCCCGCAATGCACTGCTGATGACGTCACATATTACATCACTCATGACATGGTCAGTGACATCACTGATGACATCACTGATGACATCTCAAATGACATCACTGATGACATCATCCAGTGACTGTGTGTTTCTGTAAAGTTTAAATATTTTTAATATATATAGGGAAAGGCGTATTGAAGAATGAGTGGGTGTATAAGTGTGTGTATGGATGATTTAGTAGGTGCGTGACTAATTCTATAAGTGAGTGATTAAACGTATCTTACTGAATGCATGGGTTAGTGACTAAACTGGGTTAATGTCTGTATCTGTCTGTTGCTGTGTAAGTGGCTGCATGGGTTTGTGAATAGCTACATGAGTGTCTATAAGAGTTATTGATTTGTTGTCTGAGTATCTGTATGGGTGCCTGAGTGTTTGTGTGGATGGGGTGTGTGCGACTGTGCATAGATGTGTGAGTGGGTGATTCACTGGGTGGATGGTTTCAAGAGTGCATCTGTGATAGACTGTATGGGTGGGTAAGTGTGTGTAAGAGTGTGTTAGTGAGTGAATGTATGTCCCAGTGGTACATGTGTGAGTAACTACATATGTGAAAGGCAGTATATATGTGTATTGGAGTATATAAATAGCTATAAGCGAGAGTGAGTGATTGTGATAGTGGCTGTATGGATGAGTGTGTGCTTGTATCAGTGATTGTATAAGAGCGTAACAATGTGCTAGTATTTGTATGATTAAGTGAGCTGGTGTGTGTATAACTGTATAGGTGAGTAAATGGCAGTGTGTTTAATTATTTGCATGACTGACTAGGTGTGTGAGTACCTCTATGGATGAGTGGCGGTGTTTGAGTGTCTATATAGGAGTAAGAGTGCATATGATTGTCCTGTACTGAGTGACCATAAGTATGAGTGACTGTACGGGTGAGTGAGTGGATGTGTGTGTGTAAACCTAAGAATAAGTGAGTGGGTATGTAGTTATTGGTGTTGGAGTGTCTATGGTTTTGCGAATGGCAGTCTGTAATTTAGATTGGGTGTATCAAAGGTTATATTAGGGTGTGAGGAGGTGCATCAGATTATCACGTGGATGATGTCATCAGTGATGTCATTTGAGATGTCATCAGTGATGTCATCAGTGATGTCACTGACCATGTCATGAGTGATGTAATATGTGACGTCATCAGCAGTGCATTGCGGGCGCGAGTTATAGTTAGCTGAACTAACTATAACGGGGGAATTTCACGGGTTTTGAACGAGTGCAATGTCCAACTAACTATAACTGTCCCTAAAACCTATGGTTTTATCAGTGAATTTCAAAGGTTTTTTAAATGCTAATTTCTAACTATAACTTATCTGAAACCTATGGTTTTTTCAGTGAATTTCAAAGGTTTTTTAAATGCTAATTCCTAACTATAACATGTCTGAAACCTACGTTTTTTTAGTGAATTTCAAAGGTTTTGTAAATGACAATTTTTAAATGTATTAATTGTTATATTAATTTTTTCATACTGATTTATTACATTTTTAGAAAAAAAATTTTACATATTTTATTTTTTAAATTACATTGTAATTACATTATACATTACATTACAAAAAATACTTTCTCAGAATGAATTACTTTAGTTTAAATACTTTGCACATAGGCAATAGACTTTTAAGTACAGTAGTTACAGTTGTTGCAATGGGCACCACATTTTCAAACACAATGCAACATTCAGCTCAATGTGAATTTCTAGTTAAATGCAATTAGTTACTTTATGGATTACTTTTCTAACCACAGGACTGGATCCTAGATTCAGTCCTGGTACATCTCCTGTAAACAGTTGAGTAAAAGCGTTTTGGTTACAGTCGTGATTTTTAAGGAATATTATTGTATTTTAAAAGTTGACACTTAGAAACTTTTTCTCATAGAATCACCAATGTTATCCTATGGAAGGAAATTCACTTAGCAGGTAAAAACTGTTATCGTTACTTTTTCTTACTCAGTGTTGGATCCTGGATCCCGCACTGGTGCATCTCCTGTAAACAGTTGAAAGAATGCGTTTAAGTCATTCAGGCGATTTTTAAGGAATATTTGTAGTTTGTGAAAATCGACACTTTGAAACTTTTCTGCTGAAAACCAGACAATGGATTCCTATGGAAGAAAATATAAGTTACTGGTAAGTACGGTTAAAATTACTTTTCAGGACCAGTACTGGGCTGAAAGATGCAGCACTGAGGTCTCTCCTGATAACAGGTGAGTAAATCGGAATTCGTATTTCGGCTGATTTTAGAGGAATATTTTAAAGTTCCAAAACTCCACACTTAGAAGAATTTCCAAGTGAAACCAGTCAATGTTAGCCTATGGAAGGAAATTCAAGTTACTGGTAAGTACGGTTAAAATTACTTTTCAGGACCAGTACTGGGCTGAAAGATACAGCACTGAGGTCTCTCCTGATAACAGGTGAGTAAATCGGAATTCGTATTTCGGCTGATTTTAGAGGAATATTTTAAAGTTCCAAAACTCCACACTTAGAAGAATTTCCAAGTGAAACCAGTCAATGTTAGCCTATGGAAGGAAATTCAAGTTACTGGTAAGTACGGTTAAAATTACTTTTCAGGACCAGTACTGGGCTGAAAGATACAGCACTGAGGTCTCTCCTTATAACAGGTGAGTAAATCGGAATTCGTATTTCGGCTGATTTTAGAGGAATATTTGTATGTTTCAAAAATCAACACTTAGAAACTTTTTCAGCAAAAAGCAGGCAATTATATCCTATGGAAGGAAATTCAAGTTACTGGTAAGTACGGTTAAAATTACTTTTGAGGATCAGTACTGGGCTGAAAGATGCAGCACTGAGGTCTCTCCTGATAACAGGTGAGTAAATCGGAATTCGTATTTCGGCTGATTTTAGAGGAATATTTTAAAGTTCCAAAACTCCACACTTAGAAGAATTTCCAAGTGAAACCAGTCAATGTTAGCCTATGGAAGGAAATTCAAGTTACTGGTAAGTACGGTTAAAATTACTTTTCAGGACCAGTACTGGGCTGAAAGATACAGCACTGAGGTCTCTCCTGATAACAGGTGAGTAAATCGGAATTCGTATTTCGGCTGATTTTAGAGGAATATTTTAAAGTTCCAAAACTCCACACTTAGAAGAATTTCCAAGTGAAACCAGTCAATGTTAGCCTATGGAAGGAAATTCAAGTTACTGGTAAGTACGGTTAAAATTACTTTTCAGGATTAGTACTGGGCTGAAAGATGCAGCACTGAGGTCTCTCCTGATAACAGGTGAGTAAATCAGAATTCGTATTTCGGCTGATTTTAGAGGAATATTTGCACAATGGTGAAGGGAGGGGGCGGGGCCTGAGGTGACATCTGTGCAAACGCGCCCCGTGGCGCGTTTTAAGTTGGGGGATTAAGTCCCCTTGAATCATGAGGGTCCCTACGGGCCAACTAGCCCACCAGGAACCTCCAGTATGCGCCAGGGGCTGCGTTGCAGAGACATGTACAGAGGCCACACCCCTTTTACACCTCTCTGCAACGCAGCTCTGTGGCGCTTTCTGGACGTACCTGTTGGGCTAGTTGGCCCCAGGGACCCTCAGGATTGAAGGGGATTTAATTCCCCATCTTAAAACGCGCCACGGGGCCTGTTTGCACACATGTCACCTGAAGCCCCGCCCCTCCCTTCACCACTGTGCAAACGCGCCCCGTGGCGCATTTTAAGTCGGGGGATTAACTCCCCTTGAATACTGAGGGTCCCTGGGGTGCAACTAGCCCACCATATACCTCCAAAAAGCGCCACAGAGCTGCGTTGCAGAGAGGTGTAAAAAGGGGCGTGGCCTCTGTACACCTCTCTGCAAGGCAGGCCCCTGGCGCATACTGGAGGTTCCTGGTGGGCTAGTTGGCCCCCAGGGACCCCCAGTATTCAAGGGGAATTCGTTCCCTGGCGCGTTTGCAGAGTGGTGAAGGAATGGGGCGGGGCCTGCGGGCCCGATCGTTTTTTTTTTTTTTTCCTGAAGGGGGCTCTATGGCCCCCTTCCTTTTCCTATTTTTAGGCCCTGGGGACCCCATCCCCCAGGGCCTTACCCCTTTTTAAAAATAAAAATAAAAAATAAAAACGGGAAGGGGGCCGCGTGGCCCCCTTCCCTGGGCCTGTATTGGCCCCGGGGACCCCATCCCCCGGGGCATGGCCTCTTTTTTTTATTTGGAGGGGGCTGCGTGGCCCCCTCCTCAGGCCATTAAGGCCCCGGGGACCCCATGTCCCGGGGCCGGCCTTGCACTTTTTTTTTTTTTTTAACTTTTTTTTATATTTGGGGAGGGGGGCTGCGTGGCCCCCCTCCGTGGCCACTTATGGCCCCGGGGACCCCATCCCCCGGGGCCTGGCCTCTCGTTGGGGACTGTGGGAGGGTCCCCAAACCCCCCACAGTCCCGCCGGCTCCCCGTGTCCTACTGGAGCCGGCATTGCTTTTACACATGGGGAGCAGCTAACATGCTGCTCCCCATGTGGAAAAGCAATCAGCTTTGGATATTGGAAGAGAGAGCAGGTTTCCTTCTCTCTCTTCCAATATCCAAAGCAGTTTGCAATGACAGGACGGGAGCCGCGAGGCTCCCGTCCTGTCATTGCAAACAGCAGTGTCCCGGGGGTAGGCACCCCGGGACACTGCAGGAGCCGGCCCTGGGGGTGGCGGTCCCCAGGGCCACCACAGGCTCCAGGAGGGGGCCGCGCGGCCCCCCTCCTTACATTTTGAAAGCCCCGGGAGGTGGTGGTCCTCGGGGCTTGGGGTCCAAAACGGACCCCCATTGTAATTTTTCTTAGTGCCCCGGGAGGTGGTGGTCCCGGGCGTGTGGGGGCTGGAGCCCCCCACACAGGTTTTCAAAAATAAAAAAGAAGCCCCGGGGAGGTGGCGGTCCCCGGGGCTGCGGGAGGGCTCAGAGCCCTCCCGCACCATTATACATAAAGCCCCGGGGGGTGGTGGTCCCGGGGCTTGGGGGGCCCTTAGAGGCTCTCCACACATAAAATTAACCCCCCCCAGCATGCCCCCGGGACTTGGCCCACCCGGGGGCCAATTAACATCGAAGCGCGGGAGACCGCGCTTCAATTTTTTTTTTCGGCAGGATTCGCGCACCCTGAGCGCATCCTGCCGATTTAAAAAAAAAAAAAAAATTTTTGCCCAGGGGTCCTTGTGGGACCCCTGAGCAGACCTAGGGGTCAGGGTGTTTCTACCCTGCCCCCTTTGTGCGCTTTGCGCACTTGTTTCTGTCCCTCGGTTCTACCGAGGGACAAAATGGCTGCCAACACTTCCTGATTTGGAGTGTTGACAGCCAATTAGCATGCAGCTCGTGATCGGGAGGGTGCGCGAATCCGACGCGGCCATAGATATATATGTACTTTTACTTTTGATTTTCTCAGCAACTACTGAACGGATTTACACCATTTAACAAAAGGGTTCTTTCTGAACCAAGAACTACCTCTTTGCCAAATTTGGTGTAATTCCGTTCAGCAGTTCGGGCTGTAGCCGTGTCTAAAGTTTCCTACGGAAAATTGCATGGGGAAAACGCGTTTTGGGACCCCCTTTTTTCTCGGCCCCGCTTGACGAATCCCCCGAGACTTTCAGGGTAGGAGCGGACCGGAGCGCCCCACAAAGTTTGAAAATTTTGCGAAGATACGTCAACCGGCAAGAGAGTTATTTCAAATAGAATGTCGCGGATTTCCTATGGATAATAGGTTGTAACTATAACTATCTACTGGCGACCGCCAGTAGATAAATATATATATATATATATATATATATATATATATATATATATATATATATATATATATATATATATATATGAATATTTATTAGTTTTTTTGTGGAAAACAAGGTAATACTGTCTCCAGGCCAGAGCTGAAAATTACCTTAACTACGAACTAGATAATGTATTTCCAATGTAGTGAATCCAAATGAAGTAGCTGTGTTGTAAAGACTGCACTGTAGGTGCATGAGTGGCAGTGACATTCACCCACACCTGACTATTCTATTTAATTATAACTCACACCTAACACATTCTTAAGACACAACTATTCATAGAAAAAGTTTCCTGAATTGACCCAAATTTAATTCCATATTGAAGCTGCTAGAATGTTTCAAAATACTGTATTTTTCCCATTCTATAACACTGCTGCATTGCGTTTTGTCTTGCTAAATCTTAGAAAAGAAATGCTATTCTTCTTTAATAATGTCTAGACCATGGGGATACTTATTAATATTTTATATATACCATGTCAATTAGTTTTTCAGTTCCTGCACCTCTGTTTAGTGGAAGGTTATTTCTTTTTCCATTATGTGTTCGTAGAAACCCTCCACTGGGAACTGACTTCTTGGTTAATTACTTATCTAGACTTATAATTGAAGATTTTAAAAAGTAGGGATATGAATAATCTGATGACACTAGCAGGTTTTTGAAATGATTATTCATGAACCTGTGGATGATGTTAATTGCCTTTCTCTGTCTTTTCACGCAGCGGATGCCAATTTTTTGTAATTGCAGAATTTACGGAACATGTAACATTTCAAAACAACATTCTTCTCATGTATTTTACATGGCGGCACAAGTGCTCTGTATGAATTATTTCACCTTGTCTGTGATTTATACAAATATTTGTTTACCGTTTTCCAAGAAACGTATGTATGTTGCCTGGTGTCCCATTTAGAAGCAAACTAGCTATTTAAGCAATGGGTTATCATTGCTATAACATATGCAAATTAGGTTCTTAAATTCTAATTTGACAACAGAGTCACTGAAAGAATGAATATTGTTAAAGCACTTGGGATATAACAGTTTTAGACCAAAATCAATTGCAGTATAGTTGTCATTTTCTATTACAGAAAAATCACACAAAATTATTTCTGTGTGCAAACTGAGAGACATGTTTTCATGTTCATGGCTGCAGGAGGGTGGGGGATGGGGTAGACAAAACTATGCAGGTCCCGGCCAGTCCATGTGATTGCTTGTCTCAATATAAGGGTTTCTTTGCAGTATAGTGAGCAGTGATGACCTGAGCACTCACGCCTTACACAAAGGTAAATTCAGTTGCAAACGCCCGTTTATGAATGAAAATAACAATTTTCGCCTGCCAAGAATCCACAAATAAGATAAAAGCATTTACTACTGAGTATTTCTTTGGCACAAGTGCAGAGTGTTCCTCAGTAGTAAATTCCGTTCACGGGGTGTGGAGTGGGCATTATAAGGAATGGTTTACCTTAGAAGTTTGGGAACACCCACAAGTGTACATTTATGGGTATTCCCAAACTTCGGGCCTGATTACGATGCTGGTCGGCCATCCGATTGCCGCGGCTGCAATCTGGTGCAATCTTGGTTAGATTGCACCCATGACAAAAGTGGAGTTGTTCAATATAGAGGTACAATCATCACAGAGTATGCACTTGCATTATGGGGGATATTCACAAGAACGTGCGATAAACATCGGCAAAATAGGCTAACGCAATTTTCCATATCGCGGGAAAGAAACTCTGTGTCAACGTCGTATTCCCAACACGGAATACGACGATTCCGAACATGCAATAGTTTCCCGAGACCGCCTCAAATGTCCGCGATACAACTACAGCGACGGCGATAAAAAAGGAAACCTGAACGTGAAAAAAGTTGCGATGGGCCCAACTGCGATAAAAATCCAGCGAAAAGCAGCGCCAGGCCCGCAAGTCCCACAAGTAAGGCGGGAACAATCACTATAAAAGCGGCAAAAAAAAACACCTACAAAACACAAACAACTGCGAAGCACCATGGAGGGAGCCGGAGCAAGTACAGAGGACAAGTACAAGCCCCACGGAGGACCAGCCTGGGACCTCGGGGACAGGGAAGGGCAAGGAGAAGAATAAGAGGAACCCACGTCTCAGTCCGCAGGAAAACAGGATCCTCATTACGGAGGTGACAGAACACCAGCACCAACTGTTCATCACCTCCACTGTGACATTGGCAACTAAAAATACAATATGGCAGTCCATCTTGGCCAAGGTGAATGCAGTCGGAGTGAAGAGAAGGGAAGTGGACGACTGCAAGAAGCGCTGGACTGATGTGAAGCGCAAAACCAAGCTGAAAAACGCTGCCAACCTGAGAGCAGCAATGCAGACTGGAGGTGGGAGTCCAGCGACACACCAGGAGCTGGATGAGATGGAGGAAATGGTGACCCGAGTCATCATTGGGGAGATGGTGGCAGGAGTTGGTGGACCGGACACTGCACAACATGACCTGAGCCAACAGCAACAGGGTGAGTAACGACCAGGGACTGGGGGGATGGGGGAAGATGGGCACAATGGCACACATGCACAAGTAAGTAGAGCACATCTGCAGACAAACCATGCCCAAGAGTCACAACTCCGACCAAGAGCCCAATTTACCCAAGTCTGCAACATCTCAGCACTGTATAAGCACAGAAGTGAAAGGCACACCGCCTGAAAGGGAGAAGGGCCAGCCAAATCAGAGCTGAAGGTGCAACACACCCACAATGCAGCACACACACATGAGAATCAGAGCACCTCAACATTGATAACAATGTGGTACAAACTGCAACACTCTCACAACAGAACAGAGGACACAACTGCTGCCGCTTGTGTGTAGAAAATGGCCATTCGCATTTGGCATAGCAGGAAACTGTGAGATGACAATGGACAAGTACAACCTCACATCCCTGATGGTGTAGAAATGTCAACTGTCCCGCATCAAATAGGCATCTCTTCACAAACAGTCACAATGTACATTGTCATGCAGTCCATTAGTAAACTTGTACAATGCGTGAACATACATGTGAACACAGTGTCAATCTGCATCTCCCCTTCACATTGCAGAGGGAGAATCAACACCTCCTGCAGAGCAGACACAACAACTCAGCACTGATGGCGAAGAGGACCTCCCCAACATCGACACCGACGCCCTCCGGCAGGTCATGGACAGCTTCGGCACCCCAGCTCCAGGAGCAGGGCAGCCCAGCTGCATCGAGGAGACCCCACCCCCTGCATAGACCACACGGCAGGAAGCACCCACCACCACGGCTGGCTCCCAGGACCCCCACGACCAACACATGGCATTCCAATGCCGTGTGTTAGGGTGCCAGGAGAAGATGGCTGATCAGCTGCGGGTGGGGTTCGACCTCATGGCAGCCAAACTAGATGCCATACGTGGGTGTCTAAGTCCCATCAGGGTCCACTCACAGTCCCTAACGGACACCCACTGTCCTCTCCAAGCTCTCCAACAATCCATGGCTGACATCGCTGGAGTCATGACTCGGAGACAAGAACAACTGTCTAGTCAGAGTGGCTCCAGCGATGTCAGCCGGGAGTTGGGGCACATGCGGAGGATCATGGAGAACATGGAGCGGATGCATGCGGAACGATTGGCTGCCACGGCTGCACACCAGCAAGATGTAGCTGGGATCTTCCATGCCCTGCAGATCCTCATCATGGCATTGCCGCCACACGGCCTGGCGCGGATGACTGCTGCTGCTACTACTCCATCCACATCTCCGCCCCCTGAAGTGTCCGTGCCACACAGTGCGGCAGGCCAAACACCACCACCCACATGTGAGGCACCTGACACATCAGAGGATGAAGATGATGATGAATCTGGCTTGGTGGCAAGATTGAAGTGTTAGCATACATCACCGCCATATGGCCTGTTTCAGCTTGTTTCTGCCCTCTGCATCATGCCCTGGAATAACATCTTCCACTGTCCCCCGTTACACTCAGCGACACTCACCTTGGACCTCGACATGGACTGCCATATTTGGATTGGTTACCAATGACACAGCAATCACACTGCGGACTGAAGTCTTCCTCTGCCTATGAACCTGTCCATCCCTAAAGGACTCTGGCTGGCCCTCCATGGGGTGACAATGTAAAGTGGGGTTTGCATGGCCCTGTACTGGTCCAGCTTAAACACCCCCCTGAATGCGAATAAAACATTCAAATTCACACTGATGTGTCATGGCCCTGATCAATTAAGCATGAAAGTATTGATGAATGTAGGGACAGTGATTCCACATAAATGGTACTCCCTGGGTAATGCTATCAATGTGCATGTATGGCCGTGACTCAGATAGGCAGTGAGACACACATCGTCATTCAAAACAAGAACTCACATCACAGTTGAATACAAGTGAATGTGCGTAGACTTTATTAGCATAAGCGTGTCAGTACGGGCAAGAGAAGTGCCACAACATGCGGACCAATGCAGCAGTATGTCAGAATGAGGAACGTTGCCAAGCGCTGCTTTCCACTCCGGGGGAGTGCCTCACCTTTCACAGGTGTGTGTTACCCCGCGTGGTTGTCTGCCCACACATTTGGGGTCCAGGCGAATGCAGCCATGTCCACTGTTGTCGTGGGATATGTGACCAGAACCCCAAGATGCAACAAGGTGTCGGGACATGTGCAATGGGTTCCAAACTGTTGTGGCTGCAGGTACGTAGTTACACGTCCATGAAAGCGATTGCAGCTTCGTAGGCAATCATTTCCAACATGAGGTCGTTGTCGACTCCATCGAACAGGACGGCAAGGCTAGCCATTAGCAGGTCCGGACAGATGTGCTGCGCCACCCCCTGTCACCAATTAGCACTACAGCCCAATAGGGGAGCGGCTCAATGTGGCCACTGCACACGAGGAGTTCTGCAATTTCCCAGGTCCAGCTGCCAGCATGTATGCCAAGTATCCAGGCATCCCACAGACGGGTATCACGGTGACACTCCTGGTCATGGGCCAACAGGGGGCGCACACACATGTCGAAATCCAGTTCGGCTACCGTCCTGTTGGATAGGCAGACATCCATGGACCACTCGAATATGCACAATCGACAATGCAACACAGTCTGAATGCAGGTGACGTTGGCAAGGCGGAAGCTCAGCCGGTAACTGACCCGCAGCACTACCAATGGCAGTGCCCCCAGTAAATGCAGCATACGTGCACGGTACAGTTCCACGTGACAGGGGTTGTGCATGTGTCCGGGATGTTCTGCCATTGCGTTAGTGGCCCTGGTTGAAGTGGCACTGTTCTGACCTGCGCCAGTTCTGTGGATGAAATGCCACAGCTCGGATCAATGAGTTGTTTAAGTGTGCAACGGTTGTACGCCTGGGATGGTGTGGGAGTAAGTGTGAAGGCCATTCCATGCAAGATAACTCCGAGCAAGGACTTCTGTGTGTGGGGTGTGTATACATTGTTCTGTCGTCGGGCTGTGAGTAGTGTGGGAGTCGTCCTCAACTGCACTGTCAGGGGGTGCCGGGCACATGCAATTCCGAGGTCGGATGTGCAGATGTGCTTCCGCCTGATAGTTCAAACAAAGGAGCTTTCATCCCTAATGTCAGTTTGTCAACTGCTTGCATTCAGGAATTGTGATGTGGCTTGTTGGGTGTGGGGTGGGATGTGTGCGACTTTGGGATTCATGTTTGACATGACTTGCATGTGGCAAATGAGCGGCATCACTGTGTGTTACGTTGCCTCACAGCTGCTCCTCCCTCCCCCTGAGCCTATTCACTTGTGTTCGCTGCGCGGTTGCATCACTTGCACTCCAACGGCACACCATTGTCATGCCTGTCTGCGCATGTCCACAGGCCTGACAACGACACTGTGATGTTGGCCGTTGAAGGTGGGCGGCCACGTGAGTGTAGGCCTATGGTAAGGATAGTGCGGACACAGATGTAGAGTTCATGCCTGGCTGAACTCGCGCTGCGATTAAGGCTAGATATTTGGCTCATGCTGTGGCAATGCAGATACAGACAACACTTGGCATGTATGAGCCAAGACCCCGAGCGGTCTTGCGCTCCTTCATTTCTTCATTCGTGCGAGACCGCCGTCGGGGTGCATGCTACATTGCAACATTGTCAATTGCGGGCCGGGTGGCGCCGACACTACAACAGAGACACACGCATTGGTGACTTCCTTGTCCAGGCCAGAACTGAACCACGCCCTGAGCCCCGGGCTAATTCTACACACCCCTGCGCTGGACTGACGTACGCCGGCCCAGCCCACTCCGCTTACACTTACAGGGGGGACGACAAAGCAACATGTCCAAGGTCTTACGCACTGCCTGAGTGACATGCTTGCGTCCACTGTCCACAGCACGATGTGATGTGGTAGGGCCAGGGGCCATCACGCATACATAATGACCACACGGACACACTTAGATGTATGGTGGAGCTGGCTACGGGCATGTGCGCCCGGACCCTTTTTATTACCAGGGACACATTTGATTTGAGCGCCCTGCTGACCGCAGTGTAGGCCGGAGGCAGCGGTCAGCAAGGGCCCACAGCCACGTGGTGATGACTTGTGGTGCACTGAGTTAGTGGCACCTGAAGCGCTCAGTGGGTGCGCGGCTTGCGATGATGCGTTGTTTGACTTGGGGGACCTGCTGACCACAGTGTAGGCTGGAGGCAGTGGTCAGCAAGGGCCCACAGCCACGTGGCGATGACTTGAGCTGCACATAGTTAGTGGCACCTGGAGCGCTCAGCGGGTGTGCAGCCAGCGATGATGGCATGTCCTCGCAGGTCAGGATTGGATTTGATTTGAGCGCCCTGCTGACCGCAGTGTAGGCCAAAGGCAGTAGTCAGCGCACACATTACTCCGCGGTGCTGTGCTGCTGGGTGCGCTGGGGGCCTGTGTCGCGGAAGGCAGCGATCGGCTGAGGTGGCTGGCGGTCATGGCGTCGGACTTGTGGCAGGGTGAGGGGCGCCGCCCTGGCAGACACGTTGGCCACCCCGGAAGTGAACCATGCCCAGAGCCCCGGTCTATTTATTCACACTCCTACACTGGTGTGGCGTACGCCGGCCCAGCCCACTCCGCTTCCACGTACAGGGGGGATGACACAGCTACATGAGCGTGGTCTTCCCCACTGCCTGAGGTGAGATGGTTGCGTCCACTGTCCACAACACTGCACACACCAGCAGTATGTGTCCACAGGGACATGTCTGTGCTCTGCATACTGGAGTCTGTCCAGCACATCACCGCCACACTTGGCATTGTGTACATTTTTTTTTTTTTTGATTTTCAAAAAACCTTTATTGATAACAAAAAATGTATAGATCACAGCAAACTGCCTACATCCACAAATTGGCCGGCATTGCGATAACATGTGCGTGTAGGAGATATCTTATCAGGGTGGGGGAGTACACAGCAAGCCGCCTACAACCCTTCCGGGCCGGCCGCGTTGTATGGGGTATGAGGTTATAAAGAGAGCAATTGCATTATAATCAGACTGTGTTAAATGCTAACAATTAGAAAAAAAGTGAACAAATAAAAAACAAAGGAGAGGGATGCATACACTAATACACAACGACCATCAGGTGCATAACAAAGGTGCTGGTAATGTTCAGACAATAAGAACGTACAGAGTAGCGTCACATGGTGTCCCATTACATCCAATGTGGGTAAGTGTGCGGGCGAGGGCAATAGGGCCGTCAGTAAGGTGTTATGCGTCTATTACGGCGTCGTATCATCCACGTCAGCTGTGTGTTCCAGTAAGTAAGTGTGTAGGGGGCCCCAGATGTCTCTTGGGCGTGATGAGGGAGGTTGAAGTTCTGCATATGTGTGTAGTTGCTCTTGGCAATAGATTAAATCTTGAAGCCAGTCTTTAAATTTCGGCGCTCTTCCCCTGCCCCATCTACAGGCAACTCTCCTTTTAGCAAGGAGGAGCGCAAGGGAGGCGTATCTACGCACTTTAACAGCCAGGGATTCAGTGTATCCTAACTGGGCGGTTAGGGGATCCGCAGAAATGTGTAGGCCCGTCATAAGGTCCAGTGCAGTCAGGACCTCCACCCAGTATCGCTGTACAGGCGGACAGTCCCAGGCCACGTGTACAAAGTCTGCCCCCTCACGCCCGCAGTGATCACAGCGATCGTTATCTCATATCTTCAGTCGGTGCATGCGCGCGGGAGTATAATAAAGGCGGTGCACGTATTTGTAATGTATAATGCGGAATCTACTACTAGCTGATATATCACCCGTTTGCCTACAGCAATACGTCCACTGTTCCTCAGTGAGGGAGTAACCCAATTCCTCCTCCCACCGTTGACGGGCCAAAGGAGAACTATATTCCCTGTCATTCTGGACCGTACGATATAAAAGTGACAGCACATGTGCAGGGGCGTCTTGTTGCAATAGCGCATGTAGTGGAAGCATGGGTGGAGGCTCAAGGGGAAAGGTGGGCGTGATGGTCTATACGTCCTGACGGAGCCTTATGTAATAGAAACGTTCCAGGGGGGTAGGGTTCGTATCTTTAAAGAATTCCTCGCTAGTGCTGAATGTCCCCCTAGTGTACAGGTGGCCCCAGGTGTGGATAGAGAGTTTACGAAGAAGCCGGCGACAGCCGCCCTCCTCCGTAACCGGGATGTCTTGCCGCCCAGGAAGGGGCAGAAGCGGGGAATACATTAGTGTGCATTGTGTAGCTTTAGCAAGGTCGTGCCACGCGCTGACGGTGCATTGGACGGTGGTGGTAGCCAGGTGATGCGGGACCGCCGGGGTGCTGAGATAGGCAGTGCTTGGGGTGGGGGTCACATATCCATCTTCTATTGTGAGATATGGCATGAAGGGAGGGGGTTTCATCCAATATGCGGCATAATGTGCCTGTGCACAGCTAAAGTATAATTCGATATCCGGGATGGCGAATCCGCCTGCATTGAACGGGCGCGTAAGTATGTCCCACCGTAATCTAGCCTGTTTCCCCCCCCATGTGAGTCTTATGAGTTGGGTCGTAATTTCCGAGAAGAAATGCCGGCTGGGGGCGTAGGGGATGTTTACAAAGAGATATAAAAGTTTAGGTAAAATAACCATTTTAATAATAGCCGCTCTGCCAGCCATCGACAGGGGCATCGCGACCCATCTCGTAATTTTGTCGGTGATAGAGTCCAGCGCCTGCCCGTAGTTAGCTCGCATGAGTTCTTCGCGACTGCGAGAGATTATTATACCTAAATAAGTGAGGGTGTCATCGCACCAGCTGAGGGGGAAGTCTGGGTGGAACCTTTTAGTGGCTGCAGTGAGGGGATAAATCTGGGATTTGCTCCAATTAATGTTGACTCCTGACAATTACCCAAAGAGAATGAATAAGCGAAGAATGGGGTTCAGGCTCATCTCCGGGTTACGCAGATATAGTGTGAGGTCATCTGCGTATAATGAAATGAGTATTTGTCTTTCTGGATAAATTATGGCATGTTCACGATAGTGTTGTCGAATTTTAGCAGCCAGGGGTTCCACTGCTAGGGCAAAAAGGAGGGGGACAGTGGACACCCCTGTCTGGTACCTCTGCCCAGCGGAAAGGAGGAAGAGCGGATTCCATTCACCATTACGATGGCGCGCAGACCTGTATATAGCAGGGTAATCCAGGCCAAAAAGGGGGGCGGAAATCCCATGCGCACCAAGACATAGGAGAGGTAGTCCCATTCCAGGGAATCGAATGCCTTAGTGGCATCCAGGAATATAGCAGCCGCGTTAACTTCCGGGTCAATATCGTGGAGCAATGCGAACAAGATCCGCAAGTTATGGGCCGTACTTCTAGTGGGAACAAAGCCCGACTGATCCGGGAGGACCAACACCGGCATCAGAGGGCTAATGCGATTTGCGATGAGTTTAGCTAGGATTTTAGCATCGGTGTTTATAAGGGATAGGGGCCGATACGAATCTAGGTGCGTGGGTGGTTTGCCTAGTTTGGGCAGGGAGATTATGAGCGCTTCTCGCATGGAGGGGGGGAGAATGCCAGCTTCTCGGGCTTCCTCGAAGACATGCCTTAGTATCGGGATAATTAAATGCCGATATGTTTTATAGAACTCGGCCGGGAGGCCGTCTGGTCCAGGAGCCTTTCCCGATTGTAATTATATAATTGCAGATATGATCTCCTCATCCTCATGATGTGCCAAAAGGAACTCTCTTTGGCCATTTCCCAGCCAGGCTATGGCGGTGTCTTTGAAAAATGAATCGAAGACTACCGGGGCCTGTCGGTGAGTAGTGTACAGCGCTCTATAAAACCTTCTGAATGGAATTTGTATGTGAAAAACCGTCCTCGTCCTCAATTGCAAGCACTGTATTAGCAAACCGAGGAGGTCGGATAGTAGAGGCCAAGGCCCGCCCCGGTCTATCTCCCTCGCCATAACGGCGAGCCGTATGGTACTTCCCTCTAAATTTACATTCACGCTCCACTGTTTCCTGATAGTCCGTGAGCAGGGCACGCAGATGCGCCTGTAATGCAGGAGAAGGCGTGGCTTGTATGGCCGTCTTGGTCTGTTTTATGTCTAATTCCAATTTGCGGAGTATATTACGGATATCTTTTAGTACTCCACCACTTTTAGCCAGACAGACGCCCCGCATGGTGACTTTAAAAGCCTCCCATATTGTAGAATATTGTGGGACTGAGCCTTCGTTGCGGAGGAAAAAGTCAGTTATCTCCTGCTCTATCTCATCCTTAAAAACTGGGTCGAGCAGCGTCTGTGGATTAAGGCGCCAGGAGAGGTATGGGGGTTCTGCTTGTGGCGGACTGAGAGACAACAGCACAGGAGAGTGGTCTGAGTATGTGCGGGGGAGATAAGAAGTATGTGATGCCCAGGTTGCCAGGCCCCTATCAATCAGCCAATAATCTATACGCAACCAAGAGGAGTGGGCAGTGGAGTAGCAAGACCCCTGACGAGTTAGTGGGCAGTGAGTTCTCCAGGGGTCTACCAGGTCCTGGTCTTCAACAATGTTTTTTAGAGCTAGGTGTGCAGCAGTATAGTGGTGTGGTTGTGGATGTGACCTATCTAGGTGCGGGTGAATAGTAACGTTAAAATCACCCCCCCATATCAAGTGTGTAGTGCCAATGTCCTGGATTTTACCCCACAATATCCGAAAGAATTCCGGGTCATCTGTGTTCGGGCCATAACACGACGCCAGTGTGACAGTTTGCGCAGAGAGCCTGCCCCATAAGAGATTGTATCGGCCTTGTGGGTCTGCGTAGGAGCCAATGGGGGTGTATGGGAGGGTATGCTTTACAAGGATTGCGGTCCCCCGAGAATATGAGGAGTAGCATGAAAAGCCTCTGCGGCTTGCCCATTGAGTAGCAAAGGAGGGGGATGCGCTAGGAGGTAAATGGGTCTCTTGGAGCATGGCGCAGTGGATGTTATGACGGTCTAGATAGGCGAGAATATGTAGACGCTTGCGGGGGTCCCCCAACCCGCGCACATTCCAGGTCAGAAAATTATACTTGAGCGTTCTAGGACGGGACTCCATCGTGTGTTCGAAAAATAACAATGTCGTGAGTAGCAGTGTATGCCATAGTGTGTCGCAACAGCATCCTGTAGCATAATAACAGTACAATACATAAAAAGTGCATAAAAAACATTCCCCAATCCCACCCACCTCCCACAACAGCAATCCCAACCTGCCGTGTCAATTGCCCCCCCCTCCCTACCCGTCTCAAACGTTCTAGTCCCAACAGGGGACAGTGCAGTAAACTAAGCCCCATTTCACAAAGTAGAAAATTGTAGGGTTCACCTGGTGGGCAGCTGCCAGAGGGCGACCAGGTGCTCCTCACAGTGGCAAGGGTGTTCGGGGGTAGCAGTGGAAGTCCAACATGGCGGGGGTTCCGGTGTAAACCACAGTTCTTTTCAATGGTGGTCCATGGTCAGAGGTCAGGGTGCCCATGAAGGCGCAAGGGCACGATGTCCACTTCAAGCCCTCCAGAGACGTATCCAAGATGGGGACTTCTGAGTAGAGTCATGCATCACACAGTTTCCCCCTTGGGGAGTTGTGGCCTGGTGATGAAAGAAGTGCAAGCGCCTACTCAGCATGGGTGTGTCAAGGGCTGTAGAACCAGGACCAATGTGAACCAGTTAAAAGGGGGACAGTTCAGTGATGATATGGTACTGATCCAGTCGGAGGAGATCCCCAGTGCGTATGTAATAAGTGGTCAAATCCAACAACCGGCCATGGTTATATAGGGGTGTCCCAGGGTCAGCAGATAAGCGCGGCGGTGCAAGCAGGGACTCTTGTGTCCACAGTGTGTGAGTCTATTCTATGTCAGAAGCGCCTCTGTTTTCGTCGTCCTGGCATCTTGGAGATGAGCGGCCTTCAGGTTATTTAGGTATGGTCTTGATGAAGTCCTGGGTGTGTTGAGGGTTGGTAAAAAAGTGTTGTTTACCCCGGGAGGTTATCTTTAGACGGGCCGGGAATAACATAGCGTATGGGATGTTTAGTTGTTGAAGTTTCTTCTTGACGTGGAGGAACCTCCTCCTCTGCTCTTGCACGGCCATGGAAAGTCTGGATAAATAGAGATCTCCATGCCCTCGTAGTTGAGGCGACCCTTTTCCCTGGAGAGCCGGAGGGCCGTATCCCTGTCGCGATAGTTTAATAGCTTAGCTATGATGGGCCGCGGGGGGCCCCAGGAGGAGGGCGGCCCGCCAGGGAGCGGTGCGCCCTCTCCACCACGAGGCCCGATGAGAATTCCTCTCTGCCGAACAGGGCTATAAGCAAGCGTTCCACGTACGTCTCCATTTTCCCAGTAGCCGTTGATTCTGACACTCCTAGGATGCGGAGGTTGTTCCTCCTCGAGCGTGATTCTAACTCCTCATTTTTGGCTGCTATTACTTTCAACACTTTGTCCATTTCAAGGGTACGGCTGGTGGTAGCCCTGGACGTGTCTTCCAGGTCGGATATGCGTCGCTCAGCCTCAGTGAGACGGTCGTCGTGTTTTTCCACTCTATGTGTAAGTCCATCCATTCTAGCTGACATAGAATCCATTTTGGACTCTATCGATGTGAGGCTCGACTGCATAACAAGTAGTAGTTCCTTCAAATCCGCTGTGGATGTGGCCGGAGCCTCCACGTGTTCATCGTCCGGCTCAGACTGAGAGCGAGGAGTCTTTCGGGTGTCGAAGGTAAGTTTCGGCTGCCTCCCGTCGGGCTTCCCCATGGTCGATCGTCTGGTAGATCTCCGACTGGGTCGAGGTCGGGGGGGATCCGTGTCCTTCTCCAGGTAGATGTAGCCCGTGAGCTATGGCGCAGGCCAGTAGTGCCGCGCGGATTGCCAGCAGGGAGAAGTGGGCCTCGCGGCTCACAGTCGGCCCTCTCTGTATTTGATACTGGTGACGTGGCCTTCCGGAAGTCCAAAACAGCAAAGCTCCCACACGGCAGGTAGCAGCAGTCCCCGTGTCTGGCAGTTGAGAAGTACAGTGCTTGGGATGCTAGATATGGGGATGGTCTCCACGTTGTGCCAGCCGGGCCTCCACAGACGGCAGGGCCCAGGCAGTCCACCAGCATTCGCAGTGCCAGTGCTCAAGCCCACAGTTCTAGGACCAGCGGGGCAGCGGAGGTATGTGGGCGGTCAGTGGGTAGCAGAACACAGGTCTAGGATGGCACCTCTCGCAATTCTCACCAAGCGAGGCACTTCTAGGGTAAAGCAATCAGGCCTGGGCGAAGGTATGCTCACTGCCCAGACCGGGCCGCAGAAGGGCCGAACTCTGTAGAGGAAGGCGCCCCCCAGGGATCACAGCAGGGAGCAAGGTGTGTAGGCCCGTGCCGCAATTCCCGGATTGCCGAGGGCCCCCGCGAGCCGGGGATCGTAGCGGGGGGGCGGGGCCAAACGGATCCTTCGCGGTGCAGCCGCAGCCGATCGGGGACAGCAGGGGAGCTTTCTCAGGGTCCGGGCAGCCGCACAGCGTGTCCCGCGCCACTGCGGCCCGACCACCAATTCCGCCGGCAGCGCCAAGGATCCTCAGCAATAAGGCCCGGACCTCACAGTCAGGGCGACGGGCGATGCGCGTGGCCCCCCCGCTCTGTGATAGTGGAGCGGCGCCGGTCGTTCAGGGATCGCAGCGGCACTCACCCCCGCCTCCGCTCTCGGGATCGACCAGGTCCGTTCCAGGCGCCTCGCCCGCACAGGCCGCCACTCCGTCCGGCAGCCAGCAGGGCCGCGGCAGTCCCTCCGGCAGGCCGCGATCGTCACAGCAGGCATGCAGGAGAGGAGCAGCAGCGCTCAAGCATACCCAGGAGTCCAGTGGGTCCGTCGATGGGCACGACCTGCACAGCTGCACAGCCACGGGCACCCGGCCTCAGCATCCAGCAACCACGTTGTGCAGGTCAGTCCGGGCAGCGCGACTCGCCGCCATTTCAGGAAGCGCGGTCAGGGGGAGCAAATGGTGAATTGCGCAGCATACATGGCACGGAAATTATCTATTTTGGGCTTGCTGTGTTCCCTGCAGGGTAGCAGGTCTCGGGGAGCCGCCGATGGTGCATTATATGCCAGGATGGTGAGGATTAATGCTGGATTTCTCCCCCGAACTGCAAGAGCCTCACATAGGTGCGGCCATCTTGCTTGGCGCCCTCTAGCGCCCCCGGCATTGTGTACATTTTTATTCATGGGTGACTTGCCTCCTTCACACATACTTGGTTCCCACCTCTCCCCACATTCTGCACTTGTGTGGCTGAGGGGCCATGCCGTTTTCGGAAGGCCAGCTGTCTTGTTCTGCGCTGCCTCGGTGGTAGTCTGGGGGGGTGCGGGAGGGGGGCCTGGGGGTGGTGGCGGTGGGTGTTGTGGACCTCTTGGGTCTCCGAGCTGCATGATCATTAGATCCATGACATGTGTTGGTCTTCAGATGTGGCTCTGGGCTGGGCTCCCTTTCATACTCCAGGTTGTCATCCTGCTTAACACCAGTGAAAGGCAGATGTTAAATCCCTGCTGCTAACGCGCCTTATCGCCTGTTTTCGGGTCGCATCGCAGATCTGGCTGCTCGTTGTGAATATCGCGAAGTGGTGTTTTCATGTGTTTTTGAGCAGGTACGCCTACCCTGCATATCATTAGCGTTAATTGTCGCTCTCATCCATGGCGATGTGTTTTGCGGCAGCTATCGTAGGAAAACTGGCGATGTCGGCAGTTTGCACCAGCTTGTGAATAGGGCGATAAGTCTATTGCCACTTTAGCGGCGCTAAAGTGCCAATAAATCGGCGATGGCTCCTTGAGAATATGCCCCTATGTTTGTTCATTCAGTTAGGAGTACAATAATCATGCTGATGGTCTTTTACGAGTTCTTGTATTTTAGATACCGCTGACGAAGGTAACAATCCCGAAATGCATTGGGTATTTTTGAAAAAATCGTGACATGTGGAAATGGTAACTCTCCTATGCTAACTGTGAAAAGCCTGGAAGGGCAATTTGAATGTGTAAAATGAATTGAAGAATTTTGAAAAACGTGAAAAGAAATGGATTAAACACAGATAAACAGAAAGATTAAACTGTGGAAAATTGGTTAAAGAATTTTGATTCATTTTTTCGTACATGGATGCGGCTGTGCAGATTGAATGGGGACCAGATGAGGTTCCTTTTTTTCTTACATATGTGGGATATGCCTTGTGCACCATGTACACCATTGCAGGAGTGTGGCGGTCTGTACACAGTCCAGCCAATGGGGATACATGCTACCTACAGACTTACCAGCATTCTGGTGCCCACAGATGACTTGAGGCAGGTGGTCAAACTGCCATGGTCGGGTTGTTGGAAACCCACACGTAATCCGGACGGTGATCAGAGATCCCTGTACTGCCCTATGGATGATGGTCGGAGTCAGCAGTCTTTTAGCGGTCGGTTGGAGTACAGGAGGCATGCATCATAATCCATCGGTCAGACCGACCACTTCCGAGAAGATCACAGTGGTCAGACTGCCTCGAGTAGAACCGTGGAAGTCTGTCCGACCGGCATTGTAATCAGGCCCTTCATTCTCACCACGTTCCACCTTTGAAATGTCCAAGATGTACTCAAGCCAAGTGCTGGAATAAATCATGGCAAATGGAGCTCTAAAGGTCAGCTTGAGAAGTTGTATCATGTGGTCTGGGGTCAGCAGAGGATTAATTTCAGGGCGGCCAGGGGTAAATTTTGCTGTCCTGTCTAAGGAACATTTGGGAATAGTAAAACACATAAAAGCATGATCACGCAGAGAGGAAGACCTCCGCCTGCACATTTATTTTTGCCTGAATAGGGCACTATAAATTGTGATTTCTGGAAAGTGAAATATGTAGTTCTAATAGTTTAGCCCAGTGGTTCCCAAACTGTGGTCCCCGTACCCCTAGGGGTCCATGACACATTCCCAAGGGGTCCGTAGGCAACAGTTTTAAAAGCACCGAAAAGTTCCTTGTATAAGCAGCAGTTGTCCGGCAGCAATAAAAGTGTTAAGATAACTCTGGTGATTAATGTGCCTGCTGAAGAGAGATGGGAGTTTTGTCCAGTGGCAGCTTTGACTCATCTAAGGTAGCGCAGACGGTTAATATGCCTGCTGCAAAGAATGTGCACCATTTATTAAAAAAAAGGATTTTAGCTCAGTGGGTTACTGCTTTTGTCACAGAGATTCTTTTGTTACTGTGCAGTTCATAAGTTACAATCATAATCTAGCACAGTGAGCTATGAACTGCCATCAAAGTGCTACATGCAAACTGCATGGTACAAGTTAGTAAGTTATTGTTCTTTCTAAGTCTTTCATTATCCTGATGCTGCTAAAAACAGTTTGTTTGGGTAGAAAAAAATTCTTATTATTAAAGAGATGCTAACCACTGTGTTATGTTCTGAATCCAAAGTTTGTGCTTCTCTAGACCAAGCACTCTTACAAAATGTCTACCAGTATGGATGACGTGAATCCAACATCCTGTAGTCCCCTTTGCCTTGTGTAACTTTTTCTAAACACTGATTTACACACTTATGATTCGTTGTGTCTGTATGTGTGTGGTGTAAAGTGCTCTGACACCCTACACTGGTATGAGAGGTGCTATAAAACGAATTAAATATATGTGACAGAGGGGCTATGGAGAGATGAGAGGCACTGTTGGAGGGTGAAAGCGAGGGAATCATTGAAGAGCCCCAACAAAGATTGTTGTATTCTGGTGCATAGTAAGGTCATCATTTACTATGCTTTAAAAGCTAATACTATTCAACATATAATAACAAATGGGTTGTAGAATGCACCATTTTTCAAAAATTTTCTTTGGGGGAAAGTCCCCCAAAGCACCCTTTGTAATGGTCAGACTCACTCGTTGCACTTGGCGTGTATCATATGGGGACTGGTCTGACAATATTCGCTAGGGCTGCTTTGGACTTCCAGTCTGGCCCTGGCAGGAGCAGGAGCTGTATACCGAGAACTAAAACCAAGCATTGAAAAGTTAGTCGCCGAGATGCAACACCAGCCTTACCATTAAAATGTTTTGTTTTTGCAAATGTTTTCAATTGAAAATAATAAAATCTTTAGTAATTCGAGTATTTTTTGGGGTGTGCACTTGTTTGTGTATTTTTTGCAAATTATTGTTTAAATGTTGGAAATTTATATGTACAAATTGCTTGGGGGTACCCGGCCTCCAGTAGTGACTCAATGGGTTCCTCAGGAGTCAAAAGTTTGGGAACCACTGGTTTATCCTACTTGAGTCTTAAAAGAATTGCTTATTAAGGAACCCTTTGTTTTTTATTTGCTAACATGGAAACAAAAGATGTGCAGTTCAAAACAAAAAACCTGCTACAGAAATTTGGGACATTTCGAACTTTTTTCACATTGTTCTGAGAAATAGTAAACACTACATATATTTACAAAGCAGAACAATTTTCCCTGAGACAGCTACATCTAAACTACTTTGCATTTTTACCTGGCTTTATAAGATTTCAGGATGCCCTGTAGTGAACAGCAACAACGCATTACCCCAGGAAAAGATCATATACAATTATGTCATCCATGCGCTTCTTTAAATAGTAGGAAAAATATGTATCATTCTCTTTCCTCAGAATGTTATGGAAATTGCTATTTTACTCTGCTGGCAAAGCAATCCGGTCAACATTGACGCACATTTTTTTCCATTTGCTCCTTCTGTGATAATCCTCACAGGGTTAGTAAAATTATCAGTGAGCAAATAAAATAATAGAGATGTGGTACATGTGCGAAAAGAGTTAAGACTGATTCCAGTTTTTACTCTCTAGAAATAGATTAGAATTAGTGTGACCCGTCTCTTCTCTAAAGACCTTTTATCCTCTGAAAAAAAGTCACTGTGCATTTCAGTAAGCATTCCATGTTGTGTTCCCCAATAAATGATAATTCTGGAACAAGAAGGAAAGCATACCTTAATCGTTGACAATGCCACAGAAACACTAGACATCCACCAGCCGGTTGGAGTCTCATGTTAAAGCCTTTAATCTTTAATTGCAGCCACCGATGAAGGTCGGAAACTGTTGGGTTAAAAACGCCTATTAGGAAGGGCTTTTTTATCTGGCAGTGATGTCTAAAGGATGTGTCAGTGTACGCTGCTCTCACCTTAAGAAGTGCCAGATAAAATTGTGTTTCAGAGTCCATTACACATAGGACCGTATGATATCAATACCCTCCTCATTTTTGTTTTAGACTCCAACCTGCTGTTGGAGATCTGCAGCTTATTTGAGTGTTTTTCCGCACTGGAAGGTACGTTGTTTTGGCTTATACTAACAACACCTTAATTTAACAATTTATATGAGACACTGATGTGCATTCCCTGTACTTTTAGAATTCCCCCGGATGATGTACCTCTCCATTTCAACGGAACCCTAATTATTCGTATTTAAGCATTGGAGACCATTATTGGATCCCCACTACGTCCTGACTTTTTGGTAAGGCCACACACCAGATGTTCCATACGAGCATTTTGGTTAGCCTAACGTACATAACATGTTTACTAAAGACGTGCTCTCCTTCCTTGTAGATTTACCATTAGATCGCAGTTCTCGGTGTAATTTCATTGATTGAAGTTTCAGCTTCCTTGGTAAGCTACAAATTCAGCTACTGCATTATGGCGATAATCCTGAATTGTTAGAACACACCGAACCACCACCTTTCTATAAATTAATTTTATAGGCTGTCCACCCTCCCTTTCATAGTCCTGAGGAAGACCCATTGTGACGCTTATCATTCTTCGCTGTTTCCAGGGTCGAAACGTCAACATTTTCATCACATATGTCTATACAGTTTTCCTGACCAAAAATCAAATCAATATTGTGTCTTGCATTACATGTGACAAATTAGGAGACAGGACAAAAATCAAAAACTATTTTATTATTTCATGTCACTTGTGTATGTCATGTATATAGTGTACTGTTCACTTCACCAGTCACCACGTGTCACTTTCTCATAATAGTATTCTGTATAATATTCACTGTACTCTAGAATCTCGCCCCATAATGCTTTGCTGGGCCTTTGGTTGGCATTGTATTTTGCCCATAACTTTGCTTGGGGTGGTCCTAGGAGGATGGGACCACCACAATCGTTGAGCACGATATGCTCTTTGTGTTCAAGGCATCTGCTTGGTCCTCCCCCTAGGTTAGGGGGGACCCCAAAATCATCACCTCTCTCATTGCCTGATATTTTTCAAAGCTCACTTTTGTGAATTGATTATATGCTTTTTAGCATGTAAAGGTAAAGTTGTTTTATCAAAGGGTTGTAGGTGCAATAGCTTACTCCAGAGTTTGTGCATTAATTCCATGTTATGCATATTAATAAAACAGAAATATTGTGTTTTCAATGTAATGCATATTAATAAAACAGAAATCTGACATACCTTTAGTAAATCAACAAATGATTATGTTAATATGCTAAAATACATATACTCATCTCACAAAAGTGAAAATGAAAATATAACAAGCAGTACCTTTAGTTAAACAATAAATAAATAATTCTATCTTTACATGTTAATATGCATATAGTCATCTCACAACAGTGAAAATATAGCAAGCAGTGAGAGAGGTGATGATTTTGGGGTCCTCCCTAACCTAGGGAGAGAACCAAGCAGATGCCTTGAACACAAAGAGCACATCATGCTGAACGATTCGGTGGTGGTCCCATCCTCCTAGGACCACCCCAAGCACAGTTATGGGCAAAAATACAATCCCAACCAAAGGCCCTGCAAAGCATTATGGGACAAGATTCTAGAGGGCAGTGAATATTATAGTATCCAATATCAAAACATTCCTCAAGGGGCAGGCTCTCCGGGCTCAGCTGAGAGCTAATACTATAATATTCACTGCACTCTAGAATCTCGCCCCATAATGCTTTGCTGGGCCTTTGGTTGGCATTGTATTTTTGCCCATAACTTTGCTTGGGGTGGTCCTAGGAGGATGGGACCACCACAATCGTTGAGCATGATATGCTCTTTGTGTTCAAGGCATCTGCTTGGTCCTGCCCCTAGGTTAGGGGGGACCCCAAAATCATCACCTCTCTCATTGCCTGTTATTTTTCAAAGCTCACTTTTGTGAATTGATTATATGCTTTTTAGCATGTAAAGGTAAAGTTGTTTTATCAAAGGGTTGTGCATGAATTCCATGTTATGCATATTAATAAAACAGAAAAATTGTGTTTTCAATGTAATGCGTATTAATAAAACAGAACTCTCACATACCTTTAGTAAATCAACAAATGATTATGTTTACATGCTAAAATACATATAGTCATCTCACAAAAGTAAAAATGAAAATATAACAAGCAGTACCTTTTGTTAAACAATAAATAAATAATTATATCTTTATATACTAATATGCATATAGTCATCTCACAAAAGTGAAAATGAAAATATAGCAAGCAGTGAGAGAGGTGATGATTTTGGGGTCCTCCCTAACCTAGGGAGAGAACCAAGCAGATGCCTTGAACACAAAGAGCACATCATGCTGAACGATTCGGTGGTGGTCCCATCCTCCTTGGACCATCCCAAGCACAATTATGGGGAAAAATACAATCCCAACCAAAGGCCCTGCAAAGCATTATGGGACGATCTTCTAGAGTGCAGTGAATATTATAGTATCCAATATCAAAACATTCCTCAAGGGGCAGGCTCTCCGGCTCAGCTGAGCGCTAATACTTTAATATTCACTGCGCTCTAGAATCTCGCCCCATAATGCTTTGCTGTGCCTTTGGTTGGTATTGTATTTTTGCCCATAACTTTGCTTGGGGTGGTCCTAGGATGATGGGACCACCACCGAATCGTTCAGCATGATATGCTCTTTGTGTTCAAGGCATCTGCCTGCCCTCCCCCTAGGTTAGGGGGTGACCTCAAAATCATCACCTCTCTCATTGCCTGATATTTTTCAAAGTTCACTTTTGTGAATTGGTTATATGCTTTTTAGAATGTAAAGATAAAGTTGATTTATCACAGGTTTGTGGGTGCAATAGCTAACTCCGCTACCCTGTAAAGTCAGAATTATTGCATAAATTCCATGTTTTCAATGTAATGCGTAATTAACTAATCTCTGCAACTTCTGCTAGCGGAGCGGAGTTCATTGCCCACGGTTACATGTGAGTCGCAGGAAGTTGAGGAGGGGATTAGGAACGGGTGATGCTGCAGTAACTTGCACCTGTAGGTCTCCTTGATGCACATGCACCCCCCCAGGTACCCACACCAACTGCTCCTCACCTCGATGCCCCAATCGTGTAGCGCACCCAGAGTCTGCTTGGCTGATACCAAACACCCATCCAGGTAGACATCACCTTCGCAGGGCTCCACCACTCTGCCCACTGTGCAATCCAGGCAGCGCTGCAGGTCTCACCAGATTGGTCAAACGTGGCCAAATCAGCCAGAAGGGGCCACAGAGGATCAACCCACGCTGCCTAACCACTCAGCTGCCCTCAGCTTTTCACAGTAGAGAGGTCTCCCGGGCTCGACTGGCCGCAGGGTGTGCTACCAAAATGGGCCCCACCTGGGCCGCACGGCCGAGTCCCCAGTCGCCTTGTTGGCGCACTCCTGTGTTAGTAGGCGCTGAAAATTGGCCTTAAGGACTGGGTCTGTGTCTCTTGGCCCTCATTGAAAGTGGCGTCCCCAGCAGTACACAAGAGAGAAAAGTTGCAGGCGACATCCCCAGGCTTCACAATCTTGGCTAACCCCTCTGTCACCAGCCTCACCGCATCCCACGCCCCTCTGCCTCTCCCGGCAGGTGCTCTCTCCACCCCGCGCTGCCTGTTGGCGGCCTGCAGATGCCTGGTTGTGGACATGAGCCTGGGGGACAGCAATGATAGCCGCCCTCCCTCTCAGCGGCCATGGCCCTGGCACCTCCACGAGGGTTCAGTGTCCAGCAGCTCTCCATGAGGCCCACCATGCCCGTTGTCAACCATCCCCACAGATTAGAAAAGTGGGGAGGGCCGCATTACTACCAGGTAATCTCTGAGCAATGTGAGTGAAGTGGACATTTGTCCCCACCTTCAGGTGCTTCCAGATGGGGCAGGTTTGTGCAGGATATCAGGGTTGGCATGGAGCTAGGCTAGATTGTGGCTACCATCATGGGCTTCCAAGCCACGGCTCCATCGTTTTCATATTCTTAAATGCCTTTGTGAGTTGGCCCCAAAATATGTGAAATTGGAAAATAATAAGAATAGTTAGTGAATATTCATGTACGATTAGTACAACAGAAAGGAGAGTGTCTATTCAAAAGACATTTAGGAACATGTAAAAGTATAATCCTTTAGTTCTCAGTTGCATACTATTACACACTTAGATGAATTGGCAACAAAACATCTGTAATGGGAACAAAACAGGAATGATTAGGGAACATTCATATAAAATTAGTACAAATAGAGAAGACTGTGCCCTCTTCGAACTTTTACTAATAGGTTACTGGACATTTCGGGCTGATTCACAAAGGCATGTAACAGTTTGCTAAAGAGTTCTCTCGTAGTACTATTTTCCCTACATATACATTTGTTTATGATTCAGCACCATTGTGTCTACAAGAAACATAAAACGCTTTAAACCATTGATGCAGGAATTTACCAAGACATGGCATGCATTATTCCATTGAACAACACTCACTGTATGGACATACGTTACTGAGATCATTCTTCTCAAAAAGCTATCAGTAAACAATTTGTATTGATCAAATATTGAGTTGATCTTATATCTCCCTTTCCCAAGTAAGATCCTGGAAACACAAGACACCAACCAACTTCATAACTTCATAAAAACGAATTCATTACTGTTACACCTGTTAGCCTTAGAGTGGTCTTCCACCAAACATTTTGCCTCACTCCTCCATATTTGCTGATCTCGTTTTTGTTAGCCTCGGGACATTGTGCACTTTACCACTACTAACCAGTACTAAAGTGTTTGTGCTTGCTCCTTTAAAAATTGTGAAATTGGATTACACCCAATTGGCACACTAAATGTGCTTGTATGTCCGTAGCAAAGTGGTACTACATGTGCCCAGGGCCTGTACATTAAATGCTACTAGTGGGCCTGCAGCACTGATGGTGCCACTCACTTAAGCAGCCTTTAAACATTGCCTCAGGCCTGTCATTACAGCCTGTATGTGCAGTTTTAAACTGCCATTTTGATCTGGTAAATAACATTTTTTGCCAGGCTTAAAAACTTCCTTTTAAATACATACACTTCACCCTTAGGGGAGGCCCTAAATAGCCCATAGGGCAGGGTGCAGTGTATGTAAAAATCTGGACATTACTTTTTACTTTTACTGTGCTGGTAGAGAAAAATAGTTACATTCATTTTTCAGTACTGCAAGGCCTGCCTACCACATAGGATAACATTGGGTCAACTTATTACATTTAATAAGTGATAATTTTAAAATGGGAGCAGGAGGAATGTCGAGTCTGATGCCTAATGAACTGTAATTTAAAACCCTCTTCTATGGTAAAGTCGGATTTTAAGTCACAAATGTGAAAATGTAACTTTTTTGAAAGTTTGCATTTTCTTGTACCAACCATTTGGGGCCTGCAGCCTACTTTTGACCCTGAGGCTCTGATCAAGAGGCTAGTCAACTAGCCCTTGAAGTCACTCTGGTGGTCCTAGGTTCAGGATGCAGGTCCAATGCTTCACCCAGGAAGCAGGGTACCAGGACAGCAGAGCAGCAGAGCAGTCCTTCTGAGACTTCCATAGGTCCAGAGGTGTACTGAAGAACTGGGTCTGAGGATCCATTATTTATACCTGGTGCCCACTTTGAAGTAGGAGACACTTCTGGAGGTTTCCACCCCCAGAGGTGTTTGGAATTTCCTGCCTCCCTGCCCTGGGCCCAGCTTGTCTGGGTTCACAATAGACTAGTGTCAAACCTTTTGTGAGTGTGCCCAGGCAGGACCTTTGTGATGTGCAAGTGTGGTAGGTGACAGCACCTCCCTTCATCAAGTCAGAGATTGCCCATCCTGCCAACATCTATGCTCCTTTGTCTCACTGTCTGTAAGCAACGCATAATGACCAACTGCCAATGACACCTAGTCAGGTGACCCAGAATGCCAACTGCAAGCACCAAACGGTTAGGACAAGAAAATGCCAATTTTCTGAAAGTACATTTTCAGAATTGTGACTTAAAACCTGACTTTACCATTAAAGATGGTTTTAAATTATATTTCTTTAGACACCAAACTCGACCTTCCTATTTGCTTCCAATTGAAAGTTACCACTTATCCAATGTAATAAGGGAACCCAAAGTTATCCTATGGGAGACGCAGGCCTCACAGTAGTGAAAATTGAATTTAGGAGTTTTTCTCTAATAGCACATGTAAAACTTAAAAGTACATGTCCAACATTTTTTAATTCGCTGCACCCTTCCCTCTGGGCTGTTCAGGGGACTCCCATAGGAATGAATTATGTGTATTAAAAAGGGAGGATTTGGCCTGGCAAGACGTTTATCTTGCCGGATCAAAATGGTAGTTTAAAACTGCACACACTGGCTGTCATGGCAGGCATGATACATGTTGAAATAGCTACTTAAGTGGGTGACACAATGATTGCTGCATACCCACTGGTAGCATTTAATTTACAGGCCCTGGGCACATGTAGTACCACTTTACTAGGGACTTACAAGTAAATTTAAATATGCCATTTGGGTGTAAGCCAACGTTACCGTGTTTAAAGGAGAGGGCACAAGCACTTTAGAACTGGTTAGCAGCAGTAAAGTGCACAACGTTCTAAATCCAGCATAAACAAAGTCAGAAAAAGCAGGAGACTGGAAGGCAAAAACTGGGGAATCCATGCCAAGGATGTCAGGTCCATCAACAATTAACTGACTTACAATCAGGGAATACAAACATATTGCTTTAGATGTGAAGCAACCAGCAGTCCAATTTTTGTTAATCCTTCCAGCAACATAAGATTTAGAGGATCATAAAATGCTTTCACAGCTGCATAACTATGTGGACATCTCTGTTACAGCATTAAAGCAAATCAGAAATGGCCTAACAGACTCAGGTCAAGAGGCCTGAATAGGTACAACAAAATTCTGCTTTATAATGATGATATGGACGGTACTATAAGGATCCTCGCTTACCGCTGTTGTTCATGCATACATGTGACTCTAATCTCATTATAGAATGGCACCAATATCATTATCACATGTATGCTGATGACTGTCAGATACACCTGTAACAGGCAAGAGAAACAGAGAAGACAAAAAATCAGTTTATCTGGAATACATAATTTCTTTGCATGAAGGAGATCTTCTTTGTGCCTACATGGTTCCAATATGAATGGCTATTTCATTGGGGACTCAACCTACCTGGATCTCAACCCATTTTATCCACTCATTTCAGCTCAAACAGTAAGGAATGGGAGGATACTTTGTGACTCCCAGGAATCCTTCAACACAAAAATCAACAATGTAGTGAGTGTAATATCCTAACAGACATGCTCCTCCTGCTTCTCTAGCTGGAACAATGTGTTAGTCCTATAAAGGCCATGATCCTCCCATTATTGGACAACTGCATTACCATCTAGCTAGTCTCTAACAGACACAATAACATTATTCTTACTATAGACATAGGAAACCCTCTGGGCTGGTTTCAGTGTTTACACCTCAATTTCTCACTGAAAGCCCTGAATCTCTTGCTCTGTGCCAGTAAGCTTGCTGCTAAAAAAGCTAGCTGCAATGACTGTTTATTTTGTTATACAAAGAGCCCAGATCATTTCTTCTAGCAGTGGGTTATTAAGGGGGGAGGGAGGCTGACCTAATCAGAATAATCGGATTTGCTTTCAGATGCTGTATTGAGTCTCTATGAAAACAGTCCAGTCAAAGCAATATGATACGGTTCTCTTTATATTAGTCACATCTTAAGTTATTTAAGAGCGGGCCAAGATGTGCTTCACATGCCAACCAGACATAATAGGGACAGCAATTTTCATTTATAGGCTGTGGGCACACACACCTGTCCTTCTAAATTCTGGGTTCAATGGCAGGAGAAGAAGCTTCGAAAGCTATTATATACTGTATATAAACTCTTGACTTCCCATAAGGATTCAGAAGTACTGTGGACATTTGAATGTGCTTAGTTAATCAAAAGCAGTAAATGCTGGTCTTTAACCACACACGATTATCACAGAAGGTAACTACATTTCTGTGAAAGCCATATCAGGTTGTCCAGGCTCCAAATGTGTTAATGATGGCTATTCACTATAGATATTGCTAAGTTTGCAGCTCTGTCTTTCTTTTTCACTATCATTACCCCTTAAATTTGTCCCAGGCCTTAGTCTCTAGCCCTACACCCATCTGTGCACTTTTGATGAGGGAGGTGATATCATTACACATTTGACAGTGTAGAAACCTGGTTAGTCCTTTTTTATTTATTGCCACAATTGACAACATAAAAGCCCCTGTTACATCAAAATACCTTTTGGATTCTCCTACAGCTGACAATATGAGGAAGGAGAACCCTCATTAACCCAAACCTCTATTACACATATGTATTCTTACTAAGGATCTCTGTGGCCTTTTACATTAGGATACAAATTATCGAAAGCCCAGTTAACAAATGTTATTTCTCAGTAACAGAATAAAGAGAAACAACATAATTTGATTTAAATTAAAAAATTTAATTTGCTGTACCACTCAGAAATATGGCTCTGCCCAGTCAAATGTATTGTACTTCAAGCAATTAGAGCTGGGTTATAAAGAGACAGCTGGACAAAATTGGCAGTTTTTCATCCTCTCTCACCTCTCTCCTCCCTTATCGGTCAACAAATGGCAGTTTAGTTGATAGTAGCGCTGCCGCTATCAAATCAATCATTGCCAAGCATTTGCGGATGGATATAGTTTTGAGGGCCTGCCCCCCACAATTCTCCAAGATTTTGTCAAGAAAGGAAAGACATGTGATATGTTGATATTTTTCTACTGGCTCAGAATCAACAGTATGTTTTTAGAGAAGAAGGTTTGCATGAATAAGGCATTAATCATCTCTAGCCAGACAATTGTGAGTGCTTTGGCCTGCTCTTTGATAAGAGAAGGTGGAGGCGGGTCTAAGGAATATTCAGAGTGTCCAGTGTTTGCAATATTATGTTTGATGTACATTTGTGTGGTTGGAGTAAAAGGTATTCACAACACTGAAGATACTTTCTTGAGAAGGGTAACTGTTTCTTATTCCAGGCAGAGGGCAGACAATCATCATTTCTGGTCTCCTAGACATTTTGGGCAAAATATTTGGCTCAAAGATCACAGCAAGAACCATGGAGACTTTTTGGAGTGGGATAGTGGGATTCATTATGGCTAATCATGAATTGTTCCTTGGATGATTTCTGGCCTTCCTTAGTTTTGCATTGAAGAAGGGAGTTAGGTTTTGGCATTGTGTATATGTTCCTTCTTTCTGTTAGTATAGTCCAGAGATTAGGGTGGGAGTGATTTTTTCCCACTTGCTTTCAGAGGCATATAAAGCTGTCCTCTTATTACTTATGTCATAGCGAACCAAGATAAAAAAATTGCAAATGTTTGAGTTTAGTGTTGGATGCAACTAGAGTGTTTATCACTCCTAAAAGTTTCATATTATGCTGTTCAAGACAAAGTCGTGATTGGATACTCACATAAATTGGACCAAGCCTATCACAATGTCAATCTTGCTGTGATCAATATTTCTTGAATTTTCTATCGATATATATAACCTTTCAGTTTATTCTGAGTTGGAAGCAGTAAACTAAATATGAGGGTTGGCATATACAAGAGATCAGACAAGCAAACCAGGAGTGTCTTACAAATCTGAATTCAGACTTTTTTGAAATATGACTAGTATGGGTCCGGGCCTCTTAGTACGGGTAGACAGGTAACAGTATAGTAACAATTGTATATCTATGTTCCTTTTCAAATGGAAATGGAATAGCAAGGGATATAAGTTTGTAGTTGACAGGCAGTAGGAGATCAAATAGTGAGTTTGACGATGGGGTGAACTGAGTTTCTGTAACAAGGATGCCAGTGCAAATCATGTGGAAGGAATGAGTTCAGGGTCATGTCAGAGGAATAACTGAAGAGGTACATTTAGGTAAACTAGTGTGGTCTTTATTAATACTCGAGGAAATGAAAGCATTCTATGCTATGACCTATCCTCTCCTGAGAAAGTCATCAGTATGCACAGCTGTAAACCTGCAGCATCACCTGATGACGATACTTTGCTTAACAAAATGTATAAATTGAGAAGACACAGTTGCTTAGGGTCATGGTATACACAGTATTACATTTCTATGTCTGCAATATGATCATTTGTGCAGAAGTCAGAGTTAAAATAGCTTTGAGGAACCGTTAGAACAGAATTGAGAAAGTGTTTATTTATTTATGTTTGTGTTCGAGTATCAGGCACAAGCAAATGCAAGACACAAGTACAAGAAGACAAAAAGATGATAGGGACTGACAGCCATTCTTAGAAATGTTTGGCAATCAGCAT
Source organism: Calotriton arnoldi (assembly GCA_963921515.1). Classification (NCBI taxonomy): domain Eukaryota; kingdom Metazoa; phylum Chordata; class Amphibia; order Caudata; family Salamandridae; genus Calotriton; species Calotriton arnoldi. The sequence goes on from CAWUFW010003681.1 coordinate 242,924, forward strand.
AGAATACTAAAGATAAAATAGAAATGAACAGGCCAATTCCAACTGTGTCTAACTTCCTAAATCTAGATACATAGGGCCATATTATCAAGAACAGCAATAACATTATCGCCGCTTTAGTGGCAGGAAACTGCCGCTAAAGCGGCGATAAGGGCTTGATAATATGCCCTATAGAATTCCAATAGAAGCCCAGGTTTGATGTCCTTCACACCAGAACCTGGGCTTCTATTGGAATTCTATAGGGCATATTATCAAGCTCCTTATCGTCGCTTTAGCGGCAGTTTCCTGCCGCTAAAGCGGCGATAATGTTATTGCCGTTCTTGATAATATGGCCCCATAGTCTTTTTTTTAAAGTTTAGTATTTTTATTGAAGAAAAGAAGTTACAAATATGTTGTGGCATACCGATATATAGAAAAAACCTTGTAATAAATATAAAAACCAGAAATAGAACACAGTCCACTATCAGAAAAAACAGTACAATATTATATCAGTAACGAGATTATATAAAGAATGATAAAGGAGTGTGGAAAGGTATAGCAAACATAAAGAAAGATAGAAAAGGGAAGAGAAAAAGATGAAAAGAGGAAAAAGAAAAAGTAAAAGTAAAGTGTAAATGCCTAGGAATATGACTGTAAAATCGAATTAATAACACATATTTTAGTGACCAAGAACAGTGGGGCCGATTCCGATTCCGGCCGGAAATCCCTCCGACCGAGCCGGACCCGGAGAGAATTCCGACCGAATCGGACCCTAGCAGTCCGACCGGACGAGTACGATGCATTCGCATGCTATTGGACTCGAGTCGGTCGGACTCCCATTGAAGTCAATGGGAGCCGGTCGTACAACGCGTACGCGGGCTCCCATTGACTCAATGGGTGCGAGGCGGACAAGGGCGCCCCCTACAGCGTGTACGCGTCCATGCGCATCGCGGCATACATGCACAGGTAGGGGGACCCATGGGTCCCCCTGTGTGCGACTCGCGCGCCTACGCGTACAGGGGGTCCGACGCGGACCCCCAAAGTCCGGCTCCGACAGCTTTTTTGAGCCGGACGGCGCGAGTCGGTCGGACTGCTCGCGGCGCGCATCGTACCTACCCGGCCGGGAAACGTCTCCATAGCGCGGTGCGAGTCGTGTCCATGCGAGTCGGTCGGAGCGTGTTGAAGCCGCGTTCGAGTCGGTCGGCGATTTCGCGGGTGCTTGCATCGTGCTCGGCCGGACCCGCGTACGATTCGGTCGGGAAACAGGGCTCCGAATCGGATCCGGTGAATCCGAATCCGATTCGGAGCACTACCGGCCGAGATCGGAATCGGCCCCAGTGTTTCTTTTAAAAAGATAAAGAGTTAACAATTAACCATCCGAAAGCTGAAAGGCAGTATACAATTGAATTGAAGTACAAGGATGTGTAGACAAGTATCTAGTCAAAGGTTCCCAAAGTTCATCATGTTTTGCCAACAAAGATGAAGAGTGTAAATTATAACAATCCAAACTATGATTATGACAAACTAAATTCCACCACTGTTGTAATGTGATACTATTTACAGATTTCCAATAGGTACATAGTCTTGATTGGATTCTGAAAATAAAATATCCAGCATCTCCTCACGATTAGAGAGACATTGTTCAAATAGAGAGCAATCACCAAGGGAACAATAGTCAGGGCCAAGTACAATAGCACGTCAATACAACTCTGAAGATCCAACACATATAATGATCAAATCAAAATGAGACAAGCAGTTAACACTATCTGATATTTCTTTGATGTTCCAGCACAAGTAATGGACAGTGCTCAAAGAAATTGATCATGTTTGCTGCTGGGCAAACACAATGTGGTAAAACTGCAGCTGCTGGTGAGGTTTCTTCCCACAATATCAGATTATCAGGAGTATTTTAAATGATCTAAGCCCTGCTGTAATGCTGCATTTTTTGCTTAAAGGTGACTGCCGTAGAATGCAACATAAGGCTGATGAATGGCCTGAATACGAGTTCCTTGTAATATTCCGACTCATGCGTTTACTCCTGATTACTGTTGGGTTGGAATTACGAGTTGGAAGGTTTTTCATGGATCAGATAATTATCTGATGAGATAAATAACTCAACCTTCATTACATTTCGGCAGGTCAAACCTGCCAAAATTTCACAGGGGAAAACATATGGCATTTAACCTATCATGCAAATTTTGATGCGTTATACACCAAAATCCTCGTGATATTCCCCATGAACTCGTAATAGGTGTTATTTATCACACCCAATAAATAGCGTACTCTTTGGTATAGTTATTTATCAAGGACAATAAATAACACCTTAGCTTGTAAACAGGCTCGAAATATTTCTAAAAAATAGAAGATTCTTACTAACTGGACTAACTTTGTGTCTACTTTTCGGAGTCATTGGCCAACTGTTGTAAATAAAGCATATATGAACATGAAATTCTAGGCATATGAGAGACCCAAACATGATCTCTATATGTATAGTTTGAAAGAGACCAACATTCTGCTCCCTAATTGGTAAAGAAGTAACTTATTTACGAGTATTCAAACAATGATTATATAGTATCTGATTCTGACCTTGGACTCTGAATAATGGCAATATTGTATTTAGATTTACATGGGTAATACCTATTGACAACATCAGGTTCAAGTCCTGCAATACTTAATATTACAGATTACAAGAGTGATGAGTTGCACCATGTAATACGTTAATAGATGGAGACTGTGATAGACTGAAAATTCAGAATTTCATTTCAAACTAGAATCAAAGCACAGAGATTCTTAAATGGAACTTGTTTTAAAATGCATGTGCTCCAGTTCTATCAAATCCCTACCTACCAACTATAAACAAAAATGTCAAATAAAGGTGATTCAATTATATTGTAAATGGAAAAATTAACAATAACTTTCCCACTAGTACAAATGTATGTGTGACGTTCACCACCACATTCACATACATTTGTACTATTGCCAAAGGCAGTAATTGGCATGGCTGCATTAATGGCAACTACTTGTGGATTGTCTGAAAAATTAATTATTGTAGAAAAATAGAATTCCAAGCACAAGCATAGAGAATAGTTTATCTGTGTCATGAATTGTAACTCCAAAGGATTGGTGGAACATGTCCACCAAATGTAGTTGAGTTTTTACCTAGGTGGTACAGGCATTATTTTTATGACCTTATACAAATTGTGTCATCAGGGAAAGACTAGAGACTATAAAATGCCTATAAGTCTGCTTGCCAATAGACATGCATGTATCTTTATATGGACATGGAGCAAGGATATTGTATGGAATGATGCTGGCAAGGGACTATTTTACCTCAAAGAGGGAAACTATCTTAACTTTGGGGTCCTCGACTTAACTCAGAGATGTAAGGGAAAAGTTACACACATATTTGTGTAGTGCCTTGTGTTTAATTGCATGGATCAAAGTGGTAAGACTGTCTAATAGAGAGTACTTTAACTACCTGGCCATGGTTCACTGCATAGATTTCTGTTCCAACACAATGGGCCTGATTACGAGTGTGGCGGCCTTACCACCATACCGCCGCAGCCCCAAGAAGACCGATGCAGTGGCAGTGTCCCGCCAGCCTTAATATGATGTCACCGCAGAGATGTTTCTGATGGCGGTGAATGGTTTTTCTTATGTGTTGATGCATGTGTGTATATTTTGTCTGCACAAGTGTTGAATGTGCACATATGCACGCCACATGTAAAAAATACCTAATACCAGTACTTTCCCATTGCTGAAGTCTGGACCATATGTGCCCAGGCCAGTCAATGGTGCAAAACGGACTTGCTTAGATTTCGGCATCAACAGGATCGTTTTCTTCGGGGTTAAGATGCTGCTGTGAAGGGGGACCTGAAGGAAGGGTTCCACGTCAGAGACTGCAGGGAAGAAACGGAAATGGATGAATATGCACCCCAAATCCTTCTATTCAGACAACTCGAAGCAGGTGATCTTCCCGCCACGGTCGGCTCGTCGGAAAGCCAACTCGTAATTCGGATGGCGGTGAACTTCTCTGTAACACCCTCTAACAGCTGCTTTCCCCCTACTGATGCTGTGATGGTATACAAATGGCTGGCGGTGCTCCAGCAGTATTTCGCTCTGAAAGCTGACAACATCGTAATACGGCAGGTAGACCACCTAGTCGGTGGACGGTAAATCCGACGCTGACGCTACAGCAGTCCAGAGACCGCCAGACTCATATTCAGGCCCTATGCTCCTTGGAGTCTATAACACCTTCCCTGCAATCTTAAAGTTTTGTCTATGTGATTTTGGCCAGCTCATGTAGGTAATTAGAATCAATTGTTGTTTAAATGCAAGACATTCTGTAAGTTAATCTTATTGATAGCTTTAGCATTTGCTAGGTTTAGTTGATTAAACGCTCCCTAGAGTGTGTTATCAGTTGCCTGATTAGGTTGTATGAACACCCTTAAAATATCATAAATTATTACTGTGTGAGTGAACCCTTTAGTTAAACAAGTACAAATGTAGTTCACTGTCCCTAGATAGTAGAGGTGATTAATAGCACGGAACAGTCAATCATGAAATGTATTAGTTAGATTCTGTATAGGTACCGGTGACAGCCATAATAAAACCAGAGAATATTACGATACCTTGTAAAGTAATATGGAGCTTAGAAACACTATAAAATGGATGTGGAAACCAAGAAAAGGAGACAGTAGCTAATATCAATTGTTTGACAGAGTGGGCAGTGCATATCACTGCTAAGAATGAATGCGGCTCCCACATGCACATAATCTGTCTTAAGATATGTTGCGAGTGGTTAGACGACCACAGTAACTGTGCTCAATGTGACCTCCTTTTTGTGGAGGTTAACTCAATGCCCTTTAGGATCTATCTTGTATATCTATAAACTGATACTTGACTTTATTAATATAGACATTACCCCTCATACTGTTAAACTCTGAGATATTGTCAACACTCCTTGGTCCTGTGTTTTACTATGTTTCTTCCTTAAAGGCAATTTGCATTTCATGCAGCTATGGATTGTCAGGGCAATATTGTCCAATCAAGCATGATACTGCATTCTGCTTTGTTTTTGAACCAAACCATTTGAAATTCCAAGTGTTGCATTTTAAGCATTTTATGATATTGTTGCTCCAAAGGCTTTTTCTTCGACTCCATCTTTTGTGACCCATTGCTCCCCAAACTTGAACCATCCAAACCCAGCCCAACTCCACCATGGACTGCCCTCTTCTCTCCTAACCTTCTGGGGTACAGTGTTTACTCTAGTTGCACCCATGTAAATGTAACACTGCATAGGCGAACTGGTAGTCTCTGTCAAATGAGGTGTGATAGAATATATATCCTATATATATGCTACAGTTTCTAGAGGTTAGGAAACCCATGGACGATATAAATAGCTTATAGAAAAATCTTAAATATAATATCAGTCAATCATTGAGCATGGATCCTCGATAGAGAGCAGCTTTGCTTGGAGTTGCTCCACATATTTTCAGCTTTGATGGTGGTGCAACTTTACTCTTATTGGCTTCTACTAGTAAACTGTGGCATCACAAGCTTTGTAGGTGTCAATATGCTATTATTATAGCTCATTCATGCATTTGGACAAAATCTCCTTAAAAAATTTTTTGCGCCATTCTAATGTAAAAAGAAGATTTTGTATTCTTAGACTTGCCATAATGAGCATTAAAAAACACAACATACATTACCACAAAATCACTTTTCCCAGTTCAGGAATGTTGAATGGCAGTTTGCCTTTCCATGCCACAAGAATTTTAGGTCTCTATAATTTGCCACAACTGTAATTTTGGCTACGTCCTGGATTTGGTAAGACTGTACAAGAAAATAATATTTTCCACTCTTTACTTTTGTCGGTTTGACCTGTGGCAAATAGACACAATCTTAATGTAAGATACAAAAATAAAACAAAACTTCAAAGAGTTTTGAATTTCTCCAAAGAGCCTTTAAAAGTAGGAGAACCACTGTAACCACTGAATGCTTTTCGAGACATCGCATTCTAACTACTTTGGGAATCCTTATGTAAAGGGCTGACCAAAAAACCCTTGATGTCTTGTGTTTGCCCTCCTGCTTTGAATTCTAATGTAATTAGATTATACTGGGTTGACCAGAGTGTTCAGGCAAAACTTCATCTGGAGAATATTGTGAGACACAAATATTGTGTCCTAAATTCAAGATGTCATGATGTCAAAAATAGTGTGGTTCAGAATATCGCAGGTAAGAATACAGAGGCCCATTCACAGAACTAATCTGAGATAAAATCCTGAACTTACTACTTTTGGTATTCACATAAGGCATTTAGTAGTAGTAAAGTTAGGACTCCTAACTTTACTACTACTAAACTGAGATAAAATCCTAAACTTACTACTTTTGGTATTCACAGAAGGAATTTAGTTGTAGTAAAGTTAGGACTCCTAACTTTACTACTACTAAATACCTTTTGTGTATACCGAAAGTCGTAAGGTTAGGATTTTGTCTCAGTTTGGTAGTAGTAAAGTTAGGAGTCCTAACTTTACTACTACTAAATGCCTTCTGTGAATACCAAAAGTAGTAAGTTTAGGATTTTATCTCAGATTAGTTCTGTGAATCGGCCCCATAATTTTTATTTATAATTTTTTTATTATTGTTAAAAATATACTTGTCAATTATTTTGTTGTATTGTATATCATTTTTATTATATTTTGTATGTGTTATTTTTCCACTAATATATTGTATTTTTTTTTTTTTTTATTAAATATTTTTTATTAATTTTAGGAGTGGGATGTTTATTGGCAAACAGGATGGGACATAAATTAAAATTTATATTTTAGAATATTTTTTAAGTTTGACTGATTGTTGTTTGAATTTTCCAAAACAATTTTTACCACATAATAATTTTTTTACATTTTTGAATTCATATTTTATATAGCTTTCAACATTTGCAATAAGTATGTTTTCTTGAATTTAATTTTGTAAAAAAAAATATGTTCCTGGTTATTTGTATTTTTATTTTTATACTTATTTAAAATAAATGTATTTAATTAAATTTAATGTATGTTTTGTTTTTAAATAAAGGTTTTTCTTACTAATTAAAATATTCAATTTATATTAATATATTGTTATTTTAAATTAATTATACTTCTAAAGTCCTGCACTATCCCTAATACAGTAAAGTTTAGAGAATGAATAGTAGCTTTGAAACACCTGTAGTCCAACACTTTTCCCAATGTGGTTAGGTTTAGAGTGGGAATAGTAAATCAACCCCCTTCCCCAAAGGGCACCACTTTCCTCAATGTGGAACAGTTGGAAGTGAGAATAAAAGGATTGCCCCCCACCCCAAATTCAACACTCTCCACAATGAGGTTATCTTTCGAGTCTGAATAGCAAACTGACCCCTCACCAAGTCTAACTTTGCCTAATGTGGTTAACTTTGTAGTGGGAACAGTCAATCTTACTCCTTCAAATTCCAACACTTTCCCCAATGTGGTAAAGTGTGGCGTGGGAATAGTAATTTCGAAATCCTCCAAAGCCAACACTTTCGCAAATGTGGTTAAATCTAGTGTGGAAATGGTAAATCTGAGCTCCGCCCCCAGAAGCCGTACCCTTTCCCCAATGTGGTTCTCTTCAGAGTGGGAAATTTGAATGTGAACACTTCAAAGTCCAATCATTTTCCAAATGTGGTTCCATATGGAGAGGGAGTAGTAACTTTACCCCCCTCGAAAGTCCAATACTTTCCACTGTGCAATTCAGTTTGAAGTTGTAAGAGTAATTTTGAAATCTCCCAAGGTCAATGCTTTCCCCAACATGGTAAAGTTTGGAGTGGGAATTGTAAATTAGTATACCTGAACATCCCCTCCCAAAGTCCAGCAATTTTCCCAATGTGAATTAAGGCCTAATTACGAGTTTCTTGTGGTGGAGGTGTGGTGGTGGTCGAGGACAGCCACACCAGCGGTCTGACCACCGTATTGCGAGTACAGCGGTTGGACCTCCATGGGACCGCTGCAAGCCTCCAGGGATCCCTGATCCCTTGCATTGTTGCAGTGGTCCTGAGGCCGCAATATTCTTGGTAGTGCCGCTGTGGCACTGCCATATTAAGAGTTTCCTGACCACCAGCAGTCTCATGGCAGTTCTCTTGCAATGAAAATGCTGTTGGTGAGGAAACTTAGGGGGCCCTACAGGGCCCCCTGTTCTTTCAGGGCCTAGGGATGCCGTCAGGGTGGGCCCCCCTATCTGCATGCACCCACTGTTCCAGCACAGCATGGACTTCAGAGTCCATGCCGTGCTGGAACGCTCTGTGGCTGGCCCAGGGCGCTGCATTTCTATGGCTCTCCTATGAGCATTTGAAAGGCAGCGCCGTGGGTCCGCCACCGCAGGACTGCCCTCCCGGATTAAAACTTGTAATCTGGTGGGTGGTCGGCTTTGGCAGTGTGGGAGCAGGGCAGTGGCATGTCACCCCGCTCTCACACTGCCAAAGTCATAATCAGGTCCTTAGTTTGGATTGGGAATAGTTAATCTAAACCCCCTAGTCCCAGAGTGAAAAAGGTAAATCACTTGCATAGCAAGTTGTTAATGATCTCCTTAAGTTGCAGATTTATACCATAATACAGTAAGTGAGCTAGCTCGGTTGCAAATGCTAGCATGAATAGATCTGTTTTGAATGGAACTGAATTGACTGATGTTGACATGGCCTGATTCAGTTTGCTTAACAAAAATGGACTTTGCAATTGTTTTTATTTGTTGCCAACCTTGGAAGTACAGATAAAAAGAGTGGGCACAATAAGTGCTTACTATGTGCAAGAGCTACATCATCACCATTTCTGGCAATCAGATCTAGAGCAGTTCTGAGTAACAGTGGAAAACAAAGTTCCTTGTAGTCTTCTATGATGGACGTGGCATCAATCTGAAAGGAATGGGTCTGGCAAAATAAAGAAACCTTTCCCTTCTCACCAGCAAGTTTCTCAACTTTGGCCAACTACTTGGACAAAGTGTTTCATGTTGGCCTCCACTAGATAAGCTATTTCAAACTTTAGGTATAGACTTTAACTTACTTTGTTGCATGAATTTATTGAATAATAAGTTCCACCTTGAATGCTCCTTGAAGAGATCATTTGTAATGCTATTTATTTTGGGGGAAATAAGACAATGGTGTATCTTAGGCAAAATGAAGGCTGTATTTATAGTGAACCCTTAACTTAGGTGTTTATAGAAAGAGACACTGAAATACCAAGATGGTGGTTGAAAGACTTGCAAAAGAATAAGTTAATCCATCTTTTTTTTGCCCAATGTGCAACTCCAGACAGAGAGCAACCATATGAAAACGAGACTTTGTCTTGCTTTACTAGGAACAGTCCAATCCATACAGCAAGGCCAGCTCCCCTTAAAAAGGAAACATAAGTCACTGTGGCAGTTCATAGAGTGAAATGGTTAATGCACATTCATTCAAGAGATGTGTGGAGGGGGCCTAGTGGAAGACGTTGGATAATCTTGCATTTTTCTGTGGTGTAACTGATAAGTTTCTGCACCTCTCCTCTTTGAAGTAGAAGCTGGTTGCCTGTTCCCAGCTGGTCAGAGGCAGCAGTCTGTTTACCATTTACATAGTAAATGACCTACTATCTATTATATATGTATACAACAGTGTTGGACCTGGCCCTCTCTGCAGGGTCACCCCCAAACTGTTTGCCTTTTTCCCTCCACTTTTTGCTGAGTTCGTTTTATTTGGCCTTTGGACTTTGTGCTTGTGCTCTCTCCTTTAAACATGGTGCAATTGGCTTACATACAATGCGCACATTCAATTTACTTGTAAGTCCCTAGTAGGTGGATATTAAACATACCTAGGGCCTGTAAATTAAATGCTTCTATTGGGCCTGCAGCACTAGTGTTGCCACCCCCTTTAGCTGTCCTTTTAAACATGTCTCATCCCTGCCATTGCAGCCTGTGTGTGCACTTTTAGAATGCCATAAGGACCTGGCAAAAAGAAAAACTTTTGTCAGGCCTAAATGTTCCCATTTAATAAGTCACCCCTAGTGTAGGTCCTAGGTAGCCCATAGGGCAGGGTGAGGTGCAGTTAAAAGGTTAGACATGTACTTTTAAGTTTTACATGTCCTGGTAGTGAAAAACTTGCAAATTCATGTTTCATTATTGTGAGGCCTACCCCTACATTCCCACAGGCTAACATTGGGATTCCTTATTACATCTAATACGCTGTAATTCCTAATTCAGAGGAGGTAGATATGCCATGTTTGGTACCTATGAAATTGTCATTATAATTTTGAAAATGCAACTTTTTAGAAACTTGGCATTTTCCTGCCCTTACCACTTTTGCACCTGCAGCCTGTCTTGGGTCACGTGTAGCTGACAGGCTTTGTGAATTCCTCCCAGACAGTCACAGAAAAGAGGGATTAAGTGAGCCTCAACGGGCCATTGTTAGACCTGGCCTCTTTTGGCGTGTTTCCCCAGTGTTTTTGCTTTCTGACCTCCCGGTTCTGACTCTGTTTTTGCTGGTTTAGTGTCTCTGTGTACGTTCTCACTGCTGTTCAGTGTTAAAGTGCAAGTGCTCCTTTTGTAAATTGGATTATGGATTGGTGTTTCCATGATTGGCATACTTGATTTACTAGTAAATCCCTAGTAAAGTGCACTAAGAGTGCCAGGGCCTATAAATCAAATGCTGTTAGTGGGCCTGCAGCACAGATTGTGCCACCCACACAAGCAGCCTTTCAAAGGGTTCTCAGACCTGTCACAGCAGTGTCTGCATGCAGTTTTTACTGCCATGTCGACTTGGCAATTGCACCCACTTGCCAAGCCCTAACCTTCCCTTTTATTACATGTGAGTCATCCCTAAGGTAGTCCCAAGGTACCCCTACGGGCAGGGTGCAGTGTATTTGAAAGGTAGGACATGTATCGGTGTGAGTGACATGTCTTGATAGAGAAATACAGTATATTTTGTTTTTCACTGTTGAAAGGCTATCTGTCCCATAGGATAGAATGGGGTATTCTTTGTAACATTTCACAAGTATATCTTCCCATTGGGACAAGATAGAGGAATGGAGTTTAGTATGCCTGAACTCAGAATGTAGAAATGCATCTTTTAGTAAAGATGATTTTTATGTTCTGTGTTTGAAAATACCACTTTTAGAAGGTAGGTCTTTTCTTGCTTAGCCATCCTGTGTGCCTCTGCTGGGTTGTGGATTGACTGTTTGGCTTTGGAGTGACAGGGGCTGGGGATGTGCATTCTCTTCAGACAGCCACTGGGGGGGTTGAGGAGTGCACTGCCTTTCCTGGATAAGTTAGGTCTGGGCTGAATAGACCTTGGCTGAATTTAGAGTAGTGGGAGGAGATTTCCTTGCACATTAATGGGCCTGGTCTGCCTTGGACAATGCTGTCTCCACCTCCTGCCAGGAAGCTAGGCCAGAGAGGACCAAACTGGTTTGGACTGAGCACAGACACTCTCTGACCAAGAGAACACAGAGAAACTGAGTATAAATATTGGGGCCCAGACCCCAGAACTTTAGAACTCGCTTGAATCAAGCACCTGCCAAGAAGAAGAGCTGGAAGAACTGCCAGGAGGAGTACTGTCCCTTTGCTGTGTTGATGCTTTGCTGGGTTGGCCCGTAGTTGCTGCTTCTGCCTTGGGCAGTGAAAGGACTGGACTGAACTTTTTTCACTTGTCCCTGAGTATATCCAAGGGCTTGAAATAGAGCTTGCCTCCTGTTCACAAAGTCACAGGGACAACAAAGACTACACTTACCTCTGGGTACCGCCTCTGGAACCGTGGGTTCCAGTTGCCACAGAGGAGGAAAGCAGCCAACGCTGTCACCGACACCGCTGCCAGGTCCGTGTCCTGAAGGCACCACAGAAGGCACCGCCGCACATGGCACTGCAACCCTGGTCTGACGACCACGAAGTGTTGGAGTCGGTTGTTTTAAGCACCGCAGTAGCCCAGGACGGAGCTACCAACTTCAAGGAACTGCTTTTTAAAGTCATTCTTGCAAAGTGCATATTTTTGATTACTGTACTCTGGTCTTTTATCGTTTTGGTCTTGTTTGCACAGATAAATATTGCTTATTTTTTGTAAAATTGGTGTGGTGTCCTTTTGTTTTTTTTCACTGTATTGCTGTTGGTTATGTGCCTGACAGCTCGTGCCAAGCTACCAAGGGGTCGAGCAGGGGTTATTTCAGTAGTGTATCCCCCTCATCCTGACTAGAAGGAAGGGTCTCTATTTGGACAAAGGTGCAATGCATTACCAACTAGAGACCCTCATTTCTAACAGCCATCTGCTGGCACTATGGGGGGGTGGAGCTCAGCACACCCCCACTTACACTTGAATAGCCTGTGCTCTGCCTTCACACAAAGAACTTAATGACCCTGTATTGTTCTGTTAGAAAATATTTATTATTTTGACATTTGTCTATAAAACAATAAACACACATCATATAAAATGTTAAAGCCCCATGGCTTCACCCTTCCCCATTCTATACAACACATTCTTAAAACACAACCATTACACAATATCTACGGGTAGACCTGCTGATTATCTCAGGACTCCATCATATAAGAAGTTGAGGGTTTCATAGATAAATAACGTAAATCTGCAAACCTTGATTCCCTCTTGCAAGCAGATTTCAAGTCCCCCTTCGAAAGACGGGATGGCTCCATAGCCTTAAAATTCCCAATATTCAGTTTAGCTGCAATAGCTTCTACTTCCTGTGTGGAGCTTCTTTCTATACTGGTGATTGCTTAGGGTTCCAGATCAAGTTTGATGTCTGAAATGTTCTTTCCGTACTCTTCAATTTCCTTACATGTGTCAAATATGTAGGTGCAACAATGTTCTGACTTCAAAATCTTACAGACTCCGCCTCTTTCTGCCAGCACAAGGTCTAAAGCATGTCTACTCTGCAAAACCATGGATTTAACTGGCACTAGCTCAGTGTTTGTGATAATAAAGTTCCCAATGTACTTGTTGCAAGCTTATCCATTACTGTTGAAAGGTTTCACATTTTCTCATCATTCAGTATCACTCCCACAGCTGGGATAATAGCTCCAAATATATCTCCCACTATTTGTGTTCTCACATTTATACTTCTAGTATATCTGTGTGCAGGTGCCATTGTTTAAGCTTTCAGCTATCTACAAGATACATCTTAGGAAAAAATAAGCCTACATTACAAGTACCCCCCAACCAGCTGGTAATTTAAAATATGTGTCTTGTCCATAGATAACATAAACTCCTGGTATTGCTGATTCGTCGCCTTATAAAAGTTGCCATCTCCTGATAATTCAAATGTATGTACACAATTGCTTTTCCCTATATGTCTCTTTCTATTCGGTAATTTTCTATTGAAAACACAAAGTGTCCTTTTTCGTCTCTTGTTTAGCCATAACTTTGGGTAAGTCATTGTCTTTCTAAAATCATCTTCTTCCCTTTTCCATGCATCCTTCAAAACATCTTTACTTGGATCCTTACTATGTGTAGTGTGTGATCATCTTTCTTTTAACATCATAATAAATGCTTTCGCTAATGGTATTATCAAGCAGGTTAAATTGTTCTTATAAGTCTTAATAAAGTTAATAGGAAGGTAAGGTCTAAAATAACGGCAAGCAATGTCTGTTTCTTTCACTTGTGGGTGTAAAGTCATTCTTTTCTGTAAAGGTACTTTTGAAAGAACCATGTCAAAATTTGAATAATAGTAAAAATGTTGCTGTCTATAAACTAAACTAAGCAATATGCAGCATGAAATTCCATAAGGCAAGGGGATGTGATGATATGTCACCTCCTTCTCAGCCGAGGAAGGCAAATGTGCTCACACATAATGATCCTTAGCATTCATAGCATGTGTATATTCTTGCACTAATCTAGAATAAACATTAGTTGAATATTCCTCTTTCAGATAATCTAGAAATTAGGTATTTAACTCACCCTCATCTACACCATGTGAAAGTGTTATGTTAGTGGATGAAATTGCCAACTTTTCTATAACTGGTGTAAAATATATGACCAATAAAAATGCTATAGCTACTAAAACCACTGCTAGAAATGTAATTCCTACAATAATATTGCGCCTGGTTCTGGTTAGAATACACGTTTATCCAAAGTCATGTCTCTTAAATGATAAGTGTAGCAGCAAGTTATTGTCTTGTTTTTCTTCTTTTGCTCTGCAATGTAGTTATTTTCTTGCATTTTTTTATTTACGACAGTCTTTGTATAGTGTTCCTTAACCCTACTCCATGTTCTTCTAACACTGTAATCCCTACTCTTCTACTGCAGCCTTGGGCCTATGTCATCTGTTCTTCTTAGCAACTTTATCAGTTTTACTTTTGGTCTAGTTACACAGCTCATTCAATAGGTTTGTCAACAAATGGAATATTTCTTTTCAAAGTCTTTAAAGTCAAACAGTTTCAAGGGGGTTCAGGCAATTCTCTGCTCCAGTCAAACAAATCTGAAATTGAAACATTTAGCACTTGGGTTACACAATAAGTCCATTCAGGTGCAGAATACCTTTGACTAGGGAATCTTGTTTTTTTGGATTTCCTTAGCACTTGATCACTTTTGGTGTCACTTATACCACTTGACTCTGTTTCTTCAGTGATTGCATTTTTTACTCCTTCTCCTCCCGCATGAGCCCCAATGCCACTCTGTGAGATATCAGGAAACTGATTTTCCTCACCTGTCTGCGGTTCTTCACCCCTTCTTCCTTGCTGCTGTGCCAAATGTGGTCATACATTTACTAGTGTTCTCGGTTCTGGCTTATAGAACACTATTTCTTCGTTATGGTCTCTTCTTCTCTGGGTGTGCGAGGCGTGCACTCAATTTGGAAACTCCGGCGCACTTGACAGTAGTATTCGTGATTAAAATCACGTGGTCGGGGCCTTTCCACCTTGGCTCCAGACAGGACTTGCTCACATTTCTTTTATGAGTAACCAGTCCCCTGGGATTAAATTGTGCCGCTGTTCTTGATGCAGATTTGTAGTGACAGCTTCAACCTGTCGAGAAACAGAATGCACCACATCAACCAATCCTTTACAGTAGTTGAGTACCATGTCACCTGTTATGTTCACAAGTGCATTTGCGGGTAAAGCAGGCAATCTCATTGCTCTTCTAATCAAAATTTCAAGAGTGGGATAAACCTTTCTTCCTGTCAGGTGTACTTCGAAGCCTCATCAACACTAAGGGCAAGGCCTCAGGTTATTTCAGTGAAGTGGATGCACAGACGTTTGCCAATCAGGACTTTATGGTCCCATTCAACTGCTCTACTATTCCGAAAGCTTGCAGTCTATAGATACAATGCAACTTCTGTTCCACTTGCAATGCTGCACACATCTTGAGAATCTCATTATTAAAATGAGCTCCTCGATCTGACTCAAGAGAAACCGGCATTCCATAAGGTGGAACTAGTTCTCTCAGCAACAATTTAGCCACATTGAGACTGTCATTTCTCCATGTTGGGTAGGCTTCTACCCATTGGGACAAAATTCACACTATAACCAGGATATATCTCAGCCCATTATAAACAGGCATCTCAAAATCCATTTGCATCCTGTTGAAAGGACCGCCCGATCTCCCTATGTGACCCAGTGTAACTCATGTTTGTTTTCCTACATTCAACTGTTGACATGTTACACAACAGTGACATAGATATTCAGCAAGCAATCTGAATCTGGGGTTAAACCAGTTTTGCCTAAGTGACCTGACCATAGCATCCCTACCTAAATGAGTAGGACCATAAAAGTGTTGTGTCATGCCTGGTAAGAAACTGCCTGGTAACACTCATCTTCCATTTGCCGAGATCTAAATGTCATTTACATTCTTTCCACATTCTGCTCTGATCCAACCCTGCTGTTCTGCCTCAGTGACATTTTCCTGCATACTTCTAAGTTCTTCCCATGTGTCAGCTATAGACATCAACACTGAAAAGACAGAGTCCTCATGAGATTCACATTTGAATGTTCCGTTAAATGTGCAGGACACTGTGGAACATTACCGCTCTACTTTTTTAGCGTAGCTATTGCCAATTGTGACATAGCCATTGTCATTTCAGTGAGCTGCACACTTAACTACACCAATTTTGGTGGGGAGTTGTAATGCATCCAGCAACTTTTTCACATGGTCACCATTTTATAATGGTGAGCCAGATGATGTCATGAATCCTCTTTGTGACCATAACTTCCCAAAGTCATAGACAGCACCTAAGCCATACTGACTATCTTCAAATAGAGTCACTTTAAGTTGTGCTGTTAAATGACATGCTCTGGTAAGGTCAATCAATTCTGCAACTTGTGCTGAGTTTATACTTTGAAGCAAGGGAGCTTCAACAATTTCTTGGATTGTACAGACAGTATATACTGCTCTCAAGAACCCAACATGTGTTATTAAACATGAGCCATCCACAAACAGTACATAAGGAGGTCTTACTAAAGGCTCATCCTTTATGTCAAGTCTTGGCATCTATACAGTAAAGCTCAAATTAGTTCGCGTTTTCTGGAAGGGGCATCAAAATTAACCCTGGGCGTAGTTCGCGAAGTAGCGCTACGCGAAGTGCACTTCGCACTTCGCACTACGCGAGCTACGCGTAGCACTACGTGAACTGCGTAGTGTGCTGTTCGCGATGATTGCACAGTGCCGGATGCTTGTCCGCACTGTGCAATCATTGAAAACGGCATCTTGCACAGTGCGAGCTGTCTCTTACTGCCGCTCGAGTAGATTTTTACTCGAGCGGCAGCTTTCTCAACGCGGACTGGTAGTTTCTCATCGCGAGCGGTCGCGAGCATACGCGACCACTCGCAATGAGAAACCTGACCTCCCCGCGTTGAGAATCTCACCGGGAGGTTTATTTTCCACGCTCGCGATCGGCAACTTGATGTTGCTGATTGCGAACGAGGAAAAAGTCTCACCGGGATGTCATTTGCTTGCTCGCGGTCGCCAACTTGACGTTGAGGACCGCGAGCAAGCAAAAATGACCGCTGCACTACGCTACGCGTGTTTGCACTGTGCTACGTGCAATTCGCGTAGTGCGAAGTAGCGCAAACTTCGCAAACTACGCGAGCGTAGCGTAGTGCTTTGCCCAGGGTTAATCAAAATACTTGGATTTCAAATCTGACACTGTTTTAATTGTACATTTTTGGAAGCCAAAATGTGTTGTTTATATCTGGTTTACCTCAAATTAGTCATGAATTGAGGTTTAGTTCTTGTAAGTCTTTCCACTGAATGGGGAACCATAACAATTAATGGATGTGCCATCATTATGCTTTAACACCTCTCAAGGCTGAAACTCACAGCAGCAACTGATTTCAGACAAGCAGGCAGCCCTGCAGCTATGGGGTCAAGGGTAATGGAAAATAGGCCACAGGCCTTCTTGCTTCACCGTGCATTTGGGTAAGCACTGAGAGAGCGCAGCCCTCCCTCTCACTGTAAAGCAATATAAATATTTTGGTATAATCTGGTATTCCCAGTGCCGGGGCATGACAGAGAATTTCTCTCAGCTCTAGGAAAGCTTTCTTGCATTTGTTTTCCCATAGAAGTGGATCAGACACATTTCTGTGCGTCAGCCTTAGCAAAGGCTTTGCCACCAGGGAAAAGTTTGGTATCCACTGACTTCAGTAGCCAGCCATTCCCAAAAACATTCTGACATCTTTCTGCATTTTAGGAGGGCCCATTTTTAAAATTGCCTTCACTCCATCTTGTGACACTTTTCTCATTACATTTTCAATAATATGTCCCAGATATTCGATTTCTTTTTGACAGTATTTTAATTTACTCGGGGACACTTTATGTTCATTTTCAGCAAGATGATCTAAAAGTGCAATCATATCTTGTTTACAGTCTTCATTTGTCTCTGATGCCACAAGTAGGTCATCAATGTACTGAACAAGAACCGAAGTGCACAGTATTTGCAATGTCTCCAGATTCTTCTTCAGTTTCTGGTTGAAAAAAAGGGACTCTCAGTATACCATTGTTGGACTCGGCACCATGCCAAAATTCACATTCGAAACACAATTGAGAACAAAGACTGGCTGTCTAAATGTAACGGAATCGAGAAGAAAGCCTGACAAAGGAACACAACAGTGAACCATTTGGCAGTGCACAGAATCTGGTATAATTTGGTGGCTGGATTAGGTACCACAGAACAAGAGACGATTACAAATTCATTATTTTTTTGTCAAATCCTGCACTATTCTGAAATTTCTGTTTAGTTTCTGTAATCCCACAATAGGTGAGTTGCACAAACTCCTGATTACTTCTCTCAGAATCTCTTTGTGCAAATTGTTGTGAATTAATGGTGCTATTCCTGTTACTATCTCTGGTGTCATTTGATAGGGTAGTGTTCTCGGAAAAAGTGCATTGCGTTTGACTATGATTTAGACTGGTTCTACACCTTTAATTAGTTTGATTTCCCTCCCACATTTCTGGATTTACAGTCTCTTTTAAGTCTGGGGGCAATTCTTCAACTGTTTTCAATGGATAAAACTCTACAGCATTTTGTTGCATCAGTTTAAACTCTAAGGGCCTCATTAGGATTTCAAGTGGACCAGTCCATCCGACATCCAGTGTATCGGTCCGACTGCTGAATTAAGATAACGTAGTCAGAGAGATTTGGGCGTGGGGAAGACCACTGCCTCTGACAGGCTCAAGGAGCCCGTCTGTCCCAGCGGTCGTAGCCTAATCCCTACAATGGAGGTGGTGCCTCTGGAGGTACTGCCGTAAGAAATAGGATGTCCCTTTCCCTCAGCCTTTACATGGCAGTCCCACCACCATGTAAAGGCAGATGGAAAGGGACTTTGGGGGCCCCTAGCAGCGCCCCGCCCCCCGTGGGCCTCCGCTATGGGGTCAGGGGGGGCACATGTGGTGCCCGCCCAAACATCCTTGCAGCGTGTGCCAGGCACAATATTTGGCTGGATTGTGTTCACCCTAGTAACGGGTGCTGGTGCAGTTACCATTGAAGAACTGACACCTGTAGGCATTATCGTCTGAACAATCCCTACTTTAGCTGATACATTATTTGTTATGACTGGTTGGGTAACAGGCTGTCTCATAACAGGTTGTGTCATTTCAGGTTGTGCTGCAACAGGCTGGCTAATTAGGAATGGTCTATCAAATTGATATCAATGGGGGCGGTAGACACTGTAACATCACTAGTTGTCGATGTTTCAGTATCAGTCACAGGACCCACATACGCTGGTGGACGCATAGCCAATAATTCATCCAAAATGTTATCTCCTTAATCAATATCAGATTTTATTTCCTCTTTTGTCTCCTTTTCCCCTTTGGTTTTAGTCTTTCTGGGTTTCTCAGGTTTTTCTTGGTTCTCATTTGTAATAATCAGTTATAATCTGGTTCCTTCTACCACTACCACTACCACTACCTTTCTTCTTCTATGCTGCCTTTCATCCCATACAGCATCTGCATAATGTTTGTCTTTGGTATCTCTCTCTATACCTTGAGCCATATTCTCCCAAGCACTTAAGGCTTCAAATTGTGTAGGTCTAGGAGGTGGCTTTCTATCACAAAGTATTTCTGTCAATTTGTCAATAAATCTCAAATTAAAGGTACCCCATGAAGGAAAGCTCAATGGACTCTCTTTCTCAGTGATCTTGCACCATTGGTGAAGCCATACACTCGTGTGTAACCCTTACTTAATCATCATGTGATAAGCAGGCATACCCTCAAGAGGTGCCTCTTCAACTTCCTGAACAGCAATATTCACATCACCTCTCACTAAGTCTTAAATAGCTTTGAACATTTTCAGGACTTAAATTTTAATTCAGCAGATGGAAAAGCACATAATATAAGCTTCAATGTCTTGATTCTGCTCTGTTACGTCAGATTTCAATAAGTACTTCTCCCAATCCCAGCGCAGCTCTTCACACAGTTTCCATCAATCTCAGACAAGCATTTCACAACAACTGACCAATACCATCGCGGAACGATATGACGTAGCAACTTGCTCCTTGCAGCATCTTACCCTCCTTTACAATTTCTTCATGCACACACAAAGCTTAAATTCTACAATTCTATGTGACATAAAATAACAGTCTTTGCTTCTTCTAAAGAAATGAATAAATAATTCAATAACTGGAATTATCAGTTACACTTTCTGACTTTTCTCAATCAAAAGAGTTTGACGCACACCAATGAAATCTCTACCAGCGAGAAGTCACCTAATCAATTCAGTGTCACCTAGCACTGATCAATATTAGTTCAATCACAACAATTTTATTACTGTCCATATCTCAATTATGCAGTCGATTACGTCTCATGACCTGCACTTAAAATCATTAGCACACAAAAATACCAAATCAACTCTTTGTTTATATTTTTCTATCCCTGGAGCTTAGGATAACCTCTTTATCTTCTTTGACAAAAGCAGATAAATTACAAACTCCTTAAATCAATTCCCACATCTATGCTTATTCAGATTGCAAACTACATTAACCAACACAAAATGCAATGCATAGCCCTATTAATACTTACACCTTCAATTCAGCACCTGCAACCCCCTCCTAAAACCGCACTCCGTCAATCTTCAAAGTCATGCTTTGGGCACATGGGCATTGGGCGTTATCTACCTTGGCCACTGTGTCATTGTTTTTTGTTTTTTATACAGCTCCTCTTTCTCACTGTGTAAACTGTCCTATGCTACTAGCTTTGGCAGAGCATGGGACCTTAATAAATATTTGGTTTACAATTCAGAATTTGTGTTTCAGCATACTTAAAAATAAAGTCACTGCTCTTACTGGGCTCTTGGGCTCCAGATCTTTGCCGTAGGTAAAGAATTAATCAAAGGCTGCAAATCAAAATTCAAATCACACATTACAATTGATTATCAATTATTTGGGAGTCAATGATGAGATTTTGGAATGACTATAAAGAGTTTTATTAAAATCTCCGAGTATTTCTTTATTAGTTATCAATAAGTAATTGAGTAATCAGTAATCCAATACAGAACAATTGCATAAAGCGCGTTCCTTAAAGGCGAATCCCTATTCTAAGTCTATAAAATGGAAGAAAGGTGTCTTTTAGAACCCATGAAGAGTTCCAAATAAAGAGGTGAAAGAATAAAGCTTTAAGCAATTCAAATAGCACTTCTCATGAAGAGAAGTTAAGGGAATTCAGTGGAGTCTCAGAAATATAACGCATAGAATTCTGCTCAAAGCACAAGGCTTCAGCGCATGTAGAGAGAGTCTGGATCTTCAAAGGAAGCCCAAAGCACTAAGAGTGTGAGCATGAGTGATGAGCAAATGAATGAAGGAGACTTAGGGCCATATTATCAAGAACGGCGATAACATTATCGCCGCTTTAGCGGCAGGAAACTGCCGCTATAGAATTCCAATGCCCAGAAGCCCAGGTTTGATGTCCTTCACACCAGAACCTGGCCTTCTATTGGAATTCTATAGGGCATATTATCAAGCTCCTTATCGCCGCTTTAGCAGCAGTTTCCTGTCGCTAAAGCGGCGATAATGTTATCGCCGTTCTTGATAATATGGCCCTATGTGTAGTCTAGGAACACGCACTAATATAACATTTTGATGATCTACAACTAAAGCAAATGTTGCAACAGTCCATCCTTTCAGCCAATAGGAACTAGATGTCTTCATGGGAACTGAAATGTTCCACCGTCTACTCTGTCTTGAAACAAAAGCAAACATTATGGGGCTCATTAAGATGTCGGTTGGAAAGCCTCCGACCGCAGGTTGGAGGCTTTCCGACCAACATCCTTGGTTTAAAGTCCGACCGCCTAATTACAATTTAGGCGGTCGGAGTATAAACCGGCCGGTCAGAGTGACTGCCTTCTGACAAGCTCAAGGAGCCCGTCGACCAGTCGGAGGCTGCACATAATCTCCTACTGATGGCGTTTCCGCTGTCGGGATTATGATGCTGGTTTCTGACAGGCTTTTCATGTCGATCTTTCTGACATGAAAAGCCTGTCAGAAAGTGACTTTGAGGGCCCCAGCAGGGCCCCCATACCTCCGCAGCCTCCGGTTGGGGGTCTGGAAGGCTTGAAACAAAGGCAGACATAATGGGGCTCATTAAGATGTCGGTCCGAAAGCCTCCGACCGCAGGTCGGAGGCTTTCCCACTGACATCCTTGGTTTAAAGTTCGACCGCCTAATTACAAATTAGGCAGTCGGAGTATAAACCGGCCGGTCAGAGCGACTGGCTTCCGACAAGCTCAAGGAGCCTGTCGACCAGTTGGAGGCTGCACATAAACCCCTACTGATGGCGTTTCCGCTGTCGGTATTATGATGTCGGTTTTTGACAGGCTTTTCATGTCGGGCTTTCCGACATGAAAAGCCAGTCGGAAAGTGACCTGGGGGCCGCTAGCAGGGCCCCCATGCCTCTGCAGCCTCCGGATGGGGGCCTGGATCCGTGCACCGTGTGGTGCCACCCGGTGCAGTGATTTACAGGAACTCCCATTTCTCTATGGGAACCTGTGCTGCGGCCAGTTTTGGACCACTGCACAATCTCTCATAGGGAAATGGGAGTTTGCGACTGCGTCATTTGCAGTCGCATTGTAATAGGGTGTTCAGAACTGCGGACCTACGTTCGGTCGGTTCCCACACCACTCCGTTCCGCCCGACATCGTAATTAGGGCCTAAGCCTTATATGCAACATTACTGACAACATTGTACAAGTAGTGGTTTGGTGCGCACTGGATTTTCTACTACAAAACACAACAGTTCACAGTTAGGTCTGTCATTCCACAAATGAAATAATCTCTTTCTCCCATATACTGACTTACAAATCT
The DNA here is from genome assembly GCA_963921515.1 of Calotriton arnoldi. NCBI lineage: Eukaryota > Metazoa > Chordata > Amphibia > Caudata > Salamandridae > Calotriton > Calotriton arnoldi. The sequence continues at coordinate 265,635 of CAWUFW010003681.1, forward strand.
TATTCATGAAGAAACATTTAAGTAAAATGTAACTACATTATTTTGTACCCCGATTGTATTCTATGAAACATATCTCTATGGGAAGATCGAAAACTATCTTTTTCTATTAAACCATGTTGTTTCAGCATATTTTATCATTGAGCTCTTCTCATCTTCACATTACTAAAAATGTTGACCTAAGGTCAATAAGAATGGAAAAAGATAACCTGTGTTCATAAGCATTTCTAACTTAACATCGGCGGATATCGGAGCCTAGTGCTCCCATTTTTTTTTTTTTTTAATTGTGACTTCTTATTTTAGGCCTCCATGCTATTTCTACACGTTAATTGCATTAATTAGCATTTATAAAAAACACTCTATTACTAGTAAATACTTCTTTGGCACAGAGATGACTGACGTTTTTCATTCCTCTGCAATGCAAAGTTTATCCCAGAAGCATATAGTACATTTATAAGCAAGGAAATTCCAAGCCTGTAGATCCCATTCTAGCCATATCACTGAACACATTGAGCTTTAGGTAGCCCCAACAATTTTTTTCAGACACTTACCTTCACATTTATGCCACTTTACATCAGAGCCTAGACATAGTAGTTGTGATCTGTATAGACAGTGTGTAGGACCCAATGCTTTATAAAATGTTAGTACCGGAGTCATAGACAGCCCTTCAAATGCAGTTTTAAATTTTACTAGCCCTCCGATTGCGGCCACTGCCAGAGCATCCACTATTTCTCAATGAAGGGCCCAGTTTAAATTCTTTTTAAATGTCATCCCTAAATACTTATAGGAGGCTACCATTTCCTCAACATTGTCTCCCAATTTCCACTTACACGGTTTGACCTTCTTCCCAAAATGTATTATTTTTGTCTTATCCAAATTGATCTTAAGTTTATTTGCCACACAGTGCAAACTGAACACTTCCAATTTCCTTTGGAGCCCAACCTGGGTTAGGTCAAAAATCGCCAGGCCATCCGCATAGAGTAAGCAAGGGATAGGTCTAACCCCCCCCCCCATTTAAGGAGAGAAGGATTTAGAATCAGAGTTAGCTTGTGGCAAGCCCACAAGAAAAAGAGAAAACAGTGTAGTAGCAACAACACAACACTGTCTCAGCTCATTTTCAAGCGGGATTATTTTTTTTATAAGGCCCCATTTAAATCTAACTCCGCCTGAATCCAATTTTCTCAATAAAGTTCTAGTAGGATAACAAGAAGGCAAAGTGGAATATCCATATTCCGCAACTTGTCTCACAAGATACTGCGATTCACAAGGCTAATGGTGGAGCTCAAATCTATAAAGCAAGTGAAGTGACGAACGAATGGATGGAGAGCTGCGAGCAGGGAGCAGCGGCTGTGTCTGTGCTCCGGTCGGCATTTGTGCCTGTCCTACCACTGGCTCGCCACAGGTCAGTTTGGTGCAACTGCGTGCAACCTAGGTGGTTGGGGGGTCACAGGAGCCAGAGAGGAGTGGGCCGGGCCGGCACTCGAACTGCCACAATGCCCCCGAGCTGCTGTGCTGCTCACATTGCACTGCACCTGTGCAACTGCTGTGTGGGTTGGGAGCCAAGGCCAGAGCTGCAGGAAAGGCTGCCGGAGGAGGAGGAGTGGAGTCTGCTGCAGCCCTCAGCCGGAAGTTTGCTGCTTTCCGCCCGCGCTCGTTTCGGCTCCCCAGCCTTCAATCACTTATTTAACACACAGTTGCCCTCTCACCTTCCTGCCAGAAACTGAAAAGAGCGCCAGTGCACCTGAGGGAGTGTAGCCGCCTTAGAGCGCCATCACTGAGAGAGTGCCCCCTAGCAAGCCCTACGGAAGTGGCCCAGATTGTCTGGGTGTGGCTTGTGGGGGCTGGGGGCTGGGGGCACCCCGCTCGCTCCCCCAGCGCTGTATCTAAAGAACCTACCAGCACTCCTCAAGCCTTCTCAAGCCCCTCCCCAGCCTCCCCTAAGCCTCTCTCCAGCCTGACTCAGGGGGCAACTAGGAAGACGGGCTATCAGAAAAAGCCACAGTAACATTTGGAGGGAGAGCTCAGCCCCTCACATTTAACCTGCAAGATCAGATTGCTGTTTTGCTGCAGCAAAATAAACCCGCTTTTAACAGGCAATACTCACCGAAGATTATCGTTTACCACTCCCCCACTTGAGGAGGCCTGAGTGGGGTCAGCAATAGGTGGAAAGGAGCGAGGAAGCAAGGAAGTATGACACTAAAAAAGAAGATGTCTTGCCAAAAAGGAACGGATGCAGACGAGGATGAGCTCACTGGGCCAACACTCTCAGGGTCACAAGAAGTACGGCCCATTTACTAAACCAGGAGCTACCAATAGCGAACGCTCCCCATCAAGGGCTCATAACTCAATACTTTCAAGCACCCGGCAGCCCAATAATAATCCTGGATAGCTCCCGGAAGGGGCAGAGGAGGAGACAGAGCACAAACGCAGAGAGCTGGGATCCAGTTAAGGGAGGGTGGACTCTCCCCCCCTTGAAACCCCATCCCTAAGCGCAGAGCTTACTTACACCCGGTGACTGAGACCAGGAACAGGAAGCACAAGATCAGCCCACCTTCAGAGGGAACAAAAGGGCAAACGAGGATCAGAGCGGCAACATCCACAAAGAATGGGCCCCAGTGACTGAGCCCAGGAGGCTCCCACAAAACACAGAGAACGCGTAAAACTCCGGAAAGCCAACAGGCAAGGCAAACGGCCCTCAATCAACCGAAGCTCTAATTCATTGGCAGCGGGACAAGGACAATGAGGCAAAACATCCAATGCCATCCACACCAAGACCAGTTATAACACCCTCACCTGCAAACAGTCGTCAGGTTGTCTCCCCAGAGACAGAAGACCTCACCGCCTCCCTCTTACAAAAACTAGAACTAAAAATAGAAAGAACACTGGATCTCACCCCAAAACGTTTGGGAAGAAGACAGAAGCAAAGGATCCTCGTGGGGAGGGCCAGCAACCAACAAGCCAAGAAGACCCACAAGACGACCTACACTTGAAAGCCATTAAAGAAGCACAAAACACAATAGCCAGGGCCCTGATCTGCCAGTCAACAAAAATGGAGGTCCAAATTGATCTTCTGCAATCAATCGCTCAGCGCCTTGCAAACCAGGGCACCATGCTATCAAAGCTGGAGACAATAACTCAAAACTACCAGGCCTCGTTATCCCGCACAAGTTCATGTGTCGACATCATAGAAAAGTGGGCTGAGGTATTAGGGGACATGGTAGCGTTAGCCAGGGGCAAGGGGGCACCCCCAAAACACACTTATGGATACCCCAGTCTAACAGCAGGGAACAAACCTCCATCGGCCTCCATAGGTGAACACAGCCCTGCCACTAGCCCAGAACCAAAAGAAACCAAAGAAGGGTGAAGAAGTACAAACATCGTGGCAACCCAAAGAAGGAGGGAAAGCAAGGAAGATCTCGAAAGCCCACAAATTCCTGACTTACACGAAGGAGCAGCACTCGAGGTGAACACTGATGGGGTAGCAGGAGCAAGGGCAGAATACCCCCTGTCCATGAGGGCTAAGAAAAAGCTGAAAGAACAGCTGAAAAGACTGAAAACCAAAAGAAGATCAATCATGCCGGCAATGTTGAATAGCAGCAGCCCGGAGTAAAGAAGCAACTCAAGGCCACTCTTTCCCATCTTCAACTACAAACAGCAGAACAAGGCACTCGCATCTAGGGAAGAAAACGCCCAGGGAAAGGAGTTCCTACCGCGGCAGAGCAAGCATCAGGCAGCCCAGCAACCAACAGGGATGGAACCAGACCTCGGACAGACTGCAGTATCTGGGGCAAGCCCAGAAAAGGAGGATGCCTGCACACAAACTAGGACACCCGTCCTACTGAGACCCGAGACTCAGAACGGTCCGAAGGGACACACCACACTTTCCCAGAGGGAGCAGCAGACAAAAGAAAGCTTGGCTGCAACCTCATAAGGGGTAGCAGGCAGACGACAGCACAGAATCTCCAACAATCGCTATCCAAATCTGGGCCCTCAAAGCCCCATCCAGGGGGAGGTCAGGCGCCCATTGGACGCACTTAGGCCAAATAAAATGACCCCAATCCATGAGGTGGTGCTCACTCCGAGTTACTGAGTCAAAGGCCCTCACGACATCCTGAATAGGTTGAACATCCTTAGGCTATTTGGTCACACTGCCACCTTGACTCAGATGACTTTGGAAAACCTGCAGTGGGTAAAGTTCAGAAGGCTACATGGAGATACCCATGGAGATTCCACCTTAGTGGGATTTAACCAACAGCATTTTCAACAGGCGGTTCTTGGTGAAGCCCAAAGGATTGGGAGAAACATCGCCGAACGACCAAGTACCCCGACAAATGTCTGTATTGCTCACAGAGATACGAGCGCAGAGTGCAAATGAGCCAGATCGAGCAGGCTACAACGGAGGAATTCTGGGAGCAACATCCCTAACCACAGACAAAATCTTTCCAGCATAGGAAGGAAAACGGGGGAACCCGCTATTCACGAACAACAGCTTACCGCCGATCACCAACAACAATTAACCCTCTTCTCCTGGAACATCACATGGCTAAGTAAAATCTCTAGGGACAAGGCAACACAGGATTACCTAGCAAAGGGGGACATGCTGTGCTTTCAGGAAACCTGTGCAATGGCAACAACTCCACTAGTCAGCATTTAGTCGGCATTTACAAACATCACATTGCTGCCACTAAAAAGAACATCTTTCGCCGCCCGTCAGGAGGCCTGTCTGTTTTTCTTAGTCATGCCTGCAAATTCAAAATCACAGAAATAAGAGTAAAATCTCCCGACCTGCAAGCCATGACAATTGAGGGGCTCAGGGTGTGTTGTCACCCTTTTCGCCTGCTGCTAATTAAATGTTATATCAATCCAACACAGAGCCAAACGTAATCTTCCATGGAAACTTTCATCAGCACACTAGAAGAAGTATTAATTAAATTTGAACATCATAATGTGATCATTGCCGCAGACATTATCACGAGAGGATTGGATCAGCCTCTAGACGCGCATAGAAATGTGAAGAAGGCAGTGCCCTTGTTCTCTCTTCTTAAAAATTTTAAGTTACAATCAACTCAAAGCATAAAAATACAAGCTCCCCTTCGTGGTGCCCCAAGCCGACCTTTAGGAACATATCTACAATTGATTATATCCTAATTAATGAGAGGCAGGCAAACAAGCTGGGAGGATTCGAGGGGAAAACGACCATAGGCCACTGCGAGCCAACTTCCTCCTGGCAACTCAACCAGCAGATGTTCAGCAAGTAGTTGGCGGTCCCATGGGAACAGAGCGATTTAGACTCCTCAAAAGAATAAAATGGACCACCAACCTCAGAGTCAAACTGTCGGAGTGGGTAGCAATGAGGGAAGCAAGCCCGATGATAGGATCCACATTGAAGGTAATAGATTACTTGGAAGCCCTAACGGGGGATTTACAGCAGAAACTTGGGGAAGCCCAACTCAAAAAAGAAGAGATCCAGCACAGAACCACCCCCTCTTGAGCCACATTCACCGAAGTGCCTGACTCAAAGTAAAAGTGCCCTCAGGAAGGCAATTAAGGCAAAAAAGAAAGGTGACACAACGTCAGCGGTGATCCCAATAGCCGCTCTGAGGTTAGCATACAGGAAGAAAGCATGGGAACACAATAGAAAGCTCACCGAAGAGAAATGGCTCAAAGTGTTGTCCTTGTTAAAGGAAAAGAACAACTCTAAGTTATGGAGATACATCAATCGGCTGAACTCCCAAAGCCCAACAAGAGAGAACAGCATTGCAGGTAATGAGTGAAACGTGTATGTAAAAGGACTGTATACTAGAGACATGCTAGCCGCCGGACCCATTACCACCAAGAATACCCCAGATGCAGCCCAAGACATGGAACCCCACCTCAAGAGCACACAGGAAGCAGGTCAAGAGACAACCCAAGGTGCCCGCTTCATCAAAGGGGAGATTACGAGGATCATCAGGGCAATGACAAACGATGGCTCTCCAGGGCCCAATGGCATTCCTGCTCTGGTATTTAAATCAGAACAGGCATTTTTTGCCCTAATCCTGATCCACTCTATAACTACGCTTACATGACAGCACTAATTTTGCAGTCATTGAAAGGATCAATTTTATTCCCCATCCATAAGAAAGGCGATCACTCAAACCCTGCCAACTACAGGCTAGTAGCCCTGCTCGACATAGAAGCCAAGGCCTACGCATGAATATTACTGAAGGACTTAGAGGAATGGGCAAACAAAAACAGAATCCTCCCAGTCCACCAGACAGGATTCAGGGCAAACAGCTCCATAATGGACAACATCATGGCGCTGGCCTACCTCTCCAAACAAGCGGTCAAAGAGAAGCATCAGCCTCTGTTTTGCTGCTTTATAGTTTATAGTACTGCCTTTGATAGAGTCGACCGAGCCAGACTCTTGGGATAACTGTCAGCCTGGGGGATCCCACCGAAGCTCCTGAAAGCGATTACAGCTCTCTATGAGGGGACATGGGTCCAGGTGAAAATAAGCCCCAAAGCTGTAACATCAAGAGTCGAAACCAACAACGGGCTCAAACAGGGCGGCGTCCTGGCCCCACTATTATTTAACCTTTACACCGCGGACTTGGGGAATGCCCTGAAAGAAGCCAGTTTAGTGCGACTGGGTAAGGTGAGGCTCGCAATCCTGCAGTACGCTGATGACACAGTAGTAATGGAACACACCAGGGTGGGCCTTCAGACAGCCTTAAAGGAACTTGAAAATCACAACAAAGAAAACAGCCTATTAGTCAATGTGAGCAAGACAAAGATAATAGTATTCGGCAAATACCCTCATAAAAAGCAAGCTTCTTGGCAACTGGGAGACCATCAAATAGGGACAACAACAGCCTATAGTTATCTTGGGGTTTGGCTAACTGAGAGGGCCACCCCGGCGACACATATAAAACATCTCAACGCTAAAACCAACTGTGTAATTCTCTCATTGAGGTGCTTAAGACAATGTCTGTCAAGCCCAACAGCAGAGTCAATGCTGACTGTCCTCAAGGCAAAACTAATTTCGGCCATCAACTATGGCCACCTGGCTTTCCCAGGAGCTCCAAACAAACTCATAGCGGCAGCCCAGATAAAAGCGTATAAGACAGTGCTGCAGGCACCGAGACAAGCAAGGAATGGAATTAGGGTTCTGCAGACCAGAATTGGCACTACAGGGGGACTTAATCAAGTACTACATCATGGTCCTATAACCCCCTGAGAACACCCTGAAACATCAATTTGAAACAATCCTCAGGGAAGTGGACTCCCCCTGGCACACCAAGCTGGGCCAAGCAATAGGGACCCTGAAAATCGAAGCAAAGAGTCTTCCCTTACCCGAGATCCAGCAATCCGCCTGGTCAAATGCTGTGAAGCGGCAGGACCGGTCCATTTCTTACGAAAAGGATTGGGCCTTACTCCGCTATAACACCAGCACAACGGCACTGGACGCGTCTTACATCCCAGGGTAAGCCCAACAGTACCTACAAGAAGTACTTTCAGCCTAGGTTCGAAGGAAAATTTTGTTCATGCGGCTCATCACCCTTAAGATCTTGGACTTCAACTCAACATGGGCCCGAAATGATGGAGCAGTCTCTTGTCTGTTGTGTAACTACAAAAAGGAATCCTGGCTTGATCTACTATGCTGTTGCCTCAAATTGGGCAGCGAACGTCATCGGCTGCTCCGCCCCATTTTCAGGGTCAAGGGCACAAGATCGTGCAAGGAGGCCTCGGACTGGTGTTTCTCGGAAACAAAAACCTGCATTCTCGCGAGACTTGTGAAATTCACATACCTAATAAGCTCTCAGATCTCAGGGCAGGCTATAAACTCAAACAAAATAATTTCCTGGGCCCTCCGAAGCCCGAGCTTGAAACCAAACAGATGGATTCTGACAATGAAGAGCCTCCTACGAGGGCTGCAGCTGGGCCCAGCGGTGGAAAAGCTCACATCCTCAGAGCTGCACCCATAGGGCGATCACAAAGGGCAGTTGTGATATCATAACAGCAACATGACATGGGGAAGTAGCACCTTACCTTTGACCTCTATATTGGAACATCTCATGGCCCGGCCGAAGATCACGAACCAGAGCTGAGCTCCCACACATTAGAAAGGCGCCCAACAATCTCTGCCCAGGTCTCCTGTGCTTAATCAAAGGCACTTTGAACTCACAGTCTTTTTAACAGGTTTTAAGGAAATGTTTGTGCAATATAAAATAATATAAAATAACCCCTCGCTTGACGGCACGGAACTCACAGACTTTTCAACGGCATATAAAGGAAATGATTGCGCAATACAAAAATAACCCCCGCTCGACTGCAAGGAAGCGATTTTCTAACAAAAGGGGTGATAGTTTGGACTGCTGGTTTCAAGCAACTAAGTGGCTCAAGGGTTCGAGGGAGGTGGGCAGGGTGGAGGGTGCAAATTTCAAGTTAATTTTACTGTAAAGATTTTAAATAATTGACGAGTTAATAAACTTATTTACTTGTGTCACAAGAGGGAAAATAGACACTTTGCCCGGCGCTGAGTCTCAATTACCTGTTACCCTCACAGGGACATTGGTTCATGAGTTTGAGAAAAACACATATCATACTCCAAAGTCCATATATAATCTTTTATTTCAAAGTTCTTCTTCTTTGGTATACCCCTTCCTCAGTTCAACATGAAATGGTTGTTCAAGCCTTCATACATTTATCACAATTCTTCATCATTAGTTCTGACAAAAAACAGCCAGTTCTTCATCATTAGTTTTGACAAAAACAGCCAACACGTGTTTCGTGAAGGTTACGCTTCTTCAGGGCTATAGTCAATATGGAGTGACTTATGTAATAATCTTCAGGTTCCAAAGTTCCTCTGTCCCTTTTGTACATCAAAATAGTCTTCAATACGTCTCTTACAATGTCTTCACCCAGCTATAGCCATCTTCAATATGGATACGCAATCCTTATTTACTTACTTACTTACAAAGCAACAAAAAAGGCTTCCTGATGTTTCCATTGCCTTCTGACCAATAGCCAACAGGCCAAAGGAGTGGTTAGTTGTACAGTGACCCTGCTTAGAGCCTCCTTGTTCCATGGGCACTAGATTGTGGCCTCTATCCAATCCTTTAAGGATAGTAAGATTACTTTAGAATATAATTTTGCATCAGCATTAAGTAGGATTATCAAGTAAACATTCCTGGGATCGTCTGGCTCCTATTTTTATGTATGGGCTTGATTATTGTGGCCTTCCAGCTAGCTGGGAAAGTTCCCATTCTTGCTATAAAAATGAAGACTTTCAAGAAAAAGCTAGCCCACCATTTGGGATTGGATTTCAAAATAATTGCTGAAAGATTGCCCTAGCCAGCTGCCTTCGTTGAATCACTGACATAATATCGAAAGACACAATATCGACCTACCATATTATCGACACATAAATATCAATTACACTAATATCGACATCCTATACTTATTTTAAAAAATACACTAATATCGACACCAAAATATCGTCAAACACTTACATCGATATCACTATTATCGAACACAAAAATATTCTTATAAAAAATATCGAACATATTTAAAAAATATACAAGATGTCAAAAATATCGTTAACACCAATATAGACAGCAATAATATTGTTTAAAAAAATATATCAACATGTTAAAAACATTTAAAACATACAAAACGTAACCCAAATAATATACATTTATCAAAACATACACTGCATACAAAATAAATCAAATCCAACCTGTTTTAAAATTAAACAAATATATCATCATAAAATATATTATAAACACACTATTAATAACTATATAAATATTATACTTAAATAAAAAGCACATATTATTTAACATCAAATGCAATATAATACACATTTAATAGACTAAAACAGTAAAATTAAAGAAATGCAATAACTGATTCTTAATTAGCGTTTTCCATATATGGAAAACAACGACCAAAACAATTAAAACAATAAATAACAACCAATGAAAGACACACACTATTAAAATAAACCAATGAAATTAAACAAACTATTAATTAAACACTATATAAAGACAGGAAAATTATTCATTATTTTACACTTCAAACCAAAAAGAAACAAGAAGGCGAAACTCTGCCGGATTGCTGCCAGAACACAGGACTTCATTAAAGAAAATTCTATTTCCTACTCCAGAAAGTAAGTAAAAAGACATTTATAATCTTATACTACTGCTAGTCTTCAAAAACAACTATTTATCCTGATAAAATAATTAATATATATATTTTTAATTTATATCTCCTCAGCAGATAATTCTGAAAACATCCAAACAGTTACAGAACATTGTGAAAAATCGACTTGAAAATAAAGTAAGTATTAAACGAAATTAAATTAAAACAATTACGTAAAATACCCAACCAAAGTCCAACTATATCCCAACTTCCCCCCACTTTGTTCACAATTGAACAAATTTATTAAAGTTACTTTTTTTCTACCAACAGAAATATCAGCAACAAAACAGATATCAAACAGCAAAGAAAGTGCATCAGGATTGAAAACGACTTCAAATTCAACATTGTAAGTATATAAATGACAATGTATATATATTAATAAATAAAACTGTACAGTATTATTTTTAGTAATTGTCATAGACATTTTTCTTAGCATTTGCAACATCACAATGACTGAAGGCGCCCAATCATAACTTCACAAAAAGAAAAGTTTTTACTATGTTACATGGGGTATGTTTATACCCAAGAAAAACAAAGTGGACTGAAAGTAAACTGGAAATGAGGTAAATACTATTCTAATAAGTGTTATGGGAGGGCTACAACTAAGGAAACAACTGTTCTGTATGTTAGGGAGTATAACCACCCCGCTAACGTCACTGAAATTGAGGTTAGAAATGCTCTAGACGATATAAAAGAAGCTAGCACTAGTTCACAAAAATCTACCACTGAACTACTTAAGGAAATGCTCCCCAAAAACCACAACATGCTACTGGCCAAATACCCTCAATATCTTCCCTAAAAAGAATTATAGCTAGAACGAAAAAAGCTACTTCCACCACCACACCTGCCCCAAAAACATTTGAAAAAGTAGAAATTCCCCCAGAACTGTCAATTACACATAATGAAGAACAATTTCTTCTTTATGATAACAAATCTAAAGATAAAAGAATAATTATGTTTGCAACTGCTAATAATTTAGTGAAACTCCAACAGTCTGAAACTTGGATGATGGACGGGACTTTTAAAATATGTCCCAAACCATTCTATCAACTAAATACTGTCCATGCACTATACCAAAATACTAACATACCTTTTCTCTACTCATTATTACCAAATAAGCAAAACTCCACATATATTGAACTACTGTCTAAAATTAAACAAGAAACCAATAATTATTTTCCTCAAAAAATAATTATTGATTTTGAGCAGGCAATGATAAATGCAATACTAAAAACCTACCCACACACAGCAATTCAGGGCTGCTACTATCATTTTAATCAATGTATTTGGAGACACCTCCAAAAATCCACGCTAAGGGGGTCATTAGGATGTCAGACGGAAGGGCATCCGTAGTGCCGGCGGTGGCGGAAAACGGAGAATTATCTGCATCCCATGCGGTTATTGCGACCGCCACATTACAATGGGCCAACATAGGCCATTTACGTACCTCCGCAGTGTTTCTGCGTCCGCACGGGTTGACCTCACGTAAGGGTGGCGGACGGAGCCAATAGAGCAAGAACAGCGTGCGGAATCACATCTCCACCGCCAGCCACATTACGATGTACCAAACAGCCAATCCCACCACTGCGGAAACCCCACCTCATCGTGGATGGCGGAAGCACAATAACAGCGAGGGAATATCCAAGCCCTATACACGTGCACCACCAGAGCCACAATGGATCCAGCCCTACAGGCCTTACCGCTGCTGTACCGGATTCATTACCAGCAGATCAGACGCCGCCGCGCACAACAGCAGAGGTATGTCCAACACCCATACATGCATGCAACCAAGGTACAACAACAACTCACTGCAAGCATGCAGGCAGGGCCTGCACAACCACGTCTGGGGAAAGATGCCTCCCCTATTCAGTGAGACTCTCAGGGGCCAGAAGGTTGCCCTGTGCTGATGCCTCCTGCCACTCAGCTCCCCTCACACTCACCCACCAGCACCACTCACACAGCTCCAATCCTGATCAAGGTGACAGAGGTGACAGATTAGCATTGGTGGTGGGAGTGCATACACTGCAGACTGCAAAGTGACCAAGATGCCTGCCCAGGATGGCTAGCAGGCGCAAGGGAAACAGCTACACATTTTGCAAACATCCACTGCCACACAACCCTGGCAAACATCCATGCAGGAACAAGACAAGAGGACTGTGCTGCCAATCCATCTGTACCACAGCAACCATTACTGAAAGCAAGTAGGTACAAATATCACACATCACCCACTGAAATAGTGCTGCTGGCCAGCATGCCAATGGAAACAGATCATCATCACACAGTACAGTGCCAGAACATGGAGGGGAGTGGAGGGTCAAACATGTGCATGGCAGCCACTGGCACAGGTCACGAATGAAGTGGTGTATACACCAGATCTGTACAGTTGAGGAGTGTCCCGAGCAAAAATCGATGTTTAAGTCTGACTCAATGTGCATGGCCAAATGCAATTACTGTCACAGCTATGAATCCGAACAGCTCCAATTTGGGCACAGAAAGTGTCAAGTGACAGGTGTGCCTGTGAGAAATCACATATCATGTTTGCAACCCACAGACAGGCAGCACAGTGCGAACAAAGGTAAGCAAGACCAAGGGCATATCCCAAGAAACACAACACAGACATTGCACTGACACACTCTGCATACTCACCAATGATGAGTCGAACATGCAGGTGCACCCTAGGCCTGCGAGGTCACAATGACACACAGCACACAGCTCCTGCAACAACCCCAACATGTCCACCAACACCCCACAAGGTGTCTGACCATGGAAACAAACAGGCACACATCACATGGATCATACATGATTGAAAGGGCAATGCCCAAGGGCACACACACATCAACATCTCAGAGAAATACAGCACACTCAAACTGTACGATGACTCCAATAAGAACATGCACCTCCATCCATCTGACTATGAAGCCATACCCATCCAAGATGACAACATACCCACACTGGTGTGTACACATCAAGATAGACCACACAGATATGTAGTACCCTGCCCACCCCTCAAGTCATCATGTAAATTGGAAGACATTCACATGATGGAGATCCAACCCATCTGACATGTGTGAAGAAGGAGAGCACAGCCAACACAATGAACAGGACCAGAGTGGACCATCACTGACAAGTAGCCTGCCCCCATCCATACTCTGAGTCAAATTATGACAGCATTCTGCGGAACCCCTGGTAACCCCTGTAAGATCTAGTACAGTACATGAGAATGGCAAAGTGTGACTTCAGAGCATTGAACCCATGAACACATGCACATACATTGTACAGCAACATTTGTAAGGCCAGCGACAACGTCAAGAACATGAATAACTTCATTCAAACACAAACTCGGTATCAGCATGTAAAGTGCAAAACATGAAGGGCAACTGCCAGTCAAAACTCAAGTCCGCACATGTGTGCTTTGGAAATACACACAGATCAATGTAACACAGTCCACAGCCATGTAAACATCACCAGTACAGGGCTAGCAAATGGTCAGCTCAGGCACCGCTCAGGGAGAAATGGGCTGGGAAGAGGGACCAGCCATCAAATATGTGGAGAACTGGAACTGTGTGGGGGATGACTGTCTGGGGTAGTCTGAGGACTGGACCTGGGAGGGGAGAACTGGCACAGGCAGAGGGATCCCTGGATGTGGGAGCCTGAGGGCTGGCAGGACCCGGTGGAGTCGTCGCACGGGGAGGTGGTGACATGCACTGGTGATGCTCAGTGGCTGATGTTGCATGTGGAGGGCTGGGCTTCACTTGTTTGGGGATACGATAGCCCACAAGTGTCTTTGGACAAGGGATAGGTGAGGTGCCCACAGCTGCTCCCTTCCCCCAGAAAGTGGAGCAGGTGGCCGTGGATCCTTTCTTGCAAAACCCTCAGACCTAGTTCTACGCTGGGGGGCTCCTACCCTGCCTCCCCTGTTGTGGAACAATCACTACCTCACTGCTTCTCTGTCCATGCTTACTAGGGGGCTTTTGGTGGGAGTGGAAGGTCTGGGCACAACATCCCTCTGAACTGGGGGGCAGTTGTGGAACGCAACAGCCCCACGGCAGCCAGGGCAAATTCTTGTGCTGTGCCTGGATCAGTAGTGGATCCTGGAGGGGTCTTGGAGTGCTGGGACTTTGACGTCTGCAATGTTGAGGCATGTCTTTTGTGTTTCGGCTCCGCACTCTCATGTGAGGTTATTTTGGTGGTGCTGGCATCTGTGCTCCTTGTGGATGATGTCTTGTGTCTCTGTCGCTTGGACTCCTGTTGTCGTGTGCTGTGTGGGGATGACCTGGTGCCTGAGTGTACAGGTGTGTGGCTCCTATGATCATGTGGGGACACTGGCAGGGTGGTTGAGGAAGGGACAGGAGCCAGATTTAGAGCCTGTGACTGCACTATTGCAGCCGTCAGTGTGGAGGCCAGACACTGGACACTCCAGAGCAGGCCACCTACGTCAGAATGGATGCCCTCCATGAACGCTATTACCTGTGACAACTTGTTGCCATGTTCCTGTAGGGCATACAATAGCAAAGTCTGACCCACAGACACCTGACGCAAGATGTCAATGGCCTCCACACTGAGGGCAACAGGGGACACAGGGGCTGGGGCAGCTGTGCCTGGGGGAAAAGATACCCAAACCCTTCTTAGGGCATCGTGCACGGATGACATTTGGGGGAGCATCAGGGACTGTGGACACAGGACGGGGTGTGTTGGTTGAAGAAGCACAGCTCCATTCTCCTCTGCCCGACCACACCGAGGAGTCACCAACTGAGTCTGAGGAAGTGGAGGTAGGCGTTTCAGGAGCTGACTCATCCAGGGCACTCCGGTCCCCCTACGATGCGCTGGTACCATCAGTGTCGCTGTACTCCAGGGGAGCAGTGATGCCAGTAGGTACACCAACTGTTACGTGCCCATCACCTTCTCTGATCTCGGTAGATTCAGCAGGAGACAGAGACACTGTTCAGTGAAGTGGCCTGACAACAAACATGATAGGCAAGATAAAAATAAAAGCATGTACCCAATGCACACATGTGACTGTCCATGCACAGGCTGCATTAGTCTACAATTTTTCCATGCTCAGCCCATGGATGTTAACATGCAAACTGGCAGTCATGCTCCAAGTAGCCATCATACAGCAAAATTGCTCGTCATGTGGTGCCATATCAACATCACATCCTATTGTCTGTAGGCACATCCACATGCCTTCAGCTAATAGAGCTACACATCAGTATACACTTAAACTCGTTTGGCTACACAGACTCCAACACGTATTCATCATCCTTTCTGAAAGTAACATGTGTGATGTTTCAGACATGTTGAGCAGCAACATTGAACAGTGTGCCATCCTCCCCACACACTCAAGTGCATCAAGTAGTGCATAATGAATGTAAAATGCAGACAAGAAAATCAGAATGCTGCCCTTTTGGCAAGCAGTCCGAAGCACACAGCACTGTACAGCCACATGTTTTGACTCTCGTGACCAACATAAGTAAGTGTGGCATACACTTTCCAGTTCCTCTGGAGCACCATATGGCCTCCCGTACTGTCCAAGGACCTCTCCTACCAGGACCCCCAGCTCCTCTGTGGTGAAGGGACGGGCCCTCGGGTTCTCTCTACGAGACATGACTTGTTCCAGAGATGACGTACAGCCGCTGTTCGAGCTGAGGAATGGCAGGCAGCAGTGTCTCTAGGCGAGTGACAGGTGTGTACATATCACAGGCATATATAGAGTGCCCTAGGCTCGTTCAAATGTTGGTCTGCTGTTACCATTGGCCAGCCAGCTTAGCATCCTTCATTTGGGGCCAATGTTTGGCCCCGTAGGGGCCTAGCATGCCTACCGCGACATTCCAAATTCACTACTGCTGCCGGTTCCCATTGGCTGATGGCTATACCTCATTGGCGGTCACGCCCCGCGGAGGTCACGCAGCGGCCACCGCTATCCGGCACCATTCGATTGGGGCCAATGCTTGTTACCTCTGTGGATGCCAGCTCTAGCGCCTGTAAACACAATTTAGCTTTAGCATGCACGCTTTGCTAACTGTATCATTCACCACACAACATTTGCATAAGGTCAAATGTGCAAACTGTTAAGGTTTCATGGCGTGTGACCTATGCCTTACGTCCTGACACACATGGAATGTCCATGAAAAGGAGAGTGGGAAGACATCACTAGTATTATGTGGTGGCCAGCATGACATGAAAAGAGTAAATCAGTCCAAAAGGACAAAGGCCGCTATCACTGTACTCACATTGTGTACTGAGATATAAAAGATGTTAACACGTCTGGAGTAACACTTGCTACTTGACGGTCGGACACTTGTCCATGTTTTGTCTCATGAAATGCCAGTGATGTCGGCTGACATCCCTAGCTGGCCATTGTCATGAAATCAGACATACTTTTCAGCTCCACACTTTCTACACACGTACTGCTGTGCCATGCTGTGTGCTCACCTGCTATTGCCTCCATGTGTGTACACACGTCAGGGCAATGCACATGTGTCTCAACATACATTGCTGGATCCAACATAAGTTGTGCTGTCAAGCTATGTGTGCATGTATACACTAAACACGTGTATCTGTTTAAATACACTTTGAACGTGGCAATGTGTGTCACGCAGATTCATCACACAGTCCTGATGGACTGACCACATAATGCACATATGAACATGTCTACTGTGCTGCATACTCATGTGATGTTGTCCAGGTGTCACAGACTGCCCTCATCCTGTTGTGTTGCTGTGTATTGTCGGATTTGAGATTGAGGACGTGCAATGGCAGAAGATACATGGGTTAAACATAACAATACTATAACCAGCTTGGATATAGAAGAACCCAGGAATGATCTTATCTGAATTCGAAGTACGAGACAACAATCGTGAATGTAATCTATTGATGTATACTACTCCTCACTACTTTTGTTTTAGGTACGGATGAATATATGACACTGTTATGGTATACACTGACATGTTATGAAAGTGAAAGAATTGGATATCTACTGATATCGAAAGGTGGTTGAAATGTAAAGAGCTCTGACACCCATACTCTGGGTCTGGTTCGCGCTATAGAAAACACTGAATACATAAATTAATAAATAAATACATGCAAGTCAGCATTGATGCTGGTAACCACATGTGCTGTGCCTAACACACAGGGCTGATCACACCCTGATGTAGCAGGGTACAACATGTCATACACAATGTCATATTGTTGATGTACTAGTGCTCAGTATGAGGAGTGGGAGGAGTGAACCAAGGTCTTAATGCATGTCACTTGTGTCTTTTCACGTGCTCAAGAGTCATGTCAATGTTGTGGCCGTGTGAGTCTCTGGTGAAACTGTCACACACATCTCATCAATTATTACCTACTTCTGCATGTGTCCCTGGCCAGAGTACGTAGGAGGAGCACACCCATCTATCACCTTGTCCCAGTCCTGGAAACCATGGAAGACATTACAATCAGCATGGAATTCCGTTAGGTTTGCCTCACAATGCGAGAGCTATGTGCTCAGTTGGAGCCCCACTTGAAGTCCAGGTGAACATATCCTTAGGCATTGTCAGCAAAAGTCAAAGTGATGGCTGCACTGCATTTTTTGGCAACTGGGTCTTTCCAGTACACCGTGTCCAGCGCTGGAGGGATGTCACAGCCTATGTCCAGCATGGTGTTGCGTGATGTCCTGTCTGCATTAATGACATACACGATTCAATACATACAGTTCCCAGCAATGATTTGGCAGGTGTGAAGGGGGATTCCTATGAACTTGGACACATTCCACATGTAGTGTGCGACATTAACGGAACCCACATTGGCCTAGTTCCACCACAGGCACGTGAAAGCATTTATACTAACCGAAAAAATTAACACTCCATAAATGTGCAAGTGGTATGCCAAGCGGACCAGACCATTTCATACGTGTGTGCCAAGTATCCTGTGTCGGCACATGACACAGTCATTCTGCGCCACAGCAGCATACCACAATTGATGGCTAATCTACACCCAGATTGTACCTGGCTTGTTGGTGAGTGGGCTGTGTCAATGAGTGTGACATATGTGTGACATGCTGCTCCACTCACATGTCACAGTTACATTTTTATAAATGTGTTTATC
Source organism: Calotriton arnoldi (assembly GCA_963921515.1). Taxonomy (NCBI): domain Eukaryota; kingdom Metazoa; phylum Chordata; class Amphibia; order Caudata; family Salamandridae; genus Calotriton; species Calotriton arnoldi. The sequence continues at coordinate 283,899 of CAWUFW010003681.1, forward strand.
CAGGATAGGTGACTCTGGCTATCCCAATCGTCCCTGGGTGCTGAGCCCACTGCGGAATCCAACTACGCCAGGGAGGACCACTACAATGATGCCCATGGGAGATCACGTCGTGTGGTGGAGTGCACTTTTGTACTTCTGAAGTTGAGATTTAGGTGTCTGGCCAAGACTGGAGGGGCACTTCTCTACTCACCCAAGAAGCTGTGCCAGATAGTAGTCGCATGCTGCATGGTGCACAACCTGGCCTTGCGCAAGAGGATATCCCAGATTCAGGACGATGATGACCAGCAACAGCCCCCCGCTGCAAACCCACACATGCCCAGGGACAATGACAGTGGTGAGGAAGAAGGTCTTGACCTGCATGACCAGCTCATAGCCAACTACTTCCAATGAGTGTAAGTTATCATCATGCAACTATGAACTATGACTGTCTGTGCGCATTGCTGTTGTCTCCCAAACTTGGAGGATTGTAGCTGTGAATCTGGACACATACACATGAAAAAGAACATGAATATGGGATTTGGGCAGGCAGTGGAAGAGTCAAACAAACAACTGGGTAAGCATTAGCACTGGCAACATTGTGTGTCCTGCCACAGTAGCTCTGTCACTCACCGACAGTGTAACAAGCGCCAAGACACCACATGACCCAACACTGCCTGATCCCTCTGTAATCCAGGTAACAGGACACACACTCTCGTCCTTACTCTCATACTTCTCAACACTGATCACAGTACAATACAAGTTAATGTGCGAAATGTTTATTACTATTACCGTGTCCTAACGTGCAAGATACGTGCCACAACATGCAGAACAATGCATCAGACCGAAACAGGCAGCATAGGAACGTATTCAGATGTCATGGAGGGAGATGTCACATTAATGAGCACTCAGGAGGGAGTACTCCGATCTGATCCCCCCTTCCCTTGCTGGACAAGTCATGTGATGGATCACATTAGCTCAATGCCCTTTGTCAGAGGAGCCCACTCCTCAGCCCATATGATTTGACATGTACTGTACTCCAGGACAGCGCTGACTGAATGTTCTGCTGACAGTAATCAGGTGAAAGACTCAAACTAAGATACTTGCAGTACAACAAAGGCGTGTAAGAACTAGCTCAACAGCTGCATGATGGCAGCAAGACTGGTACTAGGCGACAATGTCCACTACGGGTAGGAGACAGCCTCACCTTGCACAGGTGTGTGCCAACAAGCGATGCAGGCCGCAGAGGTAATCAGAGTCCAAGCGAATGCAGACATGTCCATTGTCAGTGCTAAATCTGTAATCAGTTCCGAAAGATGCAACTGTATGTTGATACATCTGTAATTAGTCCCAATCAGTTGTGGATGCAGGTAAGTAGTTACTCATCCAATAAAGCTATTGCAGCTTCATAGGCAATCAGTTCCAAGAGTAGATCGTGATCAGCTTCAGCAAACAGGACGGCCACCCAATCCAGTAATATGAATGAACAGATGTGCTCCTCGCACCCCGTGTCCGTAAGGAGCATTTCAGGCCAATAGGGGAGCGGTTCAATGTAGTCATTGCACATGAGAAGTTGTGCAATCGCACATGACCAGCTGCCAGCACTTATGCCAAGTTGTAAGGCATCCCATAGACGGGTATTCCGGGCACAGTCCCAGTCGTGGACCAACAAAGGACTCAACCACATGTCATAATCCAGTTCAGCAATCGATGTGTTGGATAGGCAGACATCCATGGCCCATTGAAAGGGGCAGCTGCGACAGTGGTACACAGGTTGCACACAGGTGAAATAGGCATAGCGGAAGCTTAGCCTATAACTGATGCGCAGCACAGCCAATGGCAACGCTCCCAATATATTCAGCATTCGTTCACAGTACAGTTGCACATGACCGGGGATGTGCAGGACCACAGGATGTGCAGCCATAGCGTTGTAGCTGTCGTTGAACCTGCACTCTTCAGAACAGCGGGAGGATTGTTGCTGAAATGCCACATGTCTGACAAAAAGTTGTTTGAGTGAGCACCTGTTGTACTCCTGAAATGGTCTGAACGGAAGTGACAAGGCCATTCCCCACAAGGGAAATTGTGATATGAGCAAGGACTTCTGTGTATGGAGTGTATGAATCTTGGTGTATCAGTTGCACTGAACCTAATGGGAGACTCGTATTCCGCTGTTACAGTATCTCGCAGGGGGAAACAGCCACCTGGTATTCGAAGGTCAGAGGGACAGATGTGAGTCCGCCTTCTTGTTAATACAAATGAGCTTTCAGCCCTGTTGATACTTTGAAGTCTGCTTACATTGTTGGAATGTGAGCCCACAAATTACTGTTGACATTCACATATGGGGGAGTGATGAGTTCATCACTACGGCAATGGACACGTTGAGAAACTCTTTCTGTGTATGTGAGCCCTGCACGGGAAATACCAATGTTTGTGATGTACATGACTCGATCAGTTCCTTCTGGTACATATGAGGGGCGTGTGAACCTAGTGGCTGGGACTGGTGTACATTGATGTATTTTGCCGACAATCAACTTAGATAGGTTACAATACACGTGTGACTGTACTTATCTTGCTGAACGCAATCATTTCCTCAATCTAGCTTTGACATGATTCGTTTGGTTCGTGCCTGTTTTTGGGACACTGCTGAGTGCTGCATTGTGATGCGCTGTGTGAGTCATTGACACTGCAGTCATTCCCATGTGGATGGTTGTAGGGGGTGGGAGGACACTGATTCACCTACCAGCACAGTACATCCCTTAGCATCCATGAACGTGCACTTACGTCAAATGTGCATACTTGTGATGAAGCAGAAGGGTTTGACTTCAGTTTGACAGGGAGAGGTACAGGGAGCTGAGACAATGGCGGCTGCTTACTCACCTTACACCTATTTGCTGAATCTGTTCCCTACTGATGAAGGATGATATCCATGTACACATGTGACTTGAGACTGACAACACTAACCTGCTAATACCTTGGTGTATCACCATGCACGGGAATCTAGTTGGCATTTAAGCTGAGGTGCATTTCCCAGGTTGCTAAGGTGTGTACTGTGCTGGGAGATGTAGTGCTGTGCTCCCATCCCCCTTTTGTCCATGTTGATGTAGTTGACCTGTGTAATCTGGATTGCACGTGTACAGTGTTGCCTGGTGCTGTGCTTTGGCTGTCATGCCATCATATGTCAACCACATGTCATGTTCTTGTGTCTTTCTAGGTACCTCCGCTCACACAATGGATTGTGGAATTCAAATATGGAGAGACATTGCAATGTGAGTTAACATGCTATTTACTCTGAAAAAAATGGTACTGACACAAACGCTCAGTGTTGTGAATAGTGTTTATTTGTACATGAGTGACAGGTGAGCAGTGAAGTTGAAAGTGCTAGCACAAGAGTCATCAGGGTAGAACACACAATGCTGGTATGACACAGTCCAACAGTACACTGCCAACATTGTGGAAATGTGGGCTCTGATCTGCAACAAAGTCAATGCTGGAGGCAACACTGCTGACATCATTGTTGGCGCATGGAACGGGTTTTGGGAGGTGCTTTGCCACGTGATCCTCTGTTTGTCTTCTTCGGACATCCCCTCGACCGTTTGGCCGGGAGGGAACCTGCTGCATGCTCTGAGGTGTCTGAGGAGTCTGTGCCTGCTGCCTCACCCCTCCCTGTGGCCGCTGTGGTAGTGTTCTCAGTATCGTCCGGCTGGCCACGGGGTGGGCGGTTGGCTAGTTGAGCAGCATGGATGTCCTTCAGAACACCTACTAGCTGGCCCATGTAATCAGCAATGACACCCAAGCGGGTGTCCATGGACCGTTGCAGCAGGCGGAGTTCGCACAGTTCTTCAACGACCTAGCCCATCTGTCCCTGGGTCTGTTGGTATGCACCCAGGACAGTGTGGACCGTGGCCAGGGCCTCAGTCTCGGTGTCATCCTGGGACTGTCCCAGGGGGGCCCTCCCACCTGCCCTGCATATATGGACCTGTGGCGGAGCCTGTCGCTGCCCCCGCACACTGTCCCCAGCATCCTGGGTGTGGCTGGTGGGATTGGGTGCAACTGCCACGGGGACAGTGTTGGAGGCAGTGGTACTGGTGTTGGTGCTGGCTGGCACACAGGTCATAGTCGCAGGGATCAGCGTTGTTGCTCCTGTTGTGGGAGTCGAGGTGGTGGTGGGGACAGTGAGGCCCGGAGACTGGGGTTGCCTGGCCATGCCTGAAGGGCCAGGTCGGTCCTCCTCGTCCGAGGAAGGGAGCAAATCTGCATCCGTGAGTTCACCTTCATGGGGGGGAGACTGGCTGGGCTCATTGGTCACACTTCCGACAGGTGTTGTAATCGGATCACCTGTTGAATAGAGGTCATTATGTCAGCATGTTCAGTAGACAGCACAACTTATATGTTAATGTATTGCACATTTCAATTGAGATGACCAGACTTTTGACAGTGACATTACTTTGCATTGTCCACAGTTTTGCATCAGTCTAACATGATGTTGAGGTACATGATTTGTCAGTTAGCGATGTGACATTGCGTGGGCAACAATTTCATATGTGTGGATCTTGTTTTTCAATGGACATTTCCTCGGTATCAACTTGATGCACATCCACTGCAGTTTATGCTTGGACCTTTCTGACATTTATCTGACTAGCTGTCTACTGTGCCACCACTTCATGATTGATGTTGTTGGGTTTTTGACTGACTCCCGTGGTGGACGTGCTCCGCCACTGCGGTGCCAGGCATTGACAGCAATTGATTTGTTCAGCCTTGCGATGGTCGCTTCCTGACCTTGGCGGTGCGTCACCGCATATGAGGAATAGCCATCAGCCAATGGGAACCGGCAGCGGTTTCGATTTTTTGAAACGCAAGGTGTACGTGCTCGCCCACTGCGGTGCCAGGCATTGTGCGCTCTGGATGATATTGTTTTCTACTTCGGTTTAAAATTCACATGACTTATGTAATTGCCAGTATGCCTCAGGTGCAATATTTCTGTTGTGCTGTTTTGTAGTGGCCTCCTCTGTATAGTGATGTGTGGCTGAGTCTCCATGTATGTGTGGAGTTGATGTGTGCCTTTATGCTCATGGACAATGTGACATCGACATTTGAATGTGGTTCTTTGCGAATCTTGGATTGACTATGCAGTTACATGTGACTTCTTGGATGACAGTGTGATGAATGTGACCTCTTAATGGCATTAATATGTGTGTGCACTGGCTACAACTTATGTTGCTTTGCAGACTTGGCAAACATGTCCGTGATGTGCTGGGCATATGGCACCATGCTATTTGGGAGGGAGGCCAGGGTGCATGAGCTGACTATGTACGTGTGTATTGCTGCAGAGGTGGGTGATGGCTGCCACGTGTCTCTGGGGTGGGGAGGGTGCTCCATGCTGTTTGGGAGGGTGGGCAGGGGTCCTTGTAGGAGTGGTGGTCTTGCTGTCAGGTCTCAACGACTCCCTCCCCAGTAAGATGGCTACCTACCTGTTATGAGGCACTGTCGAGGGTAATGGCTGCCACGTGTCCCTGGGGTGGGGAGGGTGGGCAGGGGGCCTTGTGGGAGTGGTGGTCTTGCTGTCAGGTCTCAACGTCTCCCTCCCCAGTAAGATGGCTACCTACCTGTTATGAGGCACTATCGAGGGTAATGGCTGCCAAGTGTCCCTGGGGTGGGGAGGGTGGGCAGGGGGCCTTGTGGGAGTGGTGGTCTTGCTGTCAGGTCTCAACGACTCCCTCCACAGTAAGATGGCTACCTACCTGTTATGAGGCACTGTCGGGGGTAATGGCTGCCATGTGTCCCTGGGGTGGGGAGGGTGGGCAGGGGGCCTTGTGGGAGTGGTGGTCTTGCTGTCAGGTCTCAACGACTCCCTCCCCAGTAAGATGGCTGCCTACCTGTTATGAGGCACTGTCAGGGGTAATGGCTGCCACATGTCCCTCGGGTGGGGAGGGTGGGCAGGGGGCCTTGTGGGAGTGGTGGTCTTGCTGTCAGGTCTCAATGACTCCCTCCCCAGTAAGATGGCTGCCTACCTGTTATGAGGCACTGTCTGGGGTAATGGCTGCCACGTGTCTCAGGGCTGGGGAGGGTGCTCCATGCTGTTTGGGAGGGTGGGCAGGGGGCCTTGTGGGAGTGGTGGTCTTGCTGTCAGGTCTCAATGACTCCCTCCACAGTAAGATGGCTACCTACCTGTTATGAGGGACTGTCGGGGGTAATGGCTGCCACGTGTCTCAGGGGTGGGGTGGGTGCTCCATGCTGTTTGGGAGGGTGGGCAGGGGGCCTTGTGGTAGTGGTGGTCTTGCTGTCAGGTCTCAACAACTCCCTCCACAGTAAGATGGCTACCTACCTGTTCTGTGAGGCAGAGTGAGGAAATGGAGGTCTTGTGAGACAATAATTTTTTGCATTCTCCATGTGTTCGCTTGGGTCTGGCAAGCGAGGCTCACTAGTTGTGCACAACAGTACGTTACAGTGGTATGTGAACATTTACTTTGTACTTACCAGCCTCCTCTCCCCCCTCGAATCCGGTGAGACTCTCGGGATGCAGTATGGCAAGCACCTTCTCCTCCCATTCTGTGAATCTCAGTAGAGGAATGGGAGGCCCTCTGCCCGTTCTTTGAGACAACTGGTGGTTCCTCTGTGCCCGTGCCTTGACCCAGAGCTTGAGGTCGTTCCACCGCCTTTTGATGTCACGCAGTGTGCGTGGGATGTTCCCCACTGCATTGACTTTGTTGTAGATCCTAGCCCACATCTGATTTTTGCGCACATTGGGTGTCTGTTAGACCAGGTTTCCATACAAATGTGGTTCTACCCTGATGATCTCATCTACCAGCACTTTCAACTCTGTGTCAGTGAATTTAGGCATTTTGCTGTTCGCCATGGTGCTAATGGATGTGAGGTGCAGGGTGCAGGGTGCAGGGTGAATATGTGGATGAGTGAGGTGTGTTCGGTGTGTGGTTGTGAAGGGGATGGTGTGTGGAGTTGTGTGGGTGTGATGGTGTGCTGTGTCCTCTCTGTGCAATTAGTTCTGGGGTCCCTCTCTCTCTCTCTGTGTGGATGCCCCTCTTTGTTCCTAATTTGCTAAGGATGCTGGTACAGGAAGGGTTCGTTTATATACTGTGGTGTGTGGGTGTGTCCACATGAGTGATGTCCCCTGGTGTGTCTTCCATGCTGTCCATGGCTTTCATCTCCGGTATGCATTTGTGGTGTGTCATTCTTGCGTGTCTGATGCAATTGAGGGCTGATGATGATGCAGACACACTTTGTGACTTGTACTGAATTTTGTTACTTCCGCCATTCTTTTGGCCTGGGCGCCACCGCTGCGGTGGGTACTGCCATGATCCTTACACTAGCTCCGCTTACTCATCGTAATTAGCCGTGCGGTCATTCCCCGGGAGGTGCGGACGTTTTGGTCCATAGACCAGCTTTCCCCGTCTGCCGAGGTAGCATTTTTGGCTATTGCCACCGTTACGGAAGGTTTTTTCTGTATTCCGGCTGCCGCGGTGGGACTTTACGTGAGTTGCATCGTAATCTGACCGGCGGTATTGCCGCAGGACATGCGGACGGTCTTTTTCCGCATGCATGGCGGTCGGAGGCCTTTTCCGTCCGCCATCGTAATCGGGCCCTAAGTGTTGACTATGCAACAAATAGCTCCTTTGCATATCAAATAAAAAAACTTATAGCACTGGCCTACGTCCCAGTTACTGACATGGCCGAACACTACAACTTATTGATAGAAAGTCCATACTATCAACAAAATGAACAAAAACTAAGTCCCCTTCTAGACTATTTTGAGGATACCTGGGTAGGAAGACTCCACAGATCTGGACACAGAAGGCAACCTAAATACCACATTCCATGGTGGAATGTATATCACAGCACACTAAATAAAGAAGCTAAAACAAACAATGCTGTTGAAGGATGGCATAATGCCTTCTAAGCCACAACAGGCAGAGCTCCACCTACTCTACATAAACTACTACTATCTATCCAAAAAAAACAGAGCTACCAACAACTAAGAATCGAGCAATCTGTAACACAAATATGCCCAAAACTTAACAAACAAACTAGACAAATGTTTGAATACTTACAATATAAAGTAAGTCTATATCCAACAACAAGAGGCCTAGAATACATAGAAACAATAACCAAAAGCCTACTTTAAATTAAAAATCCTCAAAATTACAAAATAGTCATCACCAAAATCAAAGCAAACAAATAAATATAATTTTTATATTTTCACAAATATAATTAATTTGTCAAATATATTTATAAAGAAACCAAAAATATATATTGATATATTAATTTTATTTATGAAAATATAAAACACAATAACACTACTTTTTTAACATTTCCTCCCGCAATAAATATTTAAAATTACTTACCGTTTCTGTAGCTGAAGAAAGGAAATACCAACTCTTGTAAATAAATCCAGGTATATCATAATACCAATAGAACCAAAGAAATCCCCCAAGAAATGGAAAAATCCAACTGTTTCAAAATTAATCCTCCGTCCGTAACTCCATAACCAATAAACAATAAAGATCCCGAAAAAGTTTTAAAAAAAAAGAAACGCTCAATGAAAACGCAAAAAATTAAGGAAGTGTAAAATAATTATTAGTTGATTAAACTAATACACACTTCCTTAACAAACAAAAAAACGCAAACTTCCCGTAACCGCCACTTCAAACGACCAAAACCTGCAAAAAAAAACGAACAAACCCACCCACACAAACATACACATAAACTATAACATAATACAATTAGAAACATTATTTACAGCATATTCAAACATATTTTCACATATTTACACATTTCTAACATAGGCCTCTAAATTAATGGACGACATATCACTAAAACCTAACTTACACATAAAATTCACCAAAACTTCAAAAACCTAACACTACACACACTACCTAGCACCTAACTACCTTCAAATTAAACTAAAAGTATAGTTTAAATAAAGAAAATTAAACTTACCTTACCCGATGCAATGCAGTTTCCAACCGCGAGCTTCTCCCCTCAGAAATGACCCAAAACAAACGCAAGCGGTTACAAAATACAAGTTATCAACAAATATGGCTGCTTTAAACATTAAAGATGAATGTATTTTTTTTAAAACTGTTATAACATGATTAATACATTGCTAAAATGTTTTGTGAAAATACTACAAATTATAACTTATTTTTAAAAATGGAGTTACATTTTTTCTTCATTGTAAAATTATAATATTAAATATTATAAAACATATAATATTTATTATTATAATTACATAATTATACATGTTATACACAATGTTTAAAAAAATGTGTACTAAATGCAATAAATATTCAAAAAATGTATACATATTATAAAAAAAATCTATTAAATAAATCCATGTAATAATTAATATTATTTATAATTTATATATAAATAATATTAATTAAAAGTATTATTATATGTTAAAAAATGTGATACAATATCAACAACTGTTTGTATTAAAATCATATAAAAACTATGGTGTCCATTACGATGTCGGACGGTAAAAAATCCCCCATCTACCATAGCGGTAAAATTCCGCCCGCCTACACCGTCTGAATACCGACCGAGCAATCACGATGCCGCGAGCCGAAAACCGCAGGCGGCGGAAAATAAACAAAAAATAGCGCCCGCCCATGTCCGAGTCTAAGTCCATCCGCCCTCCACGGACGGAAAGACGCACGACAACCCAAAACCGCCCGCACTGACGACCGAGACACCGGCCGTGAAATTAGGATCGCACAGACATGAGCGCGGAAAATACACAAAAACACCGCCCGCCAGCGTAAACAACAGTGACGAAAATGTACACGGCGGAAGCTCTGGCGGCCACGGCCCTGCACAGAAATCATCCGTGGACAAAAACAAACACACACAACATGGCCAACAAGTCCACACAGCAACCCACGCACAAATACCCAAACACAGTACACATCTCGGAAACACCCCCTGGACAAACAAATCAACTACAAATCCCAGAACACCAGCCACAACACACCTGAAAACAACAGACCACCATGACACACCCACATAGGTAAGTACAAAACCAGCCCATTCACAGACCACAACCCCTTGCAACATTACAAACTGAGGACGAGAGCACACAACACAGCGAGACAGAAAGGACAGCAGCACACCACAGACACGCACCTATCACACCCATCACCACCACCACCACCAAACACCGGCCACACAAACCCCCTGCACATCACACACCACACACCGCACCAGCACCACAAACACCAAAACACACACCATGGCACCACGCAGAATGCCCAAGTTCACTTCCACCGAGCTGACGGTCATGGTCGACGAGATCGTCAAGGTGCACCCACAAATCTATGGCAACCAGGTCCAACAGACACCACCAGCCACCAGAAACAGTATGTGGAACAGGATCGTAGACCAGGTCAATGCAGTTGGGAACGTGCCACGCAACAGAGGCAAAATCAACAAAAGGTGGAACGACCTGAAAAGCGTGGTCAGAAGAAGGAGACCAAGAATCGTGAGCTGGCTGCCAGGACTGGCGGAGGTAATCCCACGCTATTCAAGACCTTCAAGGCGTGGGAGGAGAAGGTGCGAGTCATCATACATCCGGAGATCCTCACCGGATTACCAGGGGGAGTGGAGGCTGGTAAGTACAAACAAACGTATACCAGCAACCCGCTATGTACTCACATGCACTACCACAATGCCATAGCTCCTAGGGACAAACACCCCATGTCCAGTACACAATACACAAGACAACACTCACACATGCAACAGACACAACCACACACTCAGCCCAAACCTACCAACTAACAAAACCATGGGGGCATGTGTACAGTTAGCCAGCACCGCAACTCCCACCAGGTCCCCTTGTACTCCAGAAGCGCCAGAAGGAGCACTCCCCACACCCATGTGTCAGCCATAGCTGCACTAACCGACAAGTAACAGGTAAGTAGCCGCAACACAAAGGCAGTGGGTCGGTGGGGACAGCTGAAGTACAACACCTACCAGGCCCCCAGTCCCACAGCGCAGCAAGGTGGAGCACTCCCCACAACCATGTGTCAGCCATAGCTGCACTAACCGACAAGTAACAGGTAAGTAGCCGCAACACAAAGGCAGTGGGTCGGTGGGGGGACAGCTGAAGTACAACACCTACCAGGCCCCCAGTACCACAGCGCAGCAAGGTGGAGCACCCCCACACCCATGTGACAGCCACTGCAGTGCACACCTGCAGCCGACAGGTAGACATCTCACCCCACATGCAGGGGTGTCTGTGGGTGTCAAGCCATCACCACAACTCACAACACCGCCCCCACTCCCACAGACCAGCAACATGGAGCACCCCTCCCGCCCATAACCATGTGGCATCCATTGCATTGCGCACTCAAAAACAACCTGTAGGTGGGAAACTGTATAGGGCGGGGTGTCTGTAGGCATGAGGACTGTACTACGACTGACACATGGGACATGTCACGTAGCAGAGGAACAAGCAGCACTGCTCCCTGTCACAATCATGTGACCAATGTGCACACGGACATGTATTACAGAGTCATACCCCACATTACCCATCACAGATACAGCAACACCTAAGGAGCCACGTCTGCATGCACAAGTCCCACTGGAGTACAGACCCACACGGCAGGCACTGTGCCACCCATCACACACATCAGCAACACCATCTAAGTCTTGTCCATGGAGTCCTTACTGCCTGTCACTCACACATCGTACAACAACGCCCATGTAAGACAAACCTTACTAGAAGTAACAGCGTGGAACCACAATATTGCACACAAAAACAACTGGACCCATGAAACACACAGGTACACAATGCACATTCAACATATCATCCATCGCATCTGTCAGCCCCAGTGTCATGAGAGGTATGTCATCCGAACAGCTGTCCCTCATACAGTAGTCATGCAAAGATACCTGCCCATGACAAATCATGTGCCTGCAGTGACTGAAGCGCACGTCACACTGCGAGTAACAACACACATAATATAATCAACACCCCAAGAGCACCGCATTGATGCACATGTACGAGTGCAGCACGCACACCAAGGAATTGACCCATCTGCAATACGTTGTGTGGCACACAACAAGCACGAACTCACAACAATGCTACCAATGTAATGTCCATGAATGATAACAGGCAGCAGATATGCCGGGCATGTTAGACAGACACACACCTTAGTCTATGCACTGTCATGTTGCCAGAACACATGTCACGTTCTGCACCCATCACCCACAGTACGTACCCCAAAAGCATATACCAAGCCAAAAGCGTCCACGGGGCTGTACCCCCTTGTGCCATCTGCGTTTCTAAGCGTTCCTTCCGTACCCCAAAACCATAGTTCAACCCAACATCGTTGATGGTTCTGGAGCCCGCATACACCCGAGCCACAAAATGTAGGAGCATAGCAACACACACCCATCGGCATTGCTAATCCGTCCCATGCCACATGTCCACATCACACAGTTCCATTGCCTAGCCCACGCATACACACATCGTACATCCACACACGCCTCTGGGAAACCTGTGCATGACAGTGCACAAACTGTGAATGTCAGACAACCAATACATACTTTGCTAGGTGCAACACAATGACCCATCTCATTCTCCCCACAGGTGGCGAACTGCTGGATGCCGGAGAGGGAGACAGCAGCCAGCACAGCCAGTTCGCAAGCCCCTGACCCGGACTCACGGATGTAGAGGAGCTGGACACCTCTCCGGACACGGACCACCCAGCAGGCCCATCTGGAGTGGCAGGGCACACCCGCTCCCCAGGGCCCCTCCTACCCACCAACCCATCATCCAGGGATGCTGACCAGTCACAGACCCCTGCTGCCACGGTCGTTGCGGCCACTGCCATGGCCGTTGCGGCCACTGCCACGGTCGTTGCGGCCACTGCCACCGTCGTTGCGGCCACGGTCGTTGCGGCCACCACCACCACGCCATCCCTGACCACTCAACCAGCGCAAGGGGTGGCCCGGCCGTCTGGGTCCACCCTGGGAGCCAGAGCGAGGACCGTGGTGAGCAATGTGGCTAGTGGGCAGGTCGGTGGCAGCAGTACTGGTAGGAGGAGCAGGGTCAGGCCAACGCCATCTGTGCCTGGGAGCCAAGCCCTGCCGCAAATCGACAGAGTCCTTGGGGCCTATGAAGAGGCCCAAGGAGAATGGGCCAGGTCGGCTACCGACACGCGGGAGGTCCTTGGGGTGTTGAGGTCCATGGACGCCCATATGGGCCAAATCGTGGCCCTCATGGGCCAGCTGGTGGTGGGGGGAAGGGCACAAGCAAGGCCAGCAACACCACCTCCGCCACCACCTGCTGTGGCGCTGGGTCATGCAGCATCGCGTTCCCCTGCGTCCACAGCGAGTGAGCACTCCTCAGCCACCACCAGCAGCCCACCAACACAACCCCCCCTCCCAAATGTGGAAGGGGCCATCCAGAGAGGACTTCGCACGCGACAAACGCCAGTGAGTCAGCCAGCCACCTTGCCCACCTACTGCATTGACTTGGAATACGATCCTACCCCACACTGCCATGTGAATGGCATATGTCTGTTGGACTGTGGACATAGAACTACATGGGTACACCTTGACCATCACGCAGCCATGACCGTCTACTCATTGTCACAGCATGCACCACATTTGACATCACCTTGCACACAATCACATGTCACCGCTGTAAATAAATACACCTTGATCACAATCTGCTTAATGTGTCCTGGGTTTATTCAACGATGTGCAATCGCCACCATGAGCAGAAATGCATCTGCTGTGTGGGATGTCGATGGGACAGGAGAGGCTGTAGGGACCTAGGGGTGAAAAACAGAACAAGAGTACATTCAATGAGTGTGTCACACACTCATCACACAGTACTTGTCACCAACTACAAGCAATGTACACACATCTCACAGAGCAACAGGGCACAATGCTACAGCCACTGTCAGTGGCATACCAACCTGGACATGGACCATTGACACACAGCACTCAGTGAACAAAAGGCCCCCGTGACAGTGCACACATACACCTGCACAACTACAGCTACATCAGCCGTCGTACATGGACACTCACCGTCAAGTGAAGTAGCGGGTGATGAGCTGCTGACGCACATTCACAGCTTCCTCCTCTCCACTGTCCTCTTCACTTGACCCGTCCTGGTATGCAGGCTGGGGCCCTGGTTGATCTCCGTCATCCACAATTAGGGGGATCTGCTTGCGAATAGCCAGATTGTGCAGCATGCAGCAAGTCACTACTATCTGGCACACCTTCTGTGGGGAGTACGCCAGTGCGCCCCCGGTGCGGTCCAGGCATCTGAACCTGGACTTGAGGAGGCCAATGGTCCGCTCAACCACATGTCTGGTCCTCCCATGTGCCTCATTGTAACGGACATCAGCTGGGCTCAGAGGATGTCGTAATGGGCTGAGCAGCCAGGGCCCATTCGGGTAAGCAGAGTCACCTGGGTGTGAGGGACACAGAGAATCGTTGCTATTCCAACTGGACCCAAGACAGCATCGCACAGCCAGCACGCTACACTACTCCACATACTCACCAACAATCCAGCCATGGTCATGTTGCAGATTGGTCATCAGTCGTGGTAGGATGCTGTTGCGCATGATGTGCGCGTCATGTGCTGATCCTGGAAACTTCGCACACACGTGTGATATTACCATGTCCGCAAGGCACACCACTTGCACATTCAGGGAGTGTGTGTGCTTCCGGTTGCAGTAGAGGTGCTCAGTGGCCTGTGGTGCAAAGGCCAACATGGGTGCAATCTATTGCACCAACGACGTGGGGGATCCGTCCAAGGGCATAGAAATCACCCTTCACTGCCGCCAATTCACGAGCCCTGGGGAATCTGATGTACCTGTTCCTGTACAGCATCATAGCTGACAGTACATCCCTCAGCACCATGCTGAACATGGGCTGGGACATCCCACCTCCACTGCCCACTGTGTGTTGGAATGACCCAGTGGCGAAGAAATGCAGTGCAGCCATCACCTTAGCCGTGGGGGTGAATGCTGTTGGATACACCCTGCGAGGACGGAGGTGGGGTTCCAAGAAGGCACATAGGCGATGCAGGGTGGGTCGGTCCAGACGATATTTATGGATGACCTCCACATCCTCCATGTCTGACAGCAATTGGTAGGGGCGATGAATGTTTGGTCTCCGCCTAGGAAAGATGGAAGTGGACACGTCAAAGCAACGCGCCACATGGCATTCACACATACACATGACAAAAATTACTGACCAAGCAATTGAATCACAGAACAGCTGACAAGTAGGGACAGCACAGCCACAATACACTTACACAGGTCCCCTACCAATAGCAATGGGCAGTGACACACACCATTGCTATGAGCATGCACATGGGGAGTTAGGCCTTAACAACTTGTAAGGCATGCTGATGGTAACAGACTGCATATTCGGTAAGCTGCAACACCACGGCAACATGACTAGCTGCTGTGCATCACACTGCTTCCGGGGCTGGGTGTGTAGGGCACACACCAACAACGCTATGGACACAGGCTGAGCGGCCAAAACAAGTGGGACCTGTGGCACGAGGGGATATGAGACAGTCATTGATGTCCCTACTGCACCCTATGTACAGCACTGTACGGATCACACCTCCAGAAACATTGACAGGTGTACACAGTGACAGCTCCATGCCAACACGGCTGTGTGATTGCACATACACATCACAAGTGACACGTAACGTTGCACGTGCCACGTGGCAGATGTACATAGTGAAAGATGGCATGTGTGTGCATATGCATATCCCATGCTCCCATGCCAATGTGTACATGATGATATGCCAACAGACATGTGGAGGCTGCCCACTGGCCGTCCCTGCCTATGCACATAGCATGTTCTGGCCCCGTCCATTGTGGACCTGCACCCACACACAAATCATGGCCACACCTGCAGATGCATTGCGCACATTAAACTGTGTGGTGCACATGGCATCAGCGGACTGTACCCGCCATGGGCCAGGCCCTTACGGCCAACTCCAATGACCCTCGCGGTTGCACCCTGCGTGTTCCACTATGGAGGTAAGCGTCCCGCGCCAGCTGGGAGCAGGCCATCATCTGCAATTGAAGCTGGCAGACATGGTACACAAATTTCAGCAGCTTGGACCCACTGAAACTGCCCCAGGGGGCTATGTGAGTGTGTGATTGAGACCGGCATTACCACAGCTACCTGGGACTGCAGCCTGGCACCCCTCAACAACACCTGCTGCTGCCACCTCTCCACCTACACGTGGATGACTCTGAGGATATGTCCAGGTCCACTCACCAGCGAGGAGCTGGAGATCCTGGATTCCGAGCTCCACGCACACTGCACATGGCTATTCCTTGCGTAAGTTGTGTGTGAGAGACAACTGCAGTGTGTGTGGGAGTGCATGTGGGGGACACACATGTCGTTGATCCACAGCACTATGAGTCAGAGCCTGTGGTGATCAGACATGCACTGCTCACCATGCTGACTGCAGGTGGCAGTGGTATGTGAGCTCTCGGGCGCTTTGACATGTCTGTCCCTCCCGAGTGGTGGTACATGGCAACTTCATGTCAGACATCCAGTGACACAGACAATTGGCAATGCAGGTCTCAGTGCACTTGTTGCTTGTGTGAATGTCAGGCTGGGGCCATGCTGCCCTTCTCAGTCCCAGCAGGCCTGGCCTGCACATTGACTGCACAATGCCAGTAGGTGACAACACAGAATGACTAGTGGGTTACATGTGTCACCTGTTCAGCACTCTCCGGATGAGCGCAAACTCAGCCCTGTACATTGGTCACACCATGCCTCGTGAAAGGGATGTGTGTGTGAGATAGTGCCACTGAATGTGACCACTGTTGTGGGGTGGGCCATGCGCAGGCCGAGTACGTTGGTTGTTGCGCAGTGTTGGTCACAGTGGGTACACCAACACAGATGTGTTGCCTTGTGATCTGTTGCTAGGTCCGCCTGACAATGGACAGTAGTTGTGGGCAGACTACACATTGGTCGATGTGCTGTCTATATGCATGTGCCTTCACACCAGGCACAGCTGCCCCTGCACGTATGACCCCTGCTGCCGTCAGTGCTGGGTCTGTTGAGCTGATGCGCCATCTGTGCGTGGGGCAGACAGCTCTCCTCACTTCCGTCATTGCCCATGACATCACTTTGCCGCAGGTGACATGGATCATGGAGGGCCCACATGTACGCGTGGGTGTACTACACAAGACTGTCCAATGGTTATCACCCCCAGTCAGTGCTTCGAATGGGAAGGATGTGGTGCTGGTACTCATTTTAATGTGTAGAGTGGGCGGGGCTAGGTGCGGGGCTACATGCAAGACATGGGAAGTTCATCAGCTTATCTACTAGTTGCAATACACACGAGACACGTCTTTTCATGTCCACATCAGGGTCATTCCTTGAACTGACTGGAAGTCAAACAGTCATATTTTACCCTGTCCTCATGGCCTCCCCTCGCTCACAGAAATATGCGTTTGCACCTGGGAAGACAGCACATGCACAAGCAGCTCCAAGCTCGCCCCAGAGAGGCCAAGGAGTGTATGTGTGGGTCCAGTTGAACAAGTGGTCTGTCTCGCGGCATAAGAGAGCCGGGCAACATTGACAATGCATGACAGGCTCCGCAGTCCGGATACACCACCTGCAACACACAGAGGCTGTAGCTGCCCGAGCGGCCCAGGCAGCGTCCAATTGCAGCTCATGGAACCACACATTCACTCTTTGGCCTCTCTGGGGCGAGCTTGGAGCTGCTCATGCACGCGCTGGCTTCTCTGTTGCAATGGCATGTAACGTGTGTGGGGATATAGGCAATGAGTGAGATGGTGCGAGCCACCTTCCGTGACGTCACTCCTGCTCGTGATGTGTGCGTCCCCCCACAACTTCCATTAGACTTGTGCCATACTACTAATTGAGGATGTGTTGCCTGCGTGATGTGTCCAGGAGGAGCGCGCCATGACATCTCACCCACCATGCTCCACTGCCATCCCGTGCCCTGGATTGCCTGTGCAGGTGGACAATGTTGGGGATACACCTGGTCGACAGGGGATGTGAGTGCCTTGGCAAGGGCCTGGCGGACGCACAGCAGTATCCAGCATGTCCACGGAGGGTGGGCTGATGTCTACACCTGATGCAGCATTGCTCGTGTGCCCGCCTGTTGTGCACACACGAGTTCACATTCATCCCCAGACAGGTTGTCTTTACAAATTCCCAGGAGAGCAGCAATGTACTGTTCCGGAATCCTCCCAACACAGCGTGTTTCAACATTGCATGTGCGCACCTACCCGTCACACCCACACACCTGAGCCAATCGTAACTCCCGCTTCACATGACACATGTGTGTCATCCACAGTTGTGCTACTCTCTCAGGGCCGGACCTGCAACTGTCCCGTAGCACACACACAGCACCGATTCGTACTGGCATCCTGTTAGATTGGTGGGCACACTAACCCATCTCCTTCTGAGACTGTGGTGGCTGTGATGGATATTGTGACTGGGCACATGGCTTACTTTCAATGTGTGCATTTGGGAGGTGGTGGTGTGTGGTGTGTGATTGTGGTAGCGTTGGTGTGTATGTGTGTGTCGTGTCCCTGTCGACTGCACACATATGTCACCCCGGGACATGGTGGATGTTTGTTACCGTGCTGAGGTCTTTGAATATGATGTGATGGGTGTGTTGTATGTTGCACAGTATGCGGTGTGTGGGTGTGTCCTTGCAGTTCAGGCTGACTCCTACTTGTTATGGTTCAGACATTGTGTGTGTGCAGGGTGTGTGACTGTCAAGATTGTGTCTAGTCCAATTGTGATTGTCAGCATTTCAGAAGTTCTTGCTCACTGTGCAGTGCTGCCCACCCACTCTGATGTCGTGTGTGTGTTCTGTCAGGCATTGCTGTGGCATGCTTTAGCGTGGCTCCCACTTTTTGTTGCTGAGTGCGTGGTCAGACTGTGTGGGTCATTGTAAACATGTGTAGGACTGTGCCTTGTAGTGAGCAGGCCGTCAGTGTTGATGTGATGATCATTCGGGCGACTTCAGAGTGTGACAAGTCCTGCTCCACGAGCTGTGGTATTTCCCTGTGGCCACTATTGCGGCTACTCATTTGCGTTGACATCCAATGACAGTGGACTACATGGTCATCTCACGACTGCCGTGTACTTCACACACTCTCATCCTCTCTCATTCGTACTTGTGAAATGAATCAGCAGAGACACATTTTTGCTTCAAGCCATGTATTGGGACTTATGTCCTCTGTGATGCAGTATAGTGGACACTACTGGCAGCGAAATGCATGTGGAGGATATACTCAGCATGATTGCACATAGCATAGGGTGTAGGGGTACATGTCATTAGTTGTTGACTGTGGAATGTGTGCTTCAGAGTTACAACTGCTTAGCCGTTGCTGTGCTAATGTACATTTGCTAATTACTGTGGAGCTGCTAACTTTGACACAGACAGTATACATTTCGCATAACAGACCGCTTGACATCATGGGCACAGTACATCTCAGTTCCATGTTACAGGTTTGCTGCTATGGTTACTCATACACACGTGCGTGGAGGTGACATCAGGGCATGGGCTTACGTGCATGCAACGGCGTCCCACTTGTTGTTGCAATGTGGTGGCTATAGGACATGACACAGTCACTGGGGTCATGTTATTGGGGGATGCACTTGTTGTCCGTGCAAAGGTCCTGGCACGGAAGTTCAGAGGGAGGTGAGGTGACAGCTCTCACATACTACAGCCGAACGATTACTGTCCACTGACCGGTGCATATGTTGATGGGCGCAGGATACATATTATGGCATAGTTGTACGTGCAGTTATGTCCATGTGGTTGCCATACACATTTCCCATGCCTCTGCCTCCCCTGTTCATGCAGAGTTACTGGATGTGATGAGGTAAAGAGTGCATGTCCCGAAAATATCCGATGTCATGGCAGTGTAGTTGATGGTGTGGTGTTAGTTGCAGGTTGTGTGGTATAGTTGTTGTACTGGTAACTGCTCAGTCCGTGCGGATGCCAAGCATGGGTACGGTGTGGGACATCATTGTTCAATTGGGGGTGTTGCGTCGGGGCCCGACGAATTGACAGGTTGTCAGGTATGCGATACCTTCCAGCAGGGCTTCCATGGCATTGGTGGTAAACATGGGTGCCATCCAATGTAGCGGATGGTGGCTGTCAAGGTGTTGGTCGTAAGTTGTCCCTTGTAGGAGCATGATGGGACATGTTGGATGACATTCGATGAAACTGTGATCCAGAATCCGTCGTGTGGAGGCACAGTGGTCCCATTGCAGTGTGGGTCCGATTGCAGCCACATACGCCATGCCCCCATAGGCTGAACAGACCCTGTTGTGGACGTCCAGGGGGTTGAACAGTTGTACCAGGTCCGCCATTGGACATGCAGGGTTGGAGAGACATAAATCCACAGGATAGTGGAAAGGGCACCTCCGACAGTAGAAGACGGGGATGACGCAGCTGAACAATGCAATGCGGTAAGTTAGTCGGTAACTTACGTTCAGCAAGGCCAGATTTTCACATCCCAATATCTGTATCAGGTAATGTTTGTACAGCTTCATCTGTCCGGCGTAGTTGGGTAGGTGTGGTGCAAGTGCCATTTTGCTGAAGGGCGATGTGATGGCGTGCTCCGGCTGTCTGTGCAGTCTGCAGTGTGCAACCTCCGACGTTGCTGGGAATTCTGTTATGGTCGTAGGGAGGCAGGGCTTGGGTTATAGTGGCTTGTGCGAAGGACACGGGCCCTCATCCCACATGCTTCTATGAATGGTCAAGGTCAGTGGTGTCTGACTCCTTCCCGATAACTTGCATGTGAACCACATGGGGGAGTGGTATCATTTCTTTTTCCCTTCGGAATGTTCTTTCGTGTTATGCGCTATCTGCCCAGTGGACGGTTCCCTCTGCATGCCTGTGTTGGGCTTTTTTGGTATCATGAATGTGTTGTCCTGCTTGGATAGTTGAGCTGTGGTTTCGGTGTGGGTATGGAAGGCCATTCAGTGCTATCTCCTATCCCGTGTGTGGGCGGCACGCTGCGTTTCCGCTATACGTTGGGCCTTGTGTGTGGGTGTTGTAATTGGAACCACCTGTTGTCGGTCCCCCGGGATCTTTGATGTTACGTATTGCATGTCTTGGTATTGGGTGCAGGGTGGTATCGGTGTTTCTGTGTGGTACTGGCGTACCTTTTCCGACGTGGTCCATATTCTGCTGGCTGATGTTGCCGCCGCTGTGTGCTTCGCCATGTTTTGCACACAGGGGTGTGTCCTAATTTGGCGTGACATCACTGACATGTTCGGGTCAGTTGTGTGACGTCAGGTTGGCAACAGTGAATTGACGGTTGGCGACATGGCTGTGGCAGGACTGTCACGTGACATGTGCGTTCTGGGTGGGGCTAGTGTGTGTGGTGTTTGGTTGTGACCCTGTGTTGTTTGTGTGCGGCGCATACTTGGCACTGCCGTTGGCCTATGCGTTGTGCGCATGTGTGGCTGCGTCGTTGCCGCTGCGCTGCGGGGCCGTGACGGGGACGTTAGTTCCTGGTCCCAGGTGGTGTGTCCCCGGTTGTTGCGAGTTGTTACAATTTGCCCGGTGTGACATTTGTGGGTGCAGTGGTGGATGTGTCGCGTCCACGCAGGGGTGTCTGGGGGGGGCCATGTACAGTTTTACCGCACTTGCACTGCGTGAGGTGTTTGCGTGCCCTTGTTGTGTGTCTGCCTACCTGCGTCTCCGCGGTGCGTTGACTCCTAGGTTCTGCATCAGGTAGAGCATGGGGAGGGCCTGCAGTGCTGGATTCATGCTCGGGGGTCCTCCTCTTTGGTATCCGTACTGTGCGCTCGGGTTTCCGCCTTGCTTTCACGTGCGGTGTCTCTTAGCCGGGGGAACTGTTTGGTTGTGGCATCATAATTTGTACGCCGGGCGGTACGTGTTTCGTCGGGCGGTGTGTCTCCATTGGGTGGCGCCGCTACGTGAACGGGTGCACTTTGATGGCGGACGGCGTCGCTGGCTTACGGGCGGTGTTTGGCTGTCTTTTCACATCCTAATTGGGCGGGCGTGTGGGCTGCGGCGGGCGGACGGTAACTCTTGTTTTTTGCATCCGCCAGCACGGCGGTGGTGCTTCCGCCCGCCATCCTAATGACCCCCAAAATTATTAAAAATGTAAAGTATATGTAACAATATAATAAATGTCCACAATACAAAATAAAAATGTACAACTGTTATTAAAAAATATTATTTTTAAAAAAAATGTTTAAAAAGCAATATAAAACTACATTTTTTTATGTTACAAAATGTACATTACTGTATTAAAACGTTTAGCAATGTTTAAAACATTTTTTTGCAAAATTATTATATATAAAAGTATACATCACAACGAATCACCACCTCCGAAACGGGCAATAATCCAGCACTCCAAGGGGTAAACTTCACTCGATTTTAATATTACAGTGACGGCATTTACGCGTTTCGGCTGTGACACTCAGCTTTGTTCACGATGCAGAACGCCATTTTCGCAAGCATTAAAATACTATTAATGGTACATCAACATTAACAAAGGACAACATCCCATCGGCACACAGAAGCTGGTCATTTCACAATTTTGGGCGCCATATTGGAACATGTTGAAATCATACTATTCAATATGCATTTTTACATTGTCAAAGTGCAAGTGCAAGATACATATCCTCGTCTTGGTTTGGGCAGTATAATTCATTACTATCTCCAAACAATACAGCTTATGGATACAATGAAACTTTCATTTTCTAATCCTTGCATAAAAACAATATTATAACATGCTCCATAACTACCCACAGTTCATTCAGGAATTGTCCCAAATTCTTAAATGACAAAAACTTCGTTAAATTGCTTGTGCGACACCTAATTTTTTTTCACTTTTTTCTTTCCATTCATTTTATACAGTACTATAATAATTAAAGTGCTACTGCCTACGTATATTAAAATTCATATACATAATATTCATATATAAAGTGCTTAGTGCATATTTATTCATATGAATAGTTTAAAGTGCTAAATCTAAAGTGCTAATTATTAAAGTGCCATTGTCCTTTGTTCCTCTCTTTATCATATACAACTGTTCCTTTTTTTTAAAAACAAAAATGGTTCTTCTGAATGTGCAAACTCTACAGCTCTTCTTAATACAGGCAAGTGAATAAATCTTCATCTATGTTTAACCCAATAGGTTCTATGCTATCGAACTCCAAAATATAATATGTTTCCAGTTTACGGAGTTCCTTTTCTCTGTTCCCCCCCTCTTTTTTCTGGAGACTTTTGCTATACAGCTGTATAGCATCAATGTGGGATCACTTTGATGATTTTTTTCAAAATGCCTGGCTACTGGGTAGCTTCTATCCCTGTTACTTATTGCTCTTCTGTGTTGCAATATTCTTTTATGGGCAGGTAAAGTGGTACTTGCTATATACATTTTCTCACAGGGGCATATCAACATGTAGACTACAAAGCTCGACCTACAAGTTAAATAGCCTTTTATATTGATGGTTTTATTAAAAGGTGTTTTAAGATTCGTAAGATTAACTCCATGCTGACATGCTTTGTATTTAAAACAGTTTTTAAAACCCATTCTTCGTTGTAACCATGAAGGATTGCTCACATTCTCTTTGTATTCACTCTTGACAATCTGATCTTTTAAGGATCTTGACTTCCTGTATGTTATTTCTGGATGTTTCTTAGTCTCAGATCCCAATACTGGATCACCTTTAATAAGGGGCCAGAGTTTTTTCAGTATGGATCTAACTTCCTTATGTTTAGTGTTAAAAGTCGTTATGAACCTATGAGTTTTCAAACCTTCTTGTTGCTTTTTCTTACATTGTGTTTTAGATGGCTCGAATAGTACCTTTTCTCTATCTAGATTCCTAGCTTTATCCGAGGCCCCACGTATCGGTTTTAATGGATAGCCCCTTTGAATAAAACGACTGGTCATCTCCTGTTCTACTTTGTCGTATTCTTCTGGATTGCTGCACGTCCTCCGTGCCCTATAAAACTCACCAAAAGGAATACTCCTGATGAGTGGCATAGGGTGGGCGCTCCCCGCATGCAATATTGTATTCCCAGCTGTGGGCTTACTAAAGATTGTTGTTTCCAATTTGTCTCCCTTAGGTTTTATTCTGATATCCAGGAAATCTATTGAAGTCTTGCTGTAGTGTCCCACAAATTTTAGATTGAGATTATTAGCGTTAAAGTCACTGATAAATAAATCAATGTTAGTTTCCGTGCCCTGCCACAGCACGAAAACATCATCAATAAACCTTACCCACAGTAAGACACTATGGGGCCGATTCCGATTCGGGCCGGAAATCTCTCCGACCGAGCCGGACCCGGAGAAAATTCCGACCGAATCGGACCCTAGCAGTCCGACCGGACGAGTACGATGCATTCGCATGCTATCGGAATCGATTCGGTCGGACTCCCATTGAAGTCAATGGGAGCCAGTCGTACGACGCGTACACGGGCTCCCATTGACTCAATGGGCACGACGCGAACAAGGGCGCCCCCTACAGTGGGTACGCGTCCATGCGCATCGCGGCGTACATGCACAGGTAGGGGGGACCCATGGGTCCCCCCTGTGTGCGACTCGCGCGCCTACGCATTCAGGGGGGTCCGACGCGGACCCCCAAAGTCCGGCTCCGACAGCTCTTTCGAGCCGGACGGCACGAGTCGGTCGGACTGCTTGCGGCGTGCATCGTACTTACCCGGCCGGGAAACATCTCCATAGCGCGGTGCGAGTCGTGTCCGTGCGAGTCGGTCGGAGCGTGTTGAAGCCGCGTACGAGTCGGGCGGCGATTTCGCGGGAGCATGCATCGTACTCGCTCGGTCGGACCCGCGTACGATTCGGTCGGGAAACAGGGCTCCGAATCGGATCTGGTAAATACGAATCCGATTCGGAGCCCTACCGGCCGAGATCGGAATCGGCCCCTCTCAGTCCAGTGTTCCAGTGCCGGACCCCCGAGCACCTGCTCCTCCCACCAGCCAAGATGTAAATTAGCATAACTGGGGGCAAAGCAGGTGCCCTTGGCTGTCCCCTGTTCTTGCTGGAACAACTCGTTACCAAACATGAAAATGTTTTTGTAAGGCACCATTCCATCATTTCTAATAGCATTCTGTTATGGTTTACAAATCTCATTGGTCTCATTTAAAAAAAATATTCAGTTGCCCTTAGTACATCAGAATGTCTTATACTCGTATAGAGTGTGGCAATATCAAGAGTTAATAAAACCATAGAATCATCCCAGCGTACATTATAGATATGTTTCAAAAAATCCGTAGAGTCTTTTATATACGATGTTAAAGATATCACAATAGGATTTAGAAAGTAGTCGATATATTTGGAGACATTTTCGAACAGATCATTGCACGATGATATTATGGGTCTCCCCGGTGGATTCACAGTACTTTTATGCACTTTGGGCATCATATAAAAGACTGGTATGACTGGATTATCTTGTTTTATGAACATGAACTCGTCCCAACTCAAAAGTTCTTGTTGTTTCCAGAATTCCAGTCTCTGAAAAAATTGATCTTTCACCATTTCATACTCTTTCATTTCAATCCGTTTGTAACATTAATTGTTATTTAATTGACTCAATGCCTCTTTCTTGTACAATTCACGCCCCCAGAGCACGACATTACCTCCTTTATCTGAGGGTTTTACCAGGACTCCATCTTCATTCTGGATTCTTTTTACAACTTTCTGGATTTGTACTTGTTGGGGAACTGTCGTTTTCTTTTGATTCGCCATTCTATAGTACATTTGTCTTAGATCCACTGACACATTGTCAGAAAAAATATCCATATTGTCCTGCACCATTTGAGGTATAAAACGTGACCGTGGGCGAAACGGAGTGTGATCTTCCTTTTCCAGATGTAAATTTAGAGAGCAAATTCCATCACTTGTACCGGGGAGCCCATCCTCTTATGGTCCCCCTTCATTGTTTTCATCAAAAAGTGACCACAGGTCTTCTAGGACAGGTATATTTTTAACTGTTAAATTTACTTGTTCACCAGGAGGAATGTCATTGGGTGGAGGTCTTACGGATACTTGGAGATTTTTGTTGCTATGTATTTTAGACAATTTAAGCTTACGAACAAACTTATAAAGGTCCATTCTAGTGTCTGCATAGTTGAATTCATTTTCATCACAGTAAGAAAGGCCTAATTCCAGTACCGATATTTCTTCTTCCGATAAAGCAATACTGCTTAGATTTATCACTGTGGTAGGGAAGTTATTTCTTTGTTGTTTGTTTCATGTTGGAGCGCACTGATCTGACTGTTTGCCCTCCTTGAGCTTCTCCGCTATCCTTCTCCTCCTCTCCTTTGTTTCCTTTTCCTCGTCCTCTTCCTCGACCTCTCGTTATTCGGTGGTCTGTCTTTTGGTCTAACTGTAAAAAACGAAGTTCATCAGTGACAGTAAGCCTTGTATTGGTTGCACCCCTTCTTTCACGTTCCTCCTGTTCTACTTCAGAGCCAGTGTCTGAGCTGGCTTCAATCTGTGAGGTTTCCTGGCGTGCAACCGTGCCACTTTGAACTTTCTGCCTCCTCTCCCAGTCAAATCTCTTAGCAAATGTATATATGCGCCCTGTTTCATAATCTAGACGGTCACGTAAAAACTTAGTCGCTTTCCTGTCTTTAATACGTTTTTCATATTTGTCTAGTCTGTTCTTTAAATCTTCTTTAAATTTAACCACTTTCTCTTGGTCTCCATGTTTTTCCAAGATAATATTCAATTCCTTGATTTTCATTAACACATCTTGTCTCTCTAATTCCGCATACTTGATCAGAATCCGGATCATATTAGTGGAGCTGTTTGCACTATTATCAGCCCATTCACACAAAAGTTCTGGATTCGGATTTTCATACGTTGACGTAATCATAATACGCAATCCTCTTGGGATTCTGCCAACTTGAATGTACTGCCTCAGGGATGCCACCTCCCACCAACGTGAGATTTCCCTCTTTTTTAGCTTTTTGAATTCTTGCAACTGTTTTCCAATTTCATTATTTATAAGTGGGACTAATTCTCCTCTGTCCCTATTAACCGGTGTAGCCGTTTCTTCGAAGAGTTTGAGAGCTTCTTGCTCTCGAGCTGCGCATTCCTCGTCACTCATTGTTATTATCGGTGAATTACCCCAAACTTAACCGGAGACTCCCTTTCTCTGTAACAGGAGAGGTTGTCGCTGTATTGTTTGGAGATAGTAATGAATTATACTGCCCGAACCAAGACGAGGATATATATCTTGCACTTGCACTTTGACAATGTAAAAATACATATTGAATAGTATGATTTCAACATGTTCCAATATTGCGCCCAAAATTGTGAAATGACCAGCTTCTGTGTGCCGATGGGATGTTGTCCTTTGTTAATGTTGATGTACCATTAGCAGTATTTTAATGCTTGCGAAAATGGCGTTCTGCATCGTGAACAAGGCTGTGTGTCACAGCCGAAACGTGTAGATGCCATCACTGTATTATTAAAATCGAGTGAAGTTTACCCCTTGGAGTGCTGGATTATTGCCCATTTCGGAGGTGGTGATTTGTTGTGATACATAGAGACGCGGCGGGCAGCTCATGACCAGCACCACCGGCATTCAGGAAGCAAGTCGGTATAACCACCAATTGGATTTGAATAAAAGTATACATATGTACCAAATATATAATGTCTGAAAAATAAAGATTGTATTTATTTTCTCTATGTGTAACAATTTATATTATATGCACTTAATAAAATAAATTAAATTTTTTCATTACTATATGTTTGACAATAAAAAAACATATCAATTCAAAAATTACGTCTCATTATTTATTTATTAATTTAATAATGTTTCATTTTGTATTAAAAAATTTATTTTAAATCAAATACTGTATAAAATAATATGTCTTTAATAAATATATATATATTTTTTATCATTTTAACCTATGTTATTATTTATACACATTCCCACTACACACTATATTAATTTATTTAGTTTATAAAACTATCAATATATATAAATGTAATATTCCCACTACAATTAGTATTAAATCAGGGAAGGTGCTGGACACTAAACATATATAATTTACTATTCCCACTCCAGTTAGTATTAAATCAGGGAAGGTGCTGTACATTAAACATATTTTATTTTATATTCACAATTATAAAATCTTACAATATGTAAATCAGTTAATCAGAATCCAATTTATAAATCATATTCATAAAAAATAAAAAATAAAAATATTCTAATTTATTATTGAGAACTAAAAATACTATATTTTCCATATAAATTTCATTTTTTTAATAATTATGAAACATAAAACATATTTTCATATATAATTTTAAAACCTAATTATGATTTTTTTAATATTTGGAAATTATTTTAAAAAAATTAAATATTTGCAATTTCACATATATAATTATTTAAAAACACAAATATTATCTCTTAATTATTAAAATTAGTAAAATTTTAAATTTTAAATTATTTCAAATTTATAATAATACAATAATTTAGAAAACAAAATAATCAAACGTATCCCCTATCAACACAAAAATTAAAAAAATTAAAAAATAAAAAATATTTCTTAAAAAAAATTCTTTTAAAATTTTTAATTGATATTTAACAAAAAATATACTAAATTCCACACCTTTGTTCAAAATAAACACAACATAACACTCCTAACACATTTTTTTTTCACATTTTTAAATAATTTTTTTAATTTATTAAATATTAAAAATATTAAAAAACACTCCCCACCCTTATCCCCTATAAACCCATTATCCCGCTCCTAAAACAACAATTTTAAATAAAATTTATAAATTTGAAAAAAAAAATTATTTTGAAAACTACTTTTTAAAACACTCCCCACCCGTATCCCTATGTTTTTACTTAACTGTCGATCCATTTCTAAGCACTCAACAGAAATCCGGCTACTTCTGGAAGAAGAGGGTCCTGATGTTCTGTTTTTGACAGAAACCTGGCTGAACAGTGAGGCTGATCCTGCCATTGTTCAGGCTCTTCCCCCTGGGTTTGCTATTCAGAGGCTTGACCGGGAGTCAGGCAGAGGAGGTGGCATAGCTATTATTTATAAAAGTGATTTTAATTGCCGCATCGCTGCAAACCCCTTACCCGATTGCAAGAGTCTTTTCTTTACATTTGGTTTATCCCATGTTTGATCTCTCTCTGGGATTTTAATCTTCCGCCCCCCAGGTGCCCTTGGTCAATTTTGTAAGGATCTCCCTGATATGACATCCAATCTTGCTAGTCCCCTCCCCAATTTTACTTTATTAGGGGACTTTAACCTCCACTTTGATGACATCTTACACCCAGCCACGTGTGAGCTGGTCGATGGTTTGGAGGCATTTCAACTTAATAAAAATGTTGGGGGTCCCACTCACTCTAAAGGCCATTTACTTGACCCCATTTTTTCAAATATCGAGAATCTTTTGGTCGGGGATCCTATTCCGGTGCCCTGGTCAGACCATTTCCTGATTCCATTTACCTGGGTTTTGCAGGCTGCTATCACGCCGGCTGTGAAAACCAGAAGACAGGTTCGCACATGGTCTAAACTTCCAATAGAGTCCTGGGTGTCAACTCTTGAAAACACCAGACCGTTATCTGATTTAAATTCTACCATTGCTAATCATAAGTTTAATGAGTGGCTCGAATCATCATTGGACACTGTTCTCCCTAAAAAATGGATCTCTAATAAGGTAGGAGCTAATCGAAATGCTTGGTATTCCCCCAAGCTTTGCAAGCTTAAGCAATCCTGCAAAAGACTTGAGAGAAGTTGGAGAAAGGACTTCTCAGTGGCTAATAAAGTTAAATATAGGGAGGCCATAAAAGTCTACAAAGAGGAAATTAAGTCTGCTCAGGCTCTCTATTATGAAGAGAGAATCACATCGGCATCCAATTCTCAGCGCAAAATATTTCGCTTTGCAAAATCCCTCCTCAAACACCCCCCCTATCGTATCTGACGATATTTTATCTCGCTGCAATCGAATGGCAGAGTTTTTCTTTAACAAAATACAAAAGATATATATATCTTTTCCTCAGGTCACAGCCCAACAAAATGCACCTCCTGTGGATAACGGTTCTCAAATCAGAGAATGCTCTTTGGAGGAAATTCCTCCTCTGAAACTGATATCACTGCAAGGTATTTTTAACCTATTAAAATCTGGCTCCCCCACAGACCCTGCCCCTCCGTTTATTCTGAATCAAGTTATTGATACCGTGTCCCCAGCTATTCTTGAACTGATTAATGCTTCTTTCGTGATGGAACTTGTCCCCCCCCCTGAAAACGGGCAATGGTTAAAGCACTTCTAAAAAAAAACAATTTGGATCCAGAGGTGTTGGGGAACTTCTGTCCGATTTCATTACTGCCAGGTAATAGTAAAGTTGCTGAGAAACATGTTAATTCTGCTCTCTCTGCATTCTTGGAGAGTTACAACTGTCTCCATCCGTCACAAACTGGATTTAGACCTCAACAAGGCACTGAGACCGCCCTTCTGGCAGTAGTAGAAGAATCCAGAAAATTCTTAGATGGTGGAGGCTGTGCTGCTATTATTCTTTTAGATCTCAGCGCAGCCTTTGACACAGTCAATCATCAGCTGTTGATTTAGAGACTCAGGGATGTGGGAGTGAATGGGAGAGCTTTGAAGTGGTTGCAATCCTTTCTGGAGGACAGGTCCTTTCAAGTTTTCGAAGATGAAATCACCTCCGAACGTATGCCGCTTAGATGTGGTGTTCCTCAGGGATCCTCCCTGAGCTCCACTCTATTCAATGTTTACATGAGCCCTTTGGCAGAGGTAGTTATACCTTTTGGAGTCCAGATTGTTACCTATGCTGATGATACTCAGATGGTTGTCTCCCTCAACAAGATGGACAATACTGGGCCTGGTTTAGCCTTGTGTCTGGACAAAGTAGCAATCTGGATGGAACGCTCTTACCTGAAACTTAATGGGGCTAAGACGGAGCTGATGCTCCTTGGTAAGTCTCCTACTTTGAACGTAGGATCGTTTTGGCCTAGCTGTTTTGGCCCTGTGCCCCCCCCGCCAAAGACCAGATTAAGAGCTTGGGCATCTGGCTTGACCGCAATCTAGATTTTAAGGAGCAAGCACGGAAGGTTGCAGCTAGTTGTTATGGGATTTTGAGGATGGTGCAAAAAATTCTCCCTTTGCTGACTTTTCCTGCCAGAAGATTGATGGTTCAGGCATTGATTCTTTCCCGGCTTGATTATGCCAATGCCCTCTATTTAGGAGCCCCACGCTTTACTACTAAAAAACTACAGACTGTGCAAAATTGTGCGGCACGCATGCTCCTGAATATCTCTAATCGTCAATCGGCAAAGCCTGCCCTTGCTACTCTCCACGGGCTTCCCATTCAGGAAAGAATTAAGTTTAATGCTCTGTGCATTGCACATAAGGCACTATCAGGCAAAGGACCGCCCATCATCCGCTCCATTATCCTGCCCTATTGTTCAAATAGGGCCTTGCGGTCGGATAGTAAACATCTGGTGGCAGTTCCTAAAATTAGAAGATCACGAAGTGGAGGGCGTCTATTTTCTTATAATGTTGCTAAACTATGGAACTGCCTTCCCCTCCAGATTCGTCTCAAGGCTAATTATCTGACCTTTCAAAAACAAATTAAAACCTTTCTGTTTCCCTAATACTGCTTGGAGTTTGTGTTTGCTCTGCTAGCAGCGCTGGGATGCCTTCGAAATAACCACGCGCTTAAGAAATGCTGATTCATTCATTCATTCATTCAAGATCCCGCTCCTAAAACAACAATTTAAAATTAAATGTATACATTTAAAAAAAAAAATTAAATTTAAAACTACTTTTATTAAAACACTCTCCACCCTTATCCCCTAAAAACCCAACATCCCGCTCCTAAAAATTAAAATACAATTTAAAAATTTTATAACATTAATTACCTAATATTATTACAAAACCAAACATATAACAACACATTTTTTTACTATAACGCTATTATAACACAACGATATTTTAACAGTCGATATTTCATACATCAATATTTTTTACAACACTAAAAATCGAAATTTTTGCATCGATATACTTAACATCGATATTTAGTACTGCTGATATTCTAAACTCGATATTAAAGCATGTCTATATAAAAAAGTCGATATTATGTCCATTTACCGCCTTCGTTAACTTAAGGGCAGATATTAGTTTACCTAAGGACTCTTCAGAGAATAAATCCAATAACTCCTCCCTAGGGATATCCACCTCCCCCTCCCTGTTGTCTTCTGGGCCATATAGATGTTTCTTAAATATTCGACTGAAGCATCTTCTGGAACCATACACCAAAGAGGTAATTTTGCTTTATTGCACCCTTCTAGCACTAACTTCCAAATGTATTCATGTCTATGGCAAAGTGGGTGCCAACCATCGCTTCCCAATTTGCTTTGTAAAAATCTTGTTTCTTTGTTTTAATCAGGGCTACATATTTCTTCTTTTCAGAACTATAACTATCTCTTTCTCACGTACCCACAGGAAAATGCTTTTTGTATCAAGGCTTCATCAGTCTATTTTTATGGCCTAGACATTGCTTATCAAACCAAGGGTGATTAAATGACTTTTTAGCTGCAAGATCAGACTTCTAGACTGGAGGAGTCAAGCAGTTATCCACCTTTTCAATGGTCTGGGAATAGCAATTAAAAACATTAGCATTAGGAACAGCTCCCAGCCTAGAGCCTTTAAGTCCTTGATACTGCGATAACTATGTGATATATCGATCATCAATTCTCATCGTCAAGCGTTTTGGGAAAGACACTTCCATAGGGATCACAGTTTCCCTTGGGCAGGGAGCAGCATCAAAAGACATTTTCAAGCCCCAATGATCACTACTCATGTTCCTTACCACATTAAACATTTTACATGCCTCAAAATACAATGCCTGGATGAAAATATAATCGATAGGGCAGCTCTGATTACCATAAAGAAAAATGTGGGCAGCCGAGATATCCTCTTCAAAATGACCATTTAAGCAAACAAACCCTAACTTGAAAATTTTCTTAGTAAGCTTAAAGTCGTGCTTTGACTGGTAGCATTTAGGAAAACTAGGATGTGGAAATTCTATCCCTTTCCAATATTTCGCGACACCAGGCCTCTTCCTCTACAGGCGACAAACAAAAGTTAAAAATCAACTACCAAAGGAATAGGAGAAGCCCCCAGAGTTTCCAAAAGTGATTCCAAATCCCCTAAAAACAATTTCCATTTGCGTGACTCTTTCCGAACCTTCTCATGATTCACACAAGCATTCGCAATTATCAAACAATTTGTTGAGAGATACCCATCATACAGTTTTAGGTAGAATGCCAATAACCAGTCACTGTTTGTCTGAATGGCATTTGCTCCTTTTATACATCTTGTTGAAATAAATGCCAACAGCCCTCCTTTTAGACGTCCTGCCCTCACCTTGGATGCCTGCTTTACAAACTGCTTAAAGCCACATAAATTTGGCAACTCTCCTGCTAACCAAGTCTACTGGAAACAAATAATCATATTTTCCTCCCATAGATTTACAAGATCAACTGACCTAGTCAAAAGTTCCAACCCATGTACATTTCCAGGAGAGAACAACAAGGTTAGTGGGAGGGTCCCATGAGGAGACGCTCTCCCGATCAACGCTTAAACAAGCTAATCTGTTGCAAGAAGGAGTCCATCACGCTATCTCTTGAGTGGGTAGGTACAGTTACTTCTAAGCTTCCATACTAATATCCCACTGAACGGGATTGGGGTGGAGAGCCTACCCCTTCGAATACCATATGTAATTGCTCTGAATTAAGGCCGGCATGACTCTTTAAGAGAGGCTTATTTGATTGAGAGACCTCAAATTTCACTTTGGGCACTATACACATGCCAAGTTCCTTAAGCTCACCTTTGGCTTTTAAAACCAATTTAACAAACACAAGGGAGCTGAAATTCTTTTATAAGTTCCCTTCCAGTAATGGATTACCTGAAAGCAACTTAATCTGTATCTCTTGACTTGATCACCTCCAATTCCTTACAATTTGAAAAGACCCTCATTAGATTAGATCTATTCAAATGTTTCAATTTATTGGCCTTTTTCCCCTTATGCACAATATCCAGGTACATAAGTGGGGATTTAAGATGTCTCTATTGGGCATAGGATGACTTCTGCTTCAATTCCGGATCAGCTTGATTAGCCCCAGTATAAGCTAGGGGAGTTATATACTGAGTGCTATCTAAACAGGACGGAGCGATAATTCTACCAGTCAAACGTGCAATTTCCCCAACCACCCTTCCATTCTTGAACCCCTTATTAATAGTTGGACAGTTTAGCTGCTCAGTAGGGGCAGGAGCCTTCCCTCTCTGTACTTTATTGCCTTTCTGTCCTCCCTTTGCTCCTATATTTACTCTTGTATATCTCCCTGTTTTTGGCTCTGACCTTAATGGAATAGCTGATTTTTTGGCTTTGTGAGTCTTGCTAACCTCCTGGGGGTGCTTCCTAGCACCTCTTTTCCTTTAATATATTTTTCCTTGCCCTCAGACGCCAAAGATGCCAGTTCCCTATCCACCTGTGATGCCATCTCTTACCGACATTGCCCATTTGGACACATAGAATAAAGGACTTATGCTCCCTTCCCCGAGATCGACCAAACCCTCCTCCCGCAATTCATGATTTTGGGGGGCACAGGCCTTACAGGAGATGGCATACAAGAATTGACTAATTTTAGTTCATGTAGAATCTCCTTTAAAATCCTTGTTTTAGTTTTCAGAGACTCGTTTACTGTGACTGATGATTCCAGAAGGCCATGTAGCGTATTTTGCATAGATAAGAGAACGTCCAGCATCAGGAGGGGTCGGAGAGTGAGGAATCTATGTTTGGTATAGATGGAGCCAAATTACATTGAGCCCCCTCAACCCCCAGGGGAAGCTGACCTGATCGACTAATGTTTGTATCTGTCTTTCCACCAGTAACATCAACACCGGCCACATATAAATCTCTGTTCCCCTCACAACCTTCATACACCCCTACTACTTCAGACTCATCCTCGGAAACAGCGGAAAGAGAAGGATGGACCAATCACAGGGATGAAGATAGACAGGGATTCATAGACACAATGTCTACCGCTATCTCAAAGGTCTCCCTCACCCACAAGGCCTGCTCTTCGATATGACCAATTAAAAAGGAGGCTGCAGGTCCAGCATTTGTGGGGTCCTGTATCTCTGTGTTCTTAAAGTGAATCCCCACAAACCCCTTGATTTAAACAACTAATGCCTTAGCCAATGACTATGTTGTAATAGACCTGTTACCTGAAGTCCAATCTCCTTGCAGGGGACTTGAATGGATCTCATCCATGGGAAGGGAGCTCTCCAGCCCAGAAAAGACTCTTACATGATCTTCGGTCTCCTTCATGGATGTTGCTCCTTCACTAGATTAGAGGGAGCTTCGGTCTTAGCCCCTACTTTCCTTTGGGGAGGCATCCCTTCACTCGCTGTCGGTTAAACTCAAATAGATGCCTATGTGATAGCTCTGATTGGCTTTAACAGAATAGAAAGAGCCAAAAGCAAGAACCACCATGAATTTCTTTGCCCGCTCTCTGCTTCTTTGCCCCCTCTCCACTTATTTAGTTATCATGTATTGTAACTATAGCCAGCTTGAAGCCAGGGCTGGGGGGTCAGTAAATTCAATGCACCTCAAATAACCTTTCCAGTAGCTTCTCCCACCTTCCAAAAGAAGGGCACCACGGTGTGAAAATAGGACCTTCCGACCCACTCTTCAGTTCACTACTGGACCTGAGGAAGGAGTCTCAGAGGACTGCCTGCTGCTGTTACCTGCTGTGTACTCTGACAGACTACTGCTGTACCTGGATCCTGCCTTGAACCCTCACAGGCTAGCGCTGCTGTTGAGCCCTGCATCTACACCTGAACCCAGGACTACCAGAAGGGAGTCCAAGGGCTAGTTTGCTGGCCTCCTGTTCAGAGCCACAGGGACATAACAGGTTAACACCATCATGAACCCGCACCTGGACCCAGTCTGCATGAGTTCTAAACCCCCAAGAGGTGTTCCATCAGTCCTGGGCCCTTGGTTGTGGTTCTAAAAGTACTCAGATTAGTCAAAAAGTGCTTCGAGAACCAGGAGGAGACCAGGACCAACCTGCTCGCCTTTCCATCGCCAATCAGATTGACTTCGAAGGTTCTCCCTCAATGTTCTTTTCTCCAGCAAATCTTTTCTGTGGTCCTTCACCAAAGTAGTATCCAACCTCATGTTCCATATTTGGAAAGTACATCATACATTTCCTGTATCCACCCCCTATTTTGCTGTTGTTTAGACAGGTTATAACTCATTGTCTCTCCCCTCACTCCCGCTTTTAAGGAATCCCAGACCATCCCCGGGACCGCCGTACCCTCGTAGAACTGTCTTCGGCTACAGCTTTCTCGTCCTGCTGGTGTCTTTCGACTTCCATTTCAGTGACTAAACCGGAACTTAGAAACCTTCAACGTAGCTTCAACCCAAGGCCATCCGATGATGATGCTCCCTCCTCAGACACCTCCTGCAACCTTACCCCACTGAACTTTACCTTCTCCGAGATTTTTCTTCAGTAATTTTTTGAAGACCAAAAGTAAGCGCTGACCAAGCCCAATCCACTTCTTGTATCCGAACTGTGCTCCATTGTGGTCAGCCTTAACCTTTTACTTTGACCCTGGCTCACGCGGCTAGATGCCCGTGGTTGGCTCTTTGGCACTATTTCAAACATTAAACTTTAAAAATTAATTACTCTGGATCCACTGATTGGCTTTTTGTCATTTTGGTGCCACAAAATGTATTAAAATGTACTTTATTTAAAAAAAAATTCATTATTTTTATTCTTTCTAAGGTATGGGTAGCAATTCATTCACAATATTGTTCATAGCGATATTCAGAGATCGTTAATAATCCTATTACATTGCATATTTCAATAAAATACACCTCAAAGATTAAATATAGCACCATCCATATAAAAACAGCTTAATATCAAAACATGTGATAAAAGGGGTTAAGATGACAACATACAGTACAATGATAATAAGGCAGCATAATAGCAGCATAGTAACCCCACCAGTTTGAATTCTCCTGGTATAAAGTGCTTGAAAGACAGTAAAGTGCATATAGAGATTGCTACCAACCATCTGAATATGTTCTGACCTTTACAAGGGGTTTGGGTAGCAACATACAGTACAATGATAACAAGGCTGTTTAATAGCTTCATAGAATTAAACTCTCCTGGAATAAAGTGTTTAAAAGACACTCAAATACATAAAGTGACTACTGTCAAACCTTTAAATACCTTCTCACCTTGAAAAGGCCTTAAAATGACATATGTATAAATATTCACCTAATACCCCTAGAGGCTCTAAATACAGCTCTTTTTTAACCCTTATCCCTCCGTCATTTCAGGATTAGTTTCTACATCACCATTCATACCTCCCATCCAATCATCCATTGATGCCCAGATCAATCTACCCCGGTTCTGTGCCCTCCTCCCCTTTTTTTCATAGAGATTTTTCTCTATATTGTACATGACCTTGAAGCGCGATCTCCACTCCATAAAGGTCCATCCAGATGCCAGGCACATTTGTGCCATTGTGACAAAGATCAGATAGCCCCCCCCCTGGGAAGTTCCTCATCTTCACTGACCCCCAGGAGAATTACCTGGGGTGTAATATTCACATGCTGATCTAAGATCTGACCTGAGTGCTACCTCTTGCAAAAAATCTGCCAGCCGAGGGCACCTATTAAACATATGTACTAGATCAGCATCTTCTTTACCACATCTATGGAATTTTTAATCTGACTGCTTACCCCGTTTAAATAACTTCTTAGGTGTATAAAATAAGTAAAAAACTGTCTTAAAATATTGGCTCCTAAGACTAGCGGTCAGAATTATCTCATTACAGAGCTCCAAAAAGGTCTCAAGTAGTAGTCCCTTTACCCCCAACCTTGACACCCACTTCTCGTTCTGAGATTCCATGTCATATGGGAGATCCTCCATTAGATCTGCCTGATCCGGCCACCCTGGTCCACTATGTCTACTACGGGGTATTTGATGACTGACAATTGTTTTTCATCCAGCTTACCAAGGTAATCCGGGATCTGAAGGTATCTATAAAATTTCTCCTTGGTTAAGCCAAACTTTTGCTGCATCTGTAAAAAAGAGTGCATTTGACCACTAGCAAAAAAATCTCCCAGCTTCAGGACTCCGCAGGCCTTATATCGATTGTACATACCATCTTGAAATATACCTTGCAAGATGGAGGAGTCCCACAGAGGGGTATACTGATTTATTTTAGTGATACGAAGTTTCTTTTTGATCTCACACCAGATCTTGAAGACCCCATCCACTGTCTTAAAAGTAGTCTTCTTGTATTAGCTCTTCTCTAGGTTCCTTAAAAAACACCCCTTCACATCGGAGCCTAACGTGAATTGATATATAGATGGTGCTACGGCTGGATTCGCATCTTGAGTGTTACCAGTTAACAATACTGCAAAATGTTGTATCATACAGGCCCAGTAATATAGTGCAATACTAGGAACCCCCTGTCCGCCCCAATTTTTGGGTAAAATCATAAATATTAAGGCCCGTCTTGGTTTCTTAAACTGCCACATAAAGCTATTACACAAACTGTCCAGTTTAGTCAACTTCTGGAGTATGGTCATTTTCAATACATTGCACCTCCCATCCAGCGCCAGATGAAGATTATCAATTCTATGCAAATCCATCATAATTTTACTTAAGAGTGGGGCTAGATTTAATTCCACTATCTACCCAATGTCAGGTGTGATAGCCACCCCGAGATAGGTCGCCTCCTGTACCCAGCGGTGATCACCAGAGTCATTGCCTTCCGTACTTATCAAAATGGTTTGCTTTAAGATATATCAATTTTTTAAAACATTCCTGCCTAGTTATTAGAAAAGTTTCTAACAGTAGTTTTATTGTCATGACTTAAAATCGACTGGTTGGTTATTTGATTGTTTCATGTATTCATAGCACTATTTGCACATCTCTTAGTATGTTTGATACAAGAATTTTTTATTGGTTGGTTATTTGATTGTCTCATGTATTTATAGCATTATTTGCACATTTCTCAGTATGTTTGATATAAGAATTTTTATAGCAATGTATAAGGAAGGACCTCGTATTGTATGTAAAGTTTGTCCTTTTAATTTGTTGGTGAGTTTTTGTGGACCTCCGTAGGGAGTTCCAAAACAAAATAAATAAATAAATAAATAAATGGTAGATAAAAAATGGCACTTATCAATTGGTTCTTACTCTGGTTAAGATGATATCCTGATATAGCCAGAAACCCACAAGCTTCTTCTTCAATATACATTAAAGCATTACAAGGGTCTGGGGTTATAACACCTACATCATCAGCATATACCAATACTTTATATAGTACTTGGGGCATGACTACTGGCTGAATCTTGCTATTGCCTTCCAATCATATTAAAAATGGATCTATGTATAAGGCAAATAATATGTGTGAGCAAGGGCACCCCTGCCTTGTTCCTTGGGTGATACAGATTTTATTTCGACCCTTTGCCCATTATCTGCAACCTGGCCTTAGGAGCCTGATTCAACGCCCTGATCGATTTTATAAAGCCAGACCGAGTCCCTTCCACCTCAATACCTCCCAAAGGTAACCCCACGAGACTCGGTCAAAGGCTTTCTCTGCATCCAGAAACACCAGCCCCAACGCTGATTTATCGACTTCTGTTATATCCAATAGCATGACCACTCTGCGCACATGATCATCAGTGCCCCTCCCAGGAATAAAACCTTGCTGCATGGGAAGATACAAGTGTTGAAATGACCTTGCTAAGTCTCATTGCTAGAATTGTTTAATAGATTTTGGCAAGAGCATTTATCAGGGATATTGATCTATATGACCCAGGGTTCAGAGGGGATTTAACCTTTTTTTTTTTTTTTAAATATCATGATGTTGGTTTCTTCCCACAATGGTGGTGTTACCCCTTCTAGCTGTGCTGCTGAAAATATAAGGGATATAGACTCTAAAAGCTCGGGAAGAAACACTGCATAGAATTCCAAAGGAATTTTGTCTGGCCCAGCAGCTTTCCCCCTTGC
This sequence comes from Calotriton arnoldi, assembly GCA_963921515.1. Lineage (NCBI taxonomy): Eukaryota > Metazoa > Chordata > Amphibia > Caudata > Salamandridae > Calotriton > Calotriton arnoldi. Next base: position 323,980 of record CAWUFW010003681.1, read on the forward strand.
CATAGCTTTAACTGCAATCACCAGCTCTTTCGCTGATATATGTATTTTCAGAGAAGCTCTATCCGCTTCCTCTAATGGGCTCCCCTTAACTGTGCTAAGAAAGTTAGAATACCGGTTTGGCTGAGGATCTATATCTATATGTCTCCATGACTAAGCAGGTCAACGCCGTTTCCTCATCCTGCTTCAACATCCTCCGAATGCTCCGCAGGATCTTCAAGTGGATCCCCACCGAAACAAGAAAAACAGTCACCCAGGCCCTCGTCACCAGCAGGCTGGACTACGGAAACGCCCTCTACGCAGGAACGACGGCTAAGCTCCTGAGACGGCTGCAACGCATCCAGAACGCCTCTGCACGTCTTATCCTCGACATCCCCCGACGCAGCCACATCACACCCCACCTGAGAGACCTGCACTGGCTCCCTGTCAACAAGAGGATAACCTTCAAGCTCCTCACCCACGCACACAAAGCACTCCACAACTCCGGACCAGCCTACCTCAACAGACGACTCAGCTTCTACACCCCCACCCGCCAGCTCCGCTCGACCAGCCTCGCCCTCGCCACAGTCCCCCGCATCCGGAAAACGACCGCCGGCGGCAGATCCTTCTCCCACCTCGCCGCCAAGACCTGGAACACCCTCCCCACCAACCTCCGACAGACCCAAGACCTACTGGCCTTCAGAAGACTCCTCAAGACCTGGCTCTTCGATCAGTAGCAGCACCACCCCCCTCTTCCCCCAGCGCCTTGAGACCCTCGCGGGTATGTAGTGCGCTTTATAAGTGACATGATTGATTGATTGATTATCTTCTGAATAGAGCTCAACATAATATGTGCAAAAAACTTCTAAGATCTCTCAGAGCACCACCGTCCTCCTCCCCTGTTTATCACAAATAGCCTCAATCCCTCTTGCTGTCTCCTTCTGTCTAATGTGATGTGCTAACAGCCTGCCCGTACTCTCTCCATATTCGTAGTACCCTGCTCTATGATTCCTATCTAGCAGCCACCTCCTTGCTATAATATTAATTAATCCTAGCCTTAATTATCGCTAATTTCTGCAAGATATCTCCACTATCCATCCCCAGCCTGATTAGCTTAGCCAAGTCAAAGTCATATTTGGAAAGTACATCATACATTTCCTGTATCCGTCTCCTATTTCGCTGTTGTTTAGACAGGTTATAACTCAATATCTCTCCCCTCACTCCCACTTTTAGGGAATCCCAGACCATCCCCGGGGCCATCGTACCCTGGTTTATTAAAAGAAACCCCTTCAGCCACTCACGCATGTGTACCAAATTGTCCTCATCCTTAAGTTGCTTCCTGTCAAACGTCCAGGATCTGGGTTGACCAGTTTCTGAACAGCTCTATAAACTAGAGGTTTGCTACCCGAATACAGATAACCTCGTCCCAATTTCTTCCCCACTTCTAAATGTAAATTAAAATCCCTACAAAGAATAAGAGGGGTTGGCCAGGTTGATAATTCCAAATGAAGTATTTTGTACATCTCTAGGTCATCCAGATTGGGGCCATATAGACAGCATATTGTTACCCTCCATGTACCAATATGCATGTCTGCAATAGCCCACCTTCCCACCTTATCCTCTTTGGTTATAAATAATGACCCCACAGTCTGATTGGCCATTATAGCAACCCCTCTTGCAGTAGCCCCCTGCATCATGCAACTTAATAATGTATATCCCAATTCCTCTAGTACTTTCCTATTCTCCCACGGAACATGCGTCTCTTGTAGGCATATAACATCAGGTCTCATAGCCTTAAGACCCATTGCCATTCTACCTCTTTTGCTCTTGTCATTCAGACCACAAAGATTTATTGTGCAAATGTGGATTTTACCCAGAATCATAGACTTCTCTGATCGTATTCCAGATTACATAAACCGCCTTTTTAACACATTAAGATTATTCAACTTCTTCTCTCCTTTCTTACCCCTATCAGTCTTCTGTAGGTTGTCTAGAAAAACATGACCCATACCTTCCTGACACTCCCCTTGCCTCCATTCCCCCACCTCCCCACTCCTCCCTAAGGTGATTGGACCACACCTGGCCCATGGATCAAAATGGATCCTTCCCCTTCGTCCTACCCCTATATACTTAAATCAAAACAGTACAACGTTTGTGCATATTCACTCATCATCCCTCTAATCATCTCCTACCAAACCCCGTCAAACAATAAAACGATGATACATCCATAACCACAAAGGTTGAATACCCAAATTAATTACAATTATTAGGAGAGCATATGTCTTTTTTCCCCAATTTTTTCCCTTACTTCCCTTCCCCTTCCCCTTTTTCTTCTCTTCCTTTTTTCCCCTCCCCTCCCTTTTTCGTCTACCCCACAGTCCCTCTATTAGCATATAATTCATTAAAGAACACATAACACAATACAGTAATAAGCTAAATGCATTATGATCATGATACCCTAATATAAAGTGCCCTGATGTCATACAAAACATTGCTAAAGTGATTACACATATCACTATTCTAAAATAATTACCGTAAAGAAGGGAAAAAAATCCTTGCTAAATGTTCCTTCTTTGGGTACCCCCTGTCTTACCCTCCTCTAGAGTCCAGGATCAACCTAGTTTATAAAGAAACTCTTTAGCTTTAATTTCTGATGTGAAGTAATAACTTGGTCTCTTGAAATGACTTTAAGTTTGGCTGGGTTGAGTAAATATGCCTGTGCCCCCTTAGACTGCATGGGTTGTATTAGCTGCGGAGCCGCCAACTTCTCTCCACCGTAATGTGACAGAAGTCTGGTCTAACAAAAAAAGAACAATCGTCCACCACTCTCTTTGCATCTGGTCGTGCTTCATCAAAAATAGCCTGGCGCAAAATATTATTACCCATATACACCAAGGTAGCCCTGGGTTTGCTCCCTTCTGAGTCCTGGCACCGATGCTGCTTAAAAGGAAATCTATGCACCCTCTGGATCTCTGTTTCCCAGTTCCAATTTTGTAGTTCCAGGAAAGCACTTTTAAACAAACTGACAATAAAGCTCCGGGCATCATCTTTTTCTAAACCTTCCTCCACCCCAGTACCCTGAGGTTATTTTGTCTTAACCTGTTCTCAAATTCTTCAAGCTTTTATTGTGTATCCACTAGGCATGCCTGATGATCCTCACCCATTAAAAATGGATCTATGTATAAGGCAAATAATATGTGTGAGCAAGGGCACCCCTGCCTTGTTCCTTGGGTGATACAGATTTTATCCGATCCTTTGCCCATTATCTGCAACCTGGCCTTAGGAGCCTGATTTAAAGCCCTGACCGATTTTATAAAGCCCGACCGAGTCCCTTCCACCTCAATACCTCCCAAAGGTAACCCCACGAGACTCGGTCAAAGGCTTTCTCTGCATCCAGAAACACCAGCCCCATCGCTGATTTATCGACTTCTGCTATATCCAATAGTGTGACCACTCTGCGCACATGATCATCAGTGCCCCTCCCAGGAATAAAACCATGCTGCGTGGGAAGATACAAGTGTCGAAATGACCTTGCTAAGTCTCATTGCTAGACTTTTTGAATAGATTTTGGCAAGAGCTCCCATCATTTTATTGGCTGGGATCTCTGTTTCAAAAGCAACCACCCGGCTTTCCATTTCAGACATATTTATCGACTTCTACTATATCCAATAGCGTGACCACTCTGCGCACATGATCATCAGTGCCCCTCCCTGGAATAAAACCATGCTGCGTGGGAAGATACAAGTGTCGAAATGACCTTGCTAAGTCTCATTGCTAGACTTTTTGAATAGATTTTGGCAAGAGCTCCCATCATTTTATTGGCTGGGATCTCTGTTTCAAAAGCAACCACCCGGCTTTCCATTTCAGACATATTGGTTGCAAACTCAGTACAGGTTTTTTTGCCACCTTATGAACAGCCCATTGGAGTTTCCTATTGGTGGCCTGTATCCTACGGGTATCTAATCTGGTCTCATCATGATGGGCCATAACTCCTTGATATATAGTCTCCACCCTAATCACATCAGGTTGTACCCCGGCACTAATGTTGCTGCTAGGGCTAGCTCATTCTGGTCTCGGCATTGCTGAATAGTCCCACATGAGGGCAGTGTTGGTTGCTTCTCCATTAGGTATATTAGTATGTTTAATAGGCTTTCGAACCTCTTGCCTTCCAACCCCATCGTCACTGTCACTTGATCCACTGGAGCAGCTTATAGAGCTGTCCTTCAGGTCATCTTTCAATTCTAGATCCTCGCCAGACCAGTCAGATTGATCCGACAGTGAAAATGAGTGCTCAACCACTTCAGTCTGTCCTGCTTGGCAAGCTGATTTAGACCTGGCACTTCTTGGGGTTCTGACTTTAGGCACTTTCCCTTTCTTTCCAATAGCATCCGCCGGTGCCAAGCTGACTGCCTTTGGCCTAATGACATTCTGGGCTCCTTTCCCTTGCCCATCAATTCCAATATCACCATCTTTGGCTTCTGATATTAATATATCCATAGTCTTATCAGGGCATATCGATGTAGATGCTAAAGACAAATGCCCACTCCCATCCATATTTACCATATCCACTAAAGTGGGGGTAATGGTGGGCTTGAGTGTACTCACATTCGCTGATTCCGCTGATCCTCCGCTGTTTTTCAGTCTGCTCCCTTTCATATCACCATGCGCTGTGTCCGTTGTTCTAGGTAGCTCTTCTGGCCCTAGGGCAATTTCTCCTGCTTCCATAACTGCACCCCGGTCTGCTTTTTTGAAAAAATTCAATAATTTGCGGTTGGTTTTGGTCTCGCTAGCCCGAAGATCAGTCTTTTCGCATGCCTGGCCATCACTCCCTTTCTTCCCAGGGGGTTTGTCTTTCCCTGTTGTAGTTACAGTACTGTTCAAGGCTGATTTAGGGTCCATCCTGATGCCCAAGAGTTCGTAACGCTTGTTACAGTACCACTTGATATATGCTTCCAGCTGCCACACCGTAGCAGACCCCGGAGAAATCGCCCACAGTGAAGCTCATACCATTGATGCGCCGCTCGGCCGGGCAGCATAGTTTGTTTGGGAAGGAGCTCCTACTCCCACGTTCATGCACGTCCTCGACAGGGGAAGTGAGGGGGAGGGATCTGTGTGGCCGCAACTACGCGGTCTCCATCCTGTCGTCCCTACTCTATTTTTCTTGTGTTGTGCTTTTTCTTTATCACTGTTTGTGTGCTCTGTACATACTTTATACATTGCCTCTAAAAAAAGCCTGACTGCTTTTTTGTGCCAAGCTAACCAGTGTTAAGCATAGGTTAATTTAGTGACTTTTTGTGATTCACCCTGCAGGGGATGGTGTCTGTTGCTTGGTCAGGGCTGACACTCCAGTGAATCAACAACCCAATTTCTCACAAACAGTAGACCATGCAGTATGTTTTTTATGGAAATAGTACAGAGACTATCGTCAATGAAAGAGAGAGAGCTACAGGGCTGGAGGGAAGAAATCAAATCAAGATAACAAAACCTTATTACAAATAAAATCCATTCGAGATCCTGGCATTTCTGTGTGGTCCTTTAAAAAGAAACATGCTCTATTCTGCAGGATTCACTGAAAAATGTTAAATCTCTGGGCCCGATTCACAAAACTAATCTGAGACAAAATTCTAAATATACGACTTTTGGTATTCACAGAAGGCACTTACGAGTGTTTGGTATTCACAGAAACCACTTACGACTCCTATCTTTACGTCCGCACTCGGGCCGGAATTTCCGCATCCAGGCCGGAAATCCCACACTTGGGACAGAATTTCCGCACCTGGGCCGGAATATCCGCCTCCAGGCCGGAATCCCCACATTCGGGCCGGATGATCATTTTCATCAATCCTAAACACCTGTCCAAGTGCTTACCATCCCCCCACATGCGTCAGATGGAGTCAATTAACAACAACTGCAAGACCAGCACCACAAACCACATAAAAGCAGCACACATTCAAGGAACAGGTTTTGCCACAGAGAGATCCTGTTTTCATTTGCTGTGCATCGCTGCTGGAAAATGTACCAACTGAGGAGGAAGAAAAACTTCACAAATGAGGAGACCACCATGTCCCCTTGTGATTTGGGAATATTACATGTATTCCATCAACAGTTCCAGAACTGTGAACTCAATCCTGCAATTGAGTGCCACAACAAGTCAAAAGGAGTCTCCACTAGATTGTAATTGTTTTTGTAGACAAAATCTAGAAATCCAGTGTTAACAAATATAACAATGATGAACAAGAAGTGAGATTTAATTGTCAGGAGTATTGAGAATGCATCCAGTGCCCAAATTATAATGTTTTTTCAATACATGAAATTGTCCAGTCAACCCAGCTGGTCATATTTGTTAACATCGGATGGCATGTTCTTTGGCCATGAACAAAACACAATAATGGACCTTACTTTAGGAATTGCTGTGGTGTCAATTTGATAGTCATTGTTTCTAGGCAGTGGGGCCATTATAAGCTGAATGTTTGATCACTCATGATCTTTATTGCCACACACTTCTGCAACAGTAGTGCCCACACTGCTTGTGCTCATCCTTTGTGCCTGAAATTGAGTGCATTACATGTGGAAGCTGAAATGTAAAGTTGCAAACACACTTATCATTGTAGGTCCAATGATGTAGTCCCAGATTCCAGTACCCCCAGTGACTTCTGCTACAAGGTTGGCTGTTACATCTGGCCAGGGACCACACACTGGGAGGTGCGGGGCCATGCTAAGTAAACCCAAGAATAATGTACCTGAATGCTCATGTTTATTAAATGTGCCTTTAATCTCCGCTGTATGTTGTATGTGTTCTGCATCACTGTTGTCCTGCATCACAACATGCCTACATATGGCATTTAACCACATACCAGATCACACCATGGTGGCTAGTGAATGGATGACACAAAATGTATGCCAAGTGAGTGCAGAGTGGACACAAAATAGTATATAGTGCCATATGACATGTACTAGACACAACTGGATTGTAATTCAATGATATGAAATCTCACTTACAAAATATCAATGGACAAATCCTATTGAAATTGGTGTGGATGAGGGTCGCACTGATGCCAGTTGTGTAATTTTGTGATGGATGTATGTGCTGCTAAGGTGAATCTTGAGGAAGTGAAATTTTAAAATCTCTTGGCTGAAAAGCACAACACAAATCCAGTGTAGGCGGCAACCATCTAAGCTTCTCAACTTACCCACAGTGTGGGATCCTAGTCAGATGTTGCATTCTGCTTGCCTCCTCTTCTACTGTATTCACCTATATAAGTGAGTGTATGACATATGAGGTTGGGATGTCTGCTGTACAAGACATCATCCGTTGTCAGGTAAGTATTACCATGATGTTGTAAATTGATTATGGGAACAGAGGACACTCAAAGAATGAACATAACAAATTTGTGATCTCTCAGTCCAAAATGAGCTTTGTGACTTCATGTGTAGGTAAGTACAAATGAGCCACAAAATGTACCTGAATATTGGACATCTCATATATGAGCCCTTTAATGCAATGTTTGATCTGATATGCAAATGTGAAACTGCTCAGCCTGGTGATGTATACTCATTTCGACTTGTCAACAGACAACACCATACTCATGAGGCATGATGGACTTAACGGTGAAGGTGAAATCAATGTAATGCGGAGGCATCCTGATTATTTCTTCCCTTCCTTCAAATATCAATAACCTTCTCATTCACTTTTGTTTGTTGATGTGTTTTCTCATTGATATCAGTGCTGTGTGGAGGTAACAGCTGACAACTGCTGCATGCGAGCAGGGGCCCACATGTGTAGTCCATGAGGTAAACTTGCTGCACATTGGCCAGGAATATCATATCAATGGTCATTGAGAATGACACATACATGTTAGCACATAGCTACCATCTAGTGTATTGAAATATGGATATGTATGTCTCATCACAGCTGCTGACAGGATGACACCAGTGCAGCGTACAACACCATCCCGGGGAATGCATTACATCCTGGCTGCAGCAGTGAAACCCTCTCGCACCTGTCCATCATCTAAGTGTGGCGTGAAGTGTTTCCCTATCATAGATTTCAAAACCATGACAAAGATCCAAATCCTCTTCAGCATAGAATCTGCAATCGGTGTTTACATAGTTACATACATACCATTTCATTCTTATAAGTGTCACATGTGCCTGTTTGTAAATTAGTAATGCAGATCATTGAACATGGTGTCACTTCCTTCTCTAGCTGCTGGATCGGGGACCGCTTCATCAACTACACCTATGAGAAGCCAGGTTCAGCAGCTGACATCAGGGGGGATCGCAAAGGGACACAAAGCTGTGGCTGGAGCTGGTGAGTTTCCTTGTGCATTGTACATCTCTGTTCAACACCTCAGTGCTATGGTGTGAGCTGTCATGTGTAGGGGTACCCAAACCAGGTCACATGTGCTTCTTCTGTTGGTGCAAAGTACAGTAGAACCAACCCTTGTGTTGCACCGCATCTTATACTAGGTCAATTACTTATTCTGTTGCAACCTCTGTGTTCCAGGTGATGATGACGATGAGGAGGATCGACCTTCCACCAGGGTTGGGCGACGGGCAATTAAAGGGGAAAATCCACTGCTCCTGCAGGCAGTAATGTCGGCTGCAAGTACTGTGCAAGAGGAGGAGTATGAAGTACCTGAGGAGGCTGAAGAATCTGAGGATGATGAAGAATATCTGTCCATCCTCTCAGAGGATGAAGATTCAGATTCCATGGCCAGAAGATTTTCCACATCTGCCAAATTTGGCAAGGCCTCACACCCTCCACCCAGCAAAGTGCCACAGCCTCAACAAAGAAAGATTGCCTGGCCTCAGCATACAGCTAACCAGCCACAGCTCACACGCACCCCAACACATACATCACTCCCTCACAGCCCTCACTTCCAGTACAGACGTGGTAGGCCCCCTACAAACTTCTCCCTATACAGTTCATCCCAGCCATTCTCTCCACCATCTGAGGGAAGTACCAACCCTGTTGTGGTGCAGGTATACCCTGGGCACCATTCTCCTGTTCACAGGCTTCCATCTGCCACCCTCCACCAAGCTGTTGGACCTGGCGTTCTTATCCATGGCCGACCCCTGCAGAGAGGGCCTGCACCTGGCCATGGTGGCCAGTGGGAGCAGGACTTCTTCCAACAGCAGGCAGATGTGAGGCAGGACATTCAAGCCATAGGGGCTACCCTGTCAGACATGTCTGAGGCCCTGCAGGACATGCGCCAAATCCTTCAGGTGTTGGACAGACTGACCCATGTTTTGGACAGGATGGATAGATCTTGGCAAGACATGTCCAAGAATATCAGAGACATGATATCCATCCAAAGGGAAGAGAGTGCAAGACACCATGCCTTGAGCATGAAGATGATGGAGGGCATGCTGAAAGTGATCCAAAGTCTCCCTTCACTGTCAATGCAGGGAGGGGAGCCATCACATCTGCCTGCAGCACATCACACCCACACACCTGTACCACAAACTGCACAGGTCCACAGCAAGGTGACACACCCACCACCACCCCCTATCCAGGTGCTCCCTCAACCTGCACATCCATCACCACCCCCAGGACAGGCACTCCCCCAAGCTGCACATCCACCACCACTCCCTGAACAGGCACTTCCACAACCTGCACATCCACCACCACCCCAGAACAGGCACTCCCCCAACCTGCACAACCAGGCCCTGTCCACGCACAAAGACCAACTGTACAGACACCATCCGCCCCTGCACATGAACTTCACCCTGTACAGGCACATGCACTACACCAACCTGCACCTCAGCGACAACCCAGACATAATCCCTCACAGTGATCCTCACCTCCAAATCTGCGAAGTCGCAAGCACGATCACCATTGATCACATCCAAAACATTTTGACCAGTGAGAATATGTGTAAATAAAAATAAAATCTCCTCACAAGTCAAGACTATGTTGTGTATTATGTCCTGATAGGCAATTGTTTTCCAATTGTGGTGGCCTAGAGATGTGAGGATGTATGTGTGTGCGTGACACATGTACAAGTGTAACCCCATCATTGCAACAAGCTCTCATGGGCAGAGCATATGACTCCCAAAATATATGTCCATATTTTGTACAAGACATTCAAAATGAAGTTAAACAAGATAGAGACAGTATGATTCAAAATACAGTTTTATGTAAAAAAAAGTGTGGGATTAGAAAAACAACAACAGTCCATTTGGAAGGGAGAAAGGAAAACAAATGATGTTCTTACCACAGAAGGAGAAGGGAACTTGGATTGGGGTGGGGCAACATAAATATAGTACGTCAAGGAGCGTCAGGGGAACCAGTCTATGTACAAGGGGCAAAGTAAATAAATATCCAAATTAGAATAATCTGTCCAACAAGTCGTGTCCTTCTGGTCATCCTCTATTTGCACAATGTCCAGATCCTCTGTGTTCAATGTGGGCTCCTGGCTGGCCAGTGCAGGACCAGGCACCACATGGGGTTGGGAGACATGAGGAGTATGGGGGGAAACAGTGTGGCACAACGGACAGGGGGAGACATTGACAGTGGTGTGGGAGGGGGGTTGGGAATGGACAGACAATATGGCTGCAGTCAGGGAATTGACACTGGCAGTGAGGGTGGCCAGAGCTCTTGAATTTTCCTCTCGCATCATGCGCAGCTCAGTACACATCTGCAGCATGATGCGAGAGGCCATGTCTGGCTGAACCTTACATGCCCACATCAAGTTCAGTGGTACAGCCACAGGTGTAACAGCACAGGGAGGGGTTTGGGTGAAACATGAGGGGTGTGGTGCCTCGGGTTCGGAGCCAATATTGGTGTCAGCCTGGCAGCCATGATGAGGGGGACTTGTTGCAGGGGATGGAGCTGGAGTCCCCGATGAAATGGGGACCTCTAGAGTTATGGAGGGGCTGATGGCAGGCCCAGGTTGTGTAGTGGCCTGCTCCGGGGACACCTTGCAAGAAGTACGTGATGAATGGTCCAGGGGAGAGTTGATCTCCTCCCCCTGGCCAGAGGTGTCCAGTTCTCCCCCCTTCAATGTCCTCAGCCTCCACCCAGTCTGTAGCACCAGAGGTGTCTTCCTGCTCAGTCTGGGTGGGCGCAATCCCCCTGCCTCCTGATGTAGATGGTCCCACCTCATCCTCTTCTTCCTCACTTGTGGATAGAGGTCATGGCCTCTGGCGCACCAAAAATGTCCTGCTCCGAACCGGGTCCTGCTGTTGGTCCTGTTGGCCAGCTGAGCCCACTGAAATGTAAGACAAATCATGATGTGGTTGTTGTACACGTCAAAACAGGACACATACCTATATGAGCCAAGGACAGACTTTGTTCTCCTCTGATCACACTGTACAGTTGTCAGTGATTAGGAGCTTAAATTATGTGTATGTTCACTGTCATCTCTAACCCTGGGCGGAACTGGCATAGTGCCACTACGCGGAGTTCCACGGAGTTGGGAAAAAACTCCGTGCAACTCTGCTCCACTCTGCTCCACTCCCCGCTCCCCCTATCAAAACAATTTGAAAAGAATTAAAGAAGAAAAAACACATTTACCTCTACTGTGGTGTCTCTGGGCTGCCCTCCTCCTCCTCATCATGGTCTCGTGCGCAGTTCTCGCAAGATGTAGTCCAACGTAGGGGTTTGCAGGAGAGAGACCACGGCGAGGAGGAGGAGGGCAGCCCAGAGATGCCACAGTAGAGGTAAGTGTGTTTTTTACTTCTTTGATTCTTTTTCAAATTGTTTTATTAGGAGGGGAGACGGGGAGCCTATTTTTAGCAGGGGCGGCTGGCTAACTCTGCTCCACTGTGGAGTCATAGTTTTGCCTAAACTCTGCGTTCTCAGCGGAACGCAGAGTAGGCAAAACTCTGCACACTCCACTGGTGGAGCGGAGTTCTCTGCCTGCCCTTAGTCATATCCTGATTTGAGTCGGACATGGACATCTCACTTGAATTTTAGTGGCTTACACATCTGTACTGATCAACTCTCAACTGTGGAATTCTTGTGATCTGTGTGTCCTGTCACTGCTACATGGGCAGGTTCCAAACCCAGTCTACAAAAGGAGATCAGAGAGAGTCCAGATGGTATTGGAATGGGCCAGTGATATGGAGTCTCTGCACTTTTACTTCCGGACAAATTTCATCTGCTGTGTAGCATTGTATTTGAGACAACACAAATGCCGATTGGGGCTCACACATCCATATAGGGTCTGGGCTCTTATGTTTGGTAAGTTGCGAGTCTAACCTTTTGATATTCCCTCACAAAAGCTGACAATCCAGTAACACATATTGGCTTCGAAGACTTATCAGGTTGTGCTCTGCACTGGTGAACAGTAGTAGCTAGTTGTTGCTGCTACCTGGACTTGACAAATGGCATACAAGCCACTGAGGGTAAGACGTGTGTCTGTGGACAGACTTGGAAAATTTGGAAACACTTAAGAGTGAGGCAAGGTTCTCAAAGTCTGTCTTGACTCCATGGCATATGAAGATCTGACTTAGTCAGAACCCAAAGTCACCGAATGTAATGCAAGTCACAGCATCCAATCCTCATTGACCTCTCATACATACACTGGACAGTGTCTGTACCATTCCTCATCCAATGCACATATCAGTTATGATGCCCTTGGTTCACTGTTAGTGGTGCTGGCAGTGCAAATTTCTGTACTAATGCACGTGTGTGGCTCAATTTCCCAGTTGTCATAATAAAACTACCACTCCCAGAATGCACTCTGCCCTGTACAGTCAATGTGCTGCAGTGAGCCTTTTGCTTCATGATAACTGCTACATAGACACAGAATAGGTAAATGGAGGCATGGGACACATGATGGTACAGCTCTGTCTTCACTCACATCATACTTCCAGACACATATTGCATATAATGCACTTACCAGGTCTCTGCTGCTCATGCTCCTACAGCTGAGCATGGAGGGTCGGCCAAGCTGCACGCAGGACCCTCCTGTACAGTGGCGAGAGGCGGGGACGATGCACATGGTGCTGTGAAGACTGGCCCAGTAGCTCCTCTGCCTTGTGCCGGGCCCAGCATTTTAGGTCCTCCCAGTGCTTACGGCATGCCCTGGCCTTCCTGATGTATACGCCCATGGCACTGCAGCGCTCACCAATGTTGGCCTATAGTGTGGCCCATGCTGCATTGCTCAGCTTGTCTTCTGCCCCCCCATAAAGCTGAGGATATTTGTTTAGCACCCCCTCAGCTAAGATGTCTAATTCCCTTTCAGTGAAAAGGGGTGCTTTCTCCTCATAACCCTCAGCCATTTTGGGGGGAAATTAGGTTGAAATGAGCAGCAGTATGGCAGAGGATCTGATCTGTAAGAGAGGATGACTCAGAATGAACACAAAATGGCTGCCAACTACTTCCTGTGATGTATTTCCTGTCTTCCACTTCCTGTATGTCATTTCCTGTATGTGATAATGGGTTCCGGTTCGTTTTGGAGTTTCCAGGCCGAATACGTAATCTCCGCAGGGTCCGCATACGAGGCGTATGCTCTGCAACCAGAAAGCACGCAGTTGTGCGGGAAGTTGCAAAAACGGACCGGAACCCATTCTTTCATACAGGAAATGACATACAGGAAGTTGAAGACAGGAAATACATCACAGGAAGTAGTTGGCAGCCATTTTGTGTTCAATCTGATTCATCCATCATCACAGATCAAATCCTCTTCCATCCTGTTGTTCTGTAGCATGGAAACCTGAAATGACAGTGTAAGAGAAAATCATAGACATGAAACAAAAGGTAGAAAAGACCATTTAATGAGATTTTGCCTGGGACAAGGGTGGGGGCAGGCAGAACATCACACCCCAGTTTAGTTTTCTCCTCCTTTGCATTATGGTACATGTAGTCCATATTTAGTGCTCAACACAAGAGTTGTCTGCTGTGTTACAGAAAATTGGGGGGAAGCAGTGCTGTGTATCCCAGACACATAGTTCCAGATTCACCCAGAACATTGTCACTCACGTTGTGGGCCCATCATTTGTGGGGGAGTCAAATCTGTTGGGGGCAAAAACTCTGACAATGCAATAGTTAGGCCCTTTTATGATTCAGACACCCATTCTCATAAGGTTAGGGAAGGTCTCTCAGAACACATACATCTTATCCTCTGAGTCAATAGATTCCTTAGGGACCTCCACTACACTGATTGCTGACATGGGCACATGACCTAATGCACGGTCAATCTTTTGACTCCTGTCAACAGCTGTGGTTTACATGCAGTTAGTGTGGCTTGCAAAGTAGTCTCAGGATGGAATTTTTGGACAGAGTCGTAATTATACAACTTTCATCATTGAAAACAGACTGCAAACCACATTTTGTCCATGACACAACAGGTTGCTCATGTGAAAAACGTAGCAACCAGCTGATTACGGACTTGCATACCCTGACCTCTGTTATGTGCAATGGCCCGGTTGCCCGGATTCAGAGCTAGCCGAGGTACAAGAGGTATGTGTAAGCCATGCGTTAAAGCTATATTGTGCAAAACACAACAGGCTAATATGATCTTGCACACGACTTCAGGGGAGTACATCAGCACACCCCCTGTGCGGTCAAGACATCTGAATCGCGACTTCAACAGACCAAAAGTGCTCTCTATGATGGCTCGAGTTCGTATGTGTGCCCTATTGTACCTACGCTGAGGTACAGTGGTTGGATGTCTGTAAGGTGTGAGGAGTTGTGGGGAGAGTGCATACTCAGCATTGCCTGAGGAGGGAAGAAAGGGCAATTGGTTATATTTCCCTCTTTAATTTACACAGAACATGATCTATACCTTGGTACATGCAGTGTGTGTTGAGACCTTGTATGTTGCTTGATGATTCTTATTGTACAATGGTTGTTAATGTAAGGTGGCATTCATATATTTCATTTACACATATCTCTCATTTTTAGTGCTTGGTACTTACCCAGTAGCCATATGTTGCCAAATCCTCCCACAGCCATCCGCCGGGCAAGAGATGACATGCGGAATACAAAGCTGTCATGGGTACTGCCTGAAAACACTGCATGCACATCAATGAATCTCCCACTGGCATCACAGACACCCTGCACATTGATGGAATGCCATCGGTGTCTGTTGCAGAATATGTGTGCAATGCGGTGGGGTGGCTGAAGGGCCACATGGGTACAATCAATTGCACCCAGCACACGTGGGAAGCGAGAAATGAGATAGAAATCTCTAGCTGCCCTTTGTCTCATGTCCAGTGTATGGGGCATTCTTATGTGGAGATGGGCTCTTGAGTTGATGCAGCTCAGTACCTGATGCGAGCTCTGCCACTGGCTTGCCTGAGAGATGCCCACAAGGTCCACTGGAGACTCTTTGGAATGACCCCGTCGCAAAGAAATGGAGAGCAGAAAGTATCTTGAGATATGCTGGAATGGCATGAGAGCAGCAGGTCACAGAGTTAAGTTCCTGCTCCCACTCACATACCATCTCCAAGATGACTTTTGGAGGGAAACGGTATCTGGCCCTGACATCTTGGCTGGACCTCCCAAATAGGTTTATCCTTTGTCTGAATATCCTTTCTACTCTCCTCCTCCTCCTTTTCCTCCTCAAGTCTTCTTGCTGCATGGCAATGGCAGAGCAACAAACACATTCAGCGACATGTTTGAAGACTTGGGTGTGTTTGCTCTGCTTTCACATGTGCTGCAGGGCTGGGATTGGCTGTTGGGCTGCAGTTTGCCAGCTGGACCATGATGGGGGATGGTAGGCACTTGGAAAGGTGTTTAGCATTGATGAAAATGATCATCCGGCCTGAATGCGGGAATTCCGGCCTGGGTGCAGAAATTCCGGCCCAAGTGCAGAAATTCTGGCCCAAGTGCAGAATTTCCGGCTCGGATGCAGAAATTCCGCCCCGGATGCGGAAATTCTGGCCCGAGTGCAGACGTAAAGATAGGAGTCGTAAGTGATTTCTGTGAATAACAAACACTTGTAAGTGCCTTCTGTGAATACCAAAAGTTGTATATTTAGAATTTTGTCTCAGATTAGTTTTGTGAATTGGGCCCTCTGTTTGCGGGTCTATTTTCCCATGGATAGTTTAGCATAGTATTTAAATACCTCACCATCATTCAACCCCCCTCTCCCCCACAATTTGTATGTGAGCATAGGAAATGTTAGCGAACTTCAAAACTACTAAAGGTTGGTTGCTTCATAGTTCAGGCAAACGTTTTTGCCTGGAACTAGTTACAACCAATCAGTGAGTGACTCATGACATGTCGTATGTGCTGTGGCTGACAATCATACAATATCAAATGCCGCCACTTTCTTCTCTCTATTTATCCAATGCTGATATCTACACCGATATTGTTGGAAGGTTGTTTATTAGTAGGGGTAAGTAGGTACCTACCACTAGTACTAAAGCAACAATTACAATATAAGGCCCAGTCAAGGTCTCAATAAATTACTCCCTTGCTCAACTCTTGGTAGTTGGCTGCGAGCAGGCAGGCTTAACTTAGGAGAGAGATGGGTAAAACCTTTAAAAAAACACCAATACATTAAATAAGTAAGACGCAGCACACCATAAAAATCCAACACCAAATTATACAAATAGTAAACATTTTTATGATTAAAATGACACCAAAATGACAAACATCCAATTTAAGGAACTGGAGATGTGAATTTTAAAGATAAATTACTCTATAGTGACTAAAAACAAAAAGTGCTAACTTGGGGCATCTAGTCATGCTTGACCGGAACAAAGTCAAAGTTTGAGGCCAAACACAATGGCATGCAGGTCGGATACACTGAGCGGTAGGTTCGGGTCAAGTTTTTAACTTCTGACTTAGTCACTTTTTTGGAGTTTTTTCTCTTGACGTCGAGCGAGGGTCCTTGTCAGACCGGTTTTGGGCTCGACAACGGCAGTTTGCTTCAGCTGGATGCCTCGGTCGATTCCTGGAAGTCTCGTAGACAACAAAGAGCTTCAGCGCTTTAGTGTGACAAACCTGAATTTCAGGCCGGGTCGCGGTTCGACGCCGCCGGCTTAACTCTCGGCGTCAGGTTTGTCCATTTATGGAGCTTAATACCAAAAATTCTCCAGAGGTCTCCAAAGTTCTGGAACTTCTTCCAGAATGTCCTTTTGTGGCCCCAAAGTGTTCACAACAGCAATCCAAAGTTCCAGAAGCTATGAGTTGCTCCTTGGGATGTTTGGACTATGTCTCCCACAGTGCACCTGGCCAAATCCTTTAAAGTCGAGCTGACGGTGGCCAGCTGGTTTCTTCTTGCTTGAGATGATGCAGGTGAAGGTCTTTTAACCTGTTGCTTTCAGGGAGTCCAGTCCTTCTCTTTTCAAAGCAAGGCAAGGTTCTTATGGGCTGAAGACCAAGGTGTGTAGCAGGTGCAGTGCTTAGGAGTGAAGTCCCCTTGGTGCAGGCCAGGGGTTCAGCAGGGCAGTCCTTCTTCTTCTTGTAGTTTCAGGCAAGGATTAGAGTTACTGGGCAACTCTAACATATTTATACATGTTTCTGGGATGACAAGAAGGGGGGCACCCCTGACCAATGGGGTGCAGGGTGCCCCAGTCAGGTATGACAGTTTCCTCCAAAGTGTTTATTTATTTATTTAGCTACCCAACAGGGTTTCCTGGCACTGAGCAGGACAAGCGAGGTTGAGATTAGTTGGAAGCGAGGAATTAAACCTGACTATAAAGAAAAGTCTTCAACTTTTTACGAAAGGCCAGGAGAGACCGACAGGGAATTCCACAATTTAGGCCCCAGGTAAGAGAACGAGTGGCATCCCATATGGGTCCACCGCACTCTAGGAACTGAGCAAAGAGAAAGGCTGGTCGATCTCAGTTTACAAATGGGTTGATAAGGCTTGACAAGGCTTTGTATGTACAAGGGGGCCAAGCCGTGCTGAGCTCGGAACACGTAACAAAGGGCCTTGAACTCAATATGTTTGTGTACCTTGAGCCAGTGAAGCAGAGGGGAAACAGAGGCGAGCCGAGGCAACCGAAAAAGCAGGCGGGCCGCCGCATTTAGAATAAGCTGGAGTCGGCGGATGGAGGCCTTGTCCGCATCCAAATACAGTACATTACCATAATCAAGTCTGGAGATCACCAAGGCCTGCAAGACGGTTTTTGGGCAGCCGGTGGAATTAGCCAGAGGATTTTCGTTAGCCACTTTAGGACCGCAAAGCAAGCTGAGGTGACTCGAGACACTTGGGCTCCAAGAGAAAGCTTACTATCAATGGTAAAACCCAAGTTCTTAACCTTCGGGACTGGAGCCGGAAAAGGTCCTAAAGAGGCAGGCCAATGGCTCGCTCCCCATAGCTCGGGATTGTTCCCCAAGATGAGGACCTCAGTCTTGGAGCCGTTCAGCTTTAAGGCATTTCTGGACATCCACAAGAAAATATTACGCAGTCAAAGCTGATGCTGAGCAGATGAAAGAGAAAAAAAATAATCTGCGTATCGTCTGCGTAAGAGAAGATGGTCAACCCAGATTTTTCCGCAATGTACGCCAAAGGGCGAACATAACGATTGAAAAGTAGAGGACTCAGGATCGAGCCCTGCCGTACTCCTGATGTTAAGGCTACTGAGTTAGATTTCAAGGAGTGTGAAAAAACGTGAAAGGAGCGATCCTCCAAAAAAGAGATCAGCCACTGCAAGGCCACACCTACAATTCCTGAAGCTTCAAGGCGATCCACCAGAATGGAATGCCAGACCGCGTCGAAGGCTGCGCTCAAATCCAATAAGATGAGCGCTGGCGTACCACCACAGTCAAGCTGCTGCCTGAGGTCTTCCGTGACCCCAAGCAGAGCCGATTCGAGAAATATGACCAGGACAAAAGCCCGATTGTGACGGATGGAATAACTTATGCAATGTCACATGTGCAGAGAGTTGAGAGTTAATGTGTCTTTCCAGTACTTTGGAAAAAGTAGAAAGAAGAGATATGGGCCGGTAATTTTAACAGCAGAGGGGATCCAGACCAGTCTTTTTCAGCAAAGGGAGCACAAGAGCGTGCTTCCAATTTCAGGGCACCTGCCCAAGACTTAGAGAGGAATTGAGAAGAGTAAGAATCACACCAAGGGCAGACTCATCCAAAAGTCTGAGCTTAGATGGAGGGAGAGGGTCAAGTGGGGAGCCAGACTTGATGGTTCCCAGAAGGTTTTTCAGCGAGATCAAATAAAGTGGGAGCCAGGCCTTAACTTGACAGGATTCACCAGATGAGAGGTCCGGGGGGCAGTATTGACTTGATCAGAGCATTGAATGCTAGGGAAGATGAAGCTGTCTTGAAGGGAGGAGTCTGAATCAAGCTCGCGGTGGATAGACACAACTTTATTGTGGAAAAACAGCGCAAGTTCGCTGCAATGATGGAGCGAAAGTGAAGGGGACGGCAAGAATGTACTTGACATGGAGAGCTCTGTCACAACTATAAATAGGGTTTTCTGGCAGTTTTGGGCAGTCATAATTTTATAGCGCAAGTTGATCTGCATAGAGCATGGTATTTTTTCAGTGCCTCCAGATAGGCAACTTTGGCCTTTGGAGCATAGTGCTTTCTCCACTGTCTCTCCAAAACTTTACAGTGTTTTTTTCTCAAGTCTAAGAGAGTTGGTAAACCACGGAGCAGGGGGAAGCACCCTAGATTGAGATTTGGTGGAGAGAGGAAGAGTAAAATCAATAGCCTCTGACAACCAGTGATCTACCAAGAGCTGATCCTGGTCAGTTGAGATGTAATAGAGGGAGTGGTCTTCAAAAGCTGCTTATTAAGAGCCTTCATATCCAGTTGAGACCAGTTCCGCGTTTTTGGCAAGACAGAACGGCGAGGCAAGGGGGCTGAAGACGAAACAATAGAAAAAGGAACAGCAAAGTGGTCCGACCAACCAAGTTGAATAGGAGGTGCAGTAGACAATGTAAGAAGATTAAAAAAAATCGGATCCAAAAGATGCCCCGCTACATGAGTGGGTAAAGAATTGATAAGTGAGAGGCATAATCTTGTCCCAGAAAGCACTATTCTTTAAAATTCAATATGGAGAAACTCTCTCCTGGAGGTTAAGATCAGGCTAAGCCATTCCACTGGTGTGGCTAATTTTCCCTAACACTCCCCTTCCAGCCTCTCTGCTGGGGGTGCATGAAGTAAGGGTAGGCCTGTGTCCTGTCCAAATTGTAATTCCCTCTTTGAAGACCAGTTTGGCTACTCCACCCTCATCCTGCCTTATGCTCTGCCACTGCAGATCTCCTCCCACCAGATGTCCTGTGTATCTATGCAGACCACTTCACAACTCATCAGAGCAGTTTGGCTCAGCCTGTCAACGGCTAGCCAATAAGAAGAGGCTGCTAGAAGACTGGATTTTGGCACATCAGAAATGCAAGTTCTATAACTACTTTTACATAAGCGTTAAAATAGATCTAACCTTGTCAAGTTATTATCATAACTATTCTTTTAAGTCATTGAATCATTATTTCAGCTCCCTCCTGTCAATAGTTATATTTCATTAAAGTATTCCAATGTTAGCCTACGGAATTAATGTACTACAATGAGCAAACACGAAATTGGCAGTTTATTTTTCACCAGGGCATATAAAGCATCTTTTAAAATGTCCCTGCTTATTTTAACAATCCACCCTACCCTTGGGGCACCTAGGGTACACCATAGGAGTGACTTATATGTAAACATAAGGTAGTTTAAGACTTTGGAAGTACCTTTAATTCCAAAGTCGAATTTGCATACAATTTTAATTTAAAAGCAGCCTGTAAAGCAGGGCTGTCTTTAAAATGACAGCAGGCAACACAGCAATGCACACTCAAGTGAATTAAAACTACTGGGCCTCTCAACCTACATCCCTACCATATACTAGGGGCTTACAGGTAGGTTGTCATACCAATTGTAAATACACCTAATTACCATATACCTTTTACACAGAGCACCGGCCCTGGGTCTGGTTAGCAGAGCCCAGGGCACAATCAGATTCAGTAACCACCAGTATCAGTCAAACAAAATGAGGGTTATCAGGGTAACAAAGAATGACTTTCTAAAAAATGTATTTTGCTACGCCGGCCCCAACTTCACAAGTGATTAATGCTTGGTGCTTGATTGACCAATATATACGTTTGTAGATTAACCAAACATCACATGTGTCATTTAATGCTGGTGACATTAAGAAAACTGCTTTTAATGTTCCAATTCATATATTTATAAGTAAATTGTACATCGGTTTTTCAGTTTCATCCTTGTGTATACATTTGTCACACACGACAATATCATCTATAATTACACACTCAACCAGGTCTGTAACAAATAGTTTGCCTACCTCCTAGTTATGCAAAGGCTTGCACCCAAAGTCCTCAGTCATTGGAGTGCACTCTGATGTTACCAGTTGCCATCTCAAAATTACAGCACCGCTGTCTATGTGAAAGTGTGCAAGGCAGTTTGTCTTAACGTCTAATACTGTACATAGGTGTGCAATTGTATGTTGGCAAGGAGCCGTACATTTTTTAGAGCTCTTAAGCTCCTATCATTCACTGTGCTCAACAAAACCATAAAATAAATAAATGTATGAATAATGTTATATTTAAAATCCACAACGGTAGCCTGTAGTGCTCACAACTATTCAATTTTGACATGAAACAAATGCAAAACAAAGCTTTGTGAAATCTTGGAAATCGGTTTCACAGCATTATTCTCTGAAGCAATGGTTTTATGATGGTGCTCAAAGTAATTGCCAGGCTTTTTCATTTACAATTTGAATTTTGATCCCGCCGGTAGGTCACAGTGAAGAGATCAAATGCAGCAGATGGAATGGGTTTTTCTATAAAGCCGCTGATAACCTGAAAGCTTAAAAAAGCTTCCCTCACTGTGAGTGACATTTGATAAATATGTTTTCTACTTTCACAAATGGCCTGCTAGAGAGCTGACATCGAGTTAAGGGACAGCACGTTGCTACAGTCCCACACAATTCAGTGCTGAGCTAGAATTACTGATGTACAGTACAGCAGACAAATAAAGTGAAAGCCTGCTTCAGCGCTCTCACCCGCCCAGGCACTTCTTCTCTGATATTGTGAATCATGTGTGGGCCTTTTCTAGTGATTTTTTTCTAGTGATTTTCCTTTCTTCTTACTAATTGGAATTCTAATCACTCTGTCAGTCGTTGGTAGAAAAGAAAATTCATTCTCCCATTCTGCAGAGAGTAATTTCAATGTGTTTTAGCTGCTAAAAACACGAGAAAAAGACAAAGAGGCTGGTTGTCATAAAATGACAAGCTAATCTAGTCAGGAAATCTGGACCGATTTTCACTCTCCTTTTATCCAAAACCTTTAGATATGCAATTAGGCTGGCAGCTTGTTTAGTTTCGTGTGCTTTAAATCAGTGTTGCCTACACCATATTGTATACATAAACAATGCCTATGTTTTTGTTTTCATTATCAGGCAGCTTTTACATGCCTGCCTCATATTACCTTTTATATCTATGTTGGAATTTTGTAGAAACAGAATAACACTATTCTATGTTTTTACTTTTTCTTTGCTGGAGCAAAGGTCTCTTAATTGTGTCTTTAATGCTGAAAATGCAAATTTAAAGTGGTGAGTGCGTTTTAGGCAGTGCTGCGGCCCTACATATTACCTTATTGCAGTGTCTTCCCAGCCTGGGTACCCGCAAATGACTACACCACACACGGAGCTTAGTATAACATTTCTTTATTTTTCTGCATGTAACTGCAAACTCAACATTCTAAACCTGCATTCACTTCGCTACACTCTAATCCTTACGTCACAGTTCTACGGAGTCCACCAGGAGCCACAAGGGTTGTATGATGGAATCATGAACACCTAAACAATGTATGCCGCAACCACGCAAACGCAACAACAACCTTACCTCTAAAAACGCAGATTTCTACAACGCATGTCTGAACCAAGCATTTTCAGTAAATACATGACACACGTCTGAACTATGCATGCCAATACTACTCCTGCCTTAACCATGCATTTTTTAATTATGCCTGCTTTTGACATTAACAAAAACACTTTTTTTTAAACTTTAAAATGTTATCACATTTTATAAAACCATGTTTTCTTTTATATTTTGTCATTTTTAACCTGTGGAGAATATGCACCTGTGGAGAATATATATATATATATATTCACTGAAAAAACCATAGGTTTTAGGGACAGTTATAGTTAGTTGGACATTTTACACGTACAAAACCATAGAAATTCCCCCGTTATAGTTAGTTCAGCTAACTATAACTCGCGCCCCCGCAATGCACTGCTGATGACGTCACATATTACATCACTCATGACATGGTCAGTGACATCACTGATGACATCACTGATGACATCTCAAATGACATCACTGATGACATCATCCAGTGACTGTGTGTTTCTGTAAAGTTTAAATTTGTTTAATATATATAGGGAAAGGCTTATTGAAGAATGAGTGGGTGTATAAGTGTCTGAATGGATGATTTAGTACGTGAGTGACTGACTCTACAAATGAGTGATTAAACGTATCTTACTGAATGCATGGGTTAGTGACTAAACTGTGTGAATGTCTGTATCCGTCTGTTTGTTGGTGTGTAAGTGGATGCATGGATTTGCGAATAGCTACATGAGTGTCTATATGGGTTATTGATTGGTTCTCTGAGTATCTAAATGGCTGCCTGAGTGTTTGTGTGTGTGGGGTGTGTGTGACTCTGTACATAGATGTGTGAGTGGGTGATTCACTGGGTGCATGATTTCAAGAGTGCATCTGTGATGGACTGCTTGGGTGGGTGAGTGTGTGTATGGGTGTGTTAGTGAGTGAATGTATATCTCAGTGGTACATGTGCGAGTAACTACATATGTAAAAGGCAGTATATATGTGTGTTAGAGTATTTAAATGGCTATAAGTGAGAGTGTGTGATTGTGAGAGTGGCTGTATGGATGCCTGTGTGCGTGTATCAGTTATTGTATAAGAGCGTAAGAATGTGCTAGTATTTGTATGAGTAAGTGAGCTGGTGTGTGTATAACTGTATAGGTGAGTAAATGGGTGTGTGATTAATTTTTTGCATGACTGACTAGGTGTGTGAGTACCTCTATGGATGAGTGGCGGTGTGTGAGTGTTTATATAGGTGTATGAGTGCATATGATAGTCCTGTACTAAGTGACTGTAAGTATGAGTGACTGTTCGGGTGAGTGAGTGGATGTGTGTGTAGACCTAAGAATCAGTGAGTGGGTATGTAGTTTTTGGTGTTGGAGTGTCTATGGTTTTGAGAATGGCAGTCTGTAATTTAGAGTGGGTGTATCAAAAGTTATATTAGGGTGTGAGAAGATGCATGAAATTATCACATGGATGATGTCATCAGTGATGTCATTTGAGATGTCATCAGTGATGTCATCAGTGATGTCACTGACCATGTGATGAGTGATGTAATATGTGACGTCATCAGCAGTGCATTGCGGGGCGCGAGTTATAGTTAGCTGAACTAACTATAACGGGGAATTTCTATGGTTTTGTACGAGTGAAATGTCCAACTAACTATAACTGTCCCTAAAACCTATGGTTTTTTCAGTGAATTTCAAAGGTTTTTTAAATGCTAATTTCTAACTATAACGTGTCTGAAACCTATGGTTTTTTCAGTGAATTTCAAAGGTTTTTTAAATGCTAATTTCTAACTATAACGTGCCTGAAACCTATGATTTTTTAAGTGAATTTCAAAGGTTTTTTAAATGCTAGTTTCTAACTATGCCTACAGAGGTAGGACATGTGAAGAAAGAAGAAAAAACGCACAGAAAGAAGCAAAAGATGTGCAGAAAGAACCAACAGAGGAGCAGAAAGAGGCCTTGTTGCAAAATCATCCTGTGCCCACAACTTTTTCAGATGGGTACTGGTGGTAACTGACTCTGACTAACCAGAGCCAGTGCTATGCTAAAAAACACTTAGAATACAGTGAAAACACCTACATACACTAGGGAACACTATGCGTTGGGGTACCCCTGTGATTAGCATTACCTCCTCTGCAAGTCCCTAGTACATAATAGGGCAGGGGGATTAAAACTACCTCCTAAAACGCGCTACAGTGCGCGTTTGCACAGTGGTGAAGGGAGGGGGGCCTGAGGTGACATGTACAAACGCGCCCGTGGCGCGTTTTAAGTTGCGGGATTAAGACTCCTTGAATCCTGAGGGTCCCTGGGGCACAACTAGCCCCCCAGGTACCTACAGTTAGGACCACAGAGCTGAGTTGCAGAGAGGCGTTCCGAGGCCACGCACCTTTTTTCACCTCTCTGCAACGCAACTCTGTTGTGCTTACTGAAGGTACCTGGTGGGCTAGTTGGCCCCCAGGGTCCCTCAGGATTCAAAGGGAATTAATTCCCTAACTTATAACGCACCACAGGGCGTTTGCACACATGTCACCTGAGGCCCCGCCCCCTCCCTTCACCACTGTGCAAACGCGCCCCGTGGTGCATTTTAAGTTGGGGGATTAGGTCACCTTGAATCCTGCGGGTCCCTGGGGCCCAACTAGCCAACCAGGTACATCCAGTAAGCACCACAGGCCTGCGTTGCAACGCCTGTAACAAATTGTGCAGTTGTGTTTAGGTAGTGAAGAGGGTCATGCTGGGGGTAGTGATTTAGGGTTTAGGGTAGTGCAGTGGTGTTTGTGTAGTGTAGGGGGTCATGCTGGGGGTAGATTTAGGGTTTAGGGTAGTGCAGTGGTGTTTGGGTAGTGTAGGGAGTCGTGCTTGGGGGAGTGTTTTAGGGTTTAGGGTAGTGCAGTGGTGTTTGGGTAGTGTAGGGGGTCGTGCTGGGGGTAGTGTTTTAGGGTTTAGGGTAGTGCAGTGGTGTTTGGGTAGTGTAGGGGTCATGCTGGGGGTAGTGATTTAGGGTAGTGCAGTGGTGTTTGGGTAGTGTAGGGGGTACTGCTGGGGGTAGTGTTTTAGGGTTTTGGGTAGTGCAGTGGTGTTTGGGTAGTGTAGGAGGTACTGCTGGGGGTAGTGTTTTAGGGTTTAGGGGAGTGCAGTGGTGTTTGGGTAGTGTAGGGGTTCATGCTGGGGTTAGTTTTTTAGGGTTTAGGGTAGTGCAGTGGTGTTTGTGTAGTGTAGGGGGTAGTGTTTAAGGGTTTAGGGTAGTGCAGTGGTGTTTGTGTAGTGTAGGAGGTCGTGTTTTAGGGTTTAGGGTAGTGCAGTGGTCTTTGGGAAGTGTAGGGAGTCATGCAGGGGGTAGTGTTTTAGGGTTTAGGGTAGTGCAGTGGTCTTTGGGTAGTGTAGGGGGTCGGGCGGGGGTGGTGTTTTAGGGATTAGGGAAGTGCATTGGTGTTTGGGGAGTGTAGGGGGTCATGCAGGGGTAGTGTCTTAGGGTTTAGGGCAGTGCAGTGGTGTTTGGGTAGTGTAGGGGGTCGTGCTGGGGGAGTGTTTTAGGGTTTAGGGCAGTGCAGTGGTGTTCGGGTAGTATAGGGGGTCGTGCTGGGGGAGTGTTCTAGGGTTTAGGGCAGTGCAGTGGTGTTCGGGTAGTGTAGGGGGTCGTGCTGGGGGAGTGTTTGAGGGTTTAGGGCAGTGCAGTCGTGTTCGGGTAGTGTAGGGGGTCATGCTGGGGGAGTATTTTAGGGTTTAGGGTAGTGCAGTGGTGTTCGGGTAGTGTAGGGGGTCATGCTGGGGGAGTATTTTAGGGTTTAGGGTAGTGCAGTGGTGTTCGGGTAGTGTAGGGGGTCGTGCTGGGGTAGTGTTTTAGGGTTTAGGGCAGTGCAGTGGTGTTCGGGCAGTGTAGGGGGTCGTGCAGGGGGTGGTGTTTCAGGGTTTAGGGCAGTGCAGTGGTGTTCGGGCAGTGTAGGGGGTCATGCAGGAAGTGGTGTTTCAGGGTTTAGGGCAGTGGTGTTCGGGCAGTGTAGGGGGTAGTGCTGGGGGTGGTGTTTCAGGGTTTGGGGCAGTGCAGTGGAGTTCGAGCAGTAAAGGGGGTCGTGCTGGGGGTGGTGTTTCAGGGTTTAGGGCAGTGCAGTGGTGTTCGGGCAGTGTAGGGGGCGGTGCAGGGGTGGTGTTTCAGGGTTTAGGGCAGTGCAGTGGTGTTCGGGCAGTGTAGGGTGGTGCAGGGGTGGTGTTTCAGGGTTTAGGGCAGTGCAGTGGTGTTCGGGCAGTGTAGGGGGTTGTGCTGGGGCTGGTGTTTCAGGATTTAGGGCAGTGCAGTGGTGTTCGGGCAGTGTAGGTGGTCGTGCTGGGGCTGGTGTTTCAGGGCTTAGGGCAGTGCAGTGGTGTTCGGGCAGTGTATGGGGTCATGCTGGGGCTGGTGTTTCAGGGTTTAGGGCAGTGCAGTGGTGTTCGGGCAGTGTAGGGGGTCTTGCTGGGGCTGGTGTTTCTGAGTCTAGGGCAGTGCAGTGGTGTTCGGGCAGTGTAGGGGGTCTTGCTGGGGCTGGTGTTTCAGGGTTTAGGGCAGTTCAGTGGTGTCCGGCAGTGTAGGGGGTCGTGCAGGGGGTGGTGTTTCAGGGTTTAGGGCAGTGCAGTGGTGTTCGGGCAGTGTAGGGGGTCATGCTGGGGGTGGTGTTTCAGGGTTTAGGGCAGTGCAATGGTGTTCGAGCAGTGTAGGGTGTCGTGCTGAGGGGTGGTGTTTCAGGGTTTAGGGCAGTGCAGTGGTGTTCGGGCAGTGTAGGGGGTCATGCAGGGGGTGGTGTTTGAGGGTTTAGGGCAGTGCAGTGGTGTTTGGGCAGTGTAGGGGGTCGTGCAGGTGGTGGTGTTTCAGGGTTTAGGGCAGTGCAGTGGTGTTCGGCCAGTGTAGGTGGTCTTGCTGGGGGTGGTGTTTCAGGGTTTAGTGCAGTGGTGTTTGGGCAGTGTAGGGGGTCTTTGTGGGGCTGGTGTTTCAGGGTTTAGGGCAGTGCAGTGGTGTTCGGGCAGTGTAGGGGGTCTTGCTGGGGCTGGTGTTTCAGGGTTTAGGGCAGTGCAGTGGTGTTCGGGCAGTGTAGGGGGTCGTGCTGGGGATGGTGTTTGAGGTTTTAGGGCAGTGCAGTGGTGTTCGGGCAGTGTAGGGGGTCGTGCTGGGGCTGGTGTTTCAGGGTTTAGGGCAGTGCAGTGGTTTTCAGGCAGTGTAGGCGGTCGTGCTGGGGCTGGTGTTTCAGGGTTTAGGGCAGTGCAGTGGTATTTGGGAAGTGTATGGGGTTGTGCTGGGGCTGGTGTTTCAGGGTTTAGGGCAGTGCAGTGGTGTTCGGGCAGTGTAGAGGGTCGTGCTGGGCTGATGTTTCAGGGTTTAGGGCAGTGCAGTGCAGTGGTGTTCGGGCAGTGTAAGGGGTCGTGCTGGGGGTGGTGTTTCAGGGTTTAGGGCAGTGCAGTGATGTTTGGGCAGAGTAGGGGTCGTGCTGGGGCTGGTGTTTCAGGGTTTAGGGCAGTGAAGTGGTGTTCGGGCAGTGTAGGGGGTCGTGCTGGGGCTGTTGTTTCAGGGTTTTGGGCAGAGCAGTGGTGTTCGGGCAGTGTAGGGGGTCGTGGTGGGGGTGGTGTTTCAGGGTTTAGGGCAGTGCAGTGGTGTTCGGGCAGTTTAGGGGGTCTTGCTGGGGGTGGTGTTTCAGGGTTTAGGGCAGTGGTGTTTGGGCTGTGTAGGGGGTCTTGCTGGGGGTGATGTTTCAGGGTTTAGGGCAGTGCAGTGGTGTACGGGCAGTGTAGGGATCTTGCTGGGGGTAGTGTTTCAGGGTTTAGGGCAGTGCAGTGGTGTTCGTGCAGTGTAGGGGGTCATGCTGGGGGTGGTGTTTCAGGGTTTAGGGCAGTGCAGAAGTGTTCGGGCAGTGTAGGGGTCGTGCAGGTTGTGGTGTTTCAGGGTTTATGGCAGTGCAGTGGTGTTCAGGCAGTGTAGGGGGTCGTGCTGGGGGTGGTGTTTCAGGGTTTAGGGCAGTGCAGTGGTGTTCGGGCAGTGTAGGGGGTCGTGCAGGGGGTGGTGTTTCAGGGTTTAGGGCTGTGCAGTGGTGTTCGGGCAGTGTAGGGGGTCGTGCTGGGGCTGGTGTTTCAGGGTTTAGGGCAGTGCAGTGGTGTTCGGGCAGTGTAGGGGGTCTTGCTAGGGGTGGTGTTTCAGGGTTTAGGGCAGTGGTGTTCGGGCAGTGTAGGGGGTCTTGCTGGGGGTGATGTTTCAGGGTTTAGGGCAGTGCAGTGGTGTTCGGGCAGTGTAGGGGGTCTTGCTGGGGGTAGTGTTTCAGAGTTTAGGGCAGTGGTATTCGTGCAGTGTAGGGGGTCGTGCTGGGGATGGTGTTTCAGGGTTTAGGGCAGTGCAGTAGTATTCGGTGCAGTGTAGGGGGTCGTGCTGGGGATGGTGTTTCAGGGTTTAGGGCAGTGCAGTAGTGTTCGGGCAATGTAGGGGGTCGTGCAGGGGTGGTGTTTCAGGGTTTAGGGCCGTGCAGTGGTGTTCGGGCAGTGTAGGGGGTCGTGCTGGGGGTGGTGTTTCAGGGTTTAGGGCAGTGCAGTGGTGTTCGGGCAGTGTAGGGGGGTCGTGCTGGGGCTGGTGTTTCAGCGTTCAGGGCAGTGCAGTGGTGTTCGGGCAGTGTAGGGGGTCGTGCTGAGGCTGGTGTTTCAGGGTTTAGGGCAGTGCAGTGGTGTTCGGGCAGTGTAGGGGGTCGTGCTGGGGCTGGTGTTTCAGGGTTCAGGGCAGTGCAGTGGTGTTCGGGCAGTGTAGGGGGTCGTGCTGAGGCTGGTGTTTCAGGGTTTAGGGCAGTGCAGTGGTGTTCGGGCAGTGTAGGGGGTCGTGCTGGGGCTGGTGTTTCAGGGTTCAGGGCAGTGCAGTGGTGTTCGAGCAGTGTAGGTGGTTGTGCTGGGGCTGGTGTTTCAGGGTTCAGGGCAGTGCAGTGGTGTTTGGGCAGTGTAGGGGTTCATGCTGGGGCTGGTGTTTCAGGGTTTAGGGCAGTGCAGTGGTGCTCAGGCAGTGTAGGGGTCGTGCTGGGGGTGGTGTTTCAGGGTTTAGGGCAGTGCAGTGGTGTTCGGGCAGTGTAGGGGGTCGTGCAGGGGGTGGTGTTTCAGGGTTTAGGGCTGTGCAGTGGTGTTCGGGCAGTGTAGGGGGTCGTGCTGGGGCTGGTGTTTCAGGGTTTAGGGCAGTGCAGTGGTGTTCGGGCAGTGTAGGGGTCTTGCTAGGGGTGGTGTTTCAGGGTTTAGGGCAGTGGTGTTCGGGCAGTGTAGGGGGTCTTGCTGGGGGTGATGTTTCAGGGTTTAGGGCAGTGCAGTGGTGTTCGGGCAGTGTAGGGGGTCTTGCTGGGGGTAGTGTTTCAGGGTTTAGGGCAGTGGTATTCGTGCAGTGTAGTGGGTCGTGCTGGGGATGGTGTTTCAGGGTTTAGGGCAGTGCAGTAGTATTGGTGCAGTGTAGGGGGTCGTGCTGGGGATGGTGTTTCAGGGTTTAGGGCAGTGCAGTAGTATTGGTGCAGTGTAGGGGTCGTGCTGGGGATGGTGTTTCAGGGTTTAGGGCAGTGCAGTAGTGTTCGGGCAGTGTAGGGGGTCGTGCAGGGGGTGGTGTTTCAGGGTTTAGGGCAGTGCAGTGGTATTCGGGCAGTGTAGGGGGTCGTGCTGGGGGTGGTGTTTCAGGGTTTAGGGCAGTGCAGTGGTGTTCGGGCAGTGTAGGGGGTCGTGCTGGGGCTGGTGTTTTAGGGTTCAGGGCAGTGCAGTGGTTTTCGGGCAGTGTAGGCGGTCGTGCTGGGGCTGGTGTTTCAGGGTTTAGGGCAGTGCAGTGGTATTTGGGAAGTGTATGGGGTTGTGCTGGGGCTGGTGTTTCAGGGTTTAGGGCAGTGCAGTGGTGTTCGGGCAGTGTAGAGGGTCGTGCTGGGCTGATGTTTCAGGGTTTAGGGCAGTGCAGTGCAGTGGTGTTCGGGCAGTGTAGGGGGTCGTGCTGGGGGTGGTGTTTCAGGGTTTAGGGCAGTGCAGTGATGTTTGGGCAGAGTAGGGGGTCGTGCTGGGGCTGGTGTTTCAGGGTTTAGGGCAGTGAAGTGGTGTTCGGGCAGTGTAGGGGGTCGTGCTGGGGCTGTTGTTTCAGGGTTTTGGGCAGAGCAGTGGTGTTCGGGCAGTGTAGGGGGTCGTGCTGGGGGTGGTGTTTCAGGGTTTAGGGCAGTGCAGTGGTGTTCGGGCAGTTTAGGGGGTCTTGCTGGGGGTGGTGTTTCAGGGTTTAGGGCAGTGGTGTTTGGGCTGTGTAGGAGGTCTTGCTGGGGGTGATGTTTCAGGGTTTAGGGCAGTGCAGTGGTGTACGGGCAGTGTAGGGATCTTGCTGGGGGTAGTGTTTCAGGGTTTAGGGCAGTGCAGTGGTGTTCGTGCAGTGTAGGGGGTCGTGCTGGGGGTGGTGTTTCAGGGTTTAGGGCAGTGCAGAAGTGTTCGGGCAGTGTAGGGGGTCGTGCAGGTTGTGGTGTTTCAGGGTTTATGGCAGTGCAGTGGTGTTCAGGCAGTGTAGGGGGTCGTGCTGGGGGTGGTGTTTCAGGGTTTAGGGCAGTGCAGTGGTGTTCGGGCAGTGTAGGGGGTCGTGCAGGGGGTGGTGTTTCAGGGTTTAGGGCTGTGCAGTGGTGTTCGGGCAGTGTAGGGGGTCGTGCTGGGGCTGGTGTTTCAGGGTTTAGGGCAGTGCAGTGGTGTTCGGGCAGTGTAGGGGGTCTTGCTAGGGGTGGTGTTTCAGGGTTTAGGGCAGTGGTGTTCGGGCAGTGTAGGGGGTCTTGCTGGGGGTGATGTTTCAGGGTTTAGGGCAGTGCAGTGGTGTTCGGGCAGTGTAGGGGGTCTTGCTGGGGGTAGTGTTTCAGAGTTTAGGGCAGTGGTATTCGTGCAGTGTAGGGGGTCGTGCTGGGGATGGTGTTTCAGGGTTTAGGGCAGTGCAGTAGTATTCGTGCAGTGTAGGGGGTCGTGCTGGGGATGGTGTTTCAGGGTTTAGGGCAGTGCAGTAGTGTTCGGGCAATGTAGGGGGTCGTGCAGGGGGTGGTGTTTCAGGGTTTAGGGCCGTGCAGTGGTGTTCGGGCAGTGTAGGGGGTCGTGCTGGGGGTGGTGTTTCAGGGTTTAGGGCAGTGCAGTGGTGTTCGGGCAGTGTAGGGGGTCGTGCTGGGGCTGGTGTTTCAGGGTTCAGGGCAGTGCAGTGGTGTTCGGGCAGTGTAGGGGGTCGTGCTGAGGCTGGTGTTTCAGGGTTTAGGGCAGTGCAGTGGTGTTCGGGCAGTGTAGGGGGTCGTGCTGGGGCTGGTGTTTCAGGGTTCAGGGCAGTGCAGTGGTGTTCGGGCAGTGTAGGGGGTCGTGCTGAGGCTGGTGTTTCAGGGTTTAGGGCAGTGCAGTGGTGTTCGGGCAGTGTAGGGGGTCGTGCTGGGGCTGGTGTTTCAGGGTTCAGGGCAGTGCAGTGGTGTTCGAGCAGTGTAGGTGGTTGTGCTGGGGCTGGTGTTTCAGGGTTCAGGGCAGTGCAGTGGTGTTTGGGCAGTGTAGGGGTTCATGCTGGGGCTGGTGTTTCAGGGTTTAGGGCAGTGCAGTGGTGCTCAGGCAGTGTAGGGGTCGTGCTGGGGGTGGTGTTTCAGGGTTTAGGGCAGTGCAGTGGTGTTCGGGCAGTGTAGGGGGTCGTGCAGGGGGTGGTGTTTCAGGGTTTAGGGCTGTGCAGTGGTGTTCGGGCAGTGTAGGGGGTCGTGCTGGGGCTGGTGTTTCAGGGTTTAGGGCAGTGCAGTGGTGTTCGGGCAGTGTAGGGGGTCTTGCTAGGGGTGGTGTTTCAGGGTTTAGGGCAGTGGTGTTCGGGCAGTGTAGGGGGTCTTGCATGGGTGATGTTTCAGGGTTTAGGGCAGTGCAGTGGTGTTCGGGCAGTGTAGGGGGTCTTGCTGGGGGTAGTGTTTCAGGGTTTAGGGCAGTGGTATTCGTGCAGTGTAGTGGGTCGTGCTGGGGATGGTGTTTCAGGGTTTAGGGCAGTGCAGTAGTATTGGTGCAGTGTAGGGGGTCGTGCTGGGGATGGTGTTTCAGGGTTTAGGGCAGTGCAGTAGTATTGGTGCAGTGTAGGGGGTCGTGCTGGGGATGGTGTTTCAGGGTTTAGGGCAGTGCAGTAGTGTTCGGGCAGTGTAGGGGGTCGTGCAGGGGGTGGTGTTTCAGGGTTTAGGGCAGTGCAGTGGTATTCGGGCAGTGTAGGGGGTCGTGCTGGGGGTGGTGTTTCAGGGTTTAGGGCAGTGCAGTGGTGTTCGGGCAGTGTAGGGGGTCGTGCTGGGGCTGGTGTTTCAGGGTTCAGGGCAGTGCAGTGGTGTTCGGGCAGTGTAGGGGGTCGTGCTGAGGCTGGTGTTTCAGGGTTTAGGGCAGTGCAGTGGTGTTCGGGCAGTGTAGGGGGTCGTGCTGGGGCTGGTGTTTCAGGGTTTAGGGCAGTGCAGTGGTGTTCGGGCAGTGTAGGGGGTCGTGCTGGGGCTGGTGTTTCAGGGTTCAGGGCAGTGCAGTGGTGTTTGGGCAGTGTAGGGGTTCATGCTGGGGCTGGTGTTTCAGGGTTTTGGGCAGTGCAGTGTGTGAGAAGTTGGCCTGGCATATGCTGTCCACTAATTATAGTGGGCACCGTGCACCAGTCCAAATCGACTCTTATGGTAGGTAGGTTAAAGACAACCTTATTGAAAGCTATCCTAGTGGTAGCTATGGAGAGCAGCCTTCAGGCTAAGTCTTGAAGGAATGTAAAGCAGCTTGTTTTACCAGTCTATAATCTCTTGAGTGACCAAATGAAAGAGCACCACACCAGGTATATATTCAAAATATATGTATTTATTACTAAACACACCCCTCTAGTCTCTTTATGAGGCTAGAGTTCGAAGTACATAGGTTATAAGATCTTAAATCACAGTAATAGCACAAATACACGTTTGGGCCCTAGGGGCGTACCAAACCATATACCAATAAAGTGGTATGCGAACCACGACTGAACTAGACACTAGGCCTAGAGCCTCTAGAAGTGCTTGGACCACAAGGAACCACCCAAGGTAGTGACACAGGGGACCCGCGGGAGACGCGTGCAGTGTAAATACACAACCGCGATACGCCGTTAACTTCTATGGAGAAAGTCGGGATCGGGAAAATAGAGGAAAGGGACACTTAAAAGAGGACTAGGACAAAACCCTTTGAGATCTAGGACTTTGAAGAGTCTCTACCCACGGGAGCACCGGAGTACTCGTGTTACCTCACCCAGGGAAGCCGGGTGCATAGGTGCCTTTCGGGGTCGGGTTTCGTCGTCGGTTCTTATGGCGATCTGCTGCAAAGTGCTGCTGGCGACCAGGAGAAAAGTGTCCGGGTGGATCCAAGAGTGGATTGGAGTTCTGAAGAACCTGAAAGCAGAGGGGACAGAGTCTGGGTCACTAGCCAGTGACCAGGGAGGCGATGGACAGATGCCCACCGATGTCAAGTGCTTCAGGTTCGATGACGGTCATCTTGACTCTTCAGCCACGAGGTCCGGGAGGCGTTGTTGGCGACCAGGAGCAGGATTCGGACTGTTGCTCAATGTCTGTCGAGTGCAGAGGTGTCAGCGACCAGATTGGACCCAACAAGCCTTGACAACGGCAAGTTTTGAGTAAGATGTAGATCGTCGATGATGCAGACCAGCAAGGTCTGGGGAACTCACCCAGCGAGGGTAAGTGAGGGCAGGCCTGGAGCAACCAGACTGCAAAGTAAAGAAAAGATTGGCCTTCGTTAAGGGCTACTAGCCAACGGGCTAGCGACCACGAAGGAGCCTCGTGACGCCGCACGTGGAGCTGGCTTACAGGACACTCGTGGAGTGGGGGCCAGTGATCTTCGGTGCAGGTGGTGCTGGAGGCTAGGGCTACTCGGAGCCTAAAGCACGACTTCTTGGGAGACCCAGAAGATGGTGCACTTGCAAGTGTGCTCGGTGTCCAGGGGTCACGGTCTCAAGTCACCCACGATAGCCACGGGCCTCAGCTTTGCTGGGGACACAGGGTAGCCTCGGGAAAGTCTGAGAATCCACCTCTGGTGATGCGATGACTTCGGCGTCCGACGGGAGCTTCAGTAATGCGAACCGGACAGATGCTTCTTTGGTGCCTGCCAAGCAGGGGAGTCACTCCTTGACCCCAAGGGAGATTCTTCAGTCCTCTAATCGTGAGTAGAGCGTCGAAGGTCCAGGATTCAGTTTCAGAGTTTCGTCCAGGTATAATCTAAAGTCCTAAGGACTGGGTTCCTACCTTTATTCTAAAAATAGGGGATGGACTACTCTGTGGCCCCACCTATGGGTGGGTCAGGGCAGAGGGGTGGCTACACCCTTTCCCTTTGTCCAGTTCGCGCCAAAGCAGGGGCTGCAAGCCCCTGATCCGGTTTGAACTGGGGTATGCACAGGGACACCAAATGTGCCCCCAGTGCAGGACTTCAAAGCACCCGAAAGTGCTCCCGCCCAGCCCCAATACACATTGTCCTGTCTGGGGAGGTGGTCACACCTCCCTGGGACAGGAAACCTATTGTCCAGGCCTCCCCTGCCGGAGTTTCGTCCAGCAGCAGGAGGCCAGACTCGTGTCTGTGGCAGCAGCATCCATTTTGTGATGCCAGGGCTCTGGAAAGAAGTTACCGGACTCGTCAGAGTTAACATGCCTTTCCCTCTAGAAGGGTGGAATGCTACCCCCGCCACCAGGATTGGCGGGGGGTAGTATTCCAAGATGTTTGACACCAAACACGACATGTTTAGGTGCAGCCATTCCATAGTTAGCATTTTACCGCGAGGATATAATGCGTTTAAGAGTATATGGTCAGGCTGCACTACAAACAGCATCAGAGATGGTCTCCGAACGCTGCAGAGGGGCCCTGCTCATGCAGGGGCACCCTCTCACATAGGAACCATGCACTCTGCCTTTAGGATTGATAAGGCCTGCCTTAGGAGTGACTTATAGGTTTATATGTGTGTATGCATTTAGTGATATAGGTAACCTATACCACAGCAAGGGGTGCATGCACCACCTTACCCAGGCTGCAGTAGCAGACCTGTGGTGTCAGTTTGGATGGCCTACCAGGGGTGGCATAATACATGCTGCAGCCCCTGGCAGGCCTCTGAGGTACCTATGCCCTTGGTACATAGTATACAATATACTAGGGACTTACAAGGGCACTCCAGATCCCAATCAGCGATGTGCCTAAGGCACATGGAGACCCTTTTAAAGAGGAAACAGCTAGGCTGGGGTTCTGAATAGCAGGGCCCCAGCCAGACTAATGTCGAAAACCAGTGAAGTATCAGCAAAAGTGGGGGTACCCCTGTGAAGCAGATCCTACTCTCCTACACAACCCCCCCAAACGTAGGGACATTAAACTAACCTTGCCCAGTTAAGTCTTCATGTTCTAAGTGGAAATACCTAGAGAGTCCATCTGCATTCGCATGGTTACTCCCAGGCCTATGTTCCACTGTAAAGTCCATCCCCTGTAGGGAAATGGACCACCTAAGCAGTTTGGGGTTTTCACCCTTCATTTGTTTTAGCCATAAGAGGGGCTTATGGTCTGTCTGAACCAGGAAGTGTGTACCAAACAAGTATGGCCTCAACTTCTTCAGAGCCCAGACCACAGCAAAGGCCTCCCTCTCTATGGCTGACCAACGTTTCTCTCTAGGGGTCAGCCTTCTGCTAATAAAAGCTACTGGCTGATCCTGACCTTCTTCATTCAATTGTGACAGTACAGCCCCTACCCCCAATTCAGATGCATCAGTTTGAACAATGAACTTCTTGGAGAAATCAGGACTCTGCAGAATTGGAGCAGTGCACATGGCCTGCTTGAGGTCATCAAATGCCTTTTGACAGCTAACTGTCCACTGAACCTTTTGGGCATTTTCTTAGAAGTTAAGTCATTCAAGGGTGTCACTATTGATCCATACCCCTTGACAAATCTCCTATAGTACCCAGTCAGGCCTAAGAAGGCTCTCACCTGAGTCTGGGTAGTGGGAGCAGTCCAGTCCATGATGGTCTGGATCTTGCTCTGCAAAGGTTGAACCTGGCCTCCACCCACAAGGTGGCCCAGGTACACAACCTGACTCTGCCCTATCTGGCACTTAGTGGCCTTGATAGTCAGGCCTGCCTTTTGCAGGGCCTGTAAAACATTCCTGAGGTGGACCAGGTGATCCTCCCAGGTGGAGCTAAAGACAGCAATATCATCTAGATAAGCTGCACTATAGGCTTCCAGTCCTGTGAGAACTGTGTTCACCAACCTCTGGAAAGTGGCAGGTGCATTTTTCAGACCAAAGGGCATTACCACAAATTGATAATGCCCACTAGGGGTTGAAAATGCTGTTTTGGGCTTTGCAGTATCAGCTAATCTGATCTGCCAGTAGCCAGCTGTTAGGTCAAATGTGCTGAGATATTTGGCAGAGGCCAAAGTATCTATGAGCTCATCTGCCCTGGGTATTGGATGGGCATCAGTCCTAGTGACTGCATTGAGGCCCCTGTAGTCTACACAAAACCTCATCTCTCTTTTTCCACCACTGGTGTGAGGTTTCGGTACTAGGACTACTGGACTAGCCCAAGGGCTATCTGAGGGCTCAATTACTCCCAATTCCAACATTTTCTGGACTTCAGTCCTGATACAGTCCCTGACATGGTCAGGTTGCCTATAAATCTTGTTTTTAATAGGCAGACTGTCCCCAGTGTCCACTTCATGAGTGCACCAGGTGGTCTGACTGGGTGTCAGTGAAAACATATGTCTAAACTGATTGAGGACTTGCCTGCAATCAGTTTGTTGCTGGGTAGTGAGGCTGCCTGCCAAGGCTACACCATCAACTGACCCATCGTCAGGGTTCTGTGAGAGCAGGTCAGGGAGTGGGTCACTCTCTTCCTCCTGCCCTTCATCAGTAGCCATGAGCAAGCCCATGTCTGCCCTGTCCACATATGGCTTAAGTCTGTTGACATGGAGAACCCTTTGGGGACTCCTGGGTGTTCCTAGGTCCACTAAGTAAGTGACCTCACCCTTCTGCTCAACAATAGTGTGGGGTCCACTCCATTTGTCTTGGAGAGCTGCTGGGGCCACTGGCTCCAACACCCACACCTTCTGTCCTGGCTGGTAAACAGTCAGAACAGCCTTTTGGTCATGCCAGGCCTTTTGAAGTTCCTGGCTTGCCTCAAGGTTTTTGGTTGCCTTTTTCATGTACTCAGCCATCCTGGAGCGGAGACCAAGTACATAGTCCACTATATCTTGCTTTGGGGGCTTGAGAGGTAACTCCCATCCTTCCTTCACCAAGCACAGTGGACCCCTCACAGGGTGGCCAAACAGAAGTTCAAAAGGGCTGTAACCAACCCCCTTCTGAGGCACCTCCCTATATGCGAATAAAAGGCAGGGCAAGAGTATGTCCCATCTACGCCTAAGCTTTTCTGGGAGCCCTTTAATCATGCCCTTCAAGGTTTTGTTGAATCTCTCAACTAAACCATTGCATTGTGGGTGATAGGGTGTGGTGAACTTATAAGTCACTCCACACTCCTTCCACATTGCCTTTAAGTACCCAGACATGAAGTTTGCACCCCTGTCTGATACTACCTCCTTAGGAAAGCCCACTCTTGAGAAAATTCCCAGGAGGGCCCTTGCCACCACAGGTGCTGTAGTGGTCCTAAGGGGTATAGCCTCTGGATACCTGGTGGCATGATCCACTACCACCAGTATAAATCTGTGCCCAGATGCTGTTTGGGGATCCATGGGACCAACAATGTCAATCCCTACCCTCTCAAAGGGCACCCCCACCACAGGTAGTGGTATCAGGGGGCCTTTGTAGTGCCACCTGCTTTGCCACTGGCTTGGCAGGTTACACAGGAGCGACAAAACTCCTTACTGTCTTCAGACATGTGGGGCCAGTGAAAGTGAGGGACAATTCTGTCCCAAGTCTTGTTCTGGCCCAGGTGTCCTGCTAAGGGAATATCATGGGCTAGGGTCAATAGGAAGCCCCTGAACTTCAAAGGTATTACCAACCTCCTGGTAGCACCAGGCTTGGGGTCTCTACTCTCTGAGTACAGGAGTCCATCATCCCAATACACTGTATGGGGACCACTAGCTTTCCCAGCAGCCTCAGCAGCAGCTTGCTGTCTGAGGGGTTCAAGGGAGGGGCAGCTCTGCTGCTCCTGGCTCAGATCTGCCCTAGACGGTCCCCCTGTCCCCAAGAACTCAACCTGGTCAGGTTCAAGTTCCTTTGGGACAGTTCCTTCTTCAGGGCTGAGATCATCCCCCTCAAGGGACTGATCTTCCTCCTGAGCCAAGGGGAAGGCACTGCCTTAACCCTACTACTCCTCCTCTTGGAAGGCACTTGGTCCATTCTTCCAGAATCCAAGGCCTGTTCAGTGCTAGACATTTTGGCTTGTGACCTGGTCACAGCAAACACATCTGCAGGGATCCCCAGCATTTCTGCATGGGTCCTGAGCTCCACTTCTGCCCAAGCAGAAGTCTCTAAGTCATTGCCAAGCAAGCATTCGACTGGTAGGTTTGCACTTACCACAACCTTCTTAAGGCCAGTTACCCCTCCCCAGGAGAAGTTAACAACTGCCAGAGTA
The DNA here is from genome assembly GCA_963921515.1 of Calotriton arnoldi. Taxonomy (NCBI): domain Eukaryota; kingdom Metazoa; phylum Chordata; class Amphibia; order Caudata; family Salamandridae; genus Calotriton; species Calotriton arnoldi. The sequence goes on from CAWUFW010003681.1 coordinate 363,232, forward strand.
TGGTCTGTTCTGACATTGCTAGCATTGGTCACTTGGTACATCTCACCAAGCATAACTTGCCCAGGTAGCACAAGGTCTTGTGTCACCATTGTGACACTTGCCCCTGTGTCCCTAAATGCCAAAGCCTCACGTCCATTGATTAAAGGCTGTTGTCTGTACTTGCCCAGATTACTGGGACTCACAGTGGAGGTCACATCCATGCCTCCATCACAGACTAACACAGCCTGAGTCAGTTCCCTGACTAAGTCAGAGCCCAACTCAGTTCCCAGGGTGAACCCTACTAAACCCTTTGCTGGAGCACTTCCACCAACTGTACTAGGGGGAACAGGTACCTTAGGGGCATTGGTGGGTGCTGGACTGGAGTCTTTGGACTTGGTGCAATCACTGGTCCAGTGGGTCTTTTGCTTACAGACCTTGCACCATGGTTTTCTTTGGCCTTTACCCTTGGTAGACTGGGAATCCCCACCAGAAGAAGATTTTGGGGGCCTGATGAAGACTTTTGATCTTTACCCTTCTCCCCACCCTTGTCAGAGTTCTTAGCATCTTGCTTCTTGGTTTCCCCACCTTGGTTCTGTACCTTCTGCTTCACCCTGGTTCTGACCCATTTGTCTGCCTTCTTTCCCAATTCTTGGGGAGAAGTCAGATCAGAGTCAACCAGGTACTGATGCAACAGCTGATTTTGACAGTTATTAAGAATCTGCTCCCTCATTATCAGATTATACAATCCTGAGAAGTCACACACCTTACTGCCCATCAACCAGCCTTCCAGAGCCTTGGCAGAACAATCCACATAGTCTACTCAGTCTTGAGTCTGTGCTTTTGGGTGTCTCTGAACTTCAACCTGTACTGTTCAGTGGTTAGGCCAAACCCATCAATAAGAGCACTCTTCAAGACCTTGTAATTGTCAGCATCCTCCTCTCTAACAGTGAGGAGCTTGTCTCTACCTTTGTCAGCAAAGGAGAGCCACAAGATTGCTGCCCACTGCTCCTGAGGGACCTTCTGTACTTTACAGGCTCTCTCTAAAGCAGTTATCCATTTGTGGATATCATCCCCACTCTGGTAGGGAGGGACAATCATGCTCAGGTTCCTATGGTCATAGGACCTTTCCCTATCTCTAGGGACATGGCTGCCACCATGGGACTCTAGTCCCAACTTTCTTCTCTCTCTAAGGAGATCTAGGGATTCTCTATCTAAAGCCAATTGCTTCTTCCTGATCTCTAGTTGAGTTTCCTCATACTGGACCAGTCTCTTTCTTCTCTCATGAGAGGATTCCCTCCTGTGAGAAGAAACAGAGCTCCCTATTGAGGTGCCAGAGTGGTTAGACTCCTGAGAAGGAGACCTAGACTTTCTGTGCACACTCATAATCCTTCCTGGGGGACAAAGGTGTGGTTCTCTAGATCCTCATCTTCATCTTCCCCAGAAGGGATTGGGTTCTCCAGGTCAGGGTCATTGTCACCCTCCTGGTCAGTTTCAGAGGGGGGCTGGGGGTAGTGGTACCCCTGGTCCCTTCCTCATCTGCTGGCCCACCCTCTGCTCCTACCCCTTCAGTCTCTGAGGACTTACTAAGATCATAAGCCACCAACAACTCCTGGAGGTGTTGGGTGGTGGGACTTTGGCCTGTCCTTAATTTCCTCACGTTACACAAAGCTCTCAATTCCAAGAATGGGAGTGTGTCATACTTGGAGGGGGGAAGCTCAATGGCTTCCTACAGGGCATCTTTGGATCCTGCTTTTAAAGACATTACTAGTGTGGTGTGGTGTATGCACTACCTACTCTAGTGTGGCCTACTAAACTCCCTTGAGTTGTAGAAAGGGTTGTGCTATCCCTTAACACACAACTCTAAGTTCAGTAGAACTTACTGTTATTCTAAGCTTAAATTATATGTACCTTAGGTACCTTTAGTGGTTTTCAGTTGATCAATTCATATGAGATTATCTGGTAAAACAACAGCAAGCTGGAATCCCACACGCTGCAAACCAATGTGAGAAGTTGGCCTGGCATATGCTGTCCACTAATTATAGTGGGCACCGTGCACCAGTCCAAATCGACTCTTATGGTAGGTAGGTTAAAGACAACCTTATTGAAAGCTATCCTAGTGGTAGCTGTGGAGAGCAGCCTTCAGGCTAAGTCTTGAAGGAATGTAAAGCAGCTTGTTTTACCAGTCTATAATCTCTTGAGTGACCAAATGAAAGAGCACCACACCAGGTATATATTCAAAATATATGTATTTATTACTAAACACACCCCTCTAGTCTCTTTATGAGGCTAGAGTTCGAAGTACATAGGTTATAAGATCTTAAATCACAGTAATAGCACAAATACACGTTTGGGCCCTAGGGGCGTACCAAACCATATACCAATAAAGTGGTATGCGAACCACGACTGAACTAGACACTAGGCCTAGAGCCTCTAGAAGTGCTTGGACCACAAGGAACCACCCAAGGTAGTGACACAGGGGACCCACGGGAGACGCGTGCAGTGTAAATACACAACCGCGATACGCCGTTAACTTCTATGGAGAAAGTCGGGATCGGGAAAATAGAGGAAAGGGACACTTAAAAGAGGACTAGGACAAAACCCTTTGAGATCTAGGACTTTGAAGAGTCTCTACCCACGGGAGCACCGGAGTACTCGTGTTACCTCACCCAGGGAAGCCGGGTGCATAGGTGCCTTTCGGGGTCGGGTTTCGTCGTCGTTTCGTATGGCGATCTGTTGCAAAGTGCTGCTGGCGACCAGGAGAAAAGTGTCCGGGTGGATCCAAGAGTGGATCGGAGTTCTGAAGAACCTGAAAGCAGAGGGGACAGAGTCTGGGTCACTAGCCAGTGACCAGGGAGGCGATGGACAGATGCCCACCGATGTTGAGTGCTTCAGGTTCGTTGACAGTCGTCTTGACTCTTCAGCCACGAGGTCCGGGAGGTGTTGTTGGTGACCAGGAGCAGGATTCGGGCTGCTGCTCGATGTCTGTCGAGTACAGAGGTGTCGGCGACCAGATTGGACCCAACAAGCCTTGGCAACGGCAAGTCTCGAGTAAGATGTAGATCGTCGATGATGCAGACCAACAAGGTCTGGGGAACTCACCCAGTGAGCGTAAGTGAGGGCAGGCCTGGAGCAACCAGACTGCCAAGTAAAGAAAAGATTGGCCTTCGTTAAGGGCTAATAGCCAACGGGCTAGCGACCGCAAAGGAGCCTCGTGGCGCCGCACGTGGAGCTGGCTTACAGGACACTCGTGGAGTGGGAGCCAGTGATCTTCGGTGCAGGTGGTGCTGGAGGCTAGGGCTACTCGGAGCCCAAAGCACAACTTCTTGGGAGACCCAGAAGATGGTGCACTTGCAAGTGTGCTCGGTGTCCAGGGGTCACGGTCTCAAGTCACCCACGATAGCCATGGGCCTCAGCTTTGCTGGGGACTCAGGGTAGCCTCGGGGAAGTCTGAGAATCCACCTCTGGTGATGCGATGACTTCGGCGTCCGACGGGAGCTTCAGTGATGCGAACCGGACAGATGCTTCTTTGGTGCCTGCCAAGCAGGGGAGTCACTCCTTGACCCCAAGGGAGATTCTTCAGTCCTCTAATCGTGAGTAGAGCGTCGAAGGTCCAGGATTCTGTTTCAGAGTTTCGTCCAGGTATAATCTAAAGTCCTAAGGACTGGGTTCCTACCTTTATTCAAAAAATAGGGGATGGACTACTCTGTGGCCCCACCTATGGGTGGGTCAGGGCAGAGGGGTGGCTACACCCCTTTCCCTTTGTCCAGTTCGCGCCAAAGCAGGGGCTGCAAGCCCCTGATCCGGTTTGAACTGGGGTATGCACAGGGACACCAAATGTGCCCCCAGTGCAGAACTTCAAAGCACCCGAAAGTGCTCCCGCCCAGCCCCAATACACATTGTCCTGTCTGGGGAGGGGGTCACACCTCCCTGGGACAGGAAACCTATTGTCCAGGCCTCCCCTGCCGGAGTTTCGTCCAGCAGCAGGAGGCCAGACTCGTGTCTGTGGCAGCAGCATCCATTTTGTGATGCCAGGGCTCTGGAAAGAAGTTACCGGACTCGTCAGAGTTAACATGCCTTTCCCTCTAGAAGGGTGGAATGCTACCCCCGCCGCCAGGATTGGCGGGGGGTAGTATTCCAAGATGTTTGACACCAAACACGGCATGTTTAGGTGCAGCCATTCCATAGTTAGCATTTTACCGCGAGGATATAATGCGTTTAAGAGTATATGGTCAGGCTGCACTACAAACAGCATCAGAGATGGTCTCCGAACGCTGCAGAGGGGCCCTCCTCATGCAGGGGCACCCTCTCACATAGGAACCATGCACTCTGCCTTTAGGATTGATAAGGCCTGCCTTAGGAGTGACTTATAGGTTTATATGTGTGTATGCATTTAGTGATATAGGTAACCTATACCACTGTAAGGGGTGCATGCACCACCTTACCCAGGCTGCAGTAGCAGACCTGTGGTGTCAGTTTGGATGGCCTTCCAGGGGTGGCATAATACATGCTGCAGCCCCTGGCAGGCCTCTGAGGTACCTATGCCCTTGGTACATAGTATACCATATACTAGGGACTTACAAGGGCACTCCAGATCCCAATCAGTGATGTGCCTAAGGCACATGGAGACCCTTTTAAAGAGGAAACAGCTAGGCTGGGGTTCTGAATAGCAGGGCCCCAGCCAGACTAATGTCGAAAACCAGTGAAGCATCAGCAAAAAGTGGGGGTACCCATGTGAAGCAGATCCTACTCTCCTACAAGCAGTCCTTCAGGGCAGCAGTCCCGCAGAGTGGCAGTCCTTCAGCAGCACAGTTGTCCTTCTTCCTGGCAGAGTATCCACAGGTCCAGAAGTGTATACTGAAGAATTGGTGCCTGAGGTCTAGTATTTAAACCCAGATGTGCCTTTGAAATGGGGAGAAGCTTCTAGCGGCAGACCTTTGAAGTGCCCAGGTGTCCTGCCTTCCTGGCCCTGGCCCCAGACTAATGACAGGGGGTACGCAGCCCTTTGTGTGGAGGTAGGACACAGCCTATTCAAGCGTAAGTGGGACTGGGCCCAGCTCTTCCCTCACATTTTGCCAGTGATGGCCAATCCAGGCACACCTAAGCTCCCTATTGTGTGTGGCTGTCTAGGAGGGATACACAAAGCCCAACTGTCAACTGCACCCGATCTTGTAACCCAGCAACAGGTTGCAGGCACCAAATAGCCAAGGCAGGAAAATGCCAACTTTCTATCCCTTGATCTTTGCTGAAAGTAGGCGGCATAAAAGACTGAAGATAACCAGGTTCCAATTCTTTTTCACAACTTTCTAAATGTGGCATTTTCAAAACTGCAATTTAAATTCCAACTTCACCATAAGTTAGGATTTGTCATTACAACTCCAAAGGTACCAAACATGAACTAGTTACTTGCTATCATTTGGAAATTACAGCTCATTAAATGTAATAAGGTAACTTCAATGTCATCCTATAGGACAGGTAGGCCTTACAGTAGTGAAAAAACAAAATTAAGAGTTTTTCACTACCAGCACATGTAAATCTTAAAAACTAAATTTCCAGCTCTTTAAATACATTGCACCCTGGCCTCTGGGCTGCCCAGGGCCTACTCTAGGGGTGACTGATATGTATTAAAAAGGAAGGTTTGGGCCTGGCAAAAGGTTTATTTTGCAGGTCGAAATGGCAATTTGAAACACACAGGCTGCAGTGGCAGGCCAGAAATATGCTTAAAGTGCTACTTAAGTGGGTGGTCCAAGCAGTGCTGTAGGACCACTGGTGCAAAAACAACAATTGATGGACAGAATGCAGAACAATGTGATACATTCACCCCAGTACAGAGATCTGGGCCTAAATCCATCGTTTTGTTACTGACCATGCCATTCCAGTTTGAACCCAGCCATATGCAAATCAGTCTTGATCCTGTGCCCAATGGGAACAGTCCAGCCTGAACTGCCAGGCCAGGTCCTCCCTGGACTGGAAACAAGCATCCTAGGACCGGTTTCCCCTCATCAGCCAGGATAGCTTGACTCCAGTGGCATGGAAAGCATGGGGTGAATGTTTTGAGTTGTACTGCATTCCGTCCATCAATTGTGTGTCTTTTGCTTTCTCGCCCTAAGTGCGCCAGGTATGCCCAGACATAGGTCCTGGGCTCACTGTGCCACTGGATTCAAGCAATCCTGGCTGATGAGGGGTGAAACCCCGAAACCAGTCCTAGGATGCTTGTTTCTGGTCCAGGGAGGACCTGGCTTTGCAGTTCGGGCTGCACTGTTCCCATGAGGCACAGGGTCAAGACTGATTTGCATATGGCCAGGTCTAAACTGAGGTGGCATGGTGAGCAAAAGAATGATGGATTTAACCCAGATCTCTTGACTGGGGGTGAATGTTTTGATTTGTTCTGCATTCCGTCCATCAATTGTGTGTCTTTTGCAGGACCACTAGTAGCATTTATTTTACAGGCCCTGGACACAGACAGTGCCACTTTACTAGGGAATTACAAGTAAATAAAATATAGCAATTGTGTATAAGCCAATTCTACTATGTTTTAAGGAGAGAGCACAATCACTTTAGCACTGGTTAGCAGTGGTTAAGTGCACGGAGTCCTCAGGCCAGCAAAAATTAAAGGGCCTATTACGATCCGCCAGAGGTGCGGCAGTCCCGCTGTGGGCATTAGGATGCCACCGCCACGGTGGCGGTGGCATCCCCCATCCACAATGCTGTGGATGCACGTTGTGCATTGGCATGCACAAGGTGACAGGCACCGCACAGTGCCTGCCACCTTGTCCACGCCAATGTAGGGGGGTACCACAGGTACCCCCCATGTGCACCCCCACCCCCCAACACTCCGGGGGCCCGCAACGGGCCCCCAACAGCAAAGACCGTATGCCTTTCCATGACGGCAACGCCTCCATGGAAAGGCTGATCACCGGCTGCATCGCAATATGGATGGCGGTGTCTTGCAGACACCGCCACCATATTGCACCCGTTTTCCGCCCGGTCGACGAGTCGAATGGCGGAAAAGCGGCGGATGGTCTTCCCGTCCACCGCGGACCCCCCAGCCATCCTAATATGGCGGGGGTCATTCAGGCATGGACGGCGGGTGGCTCGCCCCCGCCGGGCCGGCTGTGGCTACTGCCGGGCCGGCGGGGGCGATCCGCCCACCATCCTAATGGGCCCCTAAGTCAGCAAACAGGAGGGTTGAAGGCAAAATGTTAGGGAGAAAGCAACACCAAGGATGCCAGGTCTAACGTGTCCCCTCCAGCCGAAAGTGGGGAGAACTACCCAACCACTTGGGAGTTCTCTTCAATAAGGCGGAAGAACTTAGAGAGACCATCAGCAATGGTGTGGTCTGTTCCAGGATGGTGTTCCACCAAAAATTCCATTCCCTGTAGGGAGATGGACCACCTCAACAGATTCTCACCCCTCATATGAATTAGGGGGGGTCTGAGGTACGTCTGAACCCAGAAGTGAGCACCAAACAGGTATGGTATCAGCTTCTTCAGCGCCCAGACCAAAACAACGGCTTTCCTCCCTATTGCATTCCACCTCTGTTCCTGGGGAAGCAGCCTTCTACTAATGAAGGCGACAGGTTTATCCAGGCCCTCTTCCATCAGCTGTGAGTGTTCACCCCCTGTGCCATGCTCTGAGGCATCCATCTGGACAATTAATTCTTTGGAAAGGGCCTTGAGGATGGGTGCTGCGCACATGGCCTCCTTCAGGGTATCAAAAGTATTAAGCTACGCCTCCATATAGATCACTGTCTGGCCTGCTTCTTAGAAGTCAGCTCTGTCTAGGGTGCAACAATGGTGCAATACCCCTTGACAAATCTCCTGTAGTAACCAGTGAGGCCTGAGAAAGTTCTCATTTTTGTCTAGGTCTTGGGGGGTTCCTAAGCCAGAATGGTCTCATCTTAGCCTGGAGCGCCTGCATCTTGCCTCCTTCCATTTGATGCCATAAGTAACCCACTGAACCTTACCCTCTCTGACATGTATAGGCCTTAATAGTCAGACCTGCCCTCTGCAGAGCCTGAGGCACTTCCCTGAGGTGGCACAAGTGGTCCTCCCTGCTAGAACTGAAGACTGCAATGTCGTTTAGATAGGTGGCACTTAAGTTCCCCAATCCAGCTAGGACTTGGTTGACCAACCTCTGGAAGGTGGCAGGGGCATTTTCCAATCCAAAGGGCATTACCTGGAACTGGAAGTGCCCTTCTGGGGTAGAGAAGGCAGACCTCTCTTTGGCCCCCTCGGTTAAGGCAATCTGCCAGTACCCAGATGTTAAGTCAAACATGCTGAGGAACTTGGCAGCTCCAACCGATATATGAGCTCATCAGCTCAGGGGATGGGGTCTGCGTCAGTCTTGGTGACTGCATTGTGCCCCGGTAATCCACACAGAACCTAAGTTCAGAGTAATACCTGGTGGAGCAGCCTTGGGGACCACTATCACTGGGCTGGACCAAGGAATGTTTGAGTGCACAATAACCCCTAACTCCAATATCTTGGAGACCCCCTCCTTCATGCTGGATTTCACCTTATCAGGCATCCTGTAGATCTTACTTTTCACAGGCATGCTATCCCCAGTATCTATATCTTGGGTTCACCATTTAGTGAGTCCTGGGGTAAGGAAGAAGATAGAGGCAAACTGCCCCAATAACTGGTGGCAGTCTCTCTGTTGTTCTAGGGTCAGTGTAGGGGAGAGGCTGACACCTTCCACTGAACCATCCTGTTCCTTGGAAGAAATGAGGTCTGGGGAGGTTCACTCTCCTCCTCCACTCAATCATCCATGAACAGGAGCATGGTTACCTCAGACCTCTCAAAGTGAGGCTTGAGGCAATTGACATGCAAAACCCTTAGAGTGTTCCTGGGAGTCTTGAGGCCCTCCAGGTAGGTGACATCATTCTTGCGCTCTTTCACCTTCTAGGGTCTTTAAGGGCCCTGGGTATCACAGGCTCCATCACCCACACTTTCTGGCCAGTATGAAACTTGACCAGAGTGGCCTTCTGGTCATATCATGGTTTCATGACCTTCTGGCTGGCTTCTATATTTTGTTTGGCTATCTTCAAGAAGCTATTCATTTGTGTACAAAGTGCTAGCATTTAGCTGACCACGTCCTGGGGGACCTTCCTGAGAGCTTGCTCCCAGCCCTCCTTCACCAGACTGAGAGGTCCTCTCACAGGGTGCCTGTACAGAAGTTTAACGGGGGTAAAGTCAATCCCCATCTGTAGAACCTTCCTAGAAACAAGCAAAAGGCATGGCAGAAGGACATCCCACTTACTCCTCAAGGACTGCGCCAGGTCCATGATCATCCCTTTGAGGGTCTTGTTGAACCTTTCAACAAGTCTGTTAGTTTGAGGATGGTAAGGAGTGGAGAATTTGTAGGTTAACCCTCACTCCTCCCACATTGACTTCATGTACACTGACATGAAGTTGGTACCATGGTCAGATACAACCTCCTTTGGGCACACCACACAGGTAAAGATCCCCATCAGAGCCATGGGCACCATGGGCCCAGTCATCCTCAGAGGTATGGCCTCCAGCTACCGGGTGGCATGGTCCACCAAAACCAGGGTGAACCTGTTGTCAATGGCTGTCTAGGGGTCTGGAGGCCCAACAATGTTTTGCCCACCAGTTCAAAGGGAGTGCCAACAACAGGCAATGGCTGCAGGGGAGGTTTGTGCTTCCTTCCTGACTTGCCACAGGCCTGGCAGGCAGGGCATGACCTGCAGAACACATCTGAGCCCATCCACATCAGGGCCCAGTAAAACTGCGTCACACATCATGAGCCTGCTACAGTAGGAAGGCCCTGCATAACTGGGAGACCACCAACACATGGGTTGCACCAGAATCAGGAACCTTAGGCTCACTATACTGGAGACCATTCTCGTAGTAAATCAGGAGATCACTACAGGTGTCGTGAGCTGCCTGGGCATTAGCCCTCCACTGCAGGCCCTCAAGAGTAGGTCACTCCATCTATGCCTTGAAGAACTCCTCCCTGGTGGGGTCCCCTTCCTGCTGCTAGTTGGTCAGCACAGGTAGGCTCTTCAAGGTGGCAATGTCCTCCCCATTACATTCCAGAGTATCACCCTCAGGCTGAGACTCCTCCTGGACCATGGGAGTTTCATTAACGGGTTTCCCTTGCCCCTTGCTCTTCCTCTTTTTGGTAGGCACCTGGGACATTCTTCTAGGCTTCAGGTCCTCTTGACTACCCTCTTGGGTGGCCATGAACCATATGTTCAGACACACCCATTCAGGCAACCCTAACATTTCCAAGTGTGACCTGAGCTCCACCTCCTTCCAGATGGTGTGCTCCATGCCGTTGCCAAGCAGACAATCCACAGGCATGGACAGATTCACAGCTACTCTCATGGAACCTGAGACCCCCTACTAGAGGGGAACAAGAGCCACTGGGTAGTGACTGTAATGGTTCTCAGCTGCAAAAAATAGATGGAATTCATTAGGGGTAGCCTGCTCTGAGGTCCCTAGATTACATCTGTCAGTTGTCATGCTGGCTCCAGTGTCTCATAGAGCCTCCACCCTCTGCCCATTGATGGTGACCCACTGCCTGTATTTCGTAGTGTTGCTAGGCAGGCATGTGAGTTCTTGGCACCATCTCTCCATCACCCAGAGACTCTAGGGTAACCTCTACACTGCCCCATACGATCTAGGACAATCCCCTCCCCAAGTGCTACACTAACCAACCACCAGTGGGGGGCAGTGGCCACTTGGGACACTTGGCATCTCTAATGAAGGGCCCAACCAGTTGACAATTATAGCACTTAGGTGGTGCCTTCCGTGAAGACTTATTATTAGTGAACCACTTCTGTTCAGATGGGGATTTGGAGTCCTGACTCTTAGAGCTAGCTTGGGGACCTTTAGAGAACTCCCCAATTTTCCCCCCCTCCTTCTTCTGGTGGGGACCCTGCCCACCCTTGTGTTAATCCCTCCCAGATACTTTCTTATGGACCCTGGTGCTGAGCCAGCGGTCTGCTTCCTTAGCAAGCTCCCTGGGGTCAGTGAGGTTACTGTCACTAAGGTGTTGGCGCAGATCTGCAAAATATAGACTGAACATGTGCTCTCTTGCAATCAAATTGCACAGCCCCTGATAATCCTTTACTTCACTCCCCTTCACCCAATCATCCAGTGCCATGCAAAAGGAGTCCACACAAACCATCCAGGACTGCTGGGGCTGCTTCTGGCCGTCCCTAAACATCTGCCTATACTTCTCAGGGTAAGTCCATACTTCCTGACTAGGATTTCCCTCATGGAGGATACCTCATCATGGCTTCCTTATTTAGGGTCAATACGGCGCCCCTCCCCTCACTAGGGATGTGCTTCCAGAGGCTAGCACCCCAATCTTCCTCAGCGATCCTATGCTTCTGCGAAGCCACTTTATATGCTTCAAACCGCTTGTCAATGTCATCCCCAACAACAAAGTCAGACACCAGGCATTTGGGAATGTGGACTCTGTTGTCTCCGGAGGACACTGACGTTATGTAGCCACAAATAATGCTGGACTCTGCCTGCCTGAATTTGATGTCCAGCTCCTTGAGGATCCTTTCATGAGTCAGTTGCTCTAAGACCATTTTCTCCTCTATGGTTGTTTCCTTTCCTCCATCCTGATTTTAGCCATCTCTAGCCTGACCTTCCTTTCTGCCTTCCTGACCACCAGCTTCTCTAGGGATAGTCCTTGGAAAGACACACTGCAATGTGCTCTGGCAGGGAGCTCCAACTCAGGAAGTACATCCTCCTTCTCAGCAGATTGCTGCCTCTCAGGACTGGCATTCAGATCCTCTCCTTGCCTGTCCATATCATCATCTCCTTCTGTTGCTGTAACCAGTAACTGGTGGACTTCTGTCCAGGCCCTCAGTGCCTTTTGAAGCTTCACCTTACTGGTTTTGCTCTTGGCTGGAAGTCCGCTCTCTTTGCAGAACTACATGAGCTGGGCCACAGTGTAGGAATCCATGTTGGCCAGCTCAAACTCCATCCTTGCAGGTGTGGATTCAGGCACAACAGAAAAGGAAAAAGGCCAATCAGGGAGAACCTAGAACTCAAATTGGTCTCAGATATGGGATGGTAGTGTACACAAAATCACTGTATGGCACTGCACAATTACAAGTCCTAATCCCACTGCTGCCACCAATATAAGAAATTAGATTGTTGGTTGACTGGGGTGTGAGCAAAGCAGCAACCATAATCCTTATCAAGATGAGGCAAAAGACAACCCTAAAGTAATCTGTGCTCCACCCTCTGGCAGTTTGGCACATAAAAGTCAGGCTTAACTTAGAGGCAATATGCAAAGTATTTGTGCAACAATTCAACTCATAATAAAGTCAAAACACCACACAAAAAGGATCCCACACCAAGTTAGCATAATAGAACTTTATTTAATAAATAAAACAATACCACACCCACACAAAATCAATCAGTAGAACTGGAGCTATGCAATTGTAAATATTTTAGTGAAAATAGCACAAAAGGCACAAAGTGCCAACTCTGGATATATGGTTGCGCCAGATCGGGACACAGTCACAAGTTCAGGCTGACTATGATGGAGTGCAGGCTTCCAGCTACAGGGACCCAGTTAGGCCCTCTGAACAAAGTACCTTAAATCCTGGTTTGGGGAGAATTGCAAGGATCTGTGTCGACGATGTGATACACAGCAAAAGTGATGCATTGGTTCCAGGATGCAGTGAGGCTGCAGTGCTAGGTCCTGCATCATGGTTGAGGAACCCGTTGCAAGGGCTTGCAATGCAAAGTACAGCATTGTGGATACATCACACGGTTGAGGTGATACATCAGTTCTGAGGAGCAGCGATGTGGAGTCCAGCATCTTCGTCGAAGCTGCCGTCGATGAGGGATGCGAGGGCCTCCTCCAAAGATGCGTTGCTCAACAGCGGTTCTGATGGGTGGTGATGCCATGCTGGTGTTTGCGCCTGGTCCAATGCACGTAGCAGCAGTGATGGGTTGCTTCTGGTCAGGTTTGCGCTGTGCAGCAGAGGAGATGCATCGGTACCGCTGGATCCCAGAGGCTAGCAGAGCACCTTAAGCCCAGTTTCAAGGGTCGAGGACTGTGATGGCAACACTTGACTGACTAGACTCACAAATGGCAGAGCACAGAAGCAAGGTTGTTGGAAGCCTGTTGTGTCCCTGAGTCCTCAGACCAGGATACCAGCCAACTAGCGCTTGCAGTCACTCTGCGGTTCTGAGTTCAAGAGAAGCAGGTCCAGTTTTTCTCAAGCAGGCAAGAAGGAAGCAGGCAGCAGGTCAGCACAGCAGTGCAGCAGTCCTTCAGGTCCCTTACATGGTCTAAACTAAACATATTCTATCTACTAATAACCCACAGTTACAGATCAATTTTGACTCATTCCACTAGTGCTAACAGAATCATTCACTTTTCATGGCTTTTTCTCAATACCTGGGATTGTATCATGATGCCATTTTCTGCACTACTCTGCTGCAGAAGAGAAGGGGTCTGTGTGCTTCTTTTTGGTTTCTTCAGTGCATACATTAACTTGAAAAATCTTCAAGTTAATGCATAGTTTTCTGGCAACAGAGTTCGGAAAGACAGAGGCAATCGCTGTCCTATGTTTCCGAGCTATTCCAAGCTCTGCCATCAGAAAAACATGCATTAATTCAAGGATTTGTAAGTAAATGTATGCACACAAGGCACCAAAGAGAGGGGAACAAACCACTGTTGCCCAAACAGTGCAAAAAATGGCATTATAATGCGACCCTATAACTTTTCTGTAACGCTAATCCTCAAAAAATACCTTTTAAAATGTTCAGTTTGTTTCTGATGTCTTTACTGTAGGGTAGTTGGTGTCTGGACAAATAGTATGATATCATTAGCATTGACTAGGTTTGTACTATGCCGCCACACATTTTGAGAGAAATCATTTTGATTTCTCTATAGAAGATGAAAAATCATATAGCTACAGAGAAAGGGGGTGGCAACACACACTTGCTTGAGGCTATTGTATGTAATTTTCCATTTGCATAGGCCTCTACCTGCATCCAATAATATTTTTCACCATGTTATCGGTTTGGAGTGTCATTAATAGTTTTAGCAAACCACCTGGAATTCCAATCACAATCAATTTACATCACAACAATGAGTGGTCGACCTTATCGAAGGCTGTGGGGAAACCTATAAATCTGGCACAATTTGTTTGGTTCCTTAACACAGTACATTTCTCTATAATCAAGGTTAATATAGTGATGCCATCTAAGCAAGATGATTTTTAAGGGAGTTTGGTTTGCTGTTTCGGCAGTATTTCTTTTCCATCTATTCATGTATTAAGATGTAGATTAAGTTTACAAATGATCTTCCATTTTGAATCCTACAGAATAATTTGTTTATAGTTATGTGGGCGAACCTTTGCCCCTTTTTGTGAATTTGGAGTAACATTTTACCTCTTCATGATGATGGTGTGCCTTTAAGTTGCACTCTTCATATAATGGAAGTAGGATACTCCCCCACACATGTGAATCTCTCTTAAGAAGGGAGCACAGAATGTGGTGTGGTACCTCTGCTGAGAAGTACCATGAGTGTTTGAAATGTTTTACTACTTCTGTCATTGTAAAAAGGAATCATTGAACTGGGAATCTTAGATAGACAGATTGTGCAGGAGAATGAATGATGAGTGCATGTTTACAGCACTTTGTTGAGTTATCTTGGAAACACTTTGCTAATGCATTTAGAGCGAGTAGTTGTGCTATTATTTGCCAATACATACAAAAGGAAAACCTATTGGCCTTTCCAACGCTTGCTTTTTAAGAATAATTGTTAGGTATTCCTCTTACAAGGAAGTAATTGACCCTTCTTTGATACCACTTATCCTATGCTACAACCTATGCTGCCTTCTCGGCATTTACAGAAGCTTATTTGTTCGTCTGATCAACTAGGATAACACAGGCCAATTTAGAATGAAACATTATGCGTGGTAACTATTATTCTGCTGATTTTTCTGCAAGGAACAGCTAGGAAGTCTTTGTACGACCTGTAATCAATAACAAACAACTGATGGCCAGCAGTTATTTTGTCAGATTATAACAAGCGAATCAATAAAATGACACAGACAAGTTCAATCACAGCAGACACTACTAATATAGCAGGTCTTTTGGGACCCGTGCAAGTCTAGAACTGCTTTTATGTGGTAATATTTGTAAACTACTCTGGGGTTATCACCTCATCTGGCCTGTGTTAATTAAAAACTTCATACTGTCAGAGTTTCTTGGCAGCCACTTTCCACTTGACAGCCTATTTTGCTGAATGCTAAGAACTGGAAAATGCAATGTACTGGCGACACTAAATCTGATACATTAATTCTCACTAAAATGTGTTTAATCACTGCAGACCTTCAAACAGCATTACCGTGTGATATTGACCTTTCCATATCATTACTTATAAATGTGGCTGTAGAACAGAAGGAGAGTTTCATGATCAACTATCGTGTTTTGATGAAGAGCCAATATCAAATTCTCACAGGAAAAATGGTCAGTGCCCAGGGCTGAATTCCCTATGGTATAATTAGACAGAAGGGGCCCGATTCACAGAACTAACTTACACAAAATGCTAAACTTACTACCATTTTGGTATTCACAGAATGAACTTACTCATTTTGGTATTCACAGAATGAACTTACTCATTTTGGTATTCACAGAAGGCACTTACACATTTTGTGTAACTTACTCATTTTGTGTAACTTACACATTTTGTGTAACTTACACATTTTGTGTAACTTACTCATTTTGTGTAATTTACACATTTTGGTATTCACAGAAGGCACTTACTCATTGATGAGTAAGTGCCTTCTGTGAATACCAAAATGAGTAAGTTCATTCTGTGAATACCAAAATGGTAGTAAGTTCATTCTGTGAATACCCAAATGTGTAAGTTCATTCTGTGAATACCCAAATGTGTAAGTTCATTCTGTGAATACCCAAATGTGTAAGTTCATTCTGTGAATACCAAAATTGTTGTAAGTTTAGGATTTTGACGTAAGTTAGTTCTGTGAATCAGGCCCAAGGTGTCTAACCCACAAAATAAAATGTGTAGGCTCAATAATGCACATGCATAATATCTCAAGTTCACACATACATAAAGTGCGACTTCGAGAAATTCACGAAATCTCATCGTGTAACATTGCTATTAAAAGGATGTGCACTATTCCACCCTCTATTTGCATTTGCTAAACATAGGTGGAATGGCATACTGTATTTGGAATGGTAATGGTACGATGCCATGATTATCACGTGCAAAAATATGGGATAGACAATATGTCCCCCAATTCAAGTAGAAGCATCTTGCAAGTCACCAAGCAGTTCCATGACCATATAGAAGCAGGAGTATGAAGGCAGAGGGCTCCAACGTGACATGCAATATCCTTGTAAATGTACAACTGGTAGTATGATATTTCTTACAATAATTGGTTCCCTTCCTTCAAGTTTTACTCTACCAGTTGACTTTGCATGGTGTTTGTTGTAGTAAAATTATTTAAAAAAATTAATAAGGAGGTTGATCCCCCTTTTCTGCCGTTTCTATGTGATGTAAATAATGTCTTTCACAAATGAAAGGTACTGTCCTTGAAAGGGTGTAAGTAGTGGCGGCCAGTGCAGGTAAGCACGGTGGGGCGTGGTCGGGGGCGAGGCGGTGTGGGGGTGTTTAGAAGTGACCAACGACGGTATAGGGAAAATAAATAAATAAATAAAACCACTTACCTTGCGCTCGCCGCATCACCGACTCAGTGATGCGGCAAGAGCAAGGTGAGTGGCTTTATTCATTTATTTATTTTATTTTTCCTATTCTGTCGTTGGTCACTTCCACACCCCCACCCTGCCCCACGGTGCTTACCTGCACAGGCCGTGACTGGGTGTAAGGCTGAATTATCATGGTAGGAATACAAACCATTGGCCTACAGATCTCCCCATTTTCCTGACCATTCTTTTCACTGAGCCCTGTTGCCGGCTTGTGTAGGGATAAGCCTCCCCTCTCCTGTCTCAGTGCTCAGAGTTGACTAGGCCAGCTTTGTCATGACAGACTCATATGAGACAGAGTCACTGCAAGTAGTAAGACCACATGGTGCTCTCTACCTGCAGCTATGGCCAAGAATGAGGCAGAGGGGAGAAGAGACATACTTGTGTCTCATTAGGGGAATCATTACCCACTTGCAATACATTATTACAAGCTGGCGTTAGACATCACTTATGTGAGCCATGACAATGAAGAATCAGCAGGGCATTGTTTTGTTAAACTCTTAGAAAGTTCAGAGAGAAGAAAGTCAGTGCAATTAAGTGTGGAAAGCACCACCTCTCCAGGATGCAACAAAGGCAATAGCTGTCCGGAAGACAAAACACCTAAGCCCTCATTTACAAGAGGCTTGTACCACTGGATCGTCACTTTTTATGATGATCCAGTGGTGCAGGCCTCTCAATCATATCTAAGAGACGATAAAAAGCCACTGTGCGTGGCTTTGCATGGCCTCATAGATATGGAGTAAGGGAAGGCCTCGCTCTGCGTCAAGGTTTTCCATGGGCTTTGCTGTGGCTGTTTCCACTCAACACCCATGGATTTTGACACTGCCCGGATTTACAACGTCAAGTAAATCTGGTGCTAAAAACGTACGCCACCCCAGAGCAGGTCTAACGAGGAGAAATGTTTATATTTCTTTGTTTTTTTCTTTTTCCATGTGTGCTGCATTCTGCAGCACAAATAGAACAAGGAAAATGCCTCTTGTGATTGTTTTTGTAGAGGAAAGTCCCTTTTCTGCACAAAAACAACCATGCCAACAACACAGACACCCTTGTACCATGATGCAAGGGTGCCTACATTGGTGTTCGGCTGCAAATTTGTGTGCCAGCACTGGCTGAAAGGACAGGAATGCACGTGTCATGTAAATATGGTGCATTCCTGCCATTTCGTATTGGCTTTGAACAGCACAGGAAAATGACTTGTGGCGCTGCCCTACGCCAATTCTTTGTAAATGAGGGCCCTAGATTTGGGGCCCAACAACAGCATGAATGCAAGTGATCTTCCAGTCTATGAAGCAATACTTGTTCCCCAAGAACTTTGCCATCAATGTATTTCTGCAGTGCTAACGGCACAGATGTGAATCCAGAGTTACTAGGGCTAAGGCTACATGGTCGATTTTCACGCACAATGAATAGCGTTATGGCAAATTGATGAGAAAGCCAATAGTTAGACAAAAGTTAGATGTTTCAGAGGAAGTGCTGGGCGATCCAGCTGTAGTTGGGCCTCGCCAGTTGGCTATCTTCTGCCAGCATTGTTGTTTAACCTTGACCTCTGGCTATATTTACTCTCAGGCATGATTTGATTGTAAGATGAGAAACATTGAGTCTGACATTCTGGAACAAATTAATCATGCCTGGGCTGTCATGGAAAGAGTGGCTATTGTGAAGCATCCGGCATATACAGCTGTAGGGAAAGGCAAGGTGTAAAGGAACATGATCCGAAGTCACCCAGAGGAACACGAAGCAAATACAGAACAAGATGACATTATACACACACACACACACATACACTAGTTTAGTACATAGGCACAACAGCAGAGATGACATGATGGTCGAGGCTTGACAGTAGCAATAAAACATGTGAGAATACAGGGCATGCGTTAATAGCATTCAAAAAGCATCTCTTGGAAATACTGAGGGGCATATTTGTGAGCCCCTTGCACAGCCGGAGCATCACTTTTTTGTGACACTCCAGCTGCACAAACCTTGAAATCATATCTATGAGGCCACACAAAGTCACTTTGCGTGACTATGAATGGCCTCATAGATATGGAGTATGGTAAGACAGTACAAATCACTGTGTTGCCTTACTCTGCACTCAGGAGGCGTTATATGGGTGTTGCATTGGGTGTTCCCATGCAACACCCATGGATTTTGATGCTTTCCCAGATTTCCAAAACCATGTGAACGTGGGGATGCCCCAAAACTATATGCCTCCATAGGTGAGGCGTAACACGAGGAGAAATAACTTTATTTCTGCTTGTTTATTCCTTTTTCTGTGTGGAAGGAGGAAAAGCCTCCCATGATTGTTTTTGTGCATGAAGGTGCCCCTTCCTGCACAAAAGGGTGTTATTTATGAGCCCCCTAGGCCACTAGAGCACCACTTTTGTGACGCTCTTGTGGCGCAGCTTACTAAATCATATCTATGAGGCCACTCAAGGGCACTATGCATGGCTTTGGATAGCCTCATAGATATGGATTAAAACAAGGCAGCCCAAAGCCCTGCATTGCCTTACTCTGCTCTCAGGAGGCATTCCATCGGCATTGCAGTGGGTTTTCCCATGCAACACCCCTGGATTTTGATGTTGCTCCTGAGTTACAAGATCATATAAACCCGGGGAAGCACCAAATCCTTAGGCCTCTGACGTGAGGCATAATGAGGAGACTTGTCTTTATTTCTCCTCATTTTTTACTCTTTCTATATGTGCTGCATTCTCCAGCACACATAGAAATTGTAAGTATAACTATTTACAAGCACTGAAAGAATTTTTAAGATGGTGATGTTGTGGACCTAATGGACAGAGGTACATGACAAAGAACCAGTGCGGGAGGAAGATATCTTCAACAAGGCAAAGACAGCACGCAGGAAATGGAAATTCATAAGATGTCCAGGTCAAAAGAAGCAAATATGTTAAGTCCAGTCTGAGAAGTACGATTATTTGGTCACGTCTCTTTTATGGACCTGCTGCTTAAAGCCCTAGAAGGACCACTTTGGTCATGAGGGAGGTAGCACAGGAGCAAATATGAGATGGAAATAATCACAGATAAAGGGGCACAGGAGAGAATGTCAGATGCCAGTGTTCGCATATGGGGGAGCATAGGAGCGATGGTCAGGGTGGTGTGATCATTAATGACGGAGCCCTGGAGTGAGTTACTTTACACACGGTACAACTCCTTTCATAGTTCGCATTTTATATATATTGTATGCGCAAAAGTAATGTCATAGGCTGAGATAGGGCGGAGCATTATATAGAAGCATAAAGTGAAAACCTAATGCATGCAGAAGGATGCATAACGACTCAGTGGGCGTAGGAGACTTGAATTCTGTCAAAATATATTTTGCAAACAAGCACATTTGGAGGTTACATGGACACAATTATTAATAGGTGGCGGGACAGCTAGACCGGCCGGGTTGGAATATGGGAGTACAGGGTTCAAGTCTCGGCGCTAAATACAAACCACATTTCCGAGGCTTGCTGTGTGTATTGTATGTGTGCAGTCGTAGGGGCGAACCTCCTCAGTCGTGGGTAAATAAAATGCATCTATTATTCTGTAATAAACGCAGAAGCACTCCAAACATTGATGGCTTGTTTTTCTGTTCCCTTTTATCATTGTGGAAGGCGCACTGCACGGACATGGAAGCAACATGCTCTCAAGACGGCGACTAGCAGGAACTGCAGGATTGCCAACATATCGGTACCAGCAGACATGGGAAGGATTCTGTGTCCAGTGTGGTAACTGTTTGGTATGGTAGATGCAAATGGGCTCAGGGGAGTTATAGCCAGCTTCGCTGTAGAGTAGCATAGCCCAAATGCAATACAGAGCCTCCCTCGCAACGCTGAGAACGGCCTAGCAGGGTTGGTTTTGTGGATTGTATGGTTGGGTCATAATGTAAAGAAGGGTGGTGGAGTAAAGAACTGCCTCTTTGGGAACGAGGGAAACGAGTCAAGTCTCAGTCTCAGTAGCAAATACGCTGGTAACAGAGAGGCACCATGCGGTGATGTCGGCCCTTGATTCATGTGAAGTACAACAACATATCGGAAGGGGGAGGCCCAGCCGCGGTGTGGAGCTCCTTGAGAGCTTTCACGGAGGATGTCCCTTGAATCCTGAAGTCTGCTTAGTTTTAGCGGGGAACGTGTTATCATGCCTGGCCTGTGCGGAGCCATGCAGTCCCTCTCCTGGCACACTAATGAGGTGGAAAAACAACAGGCATTCTTTCTAATTTACTTAAGTTTCTGTTCACATTGGCGGGGACAGGACTAGGGTGTGTGGTCTGCCATTTTAAATAACACGCGATCAGACAATGCTGGGGAGGTAGATCCAGCGGAGACTTGCTTACAGATTTAATATGATTTGCAGGGCTGAGCGCCCTGGCAGTACTAAAATCAGCCGTTTGTCACTGATTTTGCAGTATGTTCTGTCCCAATACTCCTGCCAGGGGCAATGGTGGTTAATTTTCTCCAGGGTAAGAAGGTCCGGTTATAGTCCAGCCCACATACCTATGCTTACATTTAACCACATGGCCGGGGTGATAGCAACAGGGTTGAACTAATTCCCACCATTAATAGGTAGTCTCTCATTTGGTTCTCATGGTTCTATTAATGAGTTTATAGAGCCATTGTGAGATCCTTCTAGAGGCGATCATTGCAAGAGAACCGCTTTCTACCCAAAGTTGGGACAATCAGTCCGTGACCATGCTGAACAGAATATATTCCTTTCCATAAGGTTGGTAAAACAACTTTCGGTAACACCTTTATGGGGACAGTAGCTGTACACAAGCACAGTAGCGGACGAAACGAAGCCGTAATAAAACCTCAAACTGTTTGCGGCCGCACATACCCCAGCCCCATTTACTGGATGAAGGGAGCAGGGCACAGTCCCCACAGGGCGGTGGCCATAGCAATCGTCCTTTAAAAACACAGGGCTAACATTAGAAGCTAGTTTTAAAACAACAATGAGCACCTGGGAGGTGACAGTTACTTAGCATGCATTGCTATCAAAGTACATCGCTTTATAGCGAGTTAGCACTCTTCATAAAGTTGGCCAACAATAACAGTATAAGGAGGGGATCCTCATAGTTTATTACTAGGAGTCTCCTCTTATCAGGTATCCCGGTGGCAGTGCTTCCTTTGAGAGACAGTGAGGGCAGGTGCCCAATTTTCTTCTGCTCCAATGCCCACTATTCAAACATAAGTGCAGGTCCATGTAAATAACTAAGTGCACAGTACGGGCTTTATCTGACGCCAATTAAAAACTGCCCAGTGGGCCAATGCGGTATGCAGTGCCCGTAGTTGGTGTAGGGGTCAGGATCATTTTTCAGCAAACTTCCTGCAGGAACGGGCAGGTATGCCTCGGGTGGAACCTGGGGGAAAAGCTGTTGCAAGGCGGGGCCTGCTGGCACGCTGCGCACAGTGGACGTCTCAAGAAGTATGTTCTCCACTGATGGTGGACGAAATGGGCATGTGGTGAAGTTATCCCGCATATTTTTCAGTGTATGCCATTTATAAACGGGTATGTTCTCCACTGATTGTGGACAAAATGGGCATATGGTGAAGTTATCCCGCATATGTTTCAGTGTATGCCATTTATAAACAGGCAGGGATGTCCTCATGGGAACCTGAAAAAGGTTGTTGCAAAGCGGGGCCTGCTGGCACGCTGGGCACAGCAAATATCACATTAATATGTGCTGGATGTCCTGAGAATGGGAAAGTGATAGTTCACTTGGGTATTCAGCTTCTAGCTTGAGGGTTAATAATACCTGCGGTATGGGCTGGGGGGGGGGCTCCAGTCCAAGCGGAACAATCAACAACTTGGTCAAAACGATTTTAGCAAGTCCAACAATAGGCACAATTGGCTAAACTTGTTCTAGTCAGGAATTTGGCGTTGTTCTGTAAAAGTAAAACAGGCAGGTATTGTGGAGCACAGTCAGCGTCTGGGGGGGAGGGCGAGTGCGCCGGGGAGCTTCTCACCCTGTGGCGGAGCGCTGACAGTTAACAACAAAGAGGGATGCACAACAATGGAGGTGCAGCCATTCGATGGACCTCAGGAGGGGGTGGATTCCACATGTGCAGTGGGTTGGCGGGGAGGAGGGACTGACCTGCCGGTAGTCCTGGACTCTACTGCCCTAACCCACAACGTATGGACTGAGTAGAATCTTGCGGAGGCTGCCTGTGTTCAGGTACCCCGGTGGGCCGGTGCGGTATGCAGTGCCCTGGATGTCAAGTAGTGCATCTGTTGGCTGTAGCGCGTTGGGGCCTGCCGGCACAATGTGCGCAGCAGAGTGGAACATTGGTGGCCGAGGCGGCCATGTTCAAATGTACGGCCAAGTTCTAGTGTATGGCCGAGTTAAAAAGTTAAAGTGTAAAGTTCAAATGTACGGCCAAGTTGTTCTAGTGTATGGCCGAGTTAAAATTAAAGTGTAATGTCGTGCCTAATTCCCTTACTGCCGTTGACATGTTGATGCAGCTAAAGTGTGATGCTGTGTATAATTCTTATAAATCCAAGAAGGATATTTTTCTTTGGTAATGGTCTGTGGTAAATTACCTGGTTTGCTGTGAATAAAAGGCTATGCCGTGGACAACATACCCTGATTCCAGGGGGGTGCGTTTGCACAGTGGTGCAGGGAGGGGGAGTGGCCTGATGTGACAAGTGTGCAAACGCGCCCGGTGGCGCATTTTAAGTTGGGGGATTATGTCCCCTTGAATCCTGAGGGTCCCTGGGGGCCAACTAGCCCACCAGGTACGTCCTGTAAGCGCCACAGAGTTGCGCTGTAGAGAGGTGTCAAAAGGGGCGTGGCCTCGGACCACCTCTCTGCAACGCAGCTCTGTCGCGCTTACTGGAGGTACCTGGTGGGCTAGTTGGCCCTCAGGGACCCTCAGGATTCAAGGGGAATTAATCCCCCAACTTAAAACCCGCCAGGGGGCGCATTTGCACAGTGGTGAAGGGAGGGGGCGGGCCTGATGTGACATGTGTGTACTTATCCAATCACTCCGCCAAAACCCAAGCACTTATAAATTCTCCATGCACTCTCCTTGCAGCACTCTAATCATCCGGTCACTACCCATGCACTCATGCAATGACCCATGCACTAACTCTTGCACTGCTACAATACCCTGAGCACTACCCATGCAGTCCAGCCATCGCCCTGTCACTACCCATTCACTCCTTCAATCATCCAGCCAGCACCATGTACTTATCCAATCACTCCACCAAAACCCAAGCACTTATAAATTCACCATGCACTCTCCTTGCAGTACTCTAATCATCCAATCAGTACCCATGTACTCATGCAATGACCCAGGCACTAACACATGCACTGCTACAATCCCCAGAGCACTACCCATGCAGTCCAGCCATCGCCCTGTCAGTACCCATGCACTCCTTCAATCACCCAGCCAGCACCATGTACTTATCCAATCACTCCACCAAAACTCAAGCACTTATAAATTCACCATGCACTCTCCTTGCAGCACTCTAATAATCTAGTTACTACCCATGTACTCATGGAATGGCCCAGGCACTAGCTCATGCAGTGTTACAATCCCAAGAGCACTACCCATGCAGTCCAGCAATCCCCCTGGCACTCTCTGTGCACTCTTCATGCAATGGCCTAGGCACTAACACATTCACTGCTACAATCCCCAGAGCAGTACCTATGCACTCCAGCATTCCCCTTGTCACTCCATGAGCACTCTTCTAATCACCCTGTCAGCACCGTATACTTATCCAATCACTGTGCCAATACCCAAGCACTTATAAATTCACCATGTAGTATCTTTGCAGCACTCTAATCATCCAGTCACTAACCATGTGTTTATGCAATGACCCAGGCACTAACAGATGTAGTGCTACAATACCCTGAGGACTACCTATGCAGTCCAGTAATCTGCCTGTCACTACCTATGCACTCCTCCAATCACCCAGCCAGCACAATGTACTTATCCAATCAGTCCGCCAAAACCCAAGCACTTATAAATTCACCATGTACTCTCCTTACAGTACTGTAATCATCCAGTCACTATCCATGTACTGATGAAATGGCCCAGGCACTAACACATGCACTGCTACAATCCCCTGAGCGCTTCCCATGCAGACCTCTAACCATCTACACACTACTGATTCACTCCTCCAATTACCCAGGTAGTACCCATGCACTCCAGAAATCCCTGTCACTACCCATGCACTCCTCCAATCACCCAGCCAGCACTATGTACTTATCAAATCACTCCGCCAAAACCCAAGCAGTTATAAAATCACCATGCACTGTCCTTGCAGCACTCTAATCATCCAGTCACTAGCCATGTACTCATGCAATGACCCAGTCACTAACACATGCACTGCTGCAATCCCTTGAGGACTTCCT
The DNA here is from genome assembly GCA_963921515.1 of Calotriton arnoldi. Lineage (NCBI taxonomy): Eukaryota > Metazoa > Chordata > Amphibia > Caudata > Salamandridae > Calotriton > Calotriton arnoldi. Next base: position 388,306 of record CAWUFW010003681.1, read on the forward strand.
ATGCAGTCCAGTAATCTACCTGGTACTACCTATGCAGTCCTCCAATCACCCAGCCAGTCCTATGTCCTTATCTAATCACTGCACCAAAACCCAAGCAGTTATAAATTCACCATGCACTCTTCTCGCAGTACTCTAATCATCCAGTCACTACCCATGTAGTCAATCAATGATCCAGGCACTAACTCATGCAGTGCTACAATCCCAAGAGCACTACCCATGCAGTCAAGCAATCCCCCTGTCACTCCCTGTGCACTCTTCATGCAATGGCCTAGGCAGTAATACATTTACTGCTACAATCCCCAGAGCAGTACCTATGCACTCCGGCATTCCCCTTGTCACTCCATGAGCACTCTTCTAATCACCCTGTCAGCACCTCATACTGTGCCAATACCCAAGCACTTATAAATTCACCATGTAGTATCTTTGCAGCACTCTAATCATCCAGTCACTAACCATGTGTTTATGCAATGACCCAGGCACTAACACATGCACTGCTACAATCCCCAGAGCATTACTCATGCAGTCCAGCAATCCCTCTGTCGCTCCCTGTGCACTCTTCCAATCACTCTGCCAGCACCATATACTTATCTAATCACTCTGCCAAAACCCCAGCACTTATAAATTCACCATGCAGTCTCCTTGCAGCGCTCTAATCATCCAGTCACTCTGCATGTACTCATGCAATGGCCAAGGCACTAACTCATGCAGTGCTAAAATCTCCAGAGTACTACCCATGCAGTCCAGCAATCCCCCTGTCACTCCCTGAGCACTCTTTCAATCACCCTGCCAGCACCATGTCCTTATCCAATCACTCCGCCAAAACCCAAGCATTTATAAATTCACCATGCACTCTCCTTGCAGTACTCTAATCATCCAGTCACTACCCATGTAGTCATGCAATGACCCAGGCACTAACACATGCACTGCTACAATCCCCTGAGCACTTCCCATGCAGACCTCTAACCACCTACACACTACTGATTCACTCCTCCAATTACCCAGGTAGTACCCATGCACTCCAGAAATCCCTCTGTCACTACCCATGCACTCCTCCAATCACCCAGCCAGCACTATGTACTTATCCAATCACTCCGCCAAAACCCAAGCAGTTATAAAATCACCATGCACTGTCCTTGCAGCACTCTAATCATCCAGTCACTACCCATGTACTCATGCAATGACCCAGGCACTAACACATACACTGCTACAATCCCTTGAGCACTACTGATGCAGTCCAGCCATCTCCTTCTCACTACCCATGCACTCCTCCAATCACCCAGCTAGCACCATGTACTTATCCAATCACTCCGCCAAAACCCAAGCACTTATAAATTCACCATGCACTCTCCTTGCAGTACTCTAATCATCCAGTCACTACCCATGTACTCATGCAATGACCCAGGCACTAACACATGCAGTGGTACAATCACCTGTGCACTGCCCATGCAGTCTTCCAATCACCAAGCCAGCACCATGTACTTATCCAATCACTCCACCAAAACCCAAGCACTTATAAAAACCCCAAGCACTCTCCTTGTAGCACTCTAATCATCCAGTCACTACTCATGTACTCATGCAATGACCCAGGCATTAACTCATGGCAAATACAGAGGAGGTCATGCTAATCACAGGGGTACCCCAACGCATAGTGTTCCCTAGTGTATGTAGGTGTTTTCACTGTATTCTAAGTGTCTTTTAGCATAGCACTGGCTCTAGGCCTGGTTAGTCAGAGTCAGTTACCACCAGTACCCGTCAGCAAAAGGTTGGGGGCACAGGAGGACTTTCTGCTCCTCTGTTGGTTCTTTCTGCACATCTCTTGCTTCTTCCTGCACTTTTCTTCGTCTTTCTGGACTTCTGTTGCCTCTTTCTGCATTTGTCTTGCTTCTTTCTGCGCTTTTCTTCCTCTTTCTTCACATGTCCTACCTTTGTAGGCAGAGTTAGAAATTAGCATTTAAGAAACCGTTGAAATTCACTGAAAAAACCATAGGTTTCACGGACGTTATAGGTAGAAATTAGCATTTAAAAAACCTTAGAAATTCACTGAAAAAACCATAGGTTTCAGGGACGTTATAGTTAGTAGGACATTTCACTCGTAGAAAACCAGAGAAATTCGGCCATTATAGTTAGTTCAGCTAACGATAACTCACGCCCCCGCAATGCACTGCTGATGATGTCACATATTACATCATTCATGACATGGTCAGTGACATCACTGATGACATCACTGATGACATCTCAAATGACATCACTGATGACATCACTGATGACATCATCCACATGATAATCTGATGCACCTCCTCATACCCTAATATAACCTTTGATACACCCACTCTAAAATACAGACTATAATTTTTTAAACCATAGACACACCAATACCAGTTAGTACATACCCACTCACTAATTCCTAGGTCTACACACACATCCACTCATTCACCCATACAGTCACTCATACATGCAGTCAACCATCAATACGGCATTATCATATGCACTCACATATCTATACAGACACTCACACTCCGCCACTCATCCATAGAGTTACTCACACACCTAGTCAGTCATGCAAACAATCAATCACACTCCCATTGACTCACCTATACTGTTATACACACACCAGCTCACTTATTCAAACATATACTAACACATACTTACACTCTTATACAATAACTAATACAAGCACACACTGATCCATACAGCCACTCTCACAATCACTCACTCTCACATATAGTCATTTATATACTCCAACACTCACATATACTGCCTTTCACATATGCAGTTACTCACACATGTACCACTGAGGCATCCATTCACTCACCAACACACCCATACACACACTCACCCACCCATACAGCCCTTCACAGATGCACTCTTGAACCCATACACCCAGTGAATCATCCACTCACACATCTATGCAAAGAGTCACACCACCCCACCCACCCACACAGACACTCAGGCACCCATACAGATACTCAGACAACCAATCAATAACCCATATAGCTCCTCATTTAGCTACTCACCAACCCATGCAACCGCTTACACACCAACTGACAAACTAAACTGTGTGAATGTCTGTATCAGTCACTAACCCATGCATTCAGTAAGACACATTTAATCACTCACTTATACAGTCAGGCACGCACCTACTAAATCATCCATCCAGACACTTATACACCCACTCATTCTTCAATACACCTTGGCATATATATATATAAAACACACAGTCACTGGATGATGTCATCAGTGATGTCATTTGAGATGTCATCAGTGATGTCACTGACCATGTCATGAATGATGTAATATGTGACATCATCAGCAGTGCATTGCGGGGGCGCGAGTTATAGTTAGCTGAACTAACTATAACGGCCGAATTTCTCTGGTTTTGTACGACTGAAATGTCCAACTAACTATAACGTCCCTGAAACCTGTGGTTTTTTCAGTGAATTTCTAAGGTTTTTTAACTGCTAATTTCTCACTATAACGTCCGTGAAACCTATGGTTTTTTCCAGTGAATATATATATTATCTACTGGCGGTTGCCAGTAGATAGTTATAGTTAGGACCTATTTTCCATAGGAAATCTGCAACATTCTATTTGAAATAACGTTGGCGCCGGTTGACGAATCTTCGCGAAAGCTTCCAACTTGTTGGGGCGCTCCGGTCCGCTCCTATCCTGAAAGTCTCGGGTGATTCGTCAAGCGGGGGCCGAGAAAAAAGGGGGGTCCCAAAACACGTTTTCCTCATTCATTTTTCCATAGGAACCTTTAGTCGCAGCTACAGCCCGAACTGCTGAACGGAATTACACCAAATTTGGCAAAGAGGTAGCCCTTGGTACAGTGTCGTGCCTTTTGCTTAAATGGTGTAAATCCGTTCAGTAGTTCCTGAGAAAATCAAAAGTAAAGTCACATATATATCTATGGCCGAGTAGGGTCCGCGTACCCTCCCGATCACGAGTTGCATGCTAATTGGCTGTCAACACTCCAAATCAGGAAGTGTTGGCAGCCATTTTGTCCCTCGGTAGAACCGAGGGACAGAAACAAGTGCGCAATCGGCGGGATGCGCGGATCCCGCCGAGAAAAAAAAAAGAAACAAGTGCGCAATACGCACAAAGGGGGCAGGGTAGAAACACCCTGACCCCCTAGGTCTGCTCAGAGCCCCGGGGACCACCACCTCCCCGGGGCTTTGTCGATGGAGGGAGGGGGGCCGCGTGGCCCCCCTCCTGGAGCCTGTAATGGCCCTGGGGACCGCCACCCCCCAGGGCCGGCTCCTGCAGTGTCCCGGGGTGCCTACCCCCGGGACACTGTAGTTTGCTATGGCAGGGCGGGAGCCTTGCGGCTCCCGTTCTGCATGTTAGCAGCTCCTCATGTGGAAAAGCAATGCCGGCTCCCGCAGGAGGCGGGGAGCCGGCAGGGTCCGTGGGGGAGTTGGGGTCCCCCCACGGACCCCAAAGGATAGGGTCAGCCCTGGGGGATGGGGTCCCCAGGGCAAGTAGTGGTCTGGGAAGGGGGCCACGCAGCCCCCCTCCCCAAAAATAATTTTAAAAAATTAAAAATAAAGGCCTGCCCCGGGGGATGGGGTCCCCGGGGCAAAAGGAGGCCTGAGGAGGGGGGCCACGCAGCCCACCTCCATAAAAATGTATTTAAAAGTGTGGCCATGCCCCGGGGGATGGGGTCCCCGGGGCCAGATTCGGCCACGGGAGGGGGGCCACGCGGCCCCCTTCCCGTTTAATTTAAAAAAAAAAAAAAAAAGGGGTAAGGCCCTGGGGGATGGGGTCCCCAGGGCCCAAAAATAGGAAAAAGGAAGGGGGCCACACAGCCCCCCTTCGGGGAAAAAAATAAATAAAAAATCGGGCCGCAGACCCCGCCCCCTTCCTTTACCACTCAGCAAACGTGCCCCCTGGCGCGTTTGCAGATGGGGAACGAATTCCCCTTAAATACTGGGGGTCCCTGGGTGCCAACTAGCCCACCAGGAACCTCCAGTATGCGCCAGGGGGCTGCATTGCAGAGAGGTGTACAGAGGCCACGCCCCTTTTTACACCTCTCTGCAACGCAGCTCTGTGGCGCTTACTGGAGGTTCCTGGTGGGCTAGTTGGACCCCAGGGACCCTCAGAATTCAAGGGGACTTTATCTCCCAACTTAAAATGCGCCACGGGGCGCGTTTGCACAGTGGTGAAGGGAGGGGGCGGGGCTTCAGGTGACATGTGTGCAAACAGGCCCCGTGGCCTGTTTTAAGATGGGGAATTAAATCCTCTTCAATCCTGAGGGTCCCTGAGGCCAACTAGCCCACCAGGTACCTCCAGTAAGCGCCACGGAGCTGCGTTGCAGAGTGTTGTAAAAGGGGCGTGGCCTCTGAACACCTCTCTGCAATGCAGCTCTCTGGCGCATACTGGAGGTACCTGGTGGGCTAGTTGGCCCCTAGAGACCCTCGGTATTGAGGAGGAATTAATTCTCCAACTTAAAACGCGCCACAGGGCGTGTTTGCAGACATGTATCCTCAGGCCCCACCCCCTTTATTCACCATTGTGCAAATATTCCTCTAAAATCAGCCGAACTACGAATTCCGATTTACTCACCTGTTATCAGGAGAGACCTCAGTGCTGCATCTTTGAACCCAGTACTGATCCTGAAAAGTAATTTTAACCGTACTTACCAGTAACTTGAATTTCCTTCCATAGGATATCATTGCCTGCTTTTTGCTGAAAAAGTTTCTAAGTGTCGATTTTGAAACTTACAAATATTCCTCTAAAATCAGCAGAACTACGAATTCCGATTTACTCACCTGTTATCAGGAGAGACCTCAGTGCTGCATCTTTGCGCCCAGTACCGATCCTGAAAAGTAATTCTAACCGTACTTACCAGTAACTTGAATTTCCTTCCATAGGCTAACGTTGACTGGTTTCACTTGGAAATTCTTCTAAGTGTGGAGTTTTGGAACTTTATAATATTCCTCTAAAATCAGCCGAACTACGAATTCCGATTTACTCACCTGTTATCAGGAGAGAACCCAGTGCTGCATCTTTTAGCCCGGCACTGACCCTGAAAAGTAATTCTAACCGTACTTACCAGTAACTTGTATTTCCTTCCATAGGCTAACATTGACTGGTTTCACTTGGAAATTCTTCTAAGTGTGGAGTTTTGGAACTTTATAATATTTCTCTAAAATCAGCCGAACTATGAATTCCGATTTACTCACCTGTTATCAGGAGAGAACCCAGTGCTGCATCTTTTAGCCCAGCACTGACCCTGAAAAAGTAAGTCTAACCGTACTTACCAGTAACTTGAATTTCCTTCCATAGGAATCCATTGTCTGGTTTTCAGCAGAAAAGTTTCAGTGTCGATTTTCACAAACTACAAATATTCCTTAAAAATCGCCTGTGTGACTTAAACGCATTCTTTCAACTGTTTACAGGAGATGCACCAGTGCTGGATCCAGGATCCACCACTGAGTAAGAAAAAATAACGATAACACTACTTACCTGCTAAGTGAATTTCCTCCCATAGGATAACATTGGTGATTCTATGTGAAAAAGTTTCTGTCAACTTTTAAAATACAATAATATTCCTTAAAAATCACTACTGTAACCAAAACGCTTTTACTCAACTGTTTTCAGGAGATGTCCCAGGACTGAAGCTAGGATCCAGTCCTGTGGTTAGAAAAGTAATCCATAAAGTAACTAATTGCATTTAACTAGAAATTCACATTGAGCTCAATGTTGCATTGTTTTTTAAATTGTGTTGCCCATTGCAACAACTGTAACTACTGTACTTAAAAGTCTATTGCCTATTTGCAAAGTATTTAAACTAAAGTAATTCATTCTGAGAAAGTATATTTTGTAATGTAATGTATAATGTAATTACAATGTAATTTAAAAAATTAAATATCTAAAAATAAATAGTTTAAAAAAATATTGTAAATCAGTATCAAAAAAATAAATATAACAATTAATACATTTAAAAATTGTCATTTACAAAACCTTTGAAATTCACTGAAAAAACCATAGGTTTCAGACACGTTATAGTTAGGAATTAGCATTTAAAAAACCTTTGAAATTCACTGAAAAAAGCATAGGTTTCAGACACGTTACAGTTAGGAATTAGCATTTAAAAAACCTTTGAAATTCACTGAAAAAACCATAGGTTTCAGGCACGTTATAGTTAGAAATTAGCATTTAAAAAACCTTAGAAATTCACTGAAAAAACCATAGGTTTTAGGGACAGTTATAGTTAGTTGGACATTGCACTCGTACAAAACCCGTGAAATTCCCCCGTTATAGTTAGTTCAGGTAACTATAACTCGCGCCCCGCAATGCACTGCTGATGACGTCACATATTACATCACTCATGACATGGTCAGTGACATCACTGATGACATCACTGATGACATCTCAAATGACATCACTGATGACATCACTGATGACATCATCCATAAGATAATTTGATGCATCTTCTCACACCCTAATATAACTTTTGATACACCCACTGTAAATTACAGACTGCCATTGTCAAAACCATAGACACTCCAACACCATTTACTATATACACACTCACTGATTCTTAGGTCTACACACACACATCTACTCACTCACCCGTACAATCACTCATACTTATAGTCACTCAGTACAGGACTATTATATGCACTCATACACCTATATAAACACTCACACACCGCCACTCATCCATAGAGGTACTCACACACCTAATCTGAGATGTAAGTTCTATGTTCAGATTGTTGTTATTAAGGGTCTGTGGTGCTTTTAATATTGAAATCTCACATGCCTTTGAAAAAGGAGAAATGTTCTCTGAAACGCGTCAGGCAAGAGGCAAGCAGTGAACTGGAAAAAAGCCTCAGACTAAAATGCTTGCTTTACTTTGAATAAATGTTGGAGTTCCAACTTATCTGCATGGAGTGCGGGCTCATTTGCAGGGCAAACTTTGGATGATTTATACACAGCAGGTCCAGCCGTGGAGTCGACGCACCACCCTGAAAAAGAGAAAGGGATTGTGTCTTGGAATTATGCCAGGAAATAAACGACAAGCAGGTATTTAAAAAGCAAAGTGAAAGCAGGACTTTCAGTCTGTGTTTCCCTGTTTAAAACTCATGCTTAATATAGAAACCCATTGGAGGGTAAGAACTATGCAAACACTACAAATACCGCAATGCCTTGGGAAAATAGCACACCGGAGGCTGGAGCACACCAGAGGCTCATTAAGTGAACAGAGCAGGAAGCGGTGACTCTGGTGCTTTTAATATTGAAATCTCACATGCCTTTGAAAAAGGAGAAATGTTCTCTGAAACGCATCAGGCAAGAGGCAAGCAGTGAACTGGAAAAAAGCCTCAGACTAAAATGCTTGCTTTACTTTGAATAAATGTTGGAGTTCCAACTTATCTGCATGGAGTGCGGGCTCATTTGCAGGGCAAACTTAGGATGATTTATACACGGCAGGTCCAGCCGTGGAGTCGACGCACCACCCTGAAAAAGAGAAAGGGATTGTGTCTTGGAATTATGCCAGGAAATAAACGACAAGCAGGTATTTAAAAAGCAAAGTGAAAGCAGGACTTTCAGTCTGTGTTTCCCTGTTTAAAACTCATGCTTAATATAGAAACCCATTGGAGGGTAAGAACTATGCAAACACTACAAATACCGCAATGCCTTGGGAAAATAGCACACCGGAGGCTGGAGCACACCAGAGGCTCATTAAGTGAATAGAGCAGGAAGCGGTGACTGTGGTGCTTTTAATATTGAAATCTCACATGCCTTTGAAAAAGGAGAAATGTTCTCTGAAACGCGTCAGGAAAGAGGCAATCAGTGAACTGGAAAAAAGCCTCAGACTAAAATGCTTGCTTTACTTTGAATAAATGTTGGAGTTCCAACTTATCTGCATGGAGTGCGGGCTCATTTGCAGGGCAAACTTTGGATGATTTATACACGGCAGGTCCAGCCGTGGAGTCGACGCACCTCCCTGAAAAAGAGAAAGGGATCGTGTCTTGGAATTATGCCAGGAAATAAACGACAAGCAGGTATTTAAAAAGCAAAGTGAAAGCAGGACTTTCAGTCTGTGTTTCCCTGTTTAAAACTCATGCTTAATATAGAAACCCATTGGAGGGTAAGAACTATGCAAACACTACAAATACCGCAATGCCTTGGGAAAATAGCACACCGGAGGCTGGAGCACACCAGAGGCTCATTAAGTGAACAGAGCAGGAAGCGGTGACTCTGGTGCTTTTAATATTGAAATCTCACATGCCTTTGAAAAAGGAGAAATGTTCTCTGAAATGCGTCAGGCAAGAGGCAAGCAGTAAACTGGAAAAAAGCCTCAGACTAAAATGCTTGCTTTACTTTGAATAAATGTTGGAGTTCCAACTTATCTGCATGGAGTGCGGGCTCATTTGCAGGGCAAACTTTGGATGATTTATACACGGCAGGTCCAGCCGTGGAGTCGACGCACCACCCTGAAAAAGAGAAGGGGATCGTGTCTTGGAATTATGCCAGGAAATAAACGACAAGCAGGTATTTAAAAAGCAAAGTGAAAGCAGGACTTTCAGTCTGCGTTTCCCTGTTTAAAACTCATGCTTAATATAGAAACCCATTGGAGGGTAAGAACTATGCAAACACTACAAATACCGCAATGCTTTGGGAAAATAGCACACCGGAGGCTGGAGCACACCAGAGGCTCATTAAGTGAACAGAGCAGGAAGCGGTGACTGTGGTGCTTTTAATATTGAAATCTCACATGCCTTTGAAAAAGGAGAAATGTTCTCTGAAACGCGTCAGGCAAGAGGCAAACAGTGAACTGGAAAAAAGCCTCAGACTAAAATGCTTGCTTTACTTTGAATAAATGTTGGGGATGTTATAGTTAGGCTAACATTTTACACACACAAACCCATAGAAATTCAGCAGTTATAGTTACCTGAGCTAACTATAACTTACGCCCCCACAGTGACTGCTTATGACCTCATATATTACATCACTCTTCAGATGGTCAGCGACATCACTTATGAGATTCCTGGTGACATCTCAAATGGCATCACTGATGACATCATCCAGTGAGTGTAAGTGTTTCGTAAAAGCTTCTGAGACTTAAAGCTATATACTAAACTACGGACTACCTAAGTTAAATTACTGTTCTTTTTGTACTACTAATGAGTGCTACTATTTCTAACATATATCATCTGAACTATAATCCCATTTTTAAAGCGGGTGTACTATTTATCAGTGAACTAGCCTCTACACTGACACATGTCCCCTGCTGGTGGATTTGTATGGTAGTGCTTTATGACAGTCTAAGCTGATCATTAAGACTTCACTCCACAGTGATGGGTGAGCATAGTTCTGTTTTATGACACACTGACCAGTTTCCTTAGACCTCTGTGCTTTGTGATTAATGATTTCTAGTTTTAGATTGCAATAAGTTCATCTGTTCGCTAAGACCTTTCTCTAGGTTGATGGCTCAGCATAGTAGACATTTACAGACTGACCTCTCTACTCACACCTATGTCCAGGATGAAGAATAAATTTACTTGTGGTTTGTGACACTGTGGTCTGTCCATTAAGACCTCTCTTATTGGTCAGTATGTTGTAGTGGTTTGTGTAAATTTGACATTTGCACTTAAACCTCTTTCCAGGTTTATAAATGGTGTTGTTGTGGTTTGCAATAGACTGTCCTATACGGTTAAATGTCTTACTTTGCTCATTAGTGTTGAGCGTAGTGGTTCAGAAGTGACAGGACTATGATCGAACAGAGATTGAATAATTGCCATGGAACAGGTAGTAGCACGAAACATGATAACCCACCCCAGAATAAAGAGGGCCGTGGGGAAATAACCAGGACAGTGACAACAGGCAACGCTATCACACAAGTCAAGCCTCCTGAGATAGCCAACAATAGAGAAGGGATACAAGGCAAAGATAGTTATGTTGAGAAAACACTACGGACACCAGTAGAATCCCCGCGTTCTTTAGTTCCCAACTATCCCAACTATCCCAATGGCAAATCAGGTAACGTGAGGCAGGCATCTAATTGTAGAAACGTAAGTTCTTCACAATTAATTAATAACAAGCACCCCAAATATCCAATTCGCATGAGAACCCCAGCTATTCCTGACTGCCTGGATTTACCACCAGCAGCTATGCCTTATTCAGTCTTTCTTGCTAATGTCCCAAGACTAAAGGCGCAGGAAAATGAATCCTGGGACTCTTTAAGAAACAAAGCATTGCACTGGCTCGGGGCTAAGTCAGGGTTAACCGAGATACTCTTCTTGGACCTTAAGATGGCGAGAAGAGTTAGTTGGCTGAGAAAAGATGGAAAAACATTACCGGGGGATTGTGTTGTCCCGTCATTTAAAACACCTAGACTAGTAGAAAGCATTCTTTGGAAAGTAGGAAACAATATTATTACATTGCAAGGCATTAATGTTCTACCTCTGGGTTATTTTTATCAGCCACCCCACCATATTGGTTCTAGAATGATCAGGGGAGATAGATCAGGGAATGATCATAATACTTTCAACGTGGTGGTAAAAAACAGATTCGATCCCCTATCTACGTTAGAGGAGATAGATTGGCTCAATATTAGGACAGGTAACATCACGCCCCAATGGAATAATAACATATGCCCTCCACTAGATACAACTGGCAACAATTTGAAAGCTGCTTTGAAGCTAGAAAATGAACCTTCAACTGTTTATGTAGGTGAGCCACTTGGAAACATCATCAAAGGGCCATTTAGTGAAGTGAGTAATATGGGGGAGTACCATCCAAGTATACGGCAGACGCCAGAAGTTATCCCACTAGGTATCCTAGTAGACAGCTCCTCATGTGAGTTGGGTGTGATACTTGACTCAACATACCCTAACCGAGAATAGCTTGAAAGGCTAGAGGTCGACGAAGACAAGATGGAGAATGTTTCTGTATTATTTTGGAACATTGCCGGTCTCCATTCAAAGCTCACGAACCCAGTATGGTTAGAGTTCATCAAAAAGTTTAACATACTATGTCTCCAGGAAACTTGGATGATAGACGAAACCCATATTAATGGATACATGATGTTTCATACACCTGCTGTCCCTGTCATACATGGGAGATCTAAGGGGGGTTTATGTATTTACATTTCAAATCAACTGAGTGTTAACAAGATAGCCCTGATAACCACCGATAATTATTATCAAATCGTGACCATGTATGTAGACAAACATTGTTGTTATGCATTGATAAACTTTTATAATAACGCTGAAAGGGACCAAATTGCCAACGTTTTATAAATATTGATTAGGGATTTGCATAAGTTACAGTGTGGGAACGTAAGAGAAGTGGTTGTTGTTTGGGGGGTGATTTTAATATTGGCTTATGTCCATTAAGCGGAGGGAGAAAATGCAGATTTCATTTAGAGAACAATGACGAGTGTTCTCACTTTCCCCATTCAACATATGGGGAACTTTTAAACGAGATTTTATTCTCTTTCGATTTAGGTTTTGCAAACAATCTTTGTTTCCCTCCAGTCCCTTTTACCAAGACATTTAACGGAAGAGGCACAAATTCAATTATAGATTATATAATACTACCAAATAGATGTGCCACAAGACTCACAAACTTCAGAACGCATACGATCGCCGTAAGCGACCATTTCCCATTGAGTATAATTCTAACTTGTCCCAACAAACTGCGAAATCCCAAGTATAATACAGTATCCACGGTTAAAAATATATCTGTGGGCAAAACTAATGGTTATTCCTTACAGTGGGGGAAGATAGATTCAACAGAGTTTTTTTCTCCAAAGTATATAAATTTAAAAGGAGAATAGTATCCCTGATAATATATACATATTACAGGGACTAACGACTACAGTCAATTATCCCATTTGCCATTGATCTTTCCTTTTCCCTAGAAGAGGTAACACGCGCAATAACTGAGAGCAAGGGAGGCAAGGCACCGGGCCCTGATGGTGTCCCGGTTGACCTTTTTAAATCTAATCGGCTCTTATGGGGCCCACTTTTAACGCAGGTTTTGGCTGCCTGCTGTTCCACTGGGTTCATTGAGACGTGGTCAGAATATATTCTGGTACCTATTTTTAAAAAGGGTGATCGGCAGGATCCAGCACGCTACCGACCGATATCTTTGCTGGATTCACTAGTAAAGATAGCGGGACGGATTGTGCTTAATCGGCTGCAAGACTGGGCAGAAGATAATCATGTGCTTTCAGATGTACAATTTGGGTTTCGCCAGGGTTTGGGTACACTTGAACAAGGTTTGAACCTTAATATTCTGATAGGGAAGTACACGCGGTCCAAAGAAGGTACATTATACCTTGCCTTTGTAGATCTTTCGGCAGCTTTCGACTGCGTGATACATAACAAATTATGGGAGACTTTAGCTACTATGGGGGTGTAGACGTCACTGATTCAATTTTTAAGACAATTGTACTGTAACGCCAAAGCAACAGTCCACTATGGACTTAAGGGAGATAGCACTGCACCGTTCGACGTGGAGAGTGGGGTTAGACAGGGATGCGTCCTGGCACCGTTTTTATTTACACTCTATACCAACGGTCGGGAACATGCATTGATAGAGGAGTGCCAGGACCTGCCACAAATAAATAAACGTCCCATACCCGCCTTCTTGTATGCGGACGATGCAGTGCTGATGGCCCGCACTCAATTAGGACTCCAAAGGGTACTCACTAGTTACACCAAGTACATGGAGAAGCTGGGTCTACGCGTTAATATTACTAAAACTTTTATAATAAAGTGTGGTAAAAATAGCTCTAGGTGCAGGGGCATTTTTATTGGTAATAACAAGGTGGAACCTACTATAACATTTCCTTATTTAGGTATTTTATTTGATAATAAGGGGACATGGTACCAGGCAGTAAAAAACGAGAGTCTGCTTTTTATGAACTTTAGAAAAAACAGAACAGGTAGTAGGGGAAATCTGCGCAGGGAAGTGATTAAAGTAACTAGAAATATATCCTATTAAATGCTGCTGCTCAAGGGTACCATACAAGGACCACCCCACGTTGTAAGCTGTAGACAAGGGTCCACTCAAAATACAAGATAAACAATTGGCTGCCCGAGCAAACAGCACACAAATCGAAGCAAAAATAAAGTCCAAATTCCAATCCTGGGTATGTTCTTCTTGATTTTATTCCAAGTCTGCAATGTATTCTTGATTCTATTACAAGTTTGCAACGTATCTTTCCATCTCCTTAACAGAGTAGGTTCAAGCCACAGACCATGCCAACACGTGTTTCGTCCATCCGGCTGTAAGCCATGGTCTTCATCAGGGCTAGAACAGAGAGATTTAACCTAATTACAATGCTACACTCTGTAATATACATATCGGATAAGTTACATCCTTCACCCATGTGGAGTATACCACTAGTGTGTCTGACATGAGAATAGATAGTGCAAACCAGATTATAGAAAGGCGAGGCAACTTTCTACTTCTTTAGAAGTTTCCGGAAGTAACCAAATATCAATAGAATAGAAACCACAGAAAAACCCACCATTATAGTGGAACAGTGTGCTCAAAAGCTAAGGTGATAAAGTATGCTAATATTCCTTATAACCCAGAGGAAAAAGATAAACACCCTAGTGTATAATGAACATTCTGTGTAAGTGCTAATACACTTACCAAGAAAACAAGAGTTCAAAAAGGTTACCTTAAAAGTTCCTGGAAAATCAAGAACACACCAACCTGGTATTTCAAACATTTAACACAATATAGTATCAGGTCAAATCCATTGACCCCTATTATAAATCCAAGTAGTGGCTAGGTCATGATATCTTGTTGACCATCACTATAGCCATTATGCATTAGTGCATGAAGTTAATTAATTTACGAAAGAATAATCGAATAAAATATAGTCCATACCTAAAATCCGAACACGTATCCCCTCATCTGTCAAATGCACGTATTTCCAATATTAATAATATCAATTCAAAAGTGGTCACAATCAGCCGCTCAGAGACAAAATAAAACAAAAACCGCTCTCAAAATTCTATCATGATAGAAGCCTTAAAATACAATCTCCAATGATAATTCGGAGGAGAACAAAATGTAACATTGGGTAAAAATATGCACTCATATGAATAAAGCCTATCGTCCAGGGCATTTAAGTTAATTAATGTACATCGCACTTATGCTGCATCCCTAGTTGGGGCAAGTATATTAATCTCACTAGGATATTAAAAGACACAATATGACACATGAAACTACCGCGTATTAGTAAACGACAAAAAATCCTCAAGCATATTGGTCACATTAGGGTTTTCGAAGGCAATATACATAAGTAGCGGTTAACCACCCACATGTTTAGAAGCAAATAGAATGTCAGGGTAAACGGCAGGGCACTAAAGCTAATCTCCATATGTATCATTAAGCCAGCACATACCTCAATGTCGAGGCCCGAGGCACGCTGGTAAATATCACAGTATGACATATAAAAAAGTACCGCGTTTAGTAAGCGACAAAAGTATCCTCAAGTATATTGGTCACATTAAGATTTTCAAGGACAATATGCATATGTGACGATAAATTACCCGCATGTTTAAAGGCAACAGAATATCAAGGAAAAACGGGAGGGCACTGCTCCTCCTTTGGGAAAAAGAACTCATAGGGAACTCTATGCGCCTCATAAATCTACTCATAGAAAATGCTGAAAGAAAGGTACTTAAGGCTGCTGAAGAGGCAGATATACTAGAAAAAGAAATAACTGATATGAAACTCCCAGAGGTCGCTAAAATGAACTATGTGATCTTGGAGGAAATACTCAACAAATTCGAGGAGGAGATCAAAGAGAAAAAAGCTCGCAAACTAAAGCAGGACGAAATAGACTACCGTAATGGTAGAGTCTTTACGTTTGCCAAGAAGTTTGACAATTTGGTCAAACAAGACTTACAAATGGGCAGCAGTAGATCTTCCTTACTCAGTGCAGTTAGCACTGCTTCTTCTAGTAATATATCAGTGACAGGAGAGGAGGGAGTAGTAGAGGGAGCCTCCAATGCAATAATGGGTAACAGTTTTTTATGCGAGGTCCAACGCATTCGCATTGGCAACAAGGAGATCAACAACAGACAGAGAGAGGACATGCGAGGAAGACCAAGAGAGGGAGTAGGGGTAGAGGCAAACCCAGAAGTGAGAGACAGGGTGAACACCCGCTCTTGGAGTAGGGCCAAACAATAGAGAAAGAGCCAAATAAGATCCAGGTTATTAACCTGTCTAATACTACACTCTCGGCTGATATGATATCTGTCCTTAGTAAAGGAATGAGCTTTTGTCCGACTTCACACTGTGACATGACTGATGTTAAAATTGATCTATACAAGTTCATTGGGAATTTGAAACTTAAAAATGTTTTTGCTTCAGTACGCTGGTCAATAAACAACATTCATCTGATGTGATTACTGGTGATTTATCGATCCAAGACATTAGAGATACGACCTTACTTTTGTCAATTACAGAGGATGAGCAGGACCCCATTAATATGCATAGGGTCTTGCAAGATTTGGAATGTATAACTGACTTAAGTGAGGACAGTGGCCTCAAGCCTAAATCCAAATGGGTACCACATCTCACTATTGGCAATAACATCGATGCTTTCTACAAAGTAGTCACTAAAGAGCTTGATAAATATGAGAATTCAATGTACCACCGTAAACGCTGGCCCCATGTTGACAACCTTACACCTAATGAAAGATCAGCACTTAAACATCTGATGGCTAATGACGCAATCATTATAAGGGAAGCAGACAAAGGGGGCAACATTGTGGTTATGGAAAGGGACTTCTATGAGGAAGAAATCATGAGTCAACTTAACAATGCCCTCTGGTATAAAAAGCTGCCTAATAACCCAGTCTGTGGTATTATGAAAGTGATTAATGAACAGCTTAAGAAATGGAACACTAAGGGTCTGCTTAATGATGATGAATACAGATATTTGCTAATAGATAAACCCAGGTACCCATGTCTGTATTCTGTACCGAAGATTCACAAGAATGCCACTGCCCCCCAGGGTAGGCCGATTGTGTCCGGTATAGGCGGCCCAACTGAGAGAATCTCTGAGTTTGTGGACACGTACTTACAACCATTCGTCAATAATCTACCTTCCACAATCAGAGACACTAAACACATCTTGAATATAGTCACTGACATAGTATGGGATGATTCTATGATTTTGGTAACATTGGACGTGGTGTCTCTATACACCAACATTTTACACCAGCAAGGAATGTCAGCATTGCGACATTACCTGTATAAGAGATCTGTGGAACTCTTGGAGCATTCAGAAATGATCATAACCATGCCACAAATGATACTTGAGCACAATGTGTTTCTGTTTGGTGGAGACTGGTATCAGCAGACGTGCAGTACTGCGATGGGTTCCAGATTTGCGCCGTCCTTTGCCTGCCTCTTTATGGGGTGGTTCGAGGCGGCGCACATCTGGGGCCCATCGGGGGCCATTTGGCAGGATTGTATTATGTATTTTGGTCGATACATAGACAATTGCCTCCTGATTTGGACCGGAAATGAGAGTGAATTACATGAGTTTTTCAAGTACCTTAACGACAATACATACAATATGAAATTCACTATGTCCTACAGTGTTGAAAAAATTGTTTTTTGGGATGTGGAACTGTTCATTGAAAATAACAGCATTAACTGTAAGATGTTTAGAAAAGAGACAGCCTGCAATTCCCTATTACACGCAACTAGTGCCCACCCCAGAGTACAGATCAACTCAATACCCTTTGGGGAATTCTATAGGGCACGAAGGAACTGCAGTAAAGATTCAGACTTTTTCAATGTACTTCTGATATTGAACGAAGATTTTTGGACAGGGGCTATGATGAGAAAGTAATAGACAAAGCAAAGAAAAGAGCTCATGAGTTAAAGAGAAATGAGACTCTTAAACCCCGAGCGAAAACTGTAACGGGGCCTGCAGAACCAGTGAGAATGATCACAAACTATCATCCATGGTCACATAAAGTTTTCAATATTTTGAAACATCACTGGCATCTGCTAACGACTGACTCTGAATTAAATAAGCACATAACCAAGTATCCCGGTGTAACATACCGGAAAGGGAGAACAATTCGTAATATGGTTAGCCCTAGTTACCCAAATAGAAACAAGGGTAACATGACGTGGCTACATAAACATAACTTGGGATTCCATAAATGTGGAAATTGTAGTATGTGTAAATTTGCCCTGACTGGAAAATGTGACTTTCAATATAATGGCTCAAGGAAATACTATATAATCAGCATATAGATTGCAACACGAAGTTTGTGATCTATATTATAGTATGTAAGTGCGCTAAGATTTACGTGGGAAGCACCATTAGAAATCTAAGGGTACGCATCTCCGAACATTTTAGGGCATTGAAAAACCTGGATGAGAGATACCCCATTGTGCATCATGCATTAGAATGTACAGAACAACGCCAACAACTGTCATTTAAATTCCACGGTTTGGAAACTGTACCTATAGACTGTAGGGGTGGCAATCGTGAATTGACACTGCGGCAGGCTGAGGCACGTTGGATCCTCAAATTGCACGCAGTAGAACTGGGAATCAATTTTGATAATGAATTACACTATTTCCTAGGCATTTGATTTATTGATTCTTCAGCTGTCTGAGAGATTATCAAATCATGTATGCTCGCATGTCCTTTATTTTTATTTTTATTTTTATGTAGCATGTATTTATGATGTACAAAGTGCAAGTGATTGTTCATGTGCTGCTGATTTATAGTGTTAAGCTATTGGATCTTTGCAGATGTTATAATTATTTAATCTGTGGGAAACATTTAAGAAATGGGAAAGTAAAATGGTCTGTATAGGAATGCTGTTACCAGCCAAACAGGCATCATGAATTAAGATGCGACGTCCCATGACTAATTCTACTTTTAACAGATCTTTATCACTTCTTTAAAAAAAATGCTTTCTTTGTCTACACGTACTAATGCACTCTCTATACTATTTATCTAAGATATTTAACAAACACACTCTAATAAGGGGTAATACACTGACTCTCAATACATTGGGTTGCTCTTAATGGACTATTTCTTGATTTATACATTAGGGCAAACGGTACACATGTACTTAAAATTCATCTTAGGAGGTTGGAGATAACTTTTGGGATGTAGTGGTGGTAAATGAGGGAAATACATCGGGCACTAAGGACGCCTTTTTCACCGATATTCAGGTTCTTTCTTATTTGGTCTTTGTAATTATCGGCTCGATACTGAACGCTATATGAGGGGACCATATCGGGCATGGCTGATGTGTCTGTGCGGGAAGTTGCAAGGTCCCTCGGGATCTGTAGTCATACTGTTGGACTCTTATTACTCTCTTTCACCGATATTTACGTTCTTTCTTATTTGGTTTTTGTAACTATCGGTTTGATACTGAGTGCGATATGAGGGGACTGTATCGGGCATGGCTGATGTGTCTGTGCGGGAAGTTACGAGGTCCCCCGGTGAGCTGTAGTCATATTGGTTGGACTATTATTACTATTTGGAGGCCCAATATAACGACCTTCGCTTTAAAGTTTACACCATAATATTTCTTAAATAGAAGTTTAATAAAGGTCACCTATGGAACATAGATCTTCTTTATTGCCGACAAGAGCATAACGCAACACCTTACTTTAACAAAACACAGGACTCTTATATCTAATACACTAGCCTAAGATGGCGCTGGTGTTTGGACGTAGATCAAGCCTCTTATTACGATATGTGGTCCCTCCTCTATCTCTCTAGTGAGAGGGTATATATTCAGTTACATCAATATGGCGCCCGCTCAGCACGCCGAAACGCTACACGAGGACCTTTTGCCGCATAGGCATTATGCCAGCTACAGGTAATTGACTTCAGTACGTAGTGGTGGATTCCTGCCTGTTTAACTTTTAGCTATCTACTGTTCAGTTATCTGGTTATATGTAAGGAGAGTAGAATAGATTTTATTGCTTATATAGAGTCAATAAATGGGGCGTGATACTTACCAGCGTGCCTCGAGCAATGTTACTGAGGTACGTGCTGGCTTAGGGTGCATACGGAGACTAGCTTAAGTGCCCTCCCGTTTTTCCTTGATATTCTGTTGCCTTTAAACATGCGGGTAATTTATCTTCACATGTGCATATTGTCCTTGAAAATCTTAATGTGACCAATATACTTAAGGATACTTTTGTCGCTCACTAAACGCGGTACTTTTTTATATGTCACACTGTGATATTTACCAGCGTGACTCGGGCCTCGACATTGAGGTATGTGCTGGCTTAACGATGCATATGGAGATTAGCTTTAGTGCCCTCCCATTTACCCTGACATTCTATTTGCTTCTAAACATGTGGGTGGTTAACCGCTACTTATGTATATTGCCTTCGAAAACCCTAATGTGACCAATATGCTTGAGGATTTTTTGTCGTTTACTAATACGTGGTAGTTTCATGTGTCATATTGTGTCTTTTAATATCCTAGTGAGATTAATATACTTGCCCCAACTAGGGATGCAGCATAAGTGCGATGTACATTAATTTACTTAAATGCCCTGGACGATAGGCTTTATTCATATGAGTGCATATTTTTACCCAATGTTACATTTTGTTCTCCTCCGAATTATCATTGGAGATTGTATTTTAAGGCTTCTATCATGATAGAATTTTGAGAGCGGTTTTTGTTTTATTTTGTCTCTTCTCTGATTATAGGATGAGTGGCTGATTGTGACCACTTTTGAATTGATATTATTAATATTGGAAATACGTGCATTTGACAGATGAGGGGATACGTGTTCGGATTTTAGGTATGGACTATATTTTATTCAATTATTCTTTCGTAAATTAATTAACTTCATGCACTAATGCATAATGGCTATAGTGATGGTCAACAAGATATCATGACCTAGCCATTACTTGGATTTATAATAGGGGTCAATGGATTTGACCTGATACTATATTGTGTTAAATGTTTGAAATACCAGGTTGGTGTGTTCTTGATTTTCCAGGAACTTTTAAGGAAACCTTTTTGACTTCAATTTGAAATTTGAGATGCTCTTGAACTCTTGTTTTCTCGGTAATTGTATTAGCACTTACACAGAATGTTCATTATACACTAGGGTGTTTATCTTTTTCCTCTGGGTTATAAGGAATATTAGCATACTTTATCACCTTAGCTTCTGAGTACACTGTTCCACTATAATGGTGGGTTTTTCTGTGGTTTCTATTCTATTGATATTTGGTTACTTCCGGAAACTTCTAAAGAAGTAGAAAGTTGCCTCGCCTTTCTATAATCTGGTTTGCACTATCTATTCTCATGTCAGACACACTAGTGGTATACTCCACATGGGTGAAGGATGTAACTTATCCCATATGTATATTGCAGAGTGTAGCATTGTAATTAGGTTAAATCTCTCTGTTCTAGCCCTGATGAAGTCCATGGCTTACAGCCGGATGGACGAAACATGTGTTGGCCTGGTCTGTGGCTTTGAACCTACTCAGTTAAGGAGATGGAAAGATACGTTGCAAACTTGGAATAGAATCAAGAATACATTGCAGACTTGGAATAAAATCAAGAAGAACATACCCAGGATTGGAATTTGGGCTTTATTTTTGCTTCGATTTGTGTGCTGTTTGCTCGGGCAGCCAATTGTTTATCTGCTTTTTATGAAAGCTACTGTGGCCCTGGCCAATTTCGCACAAAAGTTGGGTAGAAAACCACCAGTGGAACTTTTACAAATTTACAAGGCAAAATGCACTAGCATAGCAATGTATGGCACGGGTGTGTGGGGCTACCGTGATATTAAACCTATTCAACATGTGGAGAATGCCTTTTTAAAATATCTCCTGGCGGTTCCAGATAGCACCTCCACCTACGTATGCCACTCAGAACTAGGATTGCCCTACATTTCAGATATAATCAAAATCCAACCAGTTCTGTTGTGGCACAGGATCTGGACTTCCCCAAAAACCACTTTTAATTGTGATATATTAAAAGACAGCCTTATGTTAGATCGGGCTCTGGAGATTCCTTGGCTGAATTATATTTTTAAAAAATTGAATGATCTGGGCCACTCTGAATATTTTAATAATGCTGGAATTTTACATTCTGTTACCAGAAAGCACCTTAAAAAATGCTGTTTGACACATATGGAGGCAAATAGATTTGCCACAGAGGCAGCCAATTCGTCAGTACAATCTAATCAACTTATGCTCACTACTTATGGTACACAGCCGTACCTAAACTTTGCATTAAGTGGGTATGACCGATTTGTTTTAACCCGTTTTAGATTCGGACTTTTTCATCGCTTGATAAGCTTTCCTGAATCAAACGATTGGTCCCCAACATTAAGTAGCTGCCAATGTGATAAACAATCTCAGCAAACCACCATGCATGTGGTTTTATTTTGTAAATTTTATGTAACGCAAAGAAAAAGATGGATTTTACCTGTTTTAAAACTCTTAGGATTAAGACAATGCAGGCCAGCGTTCATAGCACTGCAATTTTTAGAAAATGAATGTTTTTCAAAGTCAATAGCATCTTTTTAGAAAAGAATCCTTAACTACAGGAAAGGAATCATTTTATGAAATTTACTGGAGATGACAAAATTAATTTGTAAATTATTGTTGGACTTAAATAATGTATCTTCGAGTAATTTGTCCTTAAAAGGTATTCGGTGCACTTTTTTACTATGTAATATTGATGTTTTAAGCAGTTTGCTTTTATGATTTTCTGTACAAAAAATCGAATAAAGCTGGCATTGAATTGAATTGAATTGAATTGACAGGACTAGCCACTGACAACAGTCTCTTAGGTAATAAGTGAGTGTAGTAGTTGATAAGGTTACAGTGAGATCTGTGCTGTACGTCTCTCACCTGTGTCGTCTTCTTATTTTAAAAAATGTAGGTGGTATTTTATGAAGTATATTGAAGTTTACTTTTCTGGATCATGTCATCAGTGCAAGTTATTTGAGATGTCATCAGTGATGTTATTTGCCATGTCATGAGTGATGTAATACGTGAGGCCATAAGCACTACTGAATTTCTATGGTTTTGTATGTGTAAAATTTGGCCTAACTATAAGGTCCCTGCAACCTTTGGTTTTTCAGTGAATATCTAAGGTTTTTAAATTCTAGTTCCTAACTATAACATCTCTGTAACCATTGTTTTTTCCAGTGAATTTCTATGGTTTTGTAATGCTATTTAAGTATAATGTCCCTGTAATCTTTTTTTTTGTGAATTTCACCTTTTTTTAATTTAAATTATACTGCAACTTCACCTATAGGTTTATGAATGCATTTTATTTACACATTTATTCTTATTATACATTTTAATGGGGGCAATTAACAAATCAACGTGACAAAACTTATGTAAACTTTCTGTAAATGCAATACAGCATCTCTTTCTCTTTTTTGTATTCATTTTATGGATCCGTGGATCTGCTGTAATGCCACTACGAAATATTATCCTCCTTGATCAACCCTTATCAAGCTGGCTTCCTCAAATGCACGCTCTTCAATTATAATATTAGATCACTGAGTCACATCTTACAAATTGCCAAAGCTACAATTTCCTCAATGGTAGCGATAGCATTCAAAACTGAAAAAGCTTTCAACAAAGTTGCACGGCCCTTCTTGAAAACCACAATGTCTTGCATTAATCTGGGTGAGTCGTTTATAAAGATGGTGATTAACTCATGTTCAAATCCCAGTGCTAAAGATAAGACTTACGGTGTCCGGTCTGACTCTTTCCCACTCAAATAATGCTCTAGACAGGGTGTATCTTCTGTCCCCTGTCCCTATTCCTCTTAGCCATTGACCCACTATTAATGTCTTTAAATGAACGGAACAACTCAATATTTTTCCTTTTGTTGTACCTTCTTTATTTTTCCACCATGCAGCTAGTCAACGCAGACTTAGGTGCCTCACTTGTCTGCTTAATAAGTATTTACTAGCTTTTGCACGATATGTAATATTATAATATGTAATATCAGAGCAGTTGTACTATTGATAATGTACTTAGTCCACGTATGCATATCAACCGCTTGTTTTGTACTAACATTTCTAATACAATCTCTTGGAATCTAATATTAACTTGGGTCTCTGGGGCTGAAGGACTGTTTGCAATGCATTTAATTGAACTGTCATTCCTACATTTCCTTCATCAATAGATTTGATAATGATGTGCTGCTCATCGCCCGGATGAATATTGTTGTTGTGTAGTGTTTGTCTTTGTCATACCTTTCCCCAACTACCCATTCCCATCCATTTATCAACCCCCTAACCCTTTTCCCCCAGGCTGTGTGATATATATTAAGGTGTGACTTATGAACTTACACCATGAATGGATCATACTCTTGGTGGGACATATGTGGTGAAAGTGACACCAACTCACTGTGGAATCTTCCCATCCCTGAGCAATAGCCCACGCCAGCCCCACTTACTCACTCATGCATAAAAGGGATACATAGTCATATATAACATAATTAGTCAACATCATCATTCAGGCCTGGTGTTGCTTAAATGCTTAATCTTCTCCTGTCCTGAGTCCACTCCTCCTGAATTGAGGATTTTGTAAGTTTAGTTTTATTTGTTTTATTAAATTAGATACTAGCTGCCCATTGCTCAGAAGTTACTGCTTTAATATCAGTTCTTCTCTGTGTGATGGTGGTAATCTGGTCTCAGTCTTTGATAAATTATGATATAAATAACCCACTAACACTGTGTTTTCTTTCAATCCAGTTGCCTGTGATGGATAATCCTTCTGATTAATCCTACAATTGGAGTTTACTTAGGTGGGAGTGGGACTTGACTTGTGATGCCGTCGCTGTTAGAGTGCTAGCTTGGGAGTACTACCACCACCTTTGAGAAGGTACCAGTATGTGACTGTTTAGAGGGCAGTTTTTTGTCAAATAAAAAAAGGCGGTGCTAAAAGCAGTACAAAGACAAAAGACACATGAAGAAACAATTTCCATTTTCTTTTGACAAATAAAGCCCACCACCTCCACACAAAACAGGCCCACCCCTCTCCGCAAACAAATATATAAATGACACCAAACAATGTCCAAAGTAAGTCCAACAAACAAAGTCCTCCTTGCCCTACCTGCCCTTCCCAATTCACACCCTCTACACCCACAACAAAAGTCCCTCCCACCAAAGAAAATATATCCAACACAATTAATAGTATGCTTGTTGTGCAACTTTAATGGAGGCATGCTACTGTCAGGTTTGCTACTCTCTGCAGTCTGCAGCTGGGGTAGTTGTAATGGACAATTTATTATCTTATTTTAATTCCAGTGACCATGCTCTTCTCCAACTGCCTTTCAATTCTGTCCTGACTCCAAAGAGGCAAATGGAAAAATTGATCTACTGCAGTATAGGGAATGGAACAGGATAAATATTTTATCTGCACATTCGTCACAGAGTATCCCATCCTCCAAATTCTAAATCAGGCACCTAGTCCCACTTTACTCCCTTGCCTCGATCCTCCACCACAAATTATTTTCAACAAATACCTTCACTTGGCAATAAGAAAAGTTACTCTACTGCAAGGTAAGTTAGAGGGATTAAGCTGGGCAGAGGTTTTGCTATAGAATAGTGGGGTGTCACTGATCATCATGTGCTACTGCTAAGGTTTTGCTTAGTCAGTCACTGTAGTTGATGAATGACGGCAGGGAAAAATTTGAACAGGTGTAATCTGTCATGGAAGCCATAAAATAAATATTCATAAATGACTCAGCCAGAAAAATGTCGCACATGCAAGAATTGATTTTAAATTGTTTGGTAGGCTGGGACAGAACTTAGGAAAGAATAATGAGGTGAAGTACTAATAGGAGGGGACTGAGTGGGCACTGGGAAACACACCTTATTTTCACTCTGTAATGCATTAAAAACTTCATAATGCTGCATTAACTGAAGTAGACGCACACTGCACAGCCAACACTGCAGGGCCGAATTGAACCATGCTGCAGTTAGGTCACGCATGGAAAAATGCCATGGGCAGTGAGATGATGAACGATGAAAGGTTGGATATCTGCCTCGCCCAACAAATTCAGTATACTTAGTATGTCATTAAGCAAGAAATGTGACTTATCACCACTCTTCCCTGCCACCACTGGCACTCCTACCCCTTCAACCTCCTGGGCCTTCTCTGTCACACCGGCGCTGCCACTGGTCCCAGCACTGGTAGTCTGTGTGGCTAGAAATTAAATTACCCATATTAGTTACAAGATTTGCCTCCAAAGTAATTATAATTCTTTTTTTAACAAAGTACAACAGTAATACCTCACTACAGCTTCGTTAGCAGTATCTTCTATCAAAACTATCCCTTTAGGAGGTTTGTTGGTTGACATGTTAGAAATGCCAGATAGTCAAGCCAACCCAAAAACTTTTTTCTCATAATGGAGGGACAGAGCTATGATGGGTCTTGGTTGGCAAAGCAATGCTGCACTGTCATGGAAACTGCTGATATACTGCATAAATGAATACCACAACATTGGGGGCTGTCCATGACCATAGCCACTCTCTCGTTTTGACTGTTTGAGAATGAGCAAGAAAGCCTTCTCAACAAACAAATGCAGTGAACAATAGCTTACTCAGGCCTGCAATCTTCACAGTACTGAAAATCATTTCTCTAAGTCTCACAGTACCACCCGACATATAAGGGGAGAGGGAAAGCTACGGAAACATGAAATATAGAAAAAAAGGGTAAAGCAGAGATAACAAGAATTTAACAAACATTAGATAGAGGTGATAAAAAAGGAGACAGTATGAAAAAATAAGCAAAGACAAATTTATTCTTCTAGTGTCAAGAGGTAAAAGTTAGTGAAATAATAACAGGACTTACTGGGGATAGCAGAACCATCTTCCAACTGCCAACCCTGGTGGCACCCCTTCACACTGTCCCTGATGATAACCTCTTGCCCTTGTGTCCTTTTGTAAGAAATAAAGAAGAATTAAAAAAAGATTAGTGGTACAGTTAATCTCTAAAATATATTTTGACAGGTAGACACAGTAGCATTGTACTTTTTTTTTAATTAGATAGCCTATTGCCCTATTCCTTATTTCCTAAACAAAAGCCCTGTTCCTAATTTGCAAAACCTAAACAACAGCTTGAACTACTAATGCATTACAGCAAATGATCTTTGGTTCTCCACCCCCCTTGATGGGCCAAATCGGTCTCCCTCTAAAATGCATACTACGCATCACTGGAGGATTGGGAGTGTATAAGCCACATAAAAAAAACACAGAGAACGCTAACTCCCTGATATACTACTATCTTAGTGACAGATTGAGGAGTCTGCATCACTTCCTAAAAAATCAGCCCAAGCAAGCGCTGAGTAGGTAGCGCCAAGAACCTGGCTAGCTGAAGTTGGATCAGATATTATTCATAACGTAAACTTAACTAACCTCTGAGTGTGAGCAGCATGCTAGATGAAAAAATATATTAGCATTTTAAAAAACAAAAAATAATTATTCACCGAGCCCCGCAGGCTCGACACCCAGAAGGTTGAGCAGGTTCTGTTCCTTATTGATTAGGTCTGCCCAGTGGTGCATCAGCTGATGTGTGGTGTACTGCACCCCTGTACTGTGGCGCGTCTACCAGTGCACTCTCACCCACAGTAGCCAACCGCCTGCAGGGTGTACCCTCTCCCAGGCCTGTCACCTGTTGCCAGTATGGAGGGGAGGTGGAGCTGGACACAACAAAATAGGGCAGGGCTGCACCCCTGTGTGGCGCCGGTGCCCACATGGTGTGCGACTTGTGGCACTGGTGCTGGCACTTTTGCTTGTTCTGATATGGGGCTAGGTGAAAAAAAAAAGTAGGACAATACAAAGCGGATTGGAAGAACTGAAGGAAGTGGAATACAAGGAAAGGGAAAACAAAAAAAAGTACGAAAAGTCACCAAAAGTAAAAAAAAAGACAAAAATGTAAAATACACAAACAGAAAGATATGGATATAAAATAAGTAAATCAGGGGTGGATGAGTGAGATGGGAGAGAATGCACAGATTAAAGCAGATCAAAAATAAGCCCAGCACCATACACAGAACAACAGAGAAAGCAGGTAAACAAAATGGCCGCACCCATGCACACCGTGTGTTGCCATTCGCATTGATTTTCAAGTGAAATGTGCTACCGACATGAAAAAAACTGTGCAAAGAGCCAGACAAGTATTTTCCATCCATTCCCAGAGTTCTGCTGAACCTCACTGAGTTTTTTGGCAACTCCACGGACTTCAGAGGAGCAAAACTCTGAGAGTTCTGTCCAGGCCTATTAATTGCACATGTAAACATGTGTGTGTTACGTGTGTTTATTTTTTCTATCCATTTATCTAATATATATATAAATATCTTCCAGAAATCTCTTGGCAAAAGAGAAGAAGTGGGCACTCCAGACAAGGTATTGATTTTCAATGCTTTATTGTAGCGTGTCCATTCTGATGAGTTTCAGCTGGTCCCAGGCTTTCTCAAAGTTACACTGGCCTGTGGCCCAAGCAAGTTTTAAAGGAACAGCGAATCATGGATATGGAAAACATACCTCTATGTTCATTCTATATGTCTTCATCTATTAACCATGATATTTGCAGAACACATTAATTATTTCAATTACAGTATATGTTTTTTTTAAATTTACAATTTTACTATTTTTGTGTTTTAAAAAAAAAACTAATTTACAAAGAGAGAATCTTAGTCTCTTGTCCATGTAAAATTCATTGTGCATGGTACTTAGACATGGGCGATCAGAGGTTAGTCAAGCAAAGCAGAGTCTCGGGCCAATGTCCATATTTAGTATTAATCAAATAAATTCATCTGATGATATAAGATCTTCTAGATACCCCTTGGAGGCAGCTTAATTGCATATAATCCCTCCATCTTCCTCCAACCTTTAGACCTTTATATTATACAAATGGATAAATAAGAATAAATAGGAATCATTATGAATACATATATAAATACATATCTAATCAATCGTCTTAAGGCACATCTAACACCAAGGTATAAAAACATGTATAAATAAATATCTTCAATACTAAATATATTCTACTATATAGAAAACGTTCTTTTAGTATAAAGACATGAATACTCATTATATACATTGAATTGTGACTGAAAAATATACATTCATCATAAATATCCATAACAATTATCAATAAATAAGTCTATATCAGGTGGGGGAGGGTATATACAGGGAGGGATTTGATAACAATCCCGAAGCAAGTATTGAGGTCCATCATACTTTTTATAGGAAGGCACCTTTAGTTCAAGCCCACAGAAAGAAAACACCTTACTGACAGCAATCAGCCCAGATGATCTTCCAGCTCCTCATCCTTATTAATCCCAGCGGGGAATTTAGTATGAAGGTCTAGGATATATCTGGACTCTAGGCGTCTGAGATTCAGCACCCTATTACCTCCTCTTGCATTCTCTCTATCTAGCACAAAATAATTTAATAATCCTGGATCACTTTCGTGTTGGTCATAAAAATGTCTTGCCACTGAGTAGGTAAAATCATGATTTCTAATCGCTCGCTGGTGTTCCAATATGCACTTCTTCAGTGGGAAGATAGTGCTGCGTACATACATTAGGGGACAAGGGAAGGACAACACATATATGCAGTGATCTGTATTACAGTTGTAGAACCCATTCACCCTTCTTTTTTGTCCATCTGAGGACTGAAACACCGAAACATTTGTAACCATTATACATGATTTGCAGTGATTGCATTTAAAGAATCCCTTGGTTGTGGATAACCAAGTGTCTGGTTTACAACTTTTAGTAAAGTAACTATGTGTCAAATTATCTCCCAGGGTTCTGCCTTTCCTATATGTAATAGGAGGTACTGTTGGTAGATCTTTCCCTATTACTGTGTCACCCTTCACTATCTGCTAGTGCTGTCTCTTTATCTGATATACTTTAGGGGACATAGAGTTGAAACAGGTGATGAATCTAGTGGCCATATTATCATTATTCGGTCTGGTATTTGGATAGAGTAGCTGATTTCTAGAGATATTTCTCTATTTCAGCTTTGCCGTATTAAATGTTTTAGAGCAATATCCTCTCCTTAAAAACCTGCCATTCATTTTCACCAATTGTTTATCAAACTCTTCTTCCTTGCTGCAAATCCTTTTTAATCTCAGTGTTTCACCATAGGGGATGCTTTCTTTCAGATTTTTTGGATGCTGACTTTTAAAGTGCTAGGTGCTATTTCCCGCTGTCATTTTTCGGTGAACTGTGGTATTGATTTTACCGTCCCTTACTTGTAACAAAATGTCTAGGAAGGTGATCTCACTGGAACTCATGTGTGACGTAAAGTGCAGATTAAACGTTTCATCATTGAGAATCCTTATATACTCTTCGGCCTTTGACTTAGACCCATTCCATAATACGAATAGATCGTCAATGTAATGGGTCCAAATCAAAGAATTCTGTACATATTCAAAGTTTTCATCAGCCAGGCTACCTGCTTCTCCCACCAGCCAATCACAAAAATGGTGAAACTAGGGGCGAAGCAGGTGCCCATGGCAGTCCCCATCTTTTGCCTATACATGATCCCGTCATGCATGAAGATGTTATCCCTCAAACATATGCGAATCATATCAATAAGCATGCGGTTGTGTTCAAGAAAGCATGCCGGCCTGTTTTTCAAGAGGTATTTACATGCATGTACCCCAAATTCATGATCAATGGAAGTATACAAGGCAGTGACATCGAATGTAATCATGATATATGAATCAGCCCAAACAAGATTGTAAATCTTGGTGAGAAAGTCACCACTGTCCTTGCAATACGAGGGAAGTGCTTTTACGAAGGGAAATAGGAAGGAGTTGATATATATGGCCATATTTTCTAGGAAACTCATTCGATGAAACAATCGGTCTCCCTGGGGGGT
This sequence comes from Calotriton arnoldi, assembly GCA_963921515.1. Taxonomy (NCBI): domain Eukaryota; kingdom Metazoa; phylum Chordata; class Amphibia; order Caudata; family Salamandridae; genus Calotriton; species Calotriton arnoldi. The sequence goes on from CAWUFW010003681.1 coordinate 419,175, forward strand.
TATTCAATCTTGTATGCGCCTTTGGCAGCAAATAAAATGAGGGAATTCTAGGATGTTCAGATCTCAAAAAATTATATTCATATTTTTCTAAAATGGTTTTATCATACCAGTTCGTAAGGCGTGACTGGAAGGTGCTCACACAGGTCTTATATGCATCCATAGAAATCACCTCATAACAATTAGCATCCCCCAATTGTCTCATGGCTTCCTGGTTGTACATCTCTGAATCCATAACAACATTTCCTCCTTTATCGCTATTTTTGAAAACAATAAAGGTATCATCTTTCAGGGATTGTAATGCCTTTCTAAGTTCTGCCGTGAGGTTATCGATGTGTATCCCACCACTCTTTCTCAGCCTCATCAAATCTTTAATCACCATTTCATGAAAGACATCCAAATTATCATGAGCAGTTAGGGGAATAGTACGTGATTTAGTTTTAAAACCACTCCCACTGGCTGCTCTAATATCAATCCCCAGATTTTCCAACATATGTTCCATCTAAATATGTGGATCAACTCCCTCACTTTCTCGATACAAGGTTTCCAAGGCAAGGATTACCTCTGCTTCTCCAATCTGTAAATCACAGGATGGTACATCTTTAGCAATAATACATGATTGGCTTTTGGAATTGCGAATTTTGTTCAATTTGAATTTTCTGATGAACAAAAAAAGATCAATCTTTACCTGGGCATAATCAAATCCTGAGTAGAGACAAAATGAAAGTCCTAATTCCAGCAGTGATGTCTCGCGGTCTCTGGGACATCTCTTCCCCTCGAGACTCCATCACTGACACTGCCACGTTGTGTTCTCGTATTGTTCTCTCTCTCCTGAGAGCTCCCAGTCGGGTATAGTTCCAATTGGTCAGTCTGTATTACCCATGCCCGGGTGTGGTTACATTCACGGCTATACCGTTAATCCCAACATGGTGGTCGCGGCGGGGATGGCTTTAAACCGCAAGGGACTCTCTTCTTACAAATTCCGTACTGTGATCACATCCACCTACATTTATATATTACCTAATGGTGGTCGCCAAATAGATAGTTATAGTTAGGACTTGATTTCAATTAAAAAGCTGTTTTTCAGTTACCTATATGTTTGGCATCGTTTGACGAATCTTCAGGACATTTTTAAAACTAATTTGATGCTCACTTCAGCTGCTGTTTTGAAAAATTCAAGGTGATCCGTCAAGCGGGGGCCGAGAAAAAGGTGTGGTCCCAAAATGCTTTTTCTTCATATTAATTTCCATAGGAAACTTAGACAAGGCCACAGCCCGAACTGCTGAACGAAATGACACCAAATTTGGCAGAAAGGTAGCTCTTGGTTCAGAAACCACTAATTTTGTTAAATGGTGCAAATCCGTTCAGTAGTTTCTGAGAAAGTTAAAGATTTCTCAGATATACAACTGTGGCCGTGGTGGATCCGTGACCCCTACCGATCTCGTGTCTGAGATCTGATTGGCTGCCAACACTTCAAACCTGGAAGTGTTGACAGCCATCTTGTGATTAGGTTGAACCGAGTCACATGAAAAAATGTAAAAAAAATGAAAAGGGGTCATGGTAAAAATACCCTCCCCCCCTAGGGTTGTTCAGTGGGTACCCAAGGGCCAAAAAAGCTCCTGTCCTTCATTTAATTAGGCCCCAGGCTGGGCCAGTGATGGGTGGAATTATTAAAACAATGATGGGTTCCTGCGTGTGCCAAAAAAGCATTTTTTTTAAAAAAGAATTGGCGGGAGTCTCGTTGGATCCCAAATCCAGTCACAAAAAGCACGGGATACCGCCCCTCATTTAATTAGGACCCCGAGTAGACCAGTTCCCTGGGACATTTTTAAAATAATGATGGGGGGCCCGCATGGGCTTTCTGCAGCCCCGGGGACTGCCACCTCCCCGGGCACATATATTTTTAATTTTTTCTAAAGTGCTGGGGAGGCCTCCCCCACAGCCCCGGGGACTGCCATCTCCCCAGGGCTAACATAATTATTAAAGTGTGGGGGACTCCCACACCTCCATGCAGCCCCAGTGATCGCCACCTCCCCGGGGCACAAACACAAACATGAAGGGGGTCCATTGCGGACCCCCTGCGCCAGGGATCACCACTTCCCCGGGGCTTACTTAGAAGGGAGGGTACAGTGCAGCCCTCCTGTGGAGCCTTACATGACTCTAGGGACCACCACCCCCCATGGCTGGCTCCAGCAATGGCCCGGGGTGCCCACCCCCAGGATATTGCAGTTTGCTATGGCATGGCAGGAGCACCACTCCCACCATGCCATAGCAAACTCAGCTCTGCTTTCAGCAAGCAAGATCACAAAATGCTCTTGCTTGCTGAAAACAGAGCAGCGTCTGTTTCCCTGCTCTCTGTGAAGAGAGCTGAGAAACAGACACTTTGCTTTGGGATCCATCGAGATGAATGTCAGCAGCTCCCTGGAACCCAAAGCAATGCAGGCACCTGCAGGAGGCGGGGAGCCAGCAGGGACTGCAGTGGCATTGACCCCGCGGTCCCAAATGAAGTTGGCAGGCCCCGGGGAATGGGGTCCCCTGGGTCGAAGTTGGCATAGGGATCGGGGGGCACATGTTTGAGATGTCATAAGTGATGTCACTGACCATGTCATGAGTGATGTAATATGTGAGGTCATAAGCAGTGCTTTGCGGGAGAACGAGTTATAGTTAACTCAGCTAACTATAATGGCTGAATTTCCATGGAACTATGACCCTAACTATAACCTCCCTGTAACCTTTGCTTTTTTCAGTGAATATCTAATGTTTTTTAAATGCTAATTCCTAACTATAATATCCCTGTAACTTTTGGTTTTTTGAGTGATAGTTATAGTTAGGACCACGTTTCCATAGGAAAAGCATTTTTTGATGTGCTTATAACTTTGGCGTCGTTTGACGAATCTTTACGAAATTTTTCAAAAAGTTCCTCTTTTCAGGTCAGCTCCTATCCTGAAGGTTTGGGGGATTCATGAAGGGGGGACTAAGAAAAAGGGGGTCCCAAAACGTGTTTTCTCCATGCAATTTCCATAGGAAACTTTAGACAAGGCTACAGGTCAAACTGCTGAACGGAATTACGCCAAATTTTGCAGGGAGAAAGATCTTGGTCCAGAAAGCACGCTTTTGTTTTAATGGGGTAAATCCGTTGAGTAGTTTTTGAGAAACATCAAATTTTCCAGATATTGATATTTGAGAATTCTGACATCTGATTGGCTGAGGCGTTACGAGCACAAGCTTGTGGCTCATTGGCTGCGAACTGTTGAAACTAGGAAGTGTTGGCAGCCATTTTGTTATTCACAACTCTCCCTCTACAAGGCATCAGGTCCGTAGTTCTACGACTGCAAGGCAACACTAAAAATATACCGCAGCTCTGTCTGTGCGAGATACCCCTTTCACGGTCCTTCTCCCCACATCACCAGCTCGCGGCTATGCCTTTAGAAGCCAGTCCGTCGGCTCGCAGCTCTGCGACTGTGAGTTGTCAGCCATTTTGTGACTCAGTCCGTCAGGTCTCATCTCTCCCTCTAAAAGGCATCGGATCCGTAATTCTACCTCTGCGAGGCAATACTGAAAATATCCCGCAGGTCTGTCTGTGCGAGATACTCCTTTTACGCTCCCTCCCCCTATATCATCAGCTCGCGGCTATGCCTTTAGAAGCCAGTCCGTCGGCTCGCAGCTCTGTGTCTGCAAGCCGGCGGGCCCACAGCTTTATCTCTGTGAGCCACTTCGTTAGCTCGTTTTACGCTGCCTCTCCCCACATTATCAGCTCGTGGCTATGCCTTTAGAAGCCAGTCCGTCGGGTCGCAGCTCTGTGTCTGCGAGTCGTAGGTGCGTAGTTCTACCTCTGCGAGGCAACACTAAAAATATATTGCAGGTCTGTCTGTGCGAGATACCCCTTTCACGGTCCCTCTCCCCACATCACCAGCTCGCGGCTATGCCTTTAGAAGCCAGTCCGTCAGCTCGCAGCTCTGTGTCTGCGAGTCGTGGGGCCCGCAGCTCTACCTCTCTGAGCCACCTCGTTAGCTTGTAGCTGTGTCTGTGCTAGCAGGCCTGTAGGCTCATTACCCTCCCTCTGCCAGTTAGCCCGTTGGGTTGCAGCTCGGAGGGCTCGCAGCTGTATCTCTGCGAGCCAGCCCGTTAACTGATAGCTGTGTGTCTGCTAGCAGGCCTGTTGGCCCGTTAGTCTCCCTCTGCAAGTCAGACCACAGCTCTCCCTCTGCGAGCCAGTACGGTGCTGTGGTTTTGTGAGCCAACAGTTCGTAGGTCTCCCTCTGCGAGCTGAGCCCACGGGCCGCAGCTCTTCCTCTGCGAGCCTGCCCAACGGCCTGCAGGTGTCCCTCTGCTAGCCGAACCGCAGCTGACACTCTGCGAGCCGAAATTCAGAATATAAGGCAGCTCTAAAAAGAGCCTTTGTGTTTATTAGTTGGAGCTACATGTAAGTGCAAATGCACAACTTCAGGTTAATCAGGAAAATTCGGTTTCCCTCATCTGTGAAGTTTACTCCATCACTTCTGTAGATATCAGCCATATCAAAACGTATGTTGTTGTAGTAGATCAACTCCATTCTATGGTCTCTGAGGTATGCAGACACAGCTTTGTTGACATTCTTCCTAGATTTTTCAATCTTATGACAAAATTGGTTTGACCATTTCCATTTCTGTCTTTGGCATATATTGGAATATACAAAGACAGTTTGAGGCAAAAGTAACATCAATTGTCCAAAGGTGTCCTTCATAAGCATTTCCAAACCTACCCCAGTCAATGTGCCTAGATCGTTACCACCACAGTGCACAATCATGAGATCAGGGTGTTGGAGATGCAAACAGGTTTTAACCAAAGGGAGCAATTGGTGCCACTTCAATCCTCTCTGTGCAAACCATTTAATGTGCACATTTTGTAAACCTAGGTCTAAGTCAATACGTCTCTGTTCTGCATACCTCTTGCACCAGAAAACATAGCTATGTCCTACAATCCACACTAGCATTTTGAAGGTATGGCTAGAAGATATGGATAAATGTCTGTAGCTCATGCACTGCATTCGTAGAATGAGAGATATGTTTAAACATGGGGAACTACTTTTTTTTTACATACAAAACCTTAACCGATTGGGAGATGAAATGAATTGTGTCCTAAAAAGTAGGGTGTATATTAGTTTTGATGAAAAGCATCTTTGTGATTGGTTAATAAAAAGCAGTTTATACGTGGAGTACATATTATAGGATGAAATTTGCTCAGCTCAACCACACCTGGTAATTGTATTTGGAAGGTGCAGTTCAAACTTGAAAAAATGGTGAACTTTTGACCTCCACGTGCCATTAAATGTTGGAGAAAATGTTGCAAAAAAAAATATCAGTTGGTTTAAAAAAATGATGAACTTTTAACCTGCACGTGTCGTAGAATGTTCTAGAAAGTGTTGACACAATACTTTGAACTTTTCACCTGTATGTGTCCTTAAAAAAACTGTTTATATGGAAAGTTCAAAAATAACCAATAAAGAGAGGTTTTGCAATCGAAAAAAAAAGGAACTATTCTGATTTGTTCTTTACATGTATTTATGTGTGGAGCAACAGGGAAATTGTGCCATTACTGGTTCCATTCTTGATGAAAGCGGTGCATTACATGTACTGTGTGACAAGAAAAGAATTGCATGCGTTTGTGACATTTGAAGTCTGCATACCAACTACGAAGGTAAATTAGAAATTAAGAAGGTGTGTTATGTGTTTTGTAGTAGTGGTTAAGTATTTGAGACGATATTTTTAACTTTGAAAGTATTTGTTATTTCAAAATAACATAGTGTTAGTAAAGTCTGGTGATTTATTGGTTCTAAAATATGCATAATGTGTAACTAGTTGTTAAACAAGTACTTTATATATGTTTAGGAGTTTTCACAAAGAAAAAGTGTAAGTTGTTATCTGTAAAAGACTGTGGGCCATATTCTCAAGACGAGCGATAACATTATTGCCGCTTTAGCGGCAGTTTGCTGCCGCTAAAGCGGCGATAATGTTATCGCCATTCTTGTGAATATAGCCCTGTATGGGTTTGGAAATTGGATGTAGCGTTAATTTCGATTTGTATATCTATTCCGGCGAGATAAACAGAATGTCGCACGTTTGGAAATTATGCTCAGTCTGGAAATAGTGGAGAAGGGGTCACAGTAGAAAATTTATGTGTTATTAACTTAACAGAGATGGAAAAAAAGAAGAAATGTTATGTGCACAGTTTGTGGTCTAATTTTTACACTGAGAGGTAGATTTCAATGTCAGTCAAGGCTGGTGTGGTACTGCGAGGCTTTGCATTTGCGTGTTCTTAGGAAATCTAAGTTGTTAGGGAGCGTGTCTTCAGAAGTCATTTTTTTACATATGTGAGAGATAAAAAATAAATGAAAATGTTCTTTGTATATTTTCTGTATGATTTTGTTCACAGTGGTAAAGTAAATGTGATTATTAGTGATAGTAATTCTCACGGTGTGTTCCTCTGCTGAATAAACGCAGGCGTTTAAGTGGTCCGGGTGTTATTAGTAGTAAGCTCCGCCACCCCTTTAAGAGAGCCGCCCATTTTTTTATCCCAGTTAAAGGTGTTAATATACGTATAGTAAATGGAGGATACATAAAAAGTTTGGAATTACACCTTCATTTACTCTGTCTACCTTGCACCACCATTTTGTGCCCCCAGCAGTACTGTTTATAAAAATAATCTAGTACAGCTTTCTGTATTATAAAAATAGCACTTATAGGTTTATTGGCATATTGGTAGAATTTGTACTATATAAAGAATGTTGCAATCGGTTTCAATGGTATAGAAATGCACTGTATTATGTAGGAAATATTATATATGCATAGGTTGTGATGTCATTTTTTTACTGTAAGGTACATTTGAGTATAAGTGAAAACAGGTGATATACTGCGAACCCGTTCAGAATGTGCACAGATAACATAGAGAGTAAATGGACAAAGTAAACGTGCATGTTGCTTTGTGTATGTATGCATGGTTTGAATCATTTGATGATACTTTAAGACATAATCTAAACACTATTTCTGCTTTACAATTGGGTACAGTGCACAGTGTTAGTAGTTAGTGACTAGATGCTGGTAAAGGTATTATTTATTGCTCGTTCGTACAAAATAAAGGTGGGGAGGGGCGTTTCTTTACAAGAGATATTTTATAAATGTGTGAAAGATAAAAAACAATTAAAAATGTTCTTAGTAAATTTTCTATACGATTTTTTCATACTAGTAAACTAACTGTGATTATAAGTGATGAAAATTGTTAGGGTGTGTCTCTGTGCTGAATATACGCAGGACTTTAAGTGGACTGGGTGTTACCGGTGCTGAACACTGCTACCCCTTTTAGACACCCGCATTTTTTTCATCCCACTTAAAACCCTCAATATACGTATATTAAAGGAACGGTACAATAAAAGTTTAGGGATTACACCTCCGTTTCCTCTCCTCATGTGTCATCCCCATTTTATGCACCAAACAGTAGTGTTTATAAAAATTAAGTAAGATAGCTTTATTTAGTATGAAAATAGCACTTATATCTTTATTAGCATGTTCATGGGATCTGTAGTGTAAAGAAAAGGTCGTTATCAGTTTCAATGGTACAAAAGTGACGTAACCTATGTTTGAAAGATTACATGGTTTTAGGAGTAAGGTATAGAGGTAACAAATAAGCAGTATAGTTTGTTATGTTTAAACGAGTATGTAGTTTTGTAAATCAGATACGGCGTTGATTTGTGCAGCACACAGTACACCCACAATGACCCTGGAACATGTCCCTGAATGCCTTGGCACACTGCAGCACACATCCAAACGCCAAGTAGGCCCCCATCCACAATGTGGACAGAGTGCCCCCCCCCTATCACCAATATCACAACCTACCCTTGCACATATGCTGAATCCAGCAAACCAGCAGATCCGTGACCCACACTGACTATGCAAGTAACACTGCATTTCGGATAGCATAGCAGCTGCGCAAAGAAAATGACATGGCCCACGAAGCGACATGGACGGAGCCAAGTGCGGATCACATCCTCAAAGGAGCAGGTCACAGTCCGACGTGTCCGCGTGCAACCACAACCCATGCCTTACAACACACGCAGCAGACCAACAATGCACCAGGCCACAAAATAAGTCCGCGAGCACACATCACCCAAGTCAAAAGCAAAACAGGCCCCGAAAAGCACACAATCCAAAGGCACCCCGTCTCAAGGGAGAAGGCTACACGAAAATAGAGCTGCAGGGGCAATTCCCCCACAATGCATCCCACACACAAAGCAATCACAGAACATCAGCAATGAAGGCAATGTGGTACAAAACTCCCCTCATACGGGTTCTGTGTCCGGTGTGTATGGCGGGGTGATGGCTGCATGGCTGTGTGCCCGTGACACATCAGACTGCGTAGGTGATGGGGCTGCATCAGATGTCGTCCAGCACCTATGCAAAAACAATGTCTGGCTCACAGAGGTGGAGCTTGCCAAAAGGATACACCCCCATTGCACATGTGACAGTCAGTTCTTCCCTGTGTTGGGACGAGGCTCATTGTGGCACACGAGTGGACAATCTTTACAACACACCCCACAGTTAGACACCAGTGGAGTGGCATAGGCTTTATTGGCATGTGCGTGTCAGTACAGACAAGTCATGTGTTGTTTGGCGTCTGCACAGTGCCCCATGTGAGGGGGCACGACTGACTGTACGTGGGGTCTGCATGGTGCTCTGCCTCCGGGGTGCGGCAATTGTCTGCTCTGCCGACAGTGATCAGGTGTGAGGGTCTGACAGGTTCGCATGTGGTGCTACATCGCCATGTGTGTGCTCTCACCTAGCAGTGTGTCCCAATTGGCAACGTTGCAAAACGACACTGTGTTGCTCGGACCATGGACCTGCGTCGCCTTGGACAGGTGTGTGTGCGCACACATTATTCTACGCACATGCATCCAGAGCCCGACTGACGGGAGACGTGTGCTCTCTTTTGGTGGGATATGCGAGCAATCCCCACTGTGCAACAAGTTGTTGGGCCATGTGCTGTGGGTGGCAATAGGATGTGGCTGCAGGTACGTAGTTACTCGTCCATGAATGCCCATGCAGCTTCATGTGCAATGTGTTCCAATAGTACGTTGTTGTCATGTTCAAGGAACACCAGGGTGAGCCAATCCATTAGGTGGTCCGGGCAGGTGTACTCAGCCCACGCCGTGTCACCAATCCGCAACACAGCCCAATAGGGAAGCGCCTCGATGTGGTCACTGCAGACGAGAAATTGTGCCATCTCCCATGCACAACTACCAATACATACGCAGTATGTCAAGGCATCCAATGCACGGCTGTCTCAGATACACTCCTGTTCGTGATCCAACAGGGGGCGCAAACACAAGTCATAGTCCAATTCATCAACAGTTGTGTTGGATAGGCAGAGATCCATGGGACACTCGAATGTGCATGTTCGGCAGTGGAACCAGGGTTGGACGCAGGTGACGTGGGCAATGTGGAAGCTGAGCCTGTAACTGATCCGCAGCACTGCCAGTGGTAGTGCACCCAGTAAATGCAGCATACGTGCACGGTACTGTTCCACGTGACGGGTGTTGTGCATGTGCCCGGTATGGCCTGCCATTGCGTTGGTGCGTCTCGTGAAGAGGCACTCTTCTGGACTGCGGCTGTTGTGTGGAGGATATGCCACAGCTCTGAGCAATAATTTGAATGTGTGTGCAACATTGTGGGACATGGGTTGCTGTTTCTGTGGGTGTCAAGGCCTTCCCATGCGGGGGTACCACAGGCAGGGGCTTCTATGTGTGGGCTGTGGATAAGTCGGATGGTTTATTTGCGGAATGCGTGGTGTGGGAGTCATCCGTATCTGCCATTGTATCTCTATCAGGGTGTTCCAGGCGCGTTCGGGACCAAGGTCAGAGGTGCAGGTGTCCTCCCGGCTTCTGTATTGGGACAATGGTGCTTTCATCCCTGATGTTTGTCTCACTACTACTTTCATTTTGGGAATGTGATGTGGCTTTGGCGCTGAGATTGGGACACTGCCTTTGGCTCATGGTGTACGGATGGCGATGCACACACATATGTTGGCATGTGGAGCCAGGTGCCAGTGCGTCCTTGCGCTGCTTGTGCTATCTCACTCCGTCTCTCTCCCTCGCTCTCTCCCTCTGTTTAGTTTGTTGCGCGCATGGCACACCATCTTGTCTTGGATTTGGTCTACCGGGCTGTGTGCTACGGATTGTCCAGTGGGAGCAGCTAGGACTCATCCTAGGGGTTGTTTCTGCTTTTGTTTGTGTGGTGTTTTGTGTTGGTGGTTGCATTGATGTATGACTTATTCTACATTTTCTGGTCACGCATGTATGTTTATTTTGCTGCTTGTGCGACATCAGGCAAGATGTTTGTTTTGGGGTTGGTGGTGTTGGAGTGCAATTTCTTAGTCCGGTGTTGGGGGTGGTGCCGGGGTGGGGGGTGTTCCGGGTGTGGGATGGGGTCCTGGGGTGTTGGCGGTGGGTGTTGTGGCCCTGTTGGGTGTCCAGGCCGCATGATGAGTTGCTCCATGGCATATGTTGCCCTTCGGATGTGGCCCTGGGCTGTGCTCCCTTTTGTGGTGCTGGCTGCCATCCAACTTTACACCAGGTCAGAGCAGGTGTAAATTTCCTGGTGCTAACGCGCCTTATCGCCCGTTTTGTGTTTTTATCGCGGATGTGGCTGGTCGTTGTGAATGTTGAGGTGTGCTGTTGTCTCGGCTTTTGTCATGGGAACGCCTACTCTGCATCTCATTAGCGATATTTACGAGGGTCGTCTGTGGCAATGTTTTTTGAGGCTGCTATCATGGGTATACTGGTGCTGTGGGCTGTTAACACCGGCTTGTGAATGGGGGGGTAAATTTATCACGAGTTTGGCTGCGATAAAGTGCTGTTAATTCGGCGATGGCTCCTTGTAAATATGTCCCTTAATCTTTCCCCCCTCTCCATCTCCATGTCGGTGGTTTTTGTTGCTGTCTTACACTTGATCTGTACTTGTTTATGTACATCCACAATGAAATGTAAGCCTGTACCATATTTTTGCTAATATGGTGCAGTGTTATGCTTGCTAAGTTGCCGATAGAAGTGTTAAACTAATAAGGGTAACTTTTACATGTGCCATTTAGTTGAGAATATCACTCTAAGTATACAGATAACAATTTTACAAAATAGTATCTACAAAGTTATCTGTAGTGGGTTGCAGAGGAAGTGGCGTGGGACGGTGGGGTGCATGGGACGGGGGTTGGGGCGGGGGGCGAGGGAAAAGTAGGAGGTAGTGGAGTCACATATAAAATGGGAAGGTGAATCTAAATAATTCAATAAATACGTGCTGTATGTCGGATGACACTACCTGCCACCCTACTGTTCCCTTATTCCGCTCCAGTACCATGCAGCATTTCCTCTGCAAGCCGCCACTGGAACTTATATAATTGTATGTGATTATTTTGACATATTGAACAGATATAACAAATAATTGAAAGTTTTTTTCATTCGCAGAAAATTATTTTGTTTGGATTAAAAATTGAAAATGCCTAGAAGAACTGAAAAAAAAGGAAAAACAAAAGGCAATCTACTTAAAGAAAAGTCAAAAATGTGCATTAGAAGAAAATCAGAGTACTACAAAAATAGTTTCTTCTGGTAAAAACACTAGACAATTTCTAAAAAAAGTACTACGAACATCTAATGAAAATAACATCACACAAAGGAAAAATAAAAAATGTTCAAGTAAGGAGAAGCAGACTTCGACTTCAAATTGCAAGAAAAAAAAACGTGTTAAGGAAAGAGTATTTGTTACCCGTAGACAAAAACAATTTCAAGAAATTCGTCAAAGAGTTTTTCGAAATAGAGTAATTCAGAATTTAATAAAAGGATGCCGCAAATATAAAAAGAAAGTGCTGCAATTGAAACAGAAACAGCGTGTTGAAAGCATAGTGGATACTGCTTTTAAGTTAAAACAAAAAATATTCATTTTCATTTTGAAGAGGATGAAAGTGTTGGATAAAACAATGAAGATTCTGAAAGACAAAAGTAAAAAAAGACGTGTGAACAGAAGCAACTTTTGTAAAATCTTCAGTGGAAAATGGAAACATCCATCTAATAGTGATCCTTTTTTTAATGAAGAGAGTTACTTCCAAGAAAATAGTTTACCATTTGCAGTTGATACTGGAGGTCATTGCTACGAAGTTCAGAATGGTTGTCCTGTTGCAAAAGAGGAAATGGTTACTATTAGTGCAGAACAGTTAATAGCTGGAGAAGTGCAAGGGAAACGCACACAAGCTCCTTTGTATAAGTGGGGTTGTAGCAGTATTTGTAGTATTCAACAGGAAACTATTGATATAATGCAAAATTTGTTACGAGAATATACACATAAAAGTGTAAAACAGAAGATTAGGTTGTTACAAACACTAGATCCTTGTAATGTAAGAAAATATACTGAGAAACATGGGCAGTCTCTGGCTTGTCTTTCAAGAAAAGTGTGTAAAAGTGTTTTTCATCACTTAAGGATGTTAGCAGTACACCATTCAGAAATGCGGAAGTTTGTAAGGAAACTGCACTATGTAAAAAGTCCTGCATTATGTTTAGGTGAACTAAATACAGCTCTTTTACATGGTTCTTTATCAGATGTACAAAAAAGTGTGATGATATTCAGTTCCGATATTTTGGTTCAGAAGAGCAGTGTATAGAAAGTGAAAGTTTGACAATTACAGATGTTGAAGAAGATGGGAAAGTAATTATGATTGATCAGTTTGAATAAGAAATTGGAAAGTTTAACATAGTGTGCTCTGAAATTCCAAACTATGTTTGTGTTTTTTGTCGACGTACTAATTGTAAAATTCAAACTAGGAATGTTGATTTGTATTTGAAATCTGAAAAGAAGAATAATGATAAATGGAAAGAATTTGCAACTTACTTGTTAGTGGAAGGTCAATTTGAGTTAGGCAGTGATCAACGTGTTTGTAAATATTGTTATAACAAATTAGAAGAGAACAAAATGCCCGCTAGAGCAGTACATAATAAGTTAGAATTAGTAGCTATTCCGGAGGAACTGGCAGATTTGAATACATATGAGTCAGTTCTAATTCAATCTGTTCATCCATTTCAAACTATAATTCGCATGGAGCCTAAAACGGGTAAACTGCCACCAACAGACTTACAAAGAGGGCTGAAAGGAAGAGTAGTGTACTTACCTTTGCATTTTAAGAAAAATATTATAATTGTTGGTGGAGACAAAGATGAAAATGAAGCAGTAGTCATTCTAGTAAATGGGGTACCAACAAAGAGTCGGAAAATATGGCAAGAATATGTGGATGTTAAAAACTTCAAAAGGCTACGTTATATCTTGTGGAGAATAATATTTATTATAAAAGTGTAAATGTGGAACAACAGGTAATAAGTTTGGAAGATGAATCTGAAATTTCAAGTGGTGAAATAGAGAAAGTGGACAAGTCAAGGAGTGAAGAGATTTATGAACATTACACAATATGTCCTCTACATTCAAAAGAAGTAATAGGAAACAGTATTGAGTTATTTCAAATGAAAAAAGCAAAGGAAACTCCAATGAGTGTATGGGAGAAAAGCTTAGAAGCTTGTTGTTTTCCACAGCTGTTTCCTACTGGAGAAGGTGGACGATATGATGACCGACCTGTACGTATTCCAGCTTCAGAATATCGCTCAACAAGATTATACTCTGAAGATCCTAGATTCCGGCAGTGTATACCATATATATTTCACCTTTTGTTTGAAAGTGATCTGTCTTCTCTGTCCTATACAGTGAACCACATACTGAAAACTGGAGTTCATCAATCACTTCTTTCAGCGAAAAAATTTGTGGAGAAAGTTCAACAAACAGATGAAAATTTAGAAGCACAGTTAATTAATTTGATGGCATGTCAACGAGGAACAAATGAGTATTGGTATCGTCGTCATGGAGAGCTGAAGTGTATGTTACAGAACTTAGGTACACCAACATGGTTTGTGACAGCAGAGTATGCATGGGAAGATTTGGTTGAATTTCTACGAGAAGCAAATTCCAATATAAAGAATGTTGAAATGAAGACACCTGGAGAACTGTGTTCTTTGGATCCTGTAAATGTGTGCAGATATTTTAATAATAGGTTTAAAGCTATGATGTCTTTCATCTGCAATAAAAAGAATCCACCTCTTGGAGAAGTTACCGATTTCTTTTGGAGAAAGGAGTACCAAGCGGGAGGTGCTCCTCATATACATATGCTATTGTGGATCAAGGATGCACCTAAATTTGGAACTGATTCAGATGAAATAGTATTGTCTTTCATTGAACAGTATGTGACATGTGAGATTCCAAGAGAAGGAGGAGATAGAAGCTTGAGACAGCAAGTTTTACGTTTCCAAAGTCACCGTTGTGGAAAGTACTGCCGACGAAAATACAAGTCTAAAGGAAAATTTAATACCAAGTGTTGGTTTGGATTTCCACGTCCAGTAATTTCTAAAGGAAGAGTAAATTCTTTTTTCTTCTGTAAGGCACACAATAACTCGCAAATCTCCAAAGAATACCTACAACTTGAAAAGAACAGAACTGTCAAAGTATATTAATGACTACAATCCGGTTATTTTAAAAATGTGGAATGCAAATATGGACATCCAGTATGTTGCAGACAACTCAATTGCTGTTGCACGCTACGTTACATCATATATAACGAAATCAGAAAAAACCGAGATGAAGCAAATGTGGGAAGAAATTGCAGAAGAGAAAAGCCTTAGCAAAAAATTGTACAGCTTTACTTTGAAAATGCTTTCCCACAGAGAAATTGGATCGTATGAATGTTCAGACCGCTTGTCCTCTTCAAGTTTATATTCAAAATCACGAGGGATCATTTGGGTAAGTTTAGGTCTTGCCTGCTCACGAAATAGAGTGTGGAAATCATTAGAAGAAATTGAATACTTAGCAGCAAATGAACCAGACAGTACAGAAATTCTTAAAACTAATATGTTGGATACATACTATCCAAAAAGGAGTCGACATCTGGAACAGCTATGTCTGTATGAACTACTTCAACATTACAGCTTCAAAAGAAATGTTAAACAGAATTTAAAACAAGGAAAATATGCAGTACTTGGATGTCATGGATGTTTAGTAAAACACACAAAAGGTAACCTTATCAACCACAAGAAACTCAGTTGTGAAACTCCAGACAAGCGAGAATTTTACTATTTAGCACTTCTCCAACTATTCAAACCATGGCGTAGCGAAAGTGAATTACTTGGAGATTTCGACTGCTACGAAGATTCTTTTAATGCATGTAAAGATAGTATTGCATGTTCAATTTTCCCTACATATTTAAAAATGTTGAATGATGAAGTTGAACAGGAAAAGACTATTACAGCTGAAGTTGCAAATGAAAGTTCTCAAGATAGTCAAAGTTCTGGTCCATGTAGTCAAGATCCACTTGGACAACCAATAGTGGAAAATGAAGCAGCGATTGCTATGCATGAAGTGGAAATTGCAATGCAACAAGCACAAGAGGAGAATATTGCATTGGAAAAGTTAGAAGAACAAGTAAATATTGAACAGAAAGAAATATATGTACAAGTGAGAGAACAGATAGAACATGGTTTGTTGCATGAAAAAAAAGAATGTGTATGTTCATCATTTAAACCTATTCTGATGTACATCAGTGGTCAAGCTGGAACTGGTAAAAGTGTTTTAATTAAAGTTTTGACCAGTTATCTTAAAAAACTACTGGTTCACATTTATCTTGTGTAGTAACAGCTCCAACTGGATTAGCTGTGCACAATGTTAAAGGAATTACTTTGCATAGATTACTAATGTTACCAGTTGAGCATGATAATAAATTAGAATATCAGAAGTTGTCTGGAGAAGCTTCTTATGAAGTGTCAAGAGTGCTGAAGAAGATGAAACTTTTAATTATTGATAAGGTGAGCATGGTCTCAAACTTAATGCTAGCTTTCGTGCATTTAAGAATGCAACAGGTATTAAAAACAGATTACGACGTTCTCTTTGGAGCAAAACATTTAATTGTATTTGGAGATCTGCTACAACTAACTCCTGTAAAAGGAGAACCAGTCTTTAAAACTCTTCTACATGAAGACACTAGGAAATCTTTGGGAAGTATTGGAAATGTGAATCTCTGGTTAAATTTTGAATATAAAGAACTCACTCAGAATATGCGACAAGCAAGTGATGAAGATTATGGAAATATTCTGAAAGATGTAAGAATTGGTGTTCTAAGCAAACATGGTAAACAAGCTTTACAAAGTCATCTACTAAAGAACTTGTTTACAACTGAAAACACACCAGCAGCAGTACTGTACAAGAACATTGCAGAAAAAAAGTCTATATTTTGCTTAATGCCTATACTGGAAGAGTGTTATACAGTTCATCAAGAGCTTCTGAAATTGGAAAATCAAGAAATAGTTCACATTGAAGCTATTGATAAAATCGAGCATCAAGGAATAACAATTCTTCTTTCAAATAAACTACAGACTAAATTGGATTCTTTGTAATAGTCTGTATCAAAAACTGCTGGTTTAGAAAAAAATGTAGATGTATGTATAAACTGTCGGGTAATTTTGAGGCGTAATTTGAATATAGAACAAGGTTTAGTGAATGGAGCAATAGGGAAAGTTGTTAAATTTGTAAAATATCAAAACAGAAATGCAATTGAATTCTTGAAAATTAAATTTTATCAGATTGCAGAGGTGAAACAAATTGGGCATTGTGCTGTACATTTTTTGCTGGTAAAAGACTTGTATGTTCGTAGAAAACAGTTTCCTTTCTGTTTAGCATATGCAATAACCATTCATAAATCTCAAGGTTTAAGTGTAGATAATGCTTTAGTAAATGTTGGAAGAACTGTGTTTAAAGAGGGAATGGCATACGTTGCATTATCTCGAGTTAGAACATTGTCTGGTTTGTATTTAATTGATTTCGATGAAAACAAGGTTAGTGCTGATGTAAATTGTGTAAGAGAATATAATCGTTTAAGAAGACTTTATGCACCAACTTTAGGTGAATATCCTATTTATGAAAAACGTGCTGTGTGTTCAAAACGCAAACATGTTGATGAATCAAGTGTGGTTGAAAAGCAGAAAAAAATTCAAGAGTAAAGAAAAGATGCAAAGAAACAGAAAATAGAAACAAGTGATGATGTTGTGGGATACCAATTAGAAAATGCTTCTGGTGTCAACTGCTATAGTAATGTTATTCTAAACATTATATTTTATCTAGAAGATCTGTATGGTGAAATTATGGAAAGTCAGGAAAAAATACTATGTTCTGCACTTTATACTTTATTTGAACAATTGAGAACTGACAGAAGTAAGATCCATACTGCTTCTGGTATTCGAGAACTCTTGGATATATGTACTGGATCATTAACGTTTAGTAATATACAACAAGATGCACAAGAGTTTCTGATGGTTATGCTTGGAGTATTAGAAGATGAAGGAATCCAGATTGAGATTTTATTTGGACTCAGTTACAAATGGGATCACAAATGTGAACAGTGTTCATTAACTTCTAGTACTATAGTTGACAGAGAACGATTTCTATATTTAACAATACCTGACTGCAAATCTGTACCTTTTCCGAAATTAGTAAAAGAAGCAAATCATGATATGAAATGTTCTCGTTGTCAATCAGAAATGTTATCTACATTATGCCTAGAAAGATATGGAAAATATGTAATTTTAATGCTACAACGCTGTAGACCAAATGGAAGAAAAGTGGAAACGAAAATTAAAAATGTTGTTGCTAGTCAAGTATCTATTTCTGGTAGAACTTTCACAACACTGGCTATTGTTTTCCATGCTGGAGGTACTACCACATGTGGACATTATACTGTATATTTGAAATGCAAAAATGGTTGGAGTCACTGCAAAGATACACACTTGGAAATTAAACCGAGATTGCCTTATGAATTACCCAACTCATACTTGATATTTCTGAAACAAAAATTTTAGATACATTATTTGGCCTAGAGGGAAAATGGGAAGATGCTTTAAGGAATTGATACTGGATGATTTAAAAAAAAAAATTCCACACATTATTTGGCCTTGAGGAAAAATGCAACAGAAAGCACACAGTAAAGGTAACATTTAAAAATTAGAAATAGTATTGGATGTGTTATTTGTGTTGATTTGTTATTATGGTTGTAAGAGTTAGTCATTTGTTTTTTTTTAACAATCTAGTTGATTGTTTTTTTCCCCAGCTGTTTATGATGATAATACACTGACATCACTGTGAATAGTGAAGTTAAGTAGAATCTGATAACTGCAGAAAAAGGGAGAAAAATATGTTTTGAAAATGTTATATTATGTTGTATTATTTGATAAGTAACAGTGTAATTTGTGAAATATATTACATTACACAACAGTTTTACAGTTTATTTTCTTTTCTGTAGTGGAAAAGTGAGAAAAAACAGTACTAATGACAAATAGCAGAATAGTAGTTTAATATTTAAAAAAAAATCAAATTCACTGAAAAAACCATAGGTTTTACAGACGTTATAGTTAGAAATTACCATTTAAAAACCTTTGAAATTCACTTAAAAACCATAGGTTTTACAGACGTTATAGTTAGAAATAAGCATTTAAAAAACCTTAGAAATTCACTGAAAAAACCATAGGTTTCAGGGACGTTATAGTTAGCTGGACATTTCACTCATACAAAACCATAGAAATTCCACCATTATAGTTAGTTCAGTTAACTATAACTCGCGCCCCCGCAATGCACTGCTCATGATGTCATATATTACATCATTCATGGCATGGTCAGTGACATGACTGATGACATCACTGATGACATCTCAAATGACATCACTGATGACATCACTGATGACATCATCCACGTGATAATCTGATGCACCTCATCACACCCTAATATAACCTTTAATACACCCACTGTAAAATACACACTACCATTTTCGAAAGCAACCACACACTAATACCAGTTACTACATACTCACTCACTGATTCCTATGTCTGTACACACATCCACTCATTAACCTATACAATCACTTATACATGCAGTCACTTATCAATACAACACTATCATATGCAGTCATACACCTATTCAGACACTCACACACCGCCACTCATCCATGGAGTTACTCACACACCTAGTCAGTCATGCAAAGAATCAATCACACTCCCATTTACTCACCTAAACAGTTATACACACACCACGTCACTAATTCATACAGACAGTAACGCATAGTTAGTCTCTTATGTAATCACTGAAACAAGTACAGACTCATCCATATATGCCACTCTCACAATCACTCAGTCTCACATATAGTTATTTATATACACCATCACTCACATATACTGCCTTTTACATATGTAGTTACTCACATATGTACCACTGAGACATCCATTCACTCACCAACACACCCATACACACACTCACCCACCCATACAGCTGTTTCCACATGCACTCTTGAACCCATACACCCAGTGAATCAACCACTCACACATCTATGCAGAGAGTCACACACCTCCAACCCACCCACACACACACTCAGTCCCCCATACAAATACTCAAGCAAACAATCAATAACCCATATAGACACTCATGTAGCTACTGACCAACCCATGTAGCAGCTTACACAACAACAGACAGACTGATGGGGGCGTGGCCTGATGCCGATGGAGTGAGCAGCTCTGCTCCGGAGCTCCCATCGGCCGGCCGCCATCCAACGATATCCTGAGCCCCAAGCAGGGTCCGAAGCCTCTCGTAGCGGCGCTGCGATTGCTAGAAGCGAGTAGTGACACGAGAGGTAAAACGAACCTCTCCCGCAGACAGGGGCGGCCGAACACAGAAGAAATGCGGGCGCTCCGTGAAGAGCAAGATGGCGGCGCCCGGCGAGCGCTGACGAGCTGGGCTGGAGCCGGGAAGATCGGGGTGAGCGCCTTGAGCAGCGGACTGCTGTACCCCCAGATTGGGCCCAAACCAGCTACGGGGTCCCGACTAGAGTGACCCCACGACTCCCAGCAGCGGGAGAGCACGCACGATACTGACGGCACCCGGCAGTGCACAAAATGGCGGCGCGCGGAGGCGCCTGAAGGGCTGCTCCGGTGCGGCTGGGGCCCTGCGGTGAGCTACTCCGGCTTAAAAGGGGACGCCCGGCACAGGGCCTGACAGCCCAAGAAGTAAGGCAGACGGGGAGATGCTGATGAGCGGCAGCCGCAGCTCACATGCCCTGAGACGTAGCTGGGCGAGTAGAGCCAAGCGGGCACCAAGAGACCTGGACGAAAAGGGGGGAGTCACCACAGCGCTGCGCAAATAAAGGATTGTCATAACCCCCTGCAAGAGACACTGATTAACGGAGCCCCCAGGGCGCTGATGAAAGGGAGGCGAGCGCGCTACCTGCGGTGGCGAGGTGCAGACAGACTAGCAGTGCATTGGGGCCGAGACGCCTAGGAGATTGCTGCAACGCGGGTCGGGATCCGCAACATTTCCCCTCTGATCCATCAGGCATGAACTAGTCCATGGCCTTGTGGCTCAGGCGGTGGAGTTAACAGGAGACAGAGAGACGACCCACTCGGAGAAGAGACGGGGAAGGGGCTGGAGGATTTCCTGGGCGCTAGCGGGGCACAGCGGAGGCAGAGTCACCCCATATCCAACTGCCTGGGCGAACAGGGGAAGCAGAGCCTCTAGAGGTGAGGAGACAAGTGACCTGGGCTGCGAGCAATCCCCACAGCCCACACAAGCCAGCGGTCACGTGCACACTGAGCAGAGAGGCGCGAAGACCCCGGGGAACTCCGGCCGGACATCTGGGGAGGCCGCAGAGCCGGAAGGAGGCCAGGGGAGCCCTGCGCATGGCCTGAATTAGAAGAGGGGGCAGAAGAGCAGCAGAGCTGGCGCACACAGGGCGCGGAACTGACACAACGCAGCGCGCTTCCTGGGGCAGAGACACCCAGAGGCCCCTTGACCAGCTCCGGTGCTACACGCGTTGCCGGAAGCAGGTCCACGGACAGAGTCTGGATTACGGTCCACGGGGATGGCGACTGCCATTCCATGAGCACTCGCAGCGCCCGGCCCACCGGGGGACGGGAGGACGCCATGGGGAAACCCCTGAAGTGGAAAGACAAAGAGGAGCCCGCGATGAGCAGACCCTCGGACGAGGCCGAGAAGTCCGCAGCTGGGACAGAGCACCCTGCTGATCCTACGCTGCAAGACATACTGCAAGCCATCACCACCTCCAGCGACCGCCAGGAAGGGAAAATCGACTCCCTTAGCCTGGATATGGGATTGCTCTGGGAGGACCATAAGAAGCTAGTAGACCGGGTCACAATGACCGAACGCACACTAGCGGAAGCTGTCCCAGAGGTCACAGACATGCAACGTCGAATGACCATACTGGAAACCAAAGTGCGGACGCTGGAGGAAAGGGCGGAGGACGCCGAAAATCGGTCGCGCAGAAGCAACTTAAGGATAGTGGGCCTGCTGGAGAAAAGTGAGGGCCGCAACATGGCAGATTATCTTGAGACCTGGCTCAGGGATGAAGTGGCGCTGACCGGCCTGTCGAACTTCTTCACCCTGGAACGGGCGCACCGCGTCCCTGCCAAGCCGCCTATGCTGGGCGCACCGCCGCGAGTGGTAATAGCAAAACTCCTCCACTACAGGGACAGGGACAGGGACCACATTCTCACACAGGCACGGCTCAGGGGTGACATCCAAGTGCACAATTCAATAGTACGCATCTTCCCAGACTTCTCCCGTGAAGTGCAGCGCCGAAGGGGATCGTATCGAGATGTGAAACAGAGGCTGCGCCAACTGAACTACAAATATGTGACGCAGTACCCGGCCACGCTACGGGTCACCAAAGCAGGGCACAGAATTTTTCAAGACCCTGCGGGAAGCGTCTGACTGGATAGACAGACAAGGAGGAGCAGCACCCACGCAGAATGGGCAGGGGGGACGAAGGCGAGGACCCCGAGCACACAACCGGAGGAATGGGAAGGAAACCATGGCACACTCGCAAGAAGAGGCACAACTAGAACGGCGGAATGCAACGCAGGTAGTGGCCCTGATCAGCGGCGGAACTGAGAAACCGAGTCCTCCGGAGGGCGGCGAAGAACTGGCAGGCACGGGCTCGGAGCACGGGTCCAGCGACTCTGATGCGCAGAGCATGATACTGCCAAGTGTTACCCCACAGACGGCGGATAGAATTATCTAGGGGTGGAGAGCGGATGGCGGCGCGGACAGCACTCAATTTGTCGTGAGGCACTCCTGCTCCATCACTAAGGTACAGGGATAGACTGGGTAGCGCAGCTGCGGGGCGGATCGTGGAAGAATCAATGGGGATGGCGGCCACAGACACTCGGAGAGCTCCGGTGAGGGCCCACCCCCGAAGACTGACTGATCGAACTGCAAGCAGTCACTTGTAGACTTTTCGCACTGGTTTGGATGGGAGGGGTTTTCCTACTTATCCTGGGGAGCGGGAGTTGGGGAACATGCTCACTGTTGAATAAGGGGGGAGACCTTGAGTTGCGCTGTATATTGAATTATGCGATAGGGACAGAGGAAGGCTGGAAGGGAGCGCTGCCCGGCTTGAGTGGGGGCCGATTGATCAACTTCAAAACCAATGGCTAATAAACAAAATTATAAATGCATGACGTGGAATATTAGGGGAATGCACACAATGACAAAGTGCCACAAAGTACTCTCTTACATCAGGAGACGGTGAACTCGACAGGTCCCATCCCCCATTGCAAAATTCCCAAGCGGCACGCGCTTCCCAAGCATTCACTACATGGCGACAGAGCTGGGGACTGCAAGACTCCTGGTGCACCCTGAACCCACAAGGGAGGGATTACTCCTACTTTTCGGCTGTCCACGATGTACACGCGTGCCTAGACGCACTCCTTAGTTCAGTAGACATCCACCCTCTTGTCACAAGCGCGGAATACCTCGCGCGCACCATTTCGGACCACAACCCGCTGATCCTGTCCCTGAGATGGGCGTATCCGCAAGCGGTGATCCCTACGTGGCGGCTCCGCCCGGACACTCTGGAGGATCAGGTCTTCAGGGAGGAGATCAGAGATGAAATTTCCCGCTACTTCCAAACCAACGCGGGCATGGCTGCGTCGCGAAATGTAGAGTGGGATGCGTTCAAGGTAGTCCTAAGAGGCCAGTGTATAACACGGGCCACGGGGGTCAGACGCGTTCTCGCGCGTGAGGTGGAGGAGGCGGAGTCGGCGCTAAGAGACATAGAACGCAAGAGGCCGGGACATCTGGAATTACATACGGCACTTCTAGACGCTAAAGAGGAAGTGGCGAGGCAAACGGAGAGGCTCAGAAGCTTTGATTACAAAAAATACTTAGAGCGCACGCACGCTGAAAGGGACAGATCTGGTTCGCTCCTAGCATGGCTGACGAACCCGACGCCCAGGGGCACCCCTTTAGTGGAGATGGAGGATGAGGGGGGGGCCAGACATTTTAAGCCAGACGAGATCAATGGGATATTCGCGCGTTACTATACTAACCTATACACGGAAAAGCGCACATGCGAGACGGCAGAGCTCCGGGACTATCTAGCTGACCTGCCACTGACGGTTCTGAATCCTGCGGTGGCGAAGCTGCTAGGAGCGGACATCACGCAGCGAGAAATATGGGTCGCCATCAAGGGCATGGCAAGAAACAAAACAACGGGCACTGATGGCCTACCGGCTGAATTTTACGTAACATATGCAAACGAGCTGGCACCTCAGCTGGCTGTGATGTACAGAGGGGCCCGGGATCTGGGAGAGCTGCCTGAAAGTGCCAGAGAGGCCCTTATCATCCCTATACCTAAGCCTGGGAAGGAACCGCATGACTACACGGCCTACAGGCCACTGTCCATGCTGAATATGGATTATAAAATCCTAAGTAAAATCCTAGCGACGCGACTCCTGTCACACATGCCCATACTGGTGCACGCAGACCAGGCGGGATTCATTCCAGGGTGGAACACGGCCATAAACATCCGGCGGCTCCTGGCGGTAATGGACTCGGGTGGGTATGACAAACAGGAGGCGGCGGTGTTCGCAGTAGACATTGAAAAGGCATTCAACAGCCTGGAATGGCAATATTTATACGAGGTCTTAACCAGGATGGGGCTGGGTGACGGCTTCCTGAAATGGGTGCGGCTCCTGTATACATCCCCCATGGCCCGGGTGCACACTGGGAGGCATATCTCATCCAGACTGAGGGTAGAGAGGGGCACAAGGCAGGAATGTTCCCTCTCCCCGCTCCTGTTTGCCCTGGCCATGGAACCACTGGCGAGCAGAGCAAGGAGTGGCCGAGACTACGAGGGCCTGGATCGACGATAGGGCAGCACTACATCGCATTGTATGCAGATAACCTCCTGCTATTCTTACGCAACACGGCTGAGGAGCTACAGGGGGCGCGCAATATGCTGGCTCAGTTCGGCGCTATATCCGGTCTCAGGGTCAACTGGCAAAAATCCAGCCTATACCCACTAGCGCCAGATACCCCCCACCGCTTACACTAGAACAACTGCGCTGGGAACCCAACTGTTTACAATACCTGGGAGTCAAAATCTATCATGGGGTGGCAGACCTGTTGGAGGGCAACATAGGAAGGGCCATGAGGGCGGCAAGAACAGCAATGGACTTTTGGGGAACGCTCCCGCTGTCTGTGGCTGGCAGGGTGGCAGTCTTGAAAATGGTTACGTTGCCGCGCTTACTATACTATTTCGGAACGCTGCCGGTATGGATCCCGCGAGCCATGTTCAAGGAGCTAGACTCCAAGATCATATCATTCCTCTGGGGTGCAGGTAGACGGAGGGTGGTGTTGACAATGTTGAGGCGCCCCCCGACAGAAGGCGGGCTAACGGTACCAGACTTTGAGGCTTACTACCTCGCGGCGCAGCTATACTGGCTAATACAATAGCTGGCGGCGGATCGAGACCCAGACAGGGAGCAGGATCCTGCGGCGCCTGATACGGCCGCGCTGGCGCGAATCTTCCTCCGAGTGCGTCGCACCCCGGCGGAGGACACGGAGGCCGTCAAGGTGATAGCGCACTACTGGACCAGATACGTCAGGAAGGTGGGCGTGGCGACTCCCTATTCCCCTGAAATATCACTCACGATGCTATGTTACCTCCCACAGGGGGAACACTGGACAGGACTGGAGGAATGGGTAGAGGCAGGACTGCGGGAGATGGGTGACTTATATTGCGACTCTGCGCTCCTTCCCTTTGCAGATTTGCAATCCGCATATGACTTACCAGGGGGACATTTCCTGACGCACAGAGCTTTAACGCACAGGATTAGGACACATTGGAAGACAGGGGACGCCAAGAGCACTGGCAGGATGTAGGTATGTCGCGCTATCAGCAGGGAGGATCAAGATGGTATCCTGCCTCTACAAAGCAATACAGCGTGATATGCAGCAACCACTAGAGCACTTGCAGACGCAATGGGAGGAAGATCTCGGTAAACAAATACCAGAGGCGGACTGGGACAAAATCCTAGAACGCACCCCGAAAGTGTCTCAGAATGCGCGCTTCAAATTAATTAACTACTATGTGCTGCATAGAGCATATTTAACGCCGGTTCGTATCAGGAAGTACTTTGGCGTGGACTCGGCAGCCTGCCCCAGATGCAGAGAAAGAGAGGCACACATACTCCATATGTTCTGGAGCTGCCCAACATTGCAAAGTTTCTGGGGGGAACTTAGCGACATCATAAGCAACCTGATTGATAAAGAATTTCCGCAGACTCCAGAACACTTCCTTCTAGGATGGTTCCCACACACAGCCAAGGACAGGGTGACAGGGAAATTCCAGGACCTGGCCTATATATTGGCTAAGCGGGAGATAGCCAGGAATTGGAAGGCACCGGGGAGGCCGAGACTCACTACTTGGAGGAAAGAGCTCGAACGATGGGCGGGGGCAGAAGGGAGATTGTTACTCCGAGAAGCCAGCGCGGGCATAGGCAAGATAGAGAGAGCCAGGGCATGGGAGGCCTTAGTGGGGGAATTAATGGCAGCAGACGCTGACTGCGGGAGGAACACTCCGAGGGGAACACCACTGAACCCGGACGATGAGCGCAGGGAGGAAGCAGCCCCACACGTCTGAAAGAGAAGGTGGGCCAATAGCCGCTTACTGAGGCCCTGGAATCTGATAACCCAATCGCACACTCTGTCTGCACATCACTTCATAGCAAGCAACTCAAGGGGGAGGGGGGATAGTTTTGTTTTGTTGGGTTTTAAATACAGGCATATCGCAACCTGAACCAGAATATGTACCTCTGTATGCACTACACATGTATAAATGCCAATAAAATATGGTTTAAAAAAAAAAAACAGACAGACTGATACAGACATTCACACAGTTTAGTCACTAACCCATGCATTCAGTAAGACACGTTTAATGAGTCACTTATACAATCAGTTACATACCTCCTAAATCCTCCATCCAGACACTTATACACCCACTCATTCTTCAATACACCTTGCCATATATATAAAACATATTTAAACTTTACAGAAACACACAGTCACTGGATGATGTCATCAGTGATGTCATTTGAGATGTCATCAGTGATGTCACTGACCATGCCATGAATGATGTAATATATGACGTCATGAGCAGTGCATTATGGCGGCACGAGTTATAGTTAACTGAACTAACTATAACAGTGGAATTTCTATGGTTTTGTACGAGTGAAATGTCCAGCTAACTATAACGTCCCTGAAACCTATGGTTTTTTCAGTGAATTTCTAAGGTTTTTTAAATGCTAATTTCTAACTATAACGTCTGTAAAACCTATGGTTTTTTCAGTGAATATATATATATATCCAACCCCTCGCCACTTCCATCTCCTCCAGGAGAGAAACGAGTGCAGACCCAATTTTCATGCAAATTCCTTTATTTTTGCTCACTCTATTCCGCCATAACGCGTTTCGGCCGTGACCAGCCTTGATCACATGACAACACTGGCTTGCTTGTTCGTCCTTTTTAAAGTGACAGTGGTCGTGAACCGAATCATAGATATAGACAACATATTGCATATCCCCGCAAATGCATACTTAAATAACAGTATAAATACTTTCATAAAACAGCCATTTTGTATTAAAATCACCTAACATGGTAATTTTGTATGCAGATCAATATTTCAATATATTCGGATTTAATAATTGCTTCAATGCTTTTATCATCCTGATACTTGCTGCCTATTTCCTCATTCAGTTTTACTAAAACCTACAGTGCCCGCAGACCATAATTTCTACCCCCTAATGAATACATAGTATTCATTTGCCCCTGCTATAACAACGTTGTTGAATACACCTCCAACATTGCTATACATAAAGTGACTAGTGCAAATAATTTATTTCATTCCGTATAAACTAGAGTTCGGCCATCATTGTAATTATATATATGTATATTTCCCAATGGCAGTCGCCACTGGGTAGTTATAGTCAGGTCAGCTGTTCCATAGGAAAAGCTGTATTGGTTTATTTAAGGTGCTAATTACTTTGGCACCATTTGATGACTCTCCATGAAACTTTCTAAAAAGGTGCTACGTTTTGACAAGTTTGTGTATGGAAAGGTTCGGGGTGATCTGTCAAGTGAGGGCAGTGAAAAAAGGGGGATCCAAAACACAAAATCCCCATGCAGTTTCAAACGACTTCTTTAGAAAAGGTTACAGCAAAAACTACTGAACAGAATTATGCCAAATTTGGCAGGAAGCTAGATCTTGATCTGATTTTTGTGATTTTGTGTAATTCCGTTCAGTTGATTTTGAGGAACTAAGTTTAAAATATAATTGTATATATAGGCGGTTGGGTCCGTAAAAGGCTCATTAGACTCTCGCGGGAGTGCCAATTTAAAAATAGGGCCTTTTTAAAATTGCCCCAGGGAGCTTTATTTCCCTTGGGCCACATTGCTCCCACAGGAGTCATGTGACCCCCCTCCCCTTTCATAAAAATTACAAAAACAAAAAATGGCCATGGAGGATGGGCTCCCTAGGGCGTAATAAAGGGAAGGGGACAATGCAGCCCCCTACCCTTTAATAAAAAAAGGCCCTGGGCGATTCGGTCACCAGGGCCTAACAAGGCTCATGGAGAAAGGCCATGAGGCCCACCTACCCTTTCATAATAAAAGGCCCTGGGATATGGGGTACCCATGGGAGAGTGTCCACTAGGCCCCACTCCCCTTTAAAAAAAGGACCTGGGGATGGGGTCCCCAGGGTTTAATGAGGCTCAGGGAGGGTGGCATCTTGGCTCACCTTCCCTTTAAAAAAAGGGCCTTGGTGATGGG
Source organism: Calotriton arnoldi (assembly GCA_963921515.1). Classification (NCBI taxonomy): domain Eukaryota; kingdom Metazoa; phylum Chordata; class Amphibia; order Caudata; family Salamandridae; genus Calotriton; species Calotriton arnoldi. Next base: position 447,432 of record CAWUFW010003681.1, read on the forward strand.
GACCCCAGGACCTTATAAGGCTCGAAGAGGGGGCACATGGACCCCCCTCCCCTTTAAAAACATAAGGTCCTGTGGCAAACCCCCTGCCGCACACGCCTGGGGGTTGGCTTTGGGTATGGTAATAAAAACTTAATTTACGTTAAAAAAAACCTAGAAATTCACTGAGAAAACTAAAGGTAAAAGTAACGTCATAGGTGTTATAAAAAGATCTGTTTTTGTTTTTTTTAAAACCTTAGAAATTCACAGAAAAAGCAAAGGTTAAAGTAATGTTATAGTTACGTGATTGTCAGTGATAACATTAACATTTTGAATTGAAAAATCAACAGAAATTCACCAGTTAATGTTAGCTGTGCTAACTATAACTTGCACCTCCACAATGCACTGCTTATGACCTCACATATGACATCACTCATGACATGTTCTAAGACATCATTGCGGGAGGCGTATGTTAGAGTTGGCTCAGGTAACTATAACTACTGAATTTCTATGGTTTTGTGCGTGTAAAATCTGAACTTAACTATAGCATCCCTGTAACCTTTGTTTTTTTCAGTGAATTTTGACTGTTTTTCAATGCTATTTCCTAACTAATGTCCCTTTAACATGGGTAAGTGAGTGGGTCTGAGAGTGGTTGTGTGGGTGTGTAAGTTGGTATGTGAGTGTGTGGTGGGTGTGCCAGTGTGTGTGTGACTGGCTGTGTGAGTCCGTGAGTGGTTTTCTGGTTCTCTGAGTGGGTCTGTGAGTGGCTGTATAGGTGTGTGAGTGGGTGTGTGAGTATGTAAGTGGGCATGTGAGTGATTGGGTGAGTGCCTCTGTGAGTGGGGTTTTTGTAATTGGGATCTGGATCTGCAGATCCATTGTGGATTACATGGGGGTCTGTGCTGCGTGCCGCAGTGGATCCGTGGATCTTCACGTACCCCCCAAAAATATATTTTGGGACAATTTCTTGCCCATTAGGGATCCCTCACAGACCCCTCCATCAGTTTCATGGGGTCAGGATCCCTCAATCCTGACCCCTTATATCCTATTTACACTTTATTACATCCCGGGAACCATGTCCTGATTAACAAAATGGCAACCTTAACTTTTCTCTCAGGTTGCGGCCAGCCAATCATGGCATTGCTGTGGGCGCATGAATCCATGGTAGATCGTGTCTCTAGAATTACTTAAATCTTTTTTCTTTGATAACTCAAAAACTACTGAACAGATTTACACCAAATTATAAAAAGTACTCTTTCTGGACCAAGATCTAGCTTTCTGGCAAATTTGGTGGAATTCTGTTTAGTGGTTCGGGCTGTAATCATGTCTAAAATCTCCATGCGAAACTGATTTGGGAAAGCCCGTTATGGGACCCCCTTCTTTTTCTGACAAATAATCCCGAACCTTTCCAGACAGCAGCAGTAGTGACTGGCACACTAGTTTTAAAAATTTCAGGAAGATTCATCAAATGGCAGACAAAGTTATTCGCAAAAAAAAAAGATTTCCTATGGAAACTAGGTCCTAATTATAACTGCCTACTAGCTGACCAACAGTAGGTAATATATATATATATATATATATATATTACTTAGAGTAGAGGTAGAACTCTGGGGGATGAATTAATGCATAGTTGCTACACTAGGGCCCGCAAGACGGATTCCCAGTTAACTCAATCTAAGGAGATTTAAAGGTGCGGGCTGAAGTCCACTTTACTCCTGAGGGCCAACTACCCCTCCTGTTACCTCCAATAAGTCCCACACAGCTGGATTGCTAAGAAGTTGCCAGAGGCCATGCCGCCTTTCTCCACTAGAAGAACTCCACAGGAGTACAGTGGAATTCATTCCCCAACCAGTAGTGCGCCAGGCGGCACGTTTGCAGAGTGGTACAAAACCTACAGCCCATGTCTACTGTTGACTGTTGGCTGTGCCCTCCATGTTGCTCTGTACTCTGCGATGGGCAAGACCATAGAACTTGCATGCAGAATATAGTTTATGCAAGACATGCTCAATACCTTGGTTTAATAAGGCTGCTTTTGCTTAGTTTCATATGATTTACAGATCAATTCAAAGCTTGCCTTAGTATGTATATTGGTCCAGTCTGCCTCCCTTGATAAAAGTTCCAATTGTTTTTTAATTAAGCTTTTAGAGCAAAGTAGGAGATTGAGCTTGAGTGATAGTATGGGGCAAGTTTTAGGTCTTTATTAGTGGTGAGCAAATATTTTGACCATGGGTTGTTCTCTTGATTGTTAATTGCTTGTATCGATGACTTCAGTGTGCCTGGTTTCACCTTTAGGACTTGATAGTGGTAGTTGATATAAAGCAATTCACACTCCAATTCTCAATCTCTCTAGTATTCCCACAGTGCTCAAGATATTGCTACATCCCCTTCCTTCTGCGTCTTCAGCCTACTCTTCCAACTTTATAATTGTTTTGTGGTTAAAGAGAGTTGGGCAACTGTGCCCTTTAGGGTACTTAGTGAGTCTTCTGAAATTGAGTATCGTCTTTCTGTTTCAATTATCTAATCAACAGCATTGCAGAGGTCCTGTCGGACAAGGAATACAACAAGTCATACTTCATACATGCTGACTTCAAGCGATGTTTCAGTCTCTTTTATGGCCTTCCACACTGGCAGCCATTGGGCTGGTCTTGCCAGCTTTTGTGGCATCTTGTGCTGTGGTAGAAGGAGGATCAACATGTGCACTTTGCACAGTTTAAGCATTTTTCCCCATCTTGGATTGCTGTATGGCCAGGAGCAAATTGTCTCTGACTGTGATTTTAGATATTCTCAGCTTATTGCTAAGCTGATCAGTGGCTGAGAAAACTCAATCAGACTTGCTGTTAGTTCTATGATATCAAACCTTCCAACACTACTGAATGTGAATGGTTCACCATATCCCAAGGACCAGTGAGTCAAGTAGGAGGTGCTTACATCACCTCAAGCCCCCCACCACCATCATTGCAGTTTGTCCTCATACAACTGGGACTAACCATATGAGCTCTTTATAAAGTTGTTGTGGCCATCCTGTACAAATTATTGATGGTGCCCATTTTGAATTGGGAGGGTAGGCTAGAGATATATATATAGGAATGTGGATGGTGTTTCTATTTTATCCCTCCTGTGTGAGGCTTGTGTGTAGTGTGAGGGTTATATGTTTCACTTCCAACTCCTCCCCTTACCCATCTGCCAACTGATGATCTTTCTGTTTGCCTGCTAAGGTGGAATTGCAGCACATGGTTACTACTGGACTTAGTATTAGATGTATGACCAGTGTGTTATTTGTGCACTAGCTCAATTACCTCCAAGTAGCACAAGTTTTGTTCTTATTACATTTGGCAACATTCTATTGATTTTGGGCTGTCAAGAAAAATTATATTGTGCCTAAATACTGGGTCCCGGGCCAGAATCACATATCCCCTATATTATGGCCATCAGGGTAACAAATTCTCCTGGTTTTCTATCTAGTCACCTTCCGGCCTGTGCCTCCAGAATGCAAGACCAACACTAGCCATGTCTAACATTCCGGAATTTGCTGCTGTCCAGCACAACGCGAGAAACCGCTGTTCCAGAAGACAGGAGGTGAGGCAGGGTGATATTCTTTCCATTGTCACCACTGCTCAGGGGACAGTGCTGCTGGTTCTGACACAAGCCCCAGGACAGGGACCCAGAGTGGCCCATTCTTTATTTGCTGTCAGGTGTGGCATAGCATGCATTCTTTTATGGTGCCCCACCTCAGACCCCCACCCAGTAACTTCACTGCAGGGCCACCAGGCTATCTTTGGTTCTCCCAGCCAGAGGTGCAATACAGTTGGCAGGAATGCTAATACTTCTTTGTGGCATGGAGTTTGTCATTGTTGTCTTACCTTCTCTCTCATTTTCTCTCTGTTCTCAGGAGCCCAAGTTCATTTCCCTCATTGCACTGACTCTGTTGACAGGGAAGACATTGTTCTACAGTAGATTCAGCAGAATATTGTTACAATTTTGCCGTGCATATTTGGGGCAGTGGTCGGGACCCTTCCCAAAGCACGCCTGCCTTCTTGTTGGCATACCACCTACACCCCCCATGTTTTTCTTTTTTTTTAAATTATGTTGATTATTTATTTTTCTTGACCGATTTCAACAATAAACCTATCAGCACACTCTTGTCATCTGCTCTCCCTACTAAAGTCCAAGTAAGTTCCAATGTTTAGAAGGAGGTGTAGGAAGCTGGCTTTTTATGTGGTAGTGCCAATGTAAGGACACATCAAGCAAAAAGTACAGATGACCCTTATTGGTTTACAGGTCTTAGATTATTAATCCCAAGTGCTCTATTTGTGATAGTGTGGTCGAGCAGTTTAGGCTTATCAGAGGGTAGTGGAGAGCATTTGTGGTACACTCAGAGTCAATAAATGAGACGCACTCGAGACCAATTTAGAAAAATGACACCGATTTTTATATAATTTTAGACACCAAGATCATCGGAATCAGATAAGCACTTTGGAGTTATAGATTTTTGAACGCTGTGATGTTATCCCATGGGAGAAACATACTACATAGGTACACTTGCAAACATTTTTGGAGGATGCCTTCTAGGACTTAAGGTGCTTAGACTGTTCAGCTTCTGGACAATATAATGCTTCCTGCCTTAGGGCTCTAAGGCAGGCTGAGGGGTGACTTACATACAGTATATGCAGTGTACATGGACATGGCACAGGCAGTGTGCCCTGTCATGTTTTCAAAATGGGTTGCACCGTTTCACGCATCCTGCAATGACACGCTGCATTCAGTTTTTGTGTGGGTCCCTTTGGGTGGCATAATACATGCTGCAGCCCACAGGGACCTTCTTTAGTATCCATGCCTAGTGGTATCATTTACTAGGGACTTACAGGGGATGCTAAAGTGCTTGCCAATTGGGTTATTATTAGACATTTATCTTGTTTCAAGGGAAATAGCACTGGCACTGTGGGCCTGGTTAGCAGGGTCCCAGTGCACTTCAGTGGGGGTGACCATGTCAAAAAGGAGCACTTTTCTACAGGAGGCACACATACTATTTTATCACTTTACTTTAAAGATGTCCTTTTTCTATTTTTTTCTTACAGGCTTGCATAATGCAAATACTAGAAGCACAAACCAGTGGATGAGAAAAAACACAGCTATTCACTGATGGAAGAATCCAGAAGGACAAGCAAGAACCATTGCCTCCTAATGGTGAATCTGTAGAGCTAGCTGAGTTCTCCAGTTTGCAGATGACTTTTATAGAATGCTGCGCTTGACTCCTGCTGCCCATTCTTGAGATACTTTGTAAGACTCTCACAGAGATCACTGGGGCTTCCATAACTGAAATGCCATTGCAAAACATTGCTCACTGTACTAACCAGACACATCACAGAGAGGAGGGGAATTGTGCTGCAAAGTGGCAAAATTATGATTTGTGGGGACATGGACAAGGTTCAGAACAGAAGAATTTACCAAAGGGTGAAGCAGTCTTTGGCAATGTAGTGATAATGGTGGCATTTGAGGAGCATCAGGCACTGCAATGATGATGAGGGCACGCAACAACCAATGTAGTTTGGCTCCAATTAGCAAAAGACACATATGTCAATAGATCCATACCCCCTTGCTATTACACAAAGTAGAGTGCTCATGAAAAGGACTTTGTAAAGGCAAGTAAGAAAATAGCATACCTATCCAAGCAATGCTCTGAAATGGTAACTAAAGGTGTGACCAAAGGCAGGCCCCTTGAAACAGATAATTGGAGAGCCCACCTGAGCTTAGTCTTGTGAAAACCAGGCTGGTGAAAGGCAAAATGGACATTAAGGAATCCAAATTATCCCTCCATTTATCTTGGGTACCATAAGGAACTATTAGAATGTAAGTCAACTATACTAAACTATTTTAGAGCTGCATTCTAAGTTGTTGCAATTCTTGAGCCAGGTCCTGACAGGGTACATGGCAAAGGGGGAATCAATAAAGTAATTGGCACTGCAATCTTTCAAGGACTGGGCAAGTCGTGGTCTTTCTGGTTTCTATCACAATCTATAGAGAAAAGGGTGAATCCTCCTAGTAGCCATGGTGCCTTCCTGTATTTAGTATACACACGAAAGGAGAACATCCAGAACAATGAGACAAGAGCCATGAATTCCGGAAGCCCCCAAGCCTAGCAACGACTTGCCTGAACATCGACTTTGCCTTAACCACTCAAGTGCGTGGTTAAGGCAAAGTCGATCTAGTGTTCAGGATGGGCGTGAAAAATAAAAGAAAGAAAGAGAAGAGGACAGGTAAGAGGGGTTCAGGGTAGTTTTTAAGGGGTGGGGGATTGGGGTAGTTTTTAGGGGTGGGGGAGGCTCGGGGTAGTTTTTAGAGGTGGGGGATTCAGGGTCGTTTTTAGGGGGTGAAGGGATTTGTGGTCGCTTTTAGGGGTGGGGGTTCAGGGTAGTCTTTAAGGGGGTGGGGGATTCGGGGTAGTTTTTAGGGGGTGGGGGTTCAGCATAGTTTTTAGGGGTGGGGGATTCAGGGTCGTTTTTGGGGGTTGTTAGTTTGGGGTAGTCTTTAAGGGGGTAGGGGGATTTGGGGTAGTTTTTAGGGGCTGGTGGGGGTAGTCTTTAAGGTGGTGGGGATCGGGGTACTTTTAGGGGTGGGGGAGGTTCAGGGTCGTTTTTAGTGGGTGGGGGGATGTGGGGTAGTTTTTAGGGGGTGAGGGGTGAGGGGTTCGGGGTAGTATTTAGGGGGTGGGAGATTCGGGTTGTTTTTAGGGGGTGGGGGGTTTGGGGCAGTTTTTAGGGGGTTGGGTAGGTTCAGGGTAGTTTTTAGAGGGTGGGGGATTCGTGGTAGTTTTTTGGGGTGTGGAGTTCGGGTAGTTTTTAGGGGGTGGGGGATTCGGGGTAGTTTTTAGAGGTAGTTTTTAGGGGTGGGAGGTGGTTGAGATTAGTTTTTAGGGGGTGGGGGGTTTGGGCAGTTTTTAGGAGGTGGGGCAGTTCAGGGTAGTATTTAGGGGTGGGGGTTCGGGGTAGTTTTAAGGAGGTTTGAGGGTGTATTTAGAGATCAGGGGGAGAGGGAGGGGGTGGTAAACTTAGCCACAGATAGCTGTTTACCATGCATGCCTTTACCACAAACATTTGTGGTAAAGGAATGCGTGGTAAAGCAATTCATGGTTAAGACTCGGTTGTAGTAGAGACCGCGTTGTTAAGGTAGGTGTTGTAAAGGAACTCGTTGTTTGACATAGAACCCACATGAAAGGTGTCTAGAGTCTCCTTAAGAGGCACTCAGTTTGGAAGAAAAACCTGGTGACAATGTTAGTAATTTTTGATTGAAGATGATGAATGATAAAAACAATTATGTAAGGCACCCAACCTACAGTGAGGCACGATAGAGTCAATGCCCAAATTAAAGGTCTTCCAGGCAATCTTACAGTTAGGATAACAGTTGCAGAAAGTGGGAGCCAAAATCAGGTACAAGAAAGGTGCTGAAGTACTTTCATGAATGCAATAAAAAAATAAGGATACATGTAAGTTGCAACTTAAAACCAAAGCAACTTTGGTTGCTGCATTATGTTGCAAGACATTTTGTAAATTTACCCCTAAGAGACCATGCAGCTGTCGCTTGTGAGTCTCATTCCGAAATATAACACCTACAAGTAAAAGCTTTTTTTTAAATTCCTAATGCACAATGCCTAATGTCAAATATGTGTAATGCTGGACCTGTACATACTGAAGTTAGTCATTGTAGAAGAGTCATCTGACATTTGTTGACTCTAAGGGTCTTGCTCTTCTTTTCTGAATCTGTTCTGAAAACAGAGCACATTTTTGACCTTTTAATGTGTCATACGACCCAAGCAAAGTAATAGCATCGGAAATATGGTAATTACTGCTGTAGGATAATTTTGCCCCAGTCGACCTCAACACAAATTGTTTTAAATATACATATTTTTGATGTGGGATACATTTCACAAAAACACAAGCACATTTAAAAAACTGCACTACAGAGACAGTATTCTCACGGGGTGAGGCGGGGGCATCAAATCAATCTGATTTCTGCTGTATCTTCACGTTTGTCTATTATTTTTATCTCCCTTTATCCTCAGCGAGCATCTGCTGTAACCTAATATTTGGAGAGAAATGTACAGAGAATAATTGTGCTGTCCAAAATCAACATACGTGTCATGTGAGTTAGCAATGATGGAACCTTTGTGGTTCCGTGTAGAGTCCGTAGAAATGTGATGTAGGTTTTAGAGTGTAGCGAAGTGAATGCAGGTTTAGAATGTTGAGTCCGTGGTTACACACAGAAGGATAAAGATGTGTTATACTAAGATTCATGAGTGGTGTAGTCATTTGTGGGTACTTAGGCTGGGGTAAGATGCTACAACTGGCAGTGAGATAGGGTATACGTAACCTGAAAATTGACAGAGCTCTCTCAGAGAGTTTGCCGTGGTCCAGCAAAGTGCTTGTGTGCGCCACGTGTGCCTCCATCGAATTGCAGATTTGGTGTTTGGTGCAGGTGGAGTCAAAGCGCAGCCCCAGTCCATTTGAAGCATTTGAGGATAATGAAAGGTACACTGAGAAGTCCATACATCATTGGCTGAGAATCTGCTGGGAAGGACGCAAAGAGAGGTACCACGCTAGTACACAACCTAAAGCTATACATCATATGGAGTGATAACGCTAAAGGTGGATGCAACCAGGTTTTGAAAGAGCAGCAAATATCGACCGCCAGGTGTCAGACAGTACAAAGAGACTCCTAAAAACATAGCAATTCAAATATAAGAAACAGTCATCTGCTGACCAGAACGTAATGAGAGTTTGTTTAGGGAGCTGTCCATATCTGAAGTGGCACGCCATCAAAGCTGCTTGGTGGTGGCTCAGAACAACTCCAGAGGTCTCCAGAAAAGTGAAGGGCTCCCATGGAGACCACAAAGTAGGTCACAGTTCCACCGACTGGCCAAGATGACCCAGAGGCGGGAACAGCACAGGGCCTTAGAGATGGTATGATAGAAGGTGGTCCTAGCGGACAGCAGACAATGTTGGAGAGACTCCACTCTTAGGGCCTGATTACGAAGTCGGTGGACTCACATCCTTCCAATATCGCCGTGTTCTTGGGACCAACTGACCTCCTGTTAGTGGTCCTGACACCGCCATTACAATGCGAACTCATGTTGCGGTCGCATATTCCAATTCCCCCATACTTCCCCATATTAACGCATACTCCTATTTCCGTAAAACAGCTGTAGCACAAGCTCTCATGGAGAAATGGGAGCCTGTGTAAATCCCTGCACCACGTGGCAGGCACCTCATGGTGCCTATCACATTGTGCAGGGATTTTTAGGGGTGCACCATAGGTGCCCCCCAGGCACCCAACCGGAGTCTGCGGGCCCCCAGAGTTGCTTTCCAACAGGCTTTTCATGTCAGAAAGCCCGACATGAAAAGTCTGTCGGAAACCGACATCATAATCCCTACGGCCTAAATGCCGTACATAGGGGGTTATGAGTAGCCTCCGGCTGGCCGACAGACTCCTTGAACCCGTCAGAAGCCAGTCAGTCTCACCGGCCGGTTTGAAATCCGACAGCCTTTATCATAATAAGGCTGTCAGATATGAAACCTACGATGTGAGTCGGAAAGTCTCCGACCTGTGGTCGGAGGCTTTCTGACTCACATTGTAATAGGACCCTTAGTGTCAGCCAATCACACATGGTTCTAATGCCCCTGCCTTCCTGAAACCACCACCACCGTTCGATGCCACCAAAAAAACTGAATATTGGCAACAGATGAACTGCTTGGATAGAGACATTTGATGATTTCCTTGATGTGCTAGAAGAAACAGATAACAAGAAGATTATCAAATACCTTAAGAATCTTCTTGAATCTCAAATTCAATCCAATGCTGTAAGTAGATTACGAAAGGTACATTTTTGGTGTAGGATGACAGAAAGATGGTTAAACCATTGACAAATTTGTTGAGAGACTAGATACACTCATCAAACACTGTAAGTTCAATGAATTTAATGATGAGGAAGCTATACGCCTCAGAGCTATTGACGGATGCCTTTCAGAGTCATTCAGATGATGAATGCTGAGAGGAACTCTTAGTCATGAGCAAGTTCTCATGTCTTGCAGGAGGTGTCCAGAGTGAGTCAGTCATGAATGTAAAAGTAAGCCAAAGCACAAGGCAGAGGGACACAGCGTGATGTCTCCATGGAAGAAGAAGTTGTGCTTCAGGTATGTATGTTTCTTTCCACATGATGGAAAATGTACTGCAATTTGACAGGTTTGAAAAGGCTGTGGGAAGGAGAACCATTTTGTAACATTTGCATGGCAAAGGAAAAAATAAGTGCATTGAGTCACAAAATAGGCGCCTGAAATCTTCAGAAGCGATGCTCGATGCACAGCCACAAGGGACAACACCAATTAAGACAAATCGACACCAAATGAAGTCAATCATCTTCGAAATCATCGTCAAATTGTTCTTCAGTATCTACATCAAGTCAAAGTAATGACGATAGTTGTTCAATGTCGATGTTTACCTCAGAAAAATGTGTGCATGTTTAACTGGCGCTTGTGAATAAAAATTCAGGTCAAAGAAAAGTCAACATGAAAAAGCACCAAAGTCATTCAAACATTGTCCGAAGATTGCACTAAAGGTAAACGCTTGCCTAATACCTTTTATTAGCAACAGTGATGCATCAATAAAGATAATGCCTGAGGAGAAATACAATGAACTATCTCCATTTCCACAATTTAAGCCATCGAAACTAAAGTGTAGGCATGGGCTGCATTGACACCATTAAAAAGTCAAGGGTCATTTGAAGCAGCAATGAAACTCAAGAAAACAAAAGTACAAGCACCCATTCATATACCTTAAGGAAAGGCATCAAGTGCCTGTTTACTCAGCTTCAGCACAGCTGTTGATATGGGACTGATATTTGTGAACTATAACATGACTTCTCATCACGAAATAGTAAGTCAGTTCCCTTCATTGTTTCATGGGTTAGGAAAACTCAAGACTATGAAAACTCAATTACAGATTATTGAGGACTTCAGTCCTATTGCTCAAAGACACAGATGAACTGCATTTCATTTACAGTAAGATGATGAAAAAGACCTCGAATCATTCCTCAAACATGATATAATTGAACATCCCATTGTTCCCACGGCTTCAGTTTCTCCCATAGTGGTAGTGCACAAAAAGGACAGTGAAGGAGTTGTCCGAATCTTCGTTGACATGCATCAAGCGAACAAGACAATTGAACAAGAATGACATCAAGTTGTGTAAATCGCCGACATGATAACCCAATTGAATGGTGTGAAGTTCTTCTCTCGCCTTAATTTGAATAAAGGATAACATCAGTTGGAACACGAGGAGTTGCAGGTACATTACAAACATTTTCTACACATATTGGTCTGTTCCGATACAACAGGCTAAGTTTCGGTGTGTCATCAGCTGCAGAGCTGTTTCAAGATGTCATTCAATGTATCATACAGCCTGTCATGAATGCGTTCAATTATAGTGATGACATATTGTGGAGAAGTGTGGCTCAATGGTTAGAGCGGCAGACCCTGATGCAGAGATCTGGCCCGGGACCAGGGTTCAATTCCCGCCTCGGCGGGTCTTGGGCTCAACTTCCTCGGACCTGATAATTCTCGCCTCGGTGCCTATTCTAATCATGGGTCCCACTCTGCAACTCTGGGCAATAGCTTGCTTAATCTCCACAACGGCCCCACCAGCGCTGGGATGCCTGGCTTCGCCTTGGGGGTGCCCAGGAGTGGACATTTCACAGGGAAAAGCCAGGAAGGGTTCCACAGCGGTATGCGTTCAGCGCCAGGATGCCTCAGGGTAGCAGTGCGCTTTACAAGTACAAATTCATTTCATTAATTTCATTGTTTTTCAGAGTTACACAGAAGGAACATGATAAAGCTCTCATGCAAGTATGTAATTTGCTTGTGATGCAGGTTTGACTTTGAATGTTGACAAATGTGAGTTCCATAAAACAAAGCTAAAATTCTGTGGCCACATCTTCTTAGATGGGGGCATGATACCCGATTCAGCTAAAATGCAAGCATTGTCAACAGCCAGTTCCCCACAAGATGTTTCCATGTTACGTTCATTCCTTGGCATGGCCAGCTAGTGCTCTGGATACATATGAGACTTTGCCATCGTAAGTGCTCCATTGAAAGACTTGACGAAAAAGAATGTTTCATTTCATTGGTAACATGAATGCGAGCTAAGCTTCAAGAAGATCAAACAAGCTATTGAGAATGCTACTGAATTGGCATACTTCGATCCAAAGCTTCATACAGAGATTTTTGTTGGTGCTATCAAGGTCAGGTTAGGCGCAATCCTTGCACAGCACAGCGGACACCCAAATGCTTGAAGGTATATTGTGGCATATGCAAGCAGAAGTTTCTCCCAAACTGAATGTGCTTATTCACAATCTGAGAAAGAAACTTTAGAAGTGGTGTGGGCTTGTGAACATTTCCATGTATTCTTATAAGGAAAGCCTTTCATACTTGTGATGGATCATCAAGCATTGTTGACCATCTTTGGCAACCCAAAGGCCATGATGCTTCCTCGCATCGAACGTTGGGGTCTACAATTACAAGAATACAACTACACAGTTGTGCACCATCCACGGAAAGATCAAACCCTGCCAACTACTTTTCAAGAATGCCTCTACAGTGCCATGATACCCCTTCTAAGGCAGATGAAGCATACATAAATTTCATTGTAAAATCAAACATACCAGCTGCCATTTCATTGGAACAGATCATCACTGCCACAAGTCAAGATAGTGACATGTTAAAACTCAAAGACATTATTACACATCAGTCTTGGCACTAGCACCCTCAACCGCTTTCCAGTGACAGTGAATATCAGAAGTTTAAAAATGTCAAAGATGAACTGTTTGTTACTCAACAAGGCATTATTCTAAGAGACTCAAGATTTATTATTCCGGAGATTCTGCAACAAAAGGTATTTGAAGTGGCCCATGAAGGACATCGTGAAATACTGACCACAAAATGAGCTCTCCAAGACCAAGCCTGGTTTCCCATATCTTGATGAGAGAGTTGAAAGACAGTTGAAGACCTGTCATCTATGCAACTGGTTTTCATCAAAAACCACTCAACACACCTTAAACATGTCAGAGTTGGCAAAGCATGTATGGGAAAGAATTGCTGTTGATTTCTTCGGTCCTCTTGACAATGGACATCACCTGATGGTGTTTGTTGATGAATACCCCAGTGTTCCATTAATTGAAGGTCTCTCATCTATCATTCGAGAAAGAGTCGAGAGATTAGACGGCATCTTCGTGACAAGGGGTGTTCCTGTGATCTTAAAATCTGACAACGACCCACCTTTCAACATTCAAGAATTCAGAGACTTTCTCAGTCATCTTAATTTGAAACATCAGAAGAGCACACCTCTCTGGCCACAGGCTAATGGCCTTGTCTAACATTTCATGTGTACCCTTAAGAAAGCTGTTCAGCATGTTTTAGTCGAAAAGCTCTACCTTAAAACTGTCTTGAATTCTACTCTTCAAGCTTACCGCTCGACCCCTCGCTCGACAACAGGTGAAAGCCCTGCAACCTTGATGTTTGGGAGAGCCATGATGACCAAGTTACCTCAATGGACCACCAGAAGATCAAGTACTGAGAAAGAAATCCATGTAAAAGACTTGTTTCATACAAAGAAATGAAGGTGTATGAAGACAAGCACCGACGTGCAAAAGATATAATTTTCACTAGAGGAGATCAAGTGCTTGTCCGTCAAACTACAAAACGCAAATCTGATGCTGAGCCCTTTCATGTTGCAGTCCATTATGCAAGATTCTTCAAATTTCCAACATTAAGCTCATTGCTCATTAGGCACTGATGTAAATGTAGAGAATGGCTCTGAAAGGACAAGTGAATACCCCCTGACTGCTGTTTTTCATACATCACCAATTCAGGTCATGGACACTTCTACTGCCTGTTCCCAGTTTCCAAAGAAACGGTCGGGTCATGTGATTAGAGACCCACAAAGACTCACTGAAAAGCTATGATTGTGTTTATATTGTAAAAAATTGTAATTTTTTCTTTAGCAGAGGGGGAGATGTAGTGTTGTGTGAGTAGGGGGAAACGGCCATAACCATGCAGTCTTAACACGCATTTGCCTGAACCACGCATGCCTGAACCACGCATTTTGGTAGGTAGATATATGTGAGTTAAAATGACAGGTAGTTCAAAAAACAGCAGCCAAGCAAATTTTAGCCTCCCCCCAGGCACCTCTTCTGCTTCAATGTTAAAGGAGCTGCACTGGCTGACAGTGAAAAAAAAGATGCATTTTTAAGCTTTGTCTTCTCACCTATAACACGTTACGAAGCAAAGGACTCAGATATCTGCACTTAAAAATCAAACCATACACTCCCTGCAGAAGATTACGCTCATGTGATAAGGCCCTGCTGTGTGTTCCCAGCATTCGCTCAACAAGATGTGGGGTTAGAGCTTTCTCTTACCTTGCCCCCTTTTATTGGAACAGGCTTCCAATGCACGTCCGCATGTGTGCAAATTACGGCAAATTTAGGAAATTGCTGAAAGCCCACCTTTTCTAACTCCCAGTCTCATCTCTCTACTGATACTTGCTAAACAGGCTCAGCGCCGAGATACCTAAGGGTGAGTCGTGCTCTATATTAAATTCAATTAACATAACATAACATAACAAAGTAATTGTTTTTTGTGATATGCATGTATATTTAAATATGTGTTTGTAGTTAAATTATATTTATTTATATGAAAGTATATATTTACAATATGTATATTGTTAGAAATTGGGGTCTCTAGTTGGCAAGGGCTTGCACCTTTGTCCAAATAGGGACCCTTCTTCCAAGTCAGGGTAAGGGAGTTACACTCCTAAAATAACCCCTGCTCACCCCCTTGGTAGCTTGGCACGAGCAGCCAGGCTTATCCTAGAGGCAGTGTGAACAGTAATACAGTGTAAGCACTACAAAAGGACACCACACCAGTTTACCAAAATATCCAATATTTTTATATACTTAAGACAAGACCAAAAACGATAAAAATCCACAATACAGTAATTGAAAATCTTCAGTTATCAAAATATGCTTCAAAAACAGTTCCTTGATGTCGATAGCTCCGTCCGGGGCTATCGCGGCGGCGTGAGCAAACAAATCCAAACAGTTCTGGCTGACCGCGGCGTCGCGGGTCAGCTACGGTGTCGGGAAGACCTGCAAACAGTACCTTTTAGAAATGCAGGGTGTCGGCGACCTCCCTTTGGGCTTCCGAAAGCACGGCGTCCGCAGGTGTCGGTTCCGGAGGTCGGTGTAGGGGTCGTTGGGGCCCTCGAAGTCACACGCGTTGCAGATCGATCTCCTCTCTGTTGAAGTCAGGAGTGCTGGCGTCAGCAGGCGCCGGGTGCTGCGGTGCGAAGTGCAGCGGTGCGGCGTGTGGTACCCTCAGGTCGCGGTGCAAGCAGCGGCTCGGTGGCGGCATCGGATGGCGTCGTCGGTGAGACCAGGGTCGCGGTGCGAGATGAAGGCGGTGCTCGTCACGGTGCTGGCAGGTCATGGTGAAAGCAGCGGCGTCATCGTTGCTGAAGCGCTGTTGTCGGCTGACGAACTGGAGTCGATGGCGCAGGCGTCGGTAGGCCAAGGCTGCGGTGCGGGATGAGGGCGGTGTGTCGTGTAACTTTACGAGCGGTGCCCTCGAACCACGGTGCAAGCAGCGGTGTAGATTTTGGCGTGGAGCGTCGTCATCGGGGATACCAAGGCATCGTCGTGAAGCGAGGCGGTGTGGAGTGCGGTGCCCACACGTCGCGGTGCGAGCAGCGGCTCGGTGGTGGTGTCAGCAGGCATCGTCGTGAGACCAGGGTCGCAGTGCGGCATTGCGTCGGTGCCCTCTGCGGCGCCTTTGGGACACGGAGTCGGCAGCGTCGTCGTCGAGTTGCTTTTCTTCTGTTGCAGCACAAAACACACAGTCCCCCGTGCTGAGGGCAGAAGAGCTTGAAGTCTTTGTTGTGCCTGAGACTTCTTGAATAGGGGGCAAGCTCTACCTCAAGCCCTTGGAGAAACTCACAAAGTAGATTGCAGAAAGTTCAGTCCAGTCCTTTCACTGCTCAAGACAGAAGCAGCCACTGCAGGCCAACACAGCAAACCACACAGCAAAGTGGTATTTCCTCCTCACAGCTTCTCCAGCTCTTCTTCTTGGCAGTCTTCTTGATCCAAAAGAGTTCTAAAGTTCAGGGGTCTGGGCCCCAATATTAATATCCCAAAATCCTTTGATCCTTTAGGCAGAGAGTGTCTGTGCCCAGCCAGAACCAGTTCTGCCTTCTCTGGTGTGACTTCCTGGCAGGAGGTGGAGACGGCATTGTCAGAGGCAGACCAGGCCCTTTGAGGTACAAGGAAATCTCCTTCCCCTTCCCCAGTTGCAGCCCAGGTCTATTCAGCCCTTTCCTGACTCACCTAGACTATCTGGAGCCACTCCTGCTCCCCAGCCTTCTGTCATCCAAAACCCAGACAGGCAATCCACATTCCAACAGAGGCACACAGGATGACTGAGCAAGAAAATACCTACTTTCTAAAAGTGGTATTTTCAAACACAGAATATAAAAATTACCTTCACTCAAAGATGCATCTTTAGATTCTGAGTTCAGGCATACTAAACTTCATTTTCTTACCTAGTTCCCAGGGCCAGTTATGTTTATAAGATGTTATAAACAAACTTTCCATTCTGTCCTATGGGGAACAGGTAGCCTTGCAATAGTGAAAAACGAAATTGGCAGTAATTCACTATCAGGACATGCCACACACACACCAGGGCATGTCCTACCTTTCACATACACTGCACCCTGCCCACAGGGGTACCTTGGGCCTACCTTAGGGGTGCCTGACATGTAAGAAAAGGGAAGGTTGGGGCCTGGCAAGTGGGTGCACTTGCCAAGTCGACATGGCAGTACCAGACTGCGTGCAGACTCTGCAATGGCAGGTCTGAGTTACCTTTTCAGGGATACTCACGTGGGTGGCACAATCAGTGCTGCAGGCCCACTAGTAGCTTTTGATTTACAGGCCCTGGTACACTCAGTGCACTTTACTAGGGACTAACAAGTACATCAAATATCCAATCATGGAAACACAAATCCATAACATATTTTACCACAGGATCACTTGCACTTTACCACTGATCAGCAGTGAGAAAAGTGCGCAGAAACACTAAGCCAGCACAAACAGAGTCAAAACCGGGAGGTCAGAAAGCAAAAACTCAGGGGAAACACGGCAAAAGATGCCAAGTCTAACATATATTAATTAATAATGTAATATATATACATATATATATTATATCATTAATACATATATATATATTATCTACTGGCGGTCGCCAGTAGATAGTTATAGTTAGGACCTATTTTCCATAGGAAATCCGCGACATTCTATTTGAAATAACTCTTGCGTCGGTTGACGAATCTTCGCGAAATTTTCAAACTTTATGGCCCGCTCCGGTCCGCTCCTACCCTGAAAGTCTCAGGGTGATTCCTCAAGCGGGGGCCGAGAAAAAGGGGGTCCCAAAAGTGTTTTCCCCATTCATTTTCCCATAGGAAACTTTAGACACGGCTACAGCCCGAACTGCTGAACGGAATTACACCAAATTTGGCAAAGAGGTAGTTCTTGGTTCAGAATGAACCCTTTTTGTTAAATGGTGTAAATCTGTTCAGTAGTTACGGAGAAATTAAAAAATAAGAGTCAAAAAATCAATTTCCCATAGGAAACTTTATGCAAGGCTACAGCCCGAACTGCTGAACGGAATTACACCACATTTGGCAAAGAGGTAGTTCTTGGTTCAGAAAGAACCCTTTTGTTAAATGGTGTAAATCCGTTCAGTAGTTGCTGAGAAAATCAAAAGTAAAAACACATATATATCTGGGCGGAGCCTAACCACACATGTCATCGTGAGATCTGATTGGCTGTCAGCACTTCATCCTGGAATTGCTGGCAGCCATCTTGGGACCAATATAAATGATAGTACCCCATTGAAATGCATTGTAGTGAATCTAAGATTTTGAGGGTTACCAAAAGGAGAACTATAAAGGGTGATAACAGACTTTAGTTACATTAGAATTCATTTGTTGATGGTACCATACTAATTTCAGGAATTGTGGTGTGTTCTAAGGTGATTTTACCCTGTGAAAAACCTTCTGCTGGGATATCATGAATCATGTTTGAGAGAAAACTATTTTCACATGCTTGTCCCATACAGTTTTGGAAGGTGCTCCAGAAGCTAAAATGAGAGCATATTTTCTGTAAATTCACATTATCTTTCTCAGTCATGTGAGAATGAAGTCTGACATTCTCAGTAAAACATGTACATCCAACAAGGGCAGAGACTGTCAATTGATTCCTTTGTGTTCTACTGCAGCTTCCCAGAGTGTTCTAAAGAACAACTAGAGTGCTAACAGCCTTACTTATGACAAAAGTATGGCACACCTGAAGCCATCTTGATTGGAATAAACTGGTAACACTTAAAACATTTAATTTAAAAAGGAACAAAATGATGGGGTTCATCTTGTCATAGAAATTATGGTTAGTGCTCTGGAAAGAAAAATTAGGACATGTTTCAAGTGTGATCTCAAATATCTTCCTGTTATATTTCAACAGGAGCAGCCTGTCAGTTGATGCCTTTGTGTTCTACTGCAGCTTCCCAGAGTGTTCTAAAGAACAACTAGAGCGCTAACAGTCTTACTTATGACAAAAGTATGGCACACCTGAAGCCATCTTGATTGGAATAAACTGGTAACACTTAAAACATTTAATTTAAAAAGGAACAAAATGAGGGGGTTCATTTTGCCATAGAAATTATGGTTAGTGCTGTAGAAAGAAAAATTAGGACATGTTTTAAGTGAGATCTCAAATATCTTCCTGTTATATTTCAACAGGAGCAGCCTGTCAGTTGATGCCTTTGTGTTCTACTGCAGCTTCCCAGAGTGTTCTAAAGAACAACTAGAGTGCTAACAGCCTTACTTATGACAAAAGTATGGCACACCTGAAGCCATCTTGATTGGAATAAACTGGTAACACTTAAAATATTTAATTTAAAAAGGAACAAAATGAGGGGGTTCATTTTGCCATAGAAATTATGGTTAGTGCTGCAAAAAGAAAATTTAGTGCATGTTTTAAGTGAGATCTCAAATCCTCTTCTATTTCATTAGAAAATTCTGACATGCAGACTGAAACAATCACTTTCAATACCAGCAGTAGACTTCCAGTTAACTCCTTGGTGAGCAGTAGCTTTACTACAGTGATCTAATGAACAACTAGAGTGCTAACATTCTGAATTTATGGCAAATGTGTGACACATCTGAATGCCTTCTTGATGGAATCAAAGTAAAAAACTGAAAGCATTTCCTACTGAGGAGACTGCAGTAAATGAGGAAATTAGGAAACTTCATAACAAAGAAGTCTTCCAAGATGGCAACCAGTGAAAAAAGAGCCCAAATGTAGCACAAATATTACCCAGATGTAGCCCACATATAGCCCAATGACAAAAGTGTGCAAAACACTTTTTATTTTTTGTTTTTTTGCAGTTCTATGTAGTGCAGACTGGTCAGGTATTGGAGCATTGCATCTTAAAACATGACCCCCTACAGTACAAAAACACCACTGCACTACCCTAAACCCTAAAACACTACCCCCAGCACGACCCCTATACTACACAAGCACCACTGCACTATCCTAAACCCTAAAACACTACCCCCAGCATGACCCCCTACACTACACAAACACCACTGCACTACCCTAAACCCTAAAACACTACCCCAACACCACTGCACTAACCTAAATCCTAAAACACTACCCCCAGCACGACCCCCTACACTACCCAAACACCACTGCACTACCCTAAAACATGACCCCCTACACTACACAAACACCACTGCCCTAAACCCTGAAACACCACCCCCAGCAAGACCCCCTACACTGCCCGAACACCACTGCCCTAAACCCTGAAACACCACCCCCAGCACGACCCCCTACACTACCCGAACACCACTGCACTACCCGAAACCCTAAAGCACTACCCCCAGCACGACCCCCTACACTACACAAGCACCACTGCACTACCCTAAATCCTAAAACACTACCCCCAGCACGACCCCCTACACTACACAAACACTACTGCACTACCTTAAACCCTAAAACACTACCCCCAGCACGACCCCCTACACTACCCAAACACCACTGCACTAACCTACATCCTATAACACTACCCCCAGCACGACCCCCTACACTACACAAACACCACTGCACTACCCTAAACCCTAAAACACTACCCCCAGCACGACCCCCTACACTACACAAGCACCACTTCACTACCCTAAACCCTAAAACACTACCCCCAGCACGACCCCCTACACTGCCCGAACACCACTGCACTGCCCTAAACCCTGAAACACCAGCCCCTGCACGACCCCCTACACTGCCCGAACACCACTGCACTGCCCTAAACCCTGAAACACCAACCATAGCATGACCCCCTACACTGCCCGAACACCACTGCACTGCCCTAAACCCTGAAACACCACCCCCTTCACGACCCCCTACACTGCCCGAACACCACTGCACTGCCCTAAACCCTGAAACACCACCCCCAGCACGCCCCTACACTGCCCGAACACCACTGCACTGCCATAAACCCTGAAACACTACCCCCAGCAAGACCTCCTACACTGCCCGAACACCACTGCACTGCCCTAAACCCTGAAACATCACCCCCAGCAAGACCCCCTACACTGCCCGAACACCACTGCCCTAAACCCTGAAACACCACCCCCAGCACGACCCCCTACACTGCCCGAACACCACTGCACTGCCCTAAACCCTGAAACACCACCCCCAGCACGACCCCCTACACTGCCCGAACACCACTGCACTGTCCTAAACCCTGAAACACCACCCCCTGCACGACCCCCTACACTGCCCGAACACTACTGCACTGCCCTAAACCCTGAAACACCATCCCCAGCACGACCCCTTACACTGCACGAACACCACTGCACTGCCCTAAACCCTGAAACACTACCCCCAGTAAGACCCCCTACACTGCCCGAACACCACTGCACTGCCCTAAACCCTGAAACATCACCCCCAGCAAGACCCCCTACACTGCCCGAACACCACTGCCCTAAACCCTGAAACACCACCCCCAGCAAGACCCCCTACACTGCCCGAACACCACTGCACTGCCCTAAACCCTGAAACACCAGCCCCAGCACGACCCCTACACTGCCCGAACACCACTGCACTGCCCTAAACCCTGAAACACCATCCCCTGCACGACCCCCTAAACTGCCCGAACACCACTGCACTGCCCTAAACCCTGAAACACCACCCCCAGCACAACCCCCTACACTGCCCGAACACCACTGCCCTGCCCTAAACCCTGAAACACCACCCCCTGCACGATCCCCTACACTGCCCGAACACTACTGCACTGCCCTAAACCCTGAAACACCACCCCCAGCACGACCCCCTACACTGCACGAACACCACTGCACTGCCCTAAACCCCGAAACACTACCCCCAGCAAGACCCCCTACACTGCCCGAACACCACTGCACTGCCCTAAACCCTGAAACACCACCCCTGCATGACCTCCTACACTGCCGGAACACCACTGCACTGCCCTAAACCCTGAAACACCACCCCCAGCACTACCCCCTACACTGCCCAAACACCACTGCACTGCCCTAAACCCTGAAACATCAACCCCAGCACGACCCACTACACTGCCCGAACACCACTGCACTGCCCTAAACCCTGAAACACCACCCCCAGCACCACCCCCTACACTGCACGAACACCACTGCACTGCCCTAAACCCTGAAACACCACCTCCAGCAAAACCCCTACACTGCCTGAACACCATTGCTCTGCCCTAAATCCTGAAACACTAGCCCCAGCACGACCCCCTACACTGCCCGAACACCACTGCACTGCCCTAAACCCTGAAACACCACCCCTTCACGACCCCCTACACTGCCCGAACACCACTGCACTGCCCTAAACCCTGAAACACCACCCCCAGCACGCCCCCTACACTGCCCGAACACCACTGCACTGCCCTAAACCCTGAAACACTACCCCCAGCAAGACCTCCTACACTGCCCGAACACCACTGCACTGCCCAAAACCCTGAAACATCACCCCCAGCAAGACCCCCTACACTGCCCGAACACCACTGCCCTAAACCCTGAAACACCACCCCCAGCACGACCCCCTACACTGCCCGAACACCACTGCACTGCCCTAAACCCTGAAACACCACCCCCAGCACGACCCCCTACACTGCCCGAACACCACTGCACTGCCCTAAACCCTGAAACACCACCCCCTGCACGACCCCCTACACTGCCCAAACACCAATGCCCTAAACCCTGAAACACCATCCCCAGCACGACCCCTTACACTGCACAAACACCACTGCACTGCCCTAAACCCTGAAACACTACCCCCAGCAAGACCCCCTACACTGCCCGAACACCACTGCACTGCCCTAAACCCTGAAACATCACCCCCAGCAAGACCCCCTACACTGCCCGAACACCACTGCCCTAAACCCTGAAACACCACCCCCAGCAAGACCCCCTACACTGCCCAAACACCACTGCACTGCCCTAGACCCTGAAACACCAGCCCCAGCACGACCCCTACACTGCCCGAACACCACTGCACTGCCCTAAACCCTGAAACGCCATCCCCTGCACGACCCCCTAAACTGCCCGAACACCACTGCACTGCCCTAAACCCTGAAACACCACCCCCAGCACGACCCCCTACACTGCCCGAACACCACTGCACTGCCCAAAACCCTGAAACACCACCCCCTGCATGATCCCCTACACTGCCCGAACACTACTGCACTGCCCTAAACCCTGAAACACCACCCCCAGCACGACCCCCTACACTGCACGAACACCACTGCACTGCCCTAAACCCCGAAACACTACCCCCGGCAAGACCCCCTACACTGCCCGAACACCACTGCACTGCCCTAAACCCTGAAACACCACCCCCTGCATGACCTCCTACACTGCCAGAACACCACTGCACTGCCCTAAACCCTGAAACACCACCCCAGCACGAACCCCTACACTGCCCGAACACCACTGCACTGCCCTAAACCCTGAAACATCAACCCCAGCAAGACACCCTACACTGCCTGAACACCACTGCCCTAAACCCTGAAACACCACCCCCTACACTGCACGAACACCACTGCACTGCCCTAAACCCTGAAACACCACCTCCAGCAAAACCCCTACACTGCCTGAACACCATTGCTCTGCCCTAAATCCTGAAACACTAGCCCCAGCACGACCCCTACACTGCCCGAACACCACTGCACTGCCCTAAACCCTGAAACACCACCCCCAGCACGACCCCCTACACTGCCCGAACACCACTGCACTGCCCTAAACCCTGAAACACCAGCCCCAGCAAGACCCCCTACACTGCCCGAACACCACTGCACTGCCCTAGACTCTGAAACACCAGCCCCAGCAAGACCCCCTACACTGCCCGAACACCACTGCACTGCCCTAAAGCCTGAAACACCAGCCCCAGCATGACCCCCTACACTGCCCGAACACCACTGCACTGCCCTAATCCCTGAAACACCAGCCCCAGCACGACCACCTACACTGCCCGAACACCACTGCACTGCCCTAAACCCTGAAACAACAGCCCCACCACGACCCCCTACACTGCCCGAACACCACTGCACTGCCCTAAACCCTGAAACACCAGCCCCATCACGACCCCCTACACTGCCCGAACACCACTGTACTGCCCTAAACCCTGAAACATCAGCCCCAGCACGACCCCCTACATTGCCCAAACACCACTGCACTGCCCTAAACCCTGAAACACCACCCCCTACATGACCCCCTACACTGCCTGAACCCAACTGCTCTGCCCTAAACCCTGAAACACCACCCCCTGCACCGCCCCCTACACTGCCTCAACACCACTGCACTGCCCTAAACCCTGAAACACCACCCCCTGCACCGCCCCCTACACTGCCCGAACACCACTGCACTGCCCTAAACCCTGAAACACCACCCCCAGCACGACCCCCTTTACTGCTCGAACACCACTGCACTGCCCCAAACCCTGAAACACCACCCCCAGCACGACCCCCTACACTGCCTGAACACCACTGCCCTAAACCCTGAAACACCACCCCCTGCACGACCCCCTACACTGCCCGAACACCACTGCACTGCCCTAAACCCTGAAACACCACCCCTACACTGCCCGAACACCACTGCACTGCCCTAAACCCTGAAAAACCACCCCCAGCACGACCCCCTACACTGCCCGAACACCACTGCACTGCCCTAAACCCTAAAACACCACCCCCAGCATTACCCCCTACACTGCCCAAACACCACTGCACTGCCCTAAACCCTAGAACACTAACCCCAGCACGACCCCCTACACTACCCGAACACGACTGCACTACCCTAAACCCTAAAATACTACCCCCAGCACAACCCCCTACACTACCCGAACACGACTGCACTGCCCTAAACCCTCAAACACTCCCCCCAGCACGACCCCCTACACTACCCAAACACCACTGCACTGCCCTAAACCCTCAAACACTCCCCCAGCACGACCCCCTACACTACCCAAACACCACTGCACTGCCCTAAACCCTAAAACACTCCCCCAGCACGACCCCCTACACTACCCGAACACCACTGCACTGCCCTAAACCCTAAAACACTCCCGCCAGCACGACCCCTACACTACCCAAACACCACTGCACTGCCCTAAACCCTAAAACACTACCCCCGCATGACCCCCTACACTACCCTAAACCCTAAAACACTACCCCCGCACGACTCCCTACACTACCCAAAGACCACTGCACTACCCTAAACCACGACCTCCTACACTACACAAACACCACTGCACTACACTAAACCCTAAAACACTACCCCCTACACTACACAAACACCACTGCACTACCCTAAACCCTAAAAAACTACCCCCAGCACGAACCACTACACTACCCAAACACCACTGCACTACCCTAAACCCTAAAAAACTACCCCCAGCAGTACCCCTACACTACCCAAACACCACTGCACTACCCTAAACCCTAAAACACTACCCCCAGCAGTACCCCCTACACTACCCAAACACCACTGCACTACCCTAAATCACTACCCCCAGCACGACCCCCTACACTACCCAAACACCACTGCACTACCCTAAACCCTAAAACACTACCCCCAGCACGACCCCTAGACTACCCAAACACCACTGCACTACCCTAAACCCTAAAACACTACCCCCAGCACGACTCCCTACACTACCCAAACACCACTGCAATACCCTAAACCCTAAATCTACCCCCAGCATGACCCCCTACACTACACAAACACCACTGCACTACCCTAAACCCTAAAACACTACCCCCAGCACGACCCTCTTCACTACCTAAACACAACTGCACAATTTGTTACAGGCGTTGCAACGCAGGCCTGTGGTGCTTACTGTAAGTACCTAGTGGGCAAGTTGAGCCCCAGGGACCCTCAGGATTCAAGGTGACCTAATCCCCCAACTTAAAACGCACCACGGGGCGCGTTTGCACAGTGGTGAAGGGAGGGGGCGGGGCCTCAGGTGACATGTGTGCAAACACGCCCTGTGGTGCGTTTTAAGTTGGGGAATTAATTCCCTTTGAATCCTGAGGGACCCTGGGGGCCAACTAGCCCACCAGGTACCTTCAGTAAGCACAACAGAGTTGCGTTGCAGAGAGGTGAAAAAAGGTGCGTGGCCTCGGAACGCCTCTCTGCAACTCAGCTCTGTGGTCCTAACTGTAGGTACCTGGGGGGGCTAGTTGGGCCCCAGGGACCCTCAGAATTCAAGGGGACTTAATCCCGCAACTTAAAACGCGCCGCGGGGTGCGTTTGCACACATGTCACCTCAGGCCCCCTCCCTTCACCACTGTGCAAACGCGGCCTGTAGTGCGTTTTAAGAGGTAGTTTTAATCCCCTGCCCTATTATGTACTAGGGACTTGCAGAGGAGGTCATGCTAATCACAGGGGTACCCCAACGCATAGTGTTCCCTAGTGTATGTAGGTGTTTTCACTGTATTCTAAGTGTCTTTTAGCATAGCACTGGCTCTGGTTAGTCAGAGTCAGTTACCACCAATACCCGTCTGAAAAAGTTGTGGGCACAGGATGATTTTGCAACAAGGCCTCTTTCTGCTCCTCTGTTGGTTCTTTCTGCACATCTTTTGCTTCTTTCTGTGCGTTTTTTCTTCTTTCTTCGCATGTCCTACCTCTGTAGGCATAGTTAGAAACTAGCATTTAAAAAAACCTTTGAAATTCACTTAAAAAATCATAGGTTTCAGGCACGTTATAGTTAGAAATTAGCATTTAAAAAACCTTTGAAATTCACTGAAAAAACCATAGGTTTCAGACACGTTATAGTTAGAAATTAGCATTTAAAAAACCTTTGAAACTCACTGAAAAAACCATAGGTTTTAGGGACAGTTATAGTTAGTTGGACATTTCACTCGTACAAGACCATAGAAATTCCCCGTTATAGTTAGTTCAGCTAACTATAACTCGCGCCCGCAATGCACTGCTGATGACGTCACATATTACATCACTCATGACATGGTCAGTGACATCACTGATGACATCACTGATGACATCTCAAATGACATCACTGATGACATCATCCATGTGATAATTTCATGCATCTTCTCACACCCTAATATAACTTTTGATACACCCACTCTAAATTACAGACTGCCATTCTCAAAACCATAGACACTCCAACACCAAAAACTACATACCCACTCACTGATTCTTAGGTCTACACACACATCCACTCACTCACCCGTACAGTCACTCATACTTAGTCACTCAGTACAGGACTATCATATGCACTCATACACCTATATAAACACTCACACACCGCCACTCATCCATAGAGGTACTCACACACCTAGTCATGCAAAAAACTTAATCACACACCCATTTACTCACCTATACAGTTATACACACACCAGCTCACTTACTCATACAAATACTAGCACATTCTTACGCTCTTATACAATCACTGATACAAGTACGCACTCATCCATACAGCCACTCTCACAATCACACACTCTCACTTATAGCCATCTATATACTCCAACACACATATATACTGCCTTTCACATATGTAGTTACTCACACATGTACCACTGAGATATACATTCAATCACTAACACACCCATACACACACTCACCCACCCATACAGTCCATCACAGATGCACTCTTGAAACCATGCACCCAGTTAATCACCAACTCACACATCTATGCACAGAGTCACACACACCCCACCCACACAAACACTCAGGCACCCATACAGATACTCAGACAATCAATCAATAACCCATGTAGACACTCATGAAGCTATTCAGAAAGCCATGCAGCCGCTTACAAACCAACAGACAGACGGATACAGACATTCACACAGTTTAGTCACTAACCCATGCATTCAGTAAGATACATTTAATCACTCACTTGTAGAGTCAGTCACTCACGTACTAAATCATCCATTCAGACACTTATACACCCACTCATTCTTCAAGGGGGCGAGTGGAAAAAGAATTTTCCGGAATAAAAAAGCTAATTCACTTGCAGTATGACCGCAAGGCAAATTATGATAAGATCGCGGTCCTGTCGCTACGACCTTTGTGTTACGACCCCCACAGTCGCCCGAGGGCAACATAAAAAACGGTCAAATGCAATATCACAACAGAAAAATACACCTGATGGTCATTCCTCAAGTGGACACATCCACATAGCAGAGTATAAAACCAACCCCTTCCCTGACCAGCATCCTTTGCAAAACAACAGCATTGAAGGGCCAGACACAACAGCCATTAGGAGAGGCAACTTATCACACAGCACACCCTCAAACCCACATATCCCCATGTACCAAGACTTTTCATCCACACACCTCACACACCTTTCAAACCTCCACCACCACCTTCTTCTTTGCACATGTGTTATATTTGCACACCATACACCATGTCACAGACAAAAATGCCCACATTCACAGACAGTGAGTTGTCAGTGATGGTAGATGAGATAATTAGAGTAGAACCACATTTGTTTGAAGCCATGGCCCAACAGACCCCACTTGTTAGAAAAAATCAAATGTGGGAAAGGATTGTCAACAAAGTCAATGCAGTAGGTACTACTTTGTGCACACTGCGTGACATTCAGAAGAGGTGACATGACCTCAAGAGCAGGGTGAAATGCTGTGCCAACAGGAACCATGAGGCGGCTCAGAGGACTGGCGGTGGCCCTCCCATTCCACCACTAACATTCACTGAATGGGAGGAGAAGGTGCCCACTAATGTGCTGCCCAAAAGCAATTCTGCTTTGCTTCATGGAAGCAGTGTTTGCTATGGCCAAGCCATGGAAAACTGCAATGTCCCGGGGGTGGGCACCTCAGGACATTGCTGGAGCGGACCCTGGAGGGTGGCGGTCTGCAGGGCCATGGAGGGCTCCTGGAGGGGGGCAGCACAGCCCCCTCCCATCTTCTGTATAGCCCCATGGAGGTGATGGTCCCCAGAACTGTGTGGGGGGGCTCGAGATCCCCCAAACTTAACTTTTAAAAATAGCCTCGGGGAGGTGGCGATCCCCGGGGCTGCGTGGGGGGTCTGGAGCCCCCACGCATCTTTCTAAATTAAGCACTGGGGAGGTTGCAGTCTCCGGGGCTGTGGGGGGGCATGCCCCCCGCATTGACAATAATTAGCCCCGGGAGGTGGCGGTTCCCTGGGATGCATAGGAGGAGCCCTACCATGCATTTTCTTAAACATTTTAGTCCCGTGGGGGTGGCAGTCCCTGGGGCTGTGGGGGTCTGCGTAGCCCCCCCATTCACTTTAAGTCCCGGGAAGGTGGTGTTTCCCAGGCATGTAGGGGCCCGCGCAGGCCCCCACATCTCATTTTTAAATAGCCCCCAGGACCTGGCCCACCTCGGGGCTTTAAAGAAACGAAGCGCAGGAGCCCGAGCTCCTTTTTTTTTCAGCCGGATACACAGATCCAACGCGAATCCAGCCGAAATTGGGGCGGGCCTCGGGGGTCAGGGTGTTTCTACCCTGCCTCCTTTTCTTAATTTTTAATGTTTTGGACCTTTTTTCTTTTGACTCAGTTCAACCGAGTCACAAGATGGCTGCCAACATTTCCTGGTTTGAAGTGTTGGCAGCCAATAAGATCACAGGCTGGAGATCGGGAGAGTTCGCAGATCCTCCATGCCCATATTTGTATATCTGAAAAATGTTTATATTTCTCAGGAACTACTGAACGGATTTACACCATTTAGCAAAAAGAGTGCACTCTGGACCTAGAGCTACCTTTCAGCCATATTTGGTATAATTCCGTACAGCAGTTTGGGCTGTAGCTGCATCAACAGTTTCCTATGGAAATTAACGTGGAGAAAAAGCGTTTTGGGACCCCCCCATTTGTCTCGGCCCCCGCTTGACGAATCACCCCGAAACTTTCAACACGCCAGCTGAAGTGAGTGGGCTATTCGTTTTGAACATTTTGTGAAGATTCGTCAAACGACACCAAAGATATTGACAAATCAAAAAACCCTTTTCCTATGGAAACTAGGTCCTAACTATAACTACCTACTGGCAAGTGCCAGTAGGTTATATTACCTACTGGCGGTTGCCAGTAGGTAGTTATAGTTAGGATCTATTATACATAGGAAAAGCGTTTTTTTATTTGCCAATATCTTTGGCGCCGGTTGACGAATCTTCGCGAAATTTTCAAAACTAATGGCCCGCTCCGGTCAGCTCCTGTCTTGAAAGTTTGGGGGTGATTCGTCAAGCGGAGCTGAGAAAAAAGGGGGGTCTCAAAATACGTTTTCTCCATGTTAATTTCCATAGGAAATTTTGGAACAGGCTACAGCCCGAACTGCTGAACGAAATTACACCAAATTTGGCAAAAAAGTAGCTCTTGGTTCAGAAAGCGACCTTTTTTTTTAAATGGTGTAAATCCATTCAGTAGTTGCTGAGAAATAAAAAAAAAAAAAATATCGATATCTGAGCACCGAGAAGGATTAGCGAACCCTCCCGAGCACGAGCTGACTTCTGATTGGCTGCCAACACTCCAAACCAGGAAGTGTTGGCAGCCATCTTGTGACTCGGAAACCGAGTCACAAGAAAACAGAAAATAAAAGATGAAAAACAAGAAAAGGGGTAAGGGTAGAAACACCCTGACCCCCTAGGCCTGCTCAGGGGGTCCCACAGGGCCAAAAAAAGCATTTTTTTTAAAAATCAGCCGATTCGTGCTGGGTGCGCGAATCCGGCTGAGAAAACAACAAAAAAATGAAGCGCGGACTCCCACGCTTTGTTATTGTTAAGCGCCCGGGTGGGCCAGGTCCCGGGGGCAATGCGGAATGATATAGCGGGGGCCCACAAGGGCCCCCGCAGGCCTGGGGACCGCCACCTCCCCAGGGCTTTATACATAATAAGTGGGGGCACGTGCCCCCCTGCAGCCCCGGGGACCGCCACCTCCCCGGGGCATAATGAAAATAAGGGCAAGGGGGCCTCGCAGGCCCCCCCAATTCCCGGGGACTGCCACCTCCCCAGGGCTTTGTTGAAATTAGGGTGGGGGGGTCTCATGGCCCCTCCAAGCCCCGGGGACCACCACCTCCCCGGGGCTTTGAAAATAATTAGTGTGGGGGGCTCAAGCCCCCCCACACTGCCCCGGTGACCACCACCTCCCCGGGGCACTGTTTATTTAAATACGGGGGTCCATTGCAGACCCCCCGCCCCGGGGACCACCACCTCCCCGGGCTATCATCACCTTGGGAGGGGGGCCGCGCAGCACCCCTACTGGAGCCCTTGATGGCCCTGGGGACCGCCACCCCCCAGGGCTGGATCGTGCAATGTTCCAGGGTGCCCACCCCCGGGACATTGCCATTTGCTATGACAGGGCAGGAGCACGGCTCCCGCCCTGTCATAGCAAACCCTGCTTTGCTTTTTGGAAGCGAGAGCAGGAAACCTGCTTTCGCTTCCAAAAAGCAAACCAGATTGATTTTGGGCAAGGGGAGCTGCATGTCAGTAGCTCCCCATGCCCAAAAGCAATGCCAGCTCCCGCAGGAGGCGGGGAGCTGGCAGGGACAGTGGGGGCATTGGGGCTCCCCCCACAGTCCCCAACGTGAGGGCCGGCCTTGGGGGATGGGGTCCCCGGGGCCAGATGTGGCCTGAGGAGGGGGGCCACGCAGCCCCCCTCCAAATCTGGCCATGCCCCGGGGGATGGGGCCGCGCGGGCCGAAATTGGCCTCGGGACCTTCCCGTTTTTCTTTTTTTTTTAAATGTGCAGGCCTTGGGGGATGAGCTGCCCAGGGCCCAAAACATATTGAAAGAAGGGGGGCCACACAGCCCCCCTTCAAAGAATGTTTTTTTTTTAAAAAGCTGGCATCTCGCCAGAGGCCCCGCCCCCTCCCTGCACCACTCTGCAAACGCACCCCCTAGTGCGTTCTAAGTTGGGGAATTAACTCCCCTTGAATACTGAGGGTCCCTGGGGGCCAACTAGCCCACCAGGTACCTCCAGTAAGCGCCACACAGCTGGATTGCAGAGAGGTGGTCTGAGGCCATGCCCCTTTTTATACATCTCTGCAAACGCGCCTCTTGGCGCACTGCTGGTGGGGCGATGAGGTCCTCTTGTGTCCTGAGGACCTGTGGGGCTTACTGGAGGTACCTGGTGGGCTAGTTGGCCACCAGGGACCCTCATAAGGAAAGGGGACTTCATCCCCCAACCAAGAGCACGCCAGGAGGCGCGTTTGCAGAGTGGTGGAGAAAGGGGGCATGGCCTGTATCCACCTCTCAGCAATCCCACTGTGTGGGGCTTACTGGAGGTAATAGGTAGGCTAGTTGGCCCCTAAGGATGTCCTTGGGTGCCAAGTACCCCTCTTGTTACCTCCAGTAAGTCCCACACAGTAGGATTGCTAAGACGTCTTCAGAAGCCATGCCCCCTTTCTCCACCACTCTGCAAACGCACCTCCTGGCAGATTACAGGATGGGGGATGAAGTCCACTTTACTCCTGAGGGACTTTGGGGGCCTCCTGTAAGTCCTACGCAGCGGAATTCTTGAGCGCTGGTCGGAGGCCCAGCACCCTTTCTCTACCACTCTGCATACTCCACTACTAGTTAAAGTAGCATGTTTCTGCACCTCTGACTTAGAGGTAATTTTAATCCCCCTGCCCTATTATATACTAGGGCCTTACAGGGGAGGTCATGCCAATCACAGGGGTTCCCCAACCCATAGTATACCCTAGTGTATGTAGGTGTTTTCACTGTATTCGAAGTGTCTTTTAGCATAGCACTGGCTCTAGGCCTGGTTAGTCAGAGTCAGTTACCACCAGTACCCATCAGCAAAAAGTTGGGGGCACAGGATGACTTTGCAACAAGGCCTCTTTCTGCACCTCTGTTGGTTCTTTCTGCATATCTTTTGCTTCTTTCTGCACCTTTCTTTGTCTTTCTGGACTTCTGTTGCCTCTTTCTGCATTTCTCTTGCTTCTTTCTGCGCCTTTCTTCCTCTTTCTGCACATGTCCTACCTCTGTAGGCATAGTTATCAATTAGCATTTAAAAAACTTTAGAAATTCACTGAAAAAACCATAGGTTTCAGGGACGTTATAGTTAGAAATTAGCATTTAAAAAACCTTTGAAATTCACTTAAAAAAACCATAGGTTTCAGGGACGTTATAGTTAGAAATTAGCATTTAAAAAACCTTAGAAATTCACTGAAAAAACCTTAGGTTTCAGGGACGTTATAGTTAGAAATAAGTATTTAAAAAACCTTTGAAATTCACTGAAAAAGCCACAGGTTTCAGGGACGTTATAGTCAGTTGGACATTTCACTCGTACAAAACCAGAGAAATTCGGACGTTATAGTAAGTTGACCTAACTATAACTCGCGCCCCCGCAATGCACTGCTCATGACGTCACATATTACATCATTCATGACATGGTCAGTGACATCACTGATGACATCACTGATTACATCATCCAAGTGATAATCTGATGCACCTCCTCACACCCTAATATAACCTTTGATATACCCACTCTAAAATACAGACTACCATTTTTGAAACCATTGACACACAAATACCAGTTACTACATACCCACTCACTGATTCCTAAGTCTGGACACACATCCACTCATTCACCCATACACTCACTCATACATGCAGTCACTTATCAATACAGCACTATCATTTGCACTCATACACCTATACAGACACTCACACATCACCACTCATCCGTAGAGTTACTCACACACGTAGTCAGTCATGCAAAGAATCAATCACACTCCCATTTACTCACCTATACAGTTATACACACACCACCTCACTTATTCATACAGAGACTAACACATACTTACTGTCTTATACAATGACTGACAAAAGCACACACTCATCCATACAGCCACTCTCACAATCACTCACTCTCACATATAGTCATGTATATACTCCAACACTCACATATACTGCCTTTCACATATGTATTTACTCACACATGTACCACTGAGACATCCATTCACTCATCAACACACCCATACACAATCTCACCCACCCATACAGCCCTTCACACATGCAGTCTTGAACCCATACACCCAGAGAATCACCCACTCACACATCTATGCACAGAGTCACACACCCCCACCCACCCACACAGACACTCAGGCACACATACAGATAGTCAGACAACCAATCAATAACCCATATAGACACTCATGTAGCTACTCACCAACTCATGCAGATGCTTACACACCAACTGACAGACTGATACAGTCATTCACACAGTTTAGTCACTAACCCATGCATTCAGTAAGACACATTTAATCACTCACTTATACAGTCAGTCACACAACTACTAAATCATCCATTCAGACAGTCATACACCCACTCATTGTTCAATACACCTTGGCCTATATATATATAAAACATATTTAAACTTTACAGAAACACACAGTCACTGGATAATGTTATCAGTGATGTCATCAGTGATGTCATTTGAGATGTCATCAGTGATGTCATCAGTGATGTCACTGACCATGTCATGAATGATGTAATATGTGATGTCATAAGCAGTGCATTGCGGGGGCACGAGTTATAGTTAGGTCAACTAACTATAACGTCCAAATTTCTCTGGTTTTGTACGAGTGAAATGTCAAACTAACTATAACGTCCCTGAAACCTATGGTTTTTTCAGTGAATATATATATACACACACTTACCTTTATTAGTTTTCCACATAAGAACAACATTAAAACATTGTAATAGTTGTCAATGATGAGCGTCTTCAAACATGACAAAAAACATAGCAGGAGGGTACATAATAGGAAAAACAATGCAACAAAGTCCAAGTCTCCAGGCTAGTTCTATAAAAGGAAATCAATTATTGCCACACTTGGCTGCCATATCACTTCCTGAAATAGCCAGAACCCCAGTTTCCTGTCAAAGGGAGTAATGTCTAATGTGTAGTACCTTCTTGATCACCGTTTCCCATATAGCAGAGGTGTGCCATACCAGGTACGGGTCAGGACACTCTGATCAACCCCCTTGCATTTATAAGCATGTCAATGTGTTGTCCCCAAGGATGTCTCAAAACAGTCTCTTTTCCCAATTGTCAGGCTCTGCAAGCCACCATGTGGCATGCTGCAGATGTGCCACAAAATAATAGAATTGCATGTCTAGAGTGCCAGGCCTCCATCCTTCATGTCATTTTTTTAAGGACCTACAGAGCTACCCCTGCTATGCCATCTGGCCCAGACCAATGAGATCAAGACTGTTCAATTTGTGGAAGATTTGTGGCTCAAGCGGGAACAGCAAATTCTGTATTAAGTAGAGACTGCATGGAAGAAAAAACATCTTGGCTACCGCTGCCCTGCCCATCACCGACAGGGGGAATTTATTCCAAAACATATTTCATACTGTGAGGCTGAATATAAAATGTAAGTATTATCATAGAGAAATGAATTATTGGCATCAAATCTTGACATCCACAGTGGGTGCATTAAAACATGTGATCAAAAATAATGTTATGTCTGATAAAGATGTACCATGGATGGTACATATCGTGGCGAGGACTGACCCAGGAGGAGCCATCAATCCAGCAGAGTGCTCTCAGTTTTTAAGAAAGAAGTTACTGACAAATGTGGTAAAAGAGCTCGCTTATCAATCAGATGTAAATGTGAGAGTAAAAAGAATCTTAAACATAATGGGAAAAGGTGAAAATATTGGAAAGATACAACTATACTTAAAAGATATAGGAGCTAGAAATGTTAAGAGGTGGATGTTGAAACTGTATTTGGGCCAAGTACCTTCTTTCATTGTAGAAAATGTCTCACTCCGAAGGGTCACTCCAAATCTTTTGCCTTTCTCCCCCTCTTTTTCTGACCTCCTTTTCATTGGCATTATGACTCTGGGCACTTTACCACTTCTAGCCAGTGCTAAAGTACATGTGTTCTCTACTCTGAACATGTTATAATTGGTTTACACTTGTTTGGCATATAAGATTTACTTATAAGTCCCTTGTAAAGTGGTATACCATATACTCGGGGCCTGTAAATTAAATGCTACTAGTGTGCTGCAGCACTGATTGTGCCACCCACAGAAATAGCATTCCAAACCTGTCTCAGGTTTACCATTGCAGGGACTGTGTGTGCAGTTTACTGTTGCTTGATGTGGCATTTAAAACTACTTGCCAAGCTTGTAACTCCCCGTTTATTACACATGTCACCCCTAAGTTAGGCCCTAGGTAGCCCTGAGCGCAGGGTGCTGTGTAAATGAAAGGTAGGACATGTACTGTTATGTGTTGTATATATTGGTAGTGACTAACAGACTATTTTGTTTTTCCCTTCTGTGAGGCCTACTCTAAGCCTGGGCAGGGTTCACGGAGTTCCACAGCGGAACTCCGTAAAGTGCAAAAAAACCTCTGCTGCACTACGCGGAGGTCCGCAAGCGGCGGAGTGCATTAAATAAATGCCGTTTGCAGTGATTTTCACTGCCAGATGCTTGTCCGCACTGTGCAATAATCTCGAACGGCACAATGCACAGAGCAAGCGGGCGCTGCTTCCTTTCTGCCACTCGAGTAGATTTTTACTCAGGCGGCAGCTTTCTCAACGCGACCGGACAGTTTCTCAACGCGACCACTCGCAATGAGAAATCTGACCGCCCGGTTGACAAATCTCACTGGGAGGTTGATTTATCACGCTCGCGCTTGCCAACTTGATGGTGACGATCGCAACCAAGGAAAAATCTCGCCGGGAGATGTATTTTCCTAGCTCGCGCTCGCCAACTTGACATTGACAAACGTGAGAGGAAAAAACTCTGCTACACTACGCCGAGCAGAGTTTTTCAAAACTGCTCGAGCTCTGCGTAACGCGGAGTGTGGAAAACTCTGCAAACTCCGCGAGTGGAGCGGAGTTCACTACCCAGACTTAGCCTACTCCTCTCATAGGTGAGCATGGAGAATTCCTTAATATACTTTTAAGCTGTAATTCCTGATCAGATAAGAGTAGGTTTTTCATGTTTCAAATGTTTGGAATGGTAATGACAAATCCTCCTTACTGGTAAAGTTGTTATTACTGTTTAAGAAATGCCACTTTTAGAAAGTGGATATTTCTCTGTGCTTATTCCTCTATGTGCTTTGCAACCTGTCTCCAATACATGTCTGGATGACAGCTACACTTTGTGCATTCCCTCGAGACAGCCACAACACAGGAAGAATAGGTGTGTCTGAGTAGCTGTCTACATACATCTTCATCCTGATGGCCATGCCTGGGCAGAATGAAAGGGAGGGGCTAACACTTCACTTGAATAGGCAGTGTCCTGTCCCCACACACAGGACTGATTAACTCCCACAGATAGCCTGGCAGACAGGATTGTTTTTGAAAGGGATGATTGTGCACTTGAGAGAGCTGCTTTGAAGTCACCCCCACATCAAAGTCACCTATGGGTAGAAGTACTGGATGTCTGACCCCATCAAATCAGACACAACTGGACTTGTAAATGAAGTTCTAACAGAAGAACTGCTGTGCCGCTTAAAGGACACAACAAGATTGCTGATCTGGAAGGCCTGCTTTTCTGTTTGTTGCCCTGCTGTCTCCTGGTTTCCGACTTTGCTGAACGAGAGCTGAACTCTGTCTTCTCCAAGTGAACTCCAAGGGCGTGCTTGCTTGCCTCCTGTTGCTTGAGACTCTGGGATATGAAAGTCTCTTCCCTGCTCCTGTGCCTGATTCACTGGAAGTGGACCCAGATACTTGCATCAACAGAACAAATGTGAAGCAACACAAAGCCCCACAAAGTCTAGCCGCACATCTGGCAGCTCCTTGGAACTGACACCGGCCGACATGAAGACGCGCAAAGCCTTGCTGAACAGCCTCTTGGAACCACCGGCAGATGACGTGAAGCCTTGCTGCATAGCTGACAGATCCTCAGAACTGAAACTGGATGACGTGAAGCCTTGCAAAGCCCCACCACACAGCATCTCAGACCTGACTCAGGACAATGCGAAGCCTTGCAAAACCTCACAGCACAAACTGTGCCCCAGTATCCACGGTACTGAGTTCAGCGGGCCCAAGTGGGTCCTTGTAGCTGGCCCATGCTCCATCGCGGTTGGCCTGAACTTGTGTCTTTGTCCCGGTCTGGCGTGACCAGATAACCTATAACCACAAAACGAGGAAAAGGAGGAAGAGGTGGGTGTTCCAAAAACCACCTCTCTCTTGGAAAACGTGGGGTTGTTTTAAAATTGCCCTCACCCACTAAGTAGTGGCATGCTTCATCATAGGGCTGCAACAACATCCCTGCGCAGACCAATGCCTGGGATGGAGCAAAGGGAAGGGGAAGACAAAACAAACATACATGTGTTGGGATCCACGCAGTAAGTTATATACAAACGGATAGTGATTCTGTGAGTGTAAAACTAACTCAGAGATACCCTTCCCAATTTTTATTCATGGGTTCCCTGGATAGGATTAAAAATTAAAAAACGGAGATGGTCTAGGGGATAATTAGGACCCCTTTTCTCTCCTATATTGCATCTATGTCGACGTTTCGGCCTTTACTGACATAAAGGGTCGTTTGGCCTTCCTCAGGACTAGCGATCCCGATTTGTGTAAACCCCTTTGTCTAGTCAATCTCCAAATATTCAAGGGGATATGCTTGTTTGACAAAAAAGTATTTCTGTATACAATGACCTTGCTTGTCACTTTATGTGTAGACACACTCATGTGTTTCTGAAATGACAAACACATAACATAAATCCAAATACAAAACATAACAAAACAAAAACAAAACAACACGCTTTTGGATGTTATAAAAAAACTTGATTAAGTATGAAGGGAAGACCACCCCTTTATTGCACTTTAATCACATTCACTCTTAGGCCGGGTCCCGAAAATACACTGACCGCCATCCATCACATTTTTTGTTACTCATCACACAGTCCAACCTCTCAGCAGTGAGGGGAAACACAGCGGTGTAGGTGAATCTCCCAAAAAAGAGAGAGAAATTACATCAAGTTGTCTCTTACCAAGTTTCATCGATAAAGTTGCTCAACCTGGAGTTCAAGTGGGAGCATCTCCCTGTAGTCACACTCTGTGTTGTGAGATAAGCAAAACATCACATGAACCACATTTGCCAATTGACTTTTAAATATTAGAAACGTTTGCACCCAGTAGGTATCTGCCACTTCTCACTAGCTAGATCGGGGTATGTGTATTTATTCACCGATTTGAATTCTAAATAGTTTGTTAATACGGTTTGGATTACAGGCTTATCATTGCTCATGTATTTGCATTTGCTAACTCGTGTGATGCATCGGGAAGGGAGTATCCTGTATCGGGTTTCTACTCACCGGGCTAGGTTCCTCGTAATGTCCGCCCCACATACCGATCATTAAGATTTATGTATCAATCATATTGACTCTTTTACCCTCGGCCCTAACTCTCTGCCCTTCATAAGGCCTATTCCCTTATAAAGTGAATCTAGGCTCACCATAAGGTTGGGTGTGTCTAAGACACAAACAGTTGTTCAATAGTCAGCAGTGTATGGTCATTACCTAGTCGGAGGGTTCTCTCTGTCACATTGTTCCGTCAAACCCTCCCCTTCACTAAATCTCTGTGGCTTCGAGCGATTTGTTCTTGTCACTTGAGACTCTATCTGTCCCTCCTACCCCACTTACTTCTTCAAGGATTGGATGCCACTCATGAGTGCCTCTCGCCACCCCTTGTAGGTGCAGCGGAACCAAAATCCACATCTTAAGTACTGTTCGGCCCGGTGCTCAATGGATACTTCTGACTTCCGGTCGGATCCCCTGTCACATGGGCTCGGGTGGAAACTAGACCCCTAACCCTATTCTAGGGTTTCCCACACAGATACTCACTTCCTCCATGGGTGTTTGTTTCTATCTTCTTATGCTTAGGCTCACCAGGGCAAATAAAGCTGATACTGGCCTTCATTTTATACTGAACTAAACTCCTACCCCTTTTATTTGATTTTATTTTCCTATAGACGTATGTGTTCATCGCCATGGGGGTTAGGATTATATTAGTCCTGCATACTTTCATTTAAGTTTGATGATGCTCTCCAATCCCTCCTTCTATGCTCGTAAATGAATTGGGAGGGTGGAGTAAGAAGGAGGGTTTCTATTGGTATGTATTGGGGGGGTTTAGGGTGTTCGACAACAGTCTTATTTTGAGAGGGCATTTTATACAGACCATGGGTTATACAATCTCTGGTGGACATCTCTTTATCACCGCTTCCAGATAACCCACGTTGGTGCTTATTTGTTTCTAAGCAGTAGAACTCTTTTTATTCTTTAAAAATTCATATCTTGACTTCTACTTATTGGATTTTTGTCATTTTGGTCTTGTTTTGGTTATAATATAATAATCATTTTTTTTTAAATCTGTGTGGTCTTGTTGTGGTGTATTCATTGTGTTATTGTGTGTGTGTTGCACAAATACTTTGCATATTGCCTCTTTAGATAAGCCTAACTACTCTGTGCCAAGACCCCTTACCCCGGCCCTCCTCTATGGGGCCTCGGCGGCACCCCCCCTAAACATCCGTGCATCGTATGGCAGGCACCGCATGGTACCTGCCACATGGTACAGAGATGTTAAAAAACATCCATATTACAATGGTAGCTTGTGCTACGGGCCTTTTCCACCCCATGAACATCATAAGGTCCAGCACTCTCCGCTAATATCAATTTTGACACATCAGTTTAACAATATGTATCATAGAAATACACAAAATGGCAATTCAACAAAGTAGAGCCTTCAAATTCTTTATTGTTGTCTTCCTTATGACATGGTAAAATGACCGTAGCCAACGCGTTTCGTCCTCTCGGACTTCTTCAGGGCAGAAAAATGTTTAACTGTAGTTAGCAATGGTGCAGGATCAAAATATAGCCATCTCCTCCATGAGCAGGTAAATAAGGGTTTTGTCTGATATTTCTTATAAGAAATTCTGAGAGTATTGTCTTCTTACTCGAATTATTTGAGAGTGGTATTTATTCCAGATCAGGAGATGTCTGCATTGTAGCCATGATCATTGTAACATCAGGCGAGCAGCATGGTGGCGTGAAGATCAAGTACGAAGTGAGTCTCAAGGGCCTTTTCCACCCGCCACACAACCTGTGAATGTAAAATGGATGTTTCTGACCTCCCATAGGGCGGTTGCATCCAAATTCAGCGATCAGAACAACTGACCAATGGTCGGGCGGTTCCAATCAGCAACGGTCCTCCGGACATTGTAATTAGGCCCATAATGTTTGTTTTGCCTTAATTGGCATACTATCAAACATAAATAAACTTTAAACTTGGTGATAGTGGAGATGTTGATAGGAGTGGAGTTGGCAATAGTAGTCTGAATGTGGTGATGATGAGAATGGTGGTGTAATAGATGTGGTCATGGTGAAGGCAGTGGTGATGATAGTAGTAGTGGTGGTTTGGGTAGCGGTGAGAAATGATAGTAGTGGTGGTGATGATGGTAGTAGTGGTGATGGTGGTGGCCATGGTGACAGTAGTGGTGATAATCATACAGGAGGTTGGGAAGACTTGATTTACCAGGAGCGAATATGGTGGTGGCAGTAGTGGTAGTAGACATAGTGGTGATAGTGGTGGTGATAGCGATGTGGTGGTGACAGTAACTGGGGACATGATAGTAGTGGTGATAGTTGTGGTGGTGATGATGGTAGTGTAGTATTAATGATAATGATATTATTCATATTTATGGTGGTGGAAGTGGTAGTGATGGTGATAGGGGTGGTGGTATTGGTGGTGCTAGTAGTGGTGATAGTAATGGTCATAGTGGAGGTCTTGTTGTTAGTTGTGATGGTGGTGTGGATTATAGTAATTATAATGATGTTGCTGATAGTGATCCTAGTGGTGGTATTAGTAGTTCTGTTGAGAGCGATGGGGTGCTATTAGTAATGATGGCTATTGTTATGTTATGGTATAGTATGGTAGTGGTCACAGTAGTGGTGGAGGTACTGCTGGAAGTAGCTGTGCTAGTTGTAATAGTGATATTAGTGGTGGGGTGGTGGTAGTACCATTGGTGGTAATGGTAGTAAAGGTGATGAAGATGAAGATGGTGGTATTAGTCATGATGATGGCAATAATAGTGTTGATACTAGTGGTTGTAATGGAGCTGGTTCTGGTGGCAATGGTGGTGATTTAATTGGTGGTAGTCTTAATGGTTTTCGTATTGTTGCTAATAATGGCAGTGGTAATGGGGGTGGTCATGGTGAAAGTGATGATAATGATGGTGAGGGTGTTAAAGGTGGCGATGGTCATAGTAGTTGTGATGGTAATGGTGGTACTACTAGCAATAGTAGTTTTGATAGTGATAATGATAAAAGAGCTGGTGCCACTTTAGCTACAGAGAGAAGAAAGGCTGGGCAGATTAGGAGCTGGAACTGCAGTGAGAATGGGGGTTGGCAAAGGTAGTGCCAAGATCACTGTCAGCCACATTGAGAAGGATGGCAGGCCAGAGCCTTGGCCATGCTGAAGCAGGGTCAAGGATAGTGAGTAATAGAA
This sequence comes from Calotriton arnoldi, assembly GCA_963921515.1. Taxonomy (NCBI): domain Eukaryota; kingdom Metazoa; phylum Chordata; class Amphibia; order Caudata; family Salamandridae; genus Calotriton; species Calotriton arnoldi. The sequence goes on from CAWUFW010003681.1 coordinate 489,491, forward strand.
AGAGATAGGTCTTCTTTGAGCCTGGGTTTAGCAGTAGCAAGGAGGGTCGGACAGAGAAGGAGCCAGGTTTCCAGCAAGGCACTGCCTCTCATCTGTGAAGTGCAGTTAATGGTAGCGAAACTGACCAAACCTTGTAACTGGCACAATGATGAATCAGCTTAATACAGTGCTCAACTGACTACATGTACTGTTATCTCAGGCACTGTTTATGAGCTAGTTAATACAGGGGGGTTGAAATAACCAGGACTGGAAATCACTGTTTGTGGCCGGTAACTGGCCACTAGACAATGTAGTTATGAATTTTTGTTGTCAAAATGTGGAATACCATGCCCTGAGCCAGTAGTAAATGAAAGAAAATTCCTGTGTGAGTTGTGGGGCAGGTTGGAGAGGGAGCAAGAGACAGGGCAGTCTCTTGTCTAACTCAAGGGAGCATTGCACCTTTACCACATCTTGTAGAAGGTGCTTAGTCTGGGACCAGGCTGTGCTTGTGCCAGCATCGCCTGCCCTGACTACATGTGATTTTACTATGGGTGTTTCTGCACCAGTTAAAAATGCCCTGTGTTCCCACACCCATCAATTCCTGCAAGAACGTCAGGTCAGTTGTAATTGGTCAGAGCAGTGTCCATGGCGTGGATGCTGCGCTGACTTGTAATTGGCCCCGTTATGTTTGAATGTGATGGCCAGCTGGCTATGTGAAACCCAAATGGAATTAAAAGAACTCCAATACAATCATGCTTTCAGCAGAAGAACAAGCCCAGCCCAAAAGGAAGAATGTAAAAAAAAGAAGTCAAGTCAAACCCCTTCTCTCACTATTGCTTCTTGAAAAATGATTTGTGATTACATGTCCTCTGCGAGACAGCTGTGCTGCCAAGCCAAACTTTAAAAAAAACATGGCAGGACTCCATAGAAGAGCGTTTTCTCACATGGCTAGGATCTAAACATAGTAAATATATATTTATTCCATGTGATGGTAGAAATTCATAGGAGATAAATGACGGTATGCTCAACTGGCAGGTTTCACAAAGGTATTGCAAAAATTATAGTCAATTAGTAAATGTTATGGGCCTCGAGATGTTGAACAGCTGTCAGGACCTGGCACAACATCAGTACATATTGTTGATGTGACTTGATTTAATATCTTTCACAGAAAAATATAACTTATTTCTACTAAAGCAGGAACTGTCAGCTTCAAGTTGTCTTTCTTTTCCTCAGCTTTCCTGAAAATCAAGGATGACTTGCAGATGGTAATAATGAATGGGTGCCATTATCTTCTCAGCGATAATTTCACCACCCCTTCTTTCAAGAGGATCCAGCTCATCTTTTTATATGGTCCTATGGTTTTTTTATGTACTCTTTCAAAAACATTTGACTGGGATTATGTCATTTCACCAAAGAGTGATTTATCCACAGCACTTCTACTTTAGTCCTCATTATGTGTTGAGAGGAGCAGCATTGCAGTGTGGAATCCTGCTCTGCCTGATCACAAGTGGGCTGGAGTTTCTGCACCTAATTTTTCCAAATGCTGAATCGAGGACATGATTTTACCCGCTGGTAATTTCATACCTGATCTGCAAGAGGAGTCAAGCCTCTGCCCCAACCCTTCTGATTTATTTTCAGCAAGGAAGAAACTACATGCCCCTGTCAGGGCACCATTTCCCGCTTCCTCCTACCATCTCAACCCCCCCTCATTCACCCTTACCCAGCACTTGATCTCTGACTCACATTTGCAACCTGCTCAGAACTGTAGTAAATGTGAGTGGGAATGTGAGAAAAATAAGGAATTTCATGCCGTTTTACATGCTGTAAAGCTGGGTCTGCACACTTATTCCCCAATCCCTGCTACTGACTATGGGGCCGATTCCGATCTCGGCCGGTAGGGCTCCGAATCGGATTCGGCTTAACCGGATCCGATTCGGAGCCCTATTTCCCGACCGATTCGTACGCGCGTCCGGGCGAGCGAGTACGATGCGAATTCGCCGACCGACTCGTCCGGGCGTCCCGACCGCTCCGACCGACTCGTTCCCGGGTCGAACCGCACTGACCGACTCGCTCGGACTCGACTCGCACCGCGCAATGGAGACGTTCCCCGGCCGGGTAAGTACGATGCGCGCCGCGAGCAGTCCGACCGAGCCGCGCACTCCGGCTCGTAAGAGCTGTCGGAGCCGTACTTTGGGGGTCCGTGTCGGACCCCCCTGTACGCGTAGCCACGCGAGTCGCACACAGGGGGACCCATGGGTCCCCCCTACCTGTGCGTGTATGGCGCGAGTCGCTTCACCGCGTACACGCTGTAGGGGGCGCCCTTGTCCGCCTCGCACCCATTGAGTCAATGGGAGCCCGCGTACGCGTTGTACGACCGGCTCCCATTGACTTCAATGGGAGTCCGACCGAATCGAGTCCGATGGCATACGTGCGCATCGTACTCGTTCGGTCGGGCTGCACGGGTCCGATTCGGTCGGAAATCTCTCCGGGTCCGGCTCGGTCGGAGAGATTTCCGGCCCGAATCGGAATCGGCCCCTATGTGTTATTACATGGTCCCGGTCTTTACGGGTGTGAATATGCACACCACCATTACCATGTAACTCGTGATGAGGGACTCAGTGCTCTGCTCCTAGTGTTGGAAATAATAGAGAAGCCTCATTCCCAAATTTAGCCGCACTGGAGGTTTACGTCAGTTTGCCCACCCTATTGGCATCTTCAGCTTTCTTACGTGCCAGATTCAGTTGATAAAATGTTGCCACTTAGGAAAGCAGCCCCTTGTTAACTATTCTACCTGCAGGTAAGACGAATGCAGTTATTTTTGGACACCGCAATAAACAAGCATTTGCAATGCAATAGGTCCCGCATTTGCAAGAGTTAGAGCTATAGGCGTTCTAAACGACAATGGGGCATATTCTCAAGCCCCCATCGCCACCACAACGTCACTTTCAGTGACGTTGTTGTGGCGATAGGGGCTTAGCCCTATTCACAAGGCAGCGTTAAGCCACGTTAAGTGGCTTAGCGCGGCTTAACGCTGCCTTGTGAATAGGGCCCCCTTCACGCTGTTTTTAGCGCGAAGGGGGCGTGCAGTGGGTGTTGCGGTGGGCGTGCCACCGCAACACCCATTGAGTTTGACGCTACCTCCTATTCACAAGGGCAGCGTAAATAGGAGGTAGCGCCAAACTTAAGACCAGGAAAAATCTGGTCTTAAGGTGGCAAAACGAGGAGAAATGCTTTATTTCTCCTCGTTTCTGCTCTTTCCATGTGTGCTGCCTTGTGCAGCACACATGGAAAAAGCAAAATGCCATGGTTTGTTCATGTACAGGAAGGTGTCCCTTCCTGTACATGAAAAAACCTTTTTTTTAAATGCCGTTTTGTAACTTACATGTGTGCTGCATGAAGCAGCACACATGTAAGTTACAAACTGGCATTTTCGGTTTGTTTATGTGCAGGAAGGGACACCTTCCTGTACATAAACAAACCTCCCTGCTTGCAGACACCCTTGCACTCTGGTGCAAGGGTGCCTGCTTGGCGTTAAGTTGTGAAACTTAGCGCCATCGCAGGGAAACGCGAGGCTGCACCATATCCTTGAGAATAGGGTGCAGCCTCGCGTTTCCAAAGTGGCGGAGAGAGGCGTTAAGCCAAGAAGGCTAACGCCTCTCTCCGCCACTTCCTTGAGAATATGGCCCAATGTCTTTTACCCATGTGTTTTGGTTGCTAAATGTACATATAAATGAATACAAATGTAGCCTTACAAAACCTACCTCTCCTCCGACGTAATTTGAACTTGTATCTATTGAAAAAAGCCTTGTTCTTGACAACTTTCACAAACCCCTGTGAAGTTGAAAACACTGTATGAGTTTTAAGCGGTAACTCCAAAGAGTAGTTCCAAACACTAATCTGCAAGACTGAAACTGACAATATTCAATCTTTAACGTTTTACAATACATTAAGTCCTTGGAGAAGCTGCCATATAACAAATACTATGCGCAGGAAGAGCATAAACTGAAAATAATGTTGTTTGCTTGCGTGAACTAACATTTTGAGAATGCATAGGAGGACGCCTGGAGGAAAGTATCCATTTATAAAATACTACAAACATTAGCTGACACTCTTTTGATAATGACAATCCTACAATTGGTCCACTGCAAGTACCTACCTCAGGGGACTGACAATCAATATAACTTAAACTTATTAAACAAGTGTCACACTCTAAAGATGACCTACTAGTCTTGAGATACACGTAGAGAGCACAGCAAAAACAACGCACTGAGAAGAGGTACCATGGAAACAAGATAAATGTACTGACTTCTTTTTGTGTTGAAAAATACAAGTCTTTGATGCCACCAGAAAAGAGCAATCACAAAATCAAATTTAAATGACCTATTGTGATATGGTTAACCCGGCCTAAGCAGTCAATAAAAGCACTGTCAATTGGAGAGGTTTTCTATTTGTACTTATGGCACTGTAAGCATATATAATTAGCGCTGTGAAAAGACTACACTTTTAGTAGCTTGTTGTTTGTCCAGGGAGGTGGTGGTGGTGTGCAGTTTTGCAAGTATCTGCTTCACGTGTGTGTGTTTTGCAGTGATGCAAATTCCCTATTCCATCTAGCACAGGATGTTTATTTTATTTTTGTATTAAGCGCATTAGCAGTTTAATGCACATATAAATGAATAAAAATGCAGGCCTACAAAACTTACCTCAGCTCTAACGTCATTTGACCTGGTATCTTTTGAAATAGGCCTTGTTCTTGTCAACTTTCACAAACCTGTGTAAAGTAAAAAACACTGTATGAGTTTTAAGTGATAATTCCAACTGGTAGATTCAAACATTATTCTGAGTGGCAAACACCTTTTACTGTTATCTGTAATCAAGCGCTTGTAATCCAGTGTAAAAGTATGTAAGCAACTAATATACCCATTTTTTAAATTTCACTTAGTGTTTGGGCTATTTATATCATATGTTATTTTTGTGATAATAGAGTTCCACATGCCCGGTCAAGGACTGCGTGACCACGGGTGTTCAAAGACCACCAATACACACTTGACCCTAAAGCTCTTGCAGGATTGATAGCAAGCCTAACTGATCTACCCAGGTATGTGCCTTTACAGTGGAGCAGTGCCGTACTGGTTACCATGCACTGACTAGAAAAGCACACAGGGTTTCAACAACTCAGGACGATAAAAAACAAGCTTTGGAAATGCAATCGGTCTCGCATTTGTTTGAGTTAGAGCGCTTGGCATTGTAAGTGGCAATATCTTTTACCTATGTGTTATGGAGTGTATGTATGTGGTGTGTAGTGGAATTATGTGGGTTGGATTGGACTAGTCAGTTGTGGAATTGTGTGGCGTGGAATTGTGTGGTGTGGATTTGTGTAGTGGAATTATGTGGCATGGTATGCTGTGGAATTATGTGAATAGTAATTATGTAATATTGAGTGTACTGGAATCATTTGGACTGGGATTGTGTGTTATGGAGTGTAATTATGTGGAATGGTTTTTTTGTGTTGTGGAGTGGTATGTGGTGGAGTTTAATTATGTGGTGTGCTGCTGAATTTTGTGGCATGATGTGGAATTGTGTGGATTAGATGTATGTGGTGTGTTGTGTGATTGTGTTGTTGAGTTGTAATATGTGGTTTTGTGTCAAATTAGGTGTTGTGGATTGGAAATGTGTGGAGCTGAATTGTGTGGCGTGGAACTGTGTGGATAGCTTTGCCTGTTTGGTGATGAAAAAAAAAATATGTAGGAGCTAAACTCCAGATCTGTGTGTTTGGCTGTATAAAAAAAAGAGAGTTAGAGCTAATGGCATTGTAAATGTAAATGTCTCCTACCTATGTGTTATGGAATGGAGTGGATGTATGTGGTGTGTAGTGGAATTATGTGGGTTGGATTGGAATTGTTAGTTGTGACATTGTGTGGTGTGGAATTGTGTGGTGTGGAGTGAATTTGTGTAGTGGAATTATGTAGCATGTTGTGCAGTGGTATTATGTGGACAGTAATTGTGTTTTTGAGTGTATTGGAATTATGTTGAGTGGAATTGTGTGTAATGGAGTATAATTAGGTGGAATGGTAGTTTGTGTTGTGGATTGTTATGTAGTGGAGTTTAATTATGTGGTATGCTGTTGAATTTTGTCTTAAGATGTTGAAATATGAGTTGCGAATTGGATATATGTGGTGTGTAGTGGAATTGTGCTAAGGAGGGGAATGATGTGGTTTGGTGTGGAATTATGTGGTGTGGAATGGATTTGTGTGGAGTTGAATAGTGTGGCATGGAATAGTGTGGTGTTGAGTGAAATTATGTTGAGTGGAATTATGTGGCGTGTATTTATGTGGATTGTTGTTATGTGGGTTAGAGTGGATCATAACCCCTCTTAAAACTTTCTATGGGATAATGGTTTATTTTTGCGTCTCAACTTTTTTTTGGTATTGATAGATCTATGAAAGTGCTGAGGAAAGCCACTGTGTGTCTTTAGGTTAAAACACTTAGGCGTGTGTTTTTTACTTTGTGCAAATACTTCTATGGATCTATATAGGAATGAATCGGGGATTGATTAGATTCAGAAAAGTTAGTCAACAATGAAAAAAGCATGCCTCATTTGCCCAGTCTGAATAAAAACAAGGACACTGATGTCGACTCATTAATTGGAAAATAGTCATCTTTCTGCGTTTGTGAACAGAAACGTTTAGCATTCCTTTACAAACACACACTGAGTAAATCCATCTCATTACATTGTTCCTTCTAATATTGTTAAGTTTGTGTGCCCCATATCTCTATGAACATAGAATTGTTTATAATAATAAAGGGTACACCATGCAAAATAAATAAAACAGAAAAGAGTAACGGAAAGTGAAACTCGGCTAAAATTAGTTCCTTCTGAGAAAAAAAATGATACACACGATCACCAATGAAAATACAATAGTTTGAAGTGCACTTAAGACTTTTCACATGCGAGACCATATATTATCTACAGAGTCAATAGGGCACCAATGACTGCAAATATTTTTCATGCATATTGAAAGCAAAGTTATTAGTGTACTTACCACACCAGGCTCAGTGGAATCAGGACGAGTCCAGCTGCCAACAAGAAACTATGGGGTATATTCACAAGAATGTGTGATAACTACTGCAAGAGTAGCGTAACGCAACTTTCAATATTGCAGCCTAGCGTGGGAAAATAACCCCATGTCAACGTGGAATTCACAACACGGCAGTAGCATGCGATAGTTGGCCGACACCGCGGCCAATGTTCGCGACACAACCAACCCGACCGAGATAAAAACACAAACCACAACGCGAAAAAAGCTGCGGTGGGCCAAAGCGCGATAAGGAAACAGTGACAACCAGCGCGAGGGCAGCAATACGCACGCGCAATGCGGGAAAAAGCACAAGAACAGTATACGGAAAATGCCACAGAACAAAATACATCAATAGCGGAGTACCACGGATGCACCCTGGCCAACTGCAGAGGACAACATGCACACCACAACATCCACGCACCGTGGAAGAACAGAACCCACAGGCACACCACATGAAAGAGACCAGTGGCAGACAAATCAGAGCCGCAGGAGCGACACACCCACCTTGCAGCATACGCACATAAACAGAAGTGCACCCGGACAGTGACAACATCCCGGTACAAACAGCAACACCTCCACAACTGAACACAGGACATAACTGGTTCGGAAAATGTGCACAACATGGCAAATCACATCTGAAACCCCAGGGACATGTAACATGACAATGTACAATTCCAACCTGTGACCTGCAAATATGTTTTATTCACACATGCAGTGCAATTGGACATCTACTACTGTCCCATGAATGCCACGGACGGTCACAATGTGACGTGCTCATGAGAAGTAAGTGTCAATGATGGAGTCCCTACGGGCCATTCCTGCCGCAGCTGCAGTGGGATGTGGGCCACCTGCCCCATCCCCACCATCATCGTCCGGTACCTCTGGAACTGGGATCCATGGGGCCCTGGTGCGAATGCAGATGTTGTGCAACACACAACATGCAATGATCATCTTGCACACGACGTCCGGGCTGTACAGGAGCTTCCCACCAGTGCCGTCCAGGCACCTGAAACGTGACTTCAACACACCAAATGTGCGTTCAACGATGCCCCTGGTGCGTATGTGGGCCGCATTGTACTGCCTCTGGGCGGGTGTGTTCAGGTCACGGAGGGGTGTCATCATCCAAGGGCAGAGTGCATATCCTTGATCACCTGGGACAGTGCAGGGAGAAAAGAGTCAATACTTGGTTCGGCAGGATGTGATGGCAGGCCCACCAATTCAGTGACGCCTGTGCTGGCTGTGTGGGGGGTGAGTGTAAGCCAGCCCTCAGGGAGTAGCATGTGCTGGCAACTACACCAACAGTCATCTGGCACACAGACATGCAATGTCTGAACTACAAGGGGGGATGACTCGAGTCGCACAGGGCTAGTCGCCCCGGATGCACAGCGGCCGACATGGGCCCACCACCACGGGACGCAGACCTGCGGGAGACCAGGGTAGGGTCATGGGGCAGAGCAGTGCCTCACATGTGTCATGGCCGCATTCTGCATCTCCACACGTTCAGCTGTTGTGTGGCTGTGGTGCCATATGGAGTCTGTATTGGGTGCAGGGGTAGCCCAGGATGACCATGGAGTGGTGTAGGCGTGTCTCATAGGGGGTCGTGTAGTTTAACATGTCGGATGTGGTTAGGTCACATGTGCATCCCCACAGTTGTGCCTTGTGCGTTGGTGGCTGTGGGATGTGTGGTGTGTTGAGTTGGTACTTACCAACGAGCAGTCCCTTTCCATATGTGCCATCCTGGAAGCGCTGGTTGATGATGGACTGTTGGAAGATGAAGGAATCATGCACACTGACTGGGTAGTTGGCAACGACATTGGTGAACATTCCCCGGTGGTCCACTATTGCCTGCACATTGATGGAATGCGTGTGCTTCCTGTTGCGGTAGTGGTGTGCAGGATCCGCAGGGGGCACAAGTGGGACATGTGTGCATTCGATTGCCCCCAACACGGCCGGGAATTCGGTTATGGCGTAGAAGCCTTGCTTAGTCTCCAGCTGTTCCTGCGCAGTGTTGGGGAAGTGAAGGTACTGGGGTATGAAGCTGAGGATGGCATCCAGGACGGGTGTGATGAACTTTGATAGGGCTGGCTGTGAGACCCCTCCGACTCTGGCAGTTGTTGGTTGGAAGGTACCAGAGGCCAACAAGTGCAGCACTGCCAGCAGCTTTGTCTGCAGAGGGATGTTTGTTCTCCGCTGTGTTGGGACCGTCAGCCTGTGGGCGATGTGGGTCAGGATGCGGAGGATGGTTGTCCTTTTGAGCCTGTAGTGGGCAATGACTTCCGCGGGCGTTAGGTCTGTGAGAGTGGTGCGTTTTCGGTAGGTCCGCTGTCTTACTCTACGCTGCCTCTGTGGTGGTCCGGGGGTGGAGCCGGTCCGGGTCCTGAGGGGGGTGGCGGTCCAGGGGGTGGTGGCGGGGGGTGTTGTGGCCCTGTTCGGGCTCTGTGCTGCATGTAGAGTAGCTCCATGGCGTCGTTTGTTCTTCGGGTATGGCTGTGTGCGGGACTCCGTTGCCTACTGCAGGTGGACGTCCTTCTTTACACCTGTTTGAGGCAGGTGCTAAATACCTGCGGCTATCGCACCTCATCACCTGTTTTGTGTTTTTATCGCCGATGTGGCTGGTCGTTGTGAATGTTGAGGTGTGATATTGTCTCGACTTTTCACACGGGAACGCCCACTCTGCATCTCATTAGCGAAATTTGCGTGGGTCCTCTGTGGCGATATTTTTTGTGGCTGCTATCGCGGGAAAACTGGTGCTGTGGGCTGTTTACACCGGCTTGTGAATGGGGGGGTAAATTTATCACGACTTTGGCTGCGATGAAGTGCCGTTAATTCGGCGATAGCTCCTTGTGAATATGCCCCTACATCCTGGAAGCCACCTAACTGTAGTTGCATAAACGCTACAGAAAACAGCACCTGAAACGGTTGCAGTTAAACTCTCCAAGCAGGCAATACATCCAAACAGATCACCTAACAAAACACAAACAAATGCATTCATATTAACAAGCATTTGCAGTGCAACCAATTGAATCCCAAATGCTTGTTAAAATACTTCCGTCGCGTGAGCACGTTGTGTTTAGAAAGGGCATGGAATGCATTTGCAGGGGCTCACTGTGATTTATGCCGCTATAAGGAGGCCAGAAATAGGGTGGGCACTTTATACCTAATGTTGTTAAATCTGTATTTGAGCAGAACGCTTTCACTTGACATGGGATTTTATTTTTGTAAATAAACTAAATGGAAGGATTAATGCATTTCATGTTGGTAAAAAAAAAAGAAAGGCAAAACAGCAATTTAGTTTATTTTAAAAATACCCCCGCCGGGTGAATGCGTTGTGTTTAGAAAGCACATTAAATACATGGAATGCATTTTTGGGGGCTCACAGTGATTGATGGCCAGTATAACGAGGCCAGGAATAACCTATTTTGCTTCTACGATAATTTTAATTAATGGAAAGGCACCTACTTGGCTCAGTCAGCTCATGTTCAATGCGGCTGGGAAACATTATCCGGAGCACTGTTGTGTCTTCCAATGCAGCAGGGGAGACGCTTTTGTTTTTATGTAATGGGTGAGGTGGTGTTGTTTATGGCTCATATGCGGCTGGGTTACGTCATCCGGAGCAGTGTTGCCTCTTCCGGTGCAGCAAGGGGTAGAATGACGATGTTGGAGGAAATAGAGGCAAGCGCCCTGAACCTCCCACCCGATTCTGGAGGGTTGGCGTGGAGGATTCCTACCATATCGGAGGTGCCCTGAGATGGTTTCTGAAAAAGTAAACGTACATTGCAGGCGCTTATTTTTTATTTAAGGAAATGACAACAATGTTGTGCACATGTTTAAAGAGTCTCCTCCCTAGTTACACTAATGAAAAACTTTGCTTGCGTTACCGTACACACAGGGGTCGAGTTATAAACCATTGTAAACAACAAAGCCATAGTTGTTGTTAATGCAGCCAACAACCATTGTCAAAGCCAATCGTCCTGACTTGTTGTAGGTGTAATGTCACTTGTTGTATCATCTATCTGGATGCAATGACAAAGACAGCAAAATACCAGGTGGGCGGCACACTAGGCTAAGCAAGTTTTAAGCTTGGGTGCTTTTAAGCCACGCCCTTAATTACATCTGCCTTCTCGCCATGCCAGCGCGCAGCGTTTTCATCGAAGGCATCCGAGGACAGGGTCTGGCGTACATATGGAGCTAAAGTACATAGACCCCAATTAGAAAATCCCAATATAAGGAGACATTAATTGGTGCGACATATAAGAGGTATAAAAAAAAAGAAAAAAAGAGCAGAGTGGAACACAATACAATACCTTCGAGGTGAAGGAGCTGAAAGCTCCTGCCAACAACACGAGCAAAGGGGGTGGGCTCGGAGCTTGCTGGGTCAAGGCTCCAACATTCTCAGACAGGCTTTATTCTGTAGCACTCTGATATGGATGAATGCTCCCTTTAAACGGCTGATAGAGTGCAGCCGGAGCAGAACTGGAGGAAGGCATGTGGACCCGGAAGTGGGATTGCCAGTGAAATCGGAAGTGGGACTACGGAAAGGTTAAGGAAGAGCGTCCAGGAAAAGCAATGTTTACATACGGGTACCAAACCACTACTTTGTGCAATATATGCATACCCACAATCCTTTACACTATACGGCATACTTGTTTTATGTTCATTTCATTACATGTTTCCAGTTTTTAATTATAGAGAAATGCACACCAGTCAGCATACTCTTCCACACTGCGTACATTTTACATAACTAAACCTAATATTCCTAAGAAAAAAAATTAAACAGGAAGCCTTGTGTAAAAACCAATAAAATAATAAACAGCGTCAATTGTGTATTTCCTACTCCCACATACATGCATCTAGAGTGTCAGTAAACTGTAGTTAGCCGGTGCGAAAAACGGAAGTGATATGGGAGCACCAGCCAATGAGGAGTCAGTAAAGAACACTGACACACAAATGACACCAGCCAATGAGGAGTCAGTAAAGAACACTGACGCACGAAAGTTTAGGGAAACAAAACAAACCTACCACCCGTAAAAAGAAGCCCACACAAAGTCATATCCTACCAAACAAAAGCCCAACTGCCAGATCGACATGGAAAAACGCAAAAAGGTTAAAAAATACAACCAATGGAGTGGGAGGCACTGCTTGGGAGGCAGCACTGGCCCAACTGTAGCATTAAGAGAAGGTGGGAGGGAGAAATTCTATAGTTAAAGCTAAACAGCTATGCCCCCAAAGCTAAACACAGGCAAACAGTAACAGAGCAGGAAACCAAGAAAAAAAATACTCCCCCAAAGAAGAAATGAAGAACCATTGCGTAGTGAGCCAGTACTTAGTCCCTGCTGCCTGGGAGGAATAGAAGAGAAAAGGAGGGACAAAGAGGCAGGACTGGCCACTAGCAAGCAAGGATTTTTAAAGGGCACTGAAACAAACAAATCAAGAGCAGGGGGATGGTTTTAAGCAACAAGAGAAATTACAATAGCTCTCGAAAGCTCGACCTAAAAATACAACATACCTGATGTGGAACATATGCTAAAATAGGGTGTGTATCGTCCCAGCGTATCTCCTAGACTTCTGCCTTAACAACTAAAGAAAGTAACCCCAGCAGGAATGTCAAGTGCACTTTGCTTGTCGTAGACAGCACACTCGTTTTGCTGCATGTCAACATCAACAAATGTATAACCTGCTCCAAAATCAACAAAATACTGGATGCTTTTCCATTATACCCTCTGACTCTCCCTGCTCCCAAATGCAGAAAATAACCAAAAAAAGCATAATCGCAGACCAAGCATGTCTACTTTCACTCAAACAAAAGCAAAGTAAATGTGCTCATCTCTGTGTACTCATATGGAACAGTGTTCACAGCATACACCGAATGCATTTCCAAGGTCTCCCCTACACTCTTCTACCTCTGTTATCAAATGCATAAAATAAACCATACATTTTTGGATGCTTTCCATCTTCTTCACACCAGTAATTACACAAAGGAAAAAAGAACATTTTAAATAAATACTTGGCGCCTCTATTCCTCACACATTGCTTCATGTCTCCAACTGACAAACAGCGGCCATCTCCTTATGATAAAGTAAAGAGGGAAACAAAAGTTTAATAGACTCAGAAAAAAATATTACAGATATTTTTATGTTAAATATTAATGTAAATTATTGTAAAAAATGTATTTGAAACGTAGAATAGAAGAAAGGAATGCTATAACACAATTACCTTTATTTTAAATTAGTTTTCTAATTAATTTACCTATATTGTATTAAATTTAAATTATTTTTCTGAAGTTTAAATTAAATAATAAATTCCCCAAAAGAAAAAATATATAAAATATTTCAATATGCTTTAATAACTATTAAAAGTGAAGTATAGATGTAATTATAAGCAATGTAATTACACAAAGGAAAGGAGAAAAATACTTAGGGGCCGATTCCGATCTCGGCCGGTAGTGCTCCGAATCGGATTCGGATTCACCGGATCCGATTCGGAGCCCTGTTTACCAACCGAATCGTACGCGGGTCCGGCCGAGCGAGTACGATGCAAGCACCCGCGAAATCACCGACCGACTCGAACGCGGCTTCAACACGCTCCGACCGACTCGCATGGACACGACTCGCACCGCGCTATGGAGACGTTTCCCGGCCGGGTAAGTACGATGCGCGCCGCGAGCAGTCCGATCGACTCGCGCCTCCGGCTCGAAAAAGCTGTTGGAGCCAGACTTTGGGGGTCCGCGTCGGACCCCCCTGTACGCGTAGGCGCGCGAGTCGCACACAGGGGGGACCCATGGGAAGGCATGTACGCCGCGGTGCGCATGGACGCGTACACGCTGTAGGGGGCGCCCTTGACCGCCTCGCACCCATTGAGTCAATGGGAGCCCGCGTACGCGTTGTACGACAGGCTCCCATTGACTTCAATGGGAGTCCGTCCGACTCGAGTCCGATAGCATGCGTGCGCATCGTACTCGTTCGGTCGGACTGCCAGAGCCCGATTCGGTCGGAATTCTCTCCGGGTCCGGCTCGGTCGGGGAGATTTCCGGCCGGAATCGGAATCGGCCCCTTAGTGTCCCTATTCCTCACACATTGCTTCATGTCTCCAACTGACAAACAGAGGAGATTTACTTATAGTAAACTATAGGGAGAAAAAATGTTTATTTAACTCGAAAAACATATTACAAATATTTTATGTTAAATATTCATGTAAATTAATTTCAAATATGTATTTAAATAGTGATGCAACAGAAACAAAGTGTGACAACACTATTACCTTTATTTTAAACATTTTTTAAATAATTTACATATATTATATTAAATGTGTTAAATGGCATTATTTTTCAGAAGTATAAATGAAATAATAAATTCCCCAAAAAGGAAATATATATTAAATATTTCTTTATATTTTAATAATCATTAAAGGTGAAGTATAGACGTAATTATAAGTAATGCAATTATATATTTAAAATGTCAGATTCATTTTTACATTCAAATATTGTTGTTACTCTATTTTAACATTGCATAATAAATAGGTACTGTTTCTACATATTTGTTTTGACATTACATGAAATGTATTTATATTTTTAACTATATAAAGTAATTTAGTTTAACACCAAGACCCTACTTCCATTATTTTCTATGCGATGGCGTTGCAGTACAAGTGGATGGCCACGTCTGGTGCTGGACTTACTACTTTGGCTGTAAACTATAAATTATGCAAAAGTGTGAGTTACCTTTGTGAATCAGCCCCACAATGTACATGATATTACTTTAAATGCCTTCCAGCAATCTCTCGCTCCCTGCTGCACCCAACCCTAGAATATTAGGTAAACAAACTGATTGGCCCCATATTATCACAGACCTTAGCTCCCCATGCTTTACACCACCAACCACATAAATATTCACAAACATTATGGATATTGGTGCCCTGCCAAACCCTGCTCTTCTCTTGACTCATGCTGTCTTCACCCTACCACACTTGCGCTCCATGGTCTCACCCAATTTCCCTTGCCCACTGCTGGCCTTGCATCTTCTCCTCCACCTCATTTGTCAATCTTACTCGACTATTCAAACCATCCTCTACAGTACAAGTATTCAGTATTACCAAACCAGACTTCTCCACGCTCCCTCAGCCTGACCTGTTTTCCAGCCGCAGTCCGTGCAGATAACAGCGGTGGGCGGTGGGGCCATGTAAGGGGGGTTTCGAGAGACGATGCAGAGAGAATTAATTATTTATTTAATTTTCCCTCTGCATCGTCCCTCGAAATCCCCCCTTACACGGCCCTACCGCCCCACCAGTCGCAGTTCCTGGAGGGAGTGCTGCGGGGCGGTGGGGCGGTGCGGGGGTCGGGCATGGTGGGGGGTAGTAAACTCCGGTATATGGCCGAACGGAGGTAAGTACAGAAAGAAATAAATAAATAAAACAAATTACATTGCACGCACCGCATCGCCATTTGGCGTTGCAGCGAGTGAAATGTAATGCTGCTTCTTCTGTAGAGTGGATGTTAGCCAAACAAATACATATTTGTGAGGAATAGTTCATGATTGTTCACCAAGATTGCAATAGGGGCGAATGGTTGGTGATTTGAGACTTTGGGGCATATCCTCAAGGACTCATCGCCGATTTAGCGGCACTTTACCACTACGAAAGTGGAGATAGACTCATCGCCCTATTCACAAGCCTGCGCTAACAGCCCACATCATCAGTTCTCCTGCGATAGCTGCCGCTAAAAACATCGCCAAGGCTGACAGTGACAACTGACGCTAATCATATGCAAAGTAGGCGTTCCCGTGCAAAAACTCACGATAACACCACTTCGCGATATTCTCAACGACCAGCCAGATCGGCAATGCGGTCCAAAAACAGGCGATAAGGCACGTTAGCAGCAGGGACTTAAGACCTGCTTTTTCCTGGTCTTAAGTAGGACGAAAACCTGCAGCATAAAGGGAGCCCAGCCCAGAGCCACATCTGAAGACCAACAGATGCCATGGAGTGACTAATCATGCAGCTTGGAGACCCAAGAGGGCCACAACACCCACCGCCACCACCCCCAGGACCACCCCCCCCCGGACTGCCACTGAGGCAGCGCAGAACAAGACAGCGGACCTTTTTCCAGAATAGACCGATTAATGACTCTCAAAATAACTTATCTGGCTTAACACCTCCATCCGATTCTACACCCAGTCTTGATTTCCTGGGGGGCGAAGTAGAAATCTTTGAAAAAGCTGTGATAATGAAAATGCAGAAAGGTATAAGGTATGTACCTAAACCACCGTTCAACATCTCGAGGGAGGAAAATACCGCGCTCAAGTCCCTTAAAAATAACAGGAACCTGACGATCAAACCCTGTGACAAGGGAGGCGGTATAGTTATTTTTGACACCCCCCACTATGTGGAGAAGATGAACACCTTACTTGGAGTAACTAAACACTACAAAAAGATTGCCATTAACACTGAACCGAAATTGAAACGTAGGATCCTAGGCTTGGTAGAAGCTGCTGTTGAAAGTGGATATATCTGCACTAAGGAAGCAGAATTTCTGACTCCATCTTGCACACGTATACCCATCATATACGGGGTCCCAAAAACCCACAAAGATGTGGCTGACCCGCCTCTCAGACCCATTGTTTCCACCATTGGAGCGGCCACGGAGCCACTGTCAAAATACATTGACCGGTTCCTCAAACCCCTGGTGTGCAACCTAACTTCATATGTGAAGGATACGGGTCATTTTATCTCCAAGATTGAAAACCTTTCATATAACAGCGAAAGGGAGTTACTGGTTACCATGTACCTTGAGTCCTTATATACCAATATCCCCCAAGTGGAGGCTAGGAAAGTTCTTGAAGAAATCCTTGAATCTGATCCCTCGATAACCAACTCGCCCTT
The DNA here is from genome assembly GCA_963921515.1 of Calotriton arnoldi. NCBI lineage: Eukaryota > Metazoa > Chordata > Amphibia > Caudata > Salamandridae > Calotriton > Calotriton arnoldi. The sequence continues at coordinate 506,419 of CAWUFW010003681.1, forward strand.
TATCCTCCAATGTCTTGAAGTTGTACTTGAAGAAATCTTCTTTGAATTTAACGGCACTTACTATCAACAAATCCAGGGTGTAAGTATGGGTGCTGCCTGTGCCCCCAGTATAGCCTGTCTATATATGGGACACTTTGAGGCGTGCAACATTTACAATGAGATGGCCCCCTTCTTTGAGAACGTTCGAACTTGGTCGCGATTTATTGACGACATCTTTTTCATCTGGAAGGGCAATCAGGAGACATTAAATGAATTTACCCTTTGGATCAACTCAGCAGATCCCAACCTTAAATTCACGGTCCATTCAAGTAATACCAAATTGGTATTCCTTGATGTTTGGATTGATCATCAGGAGTCCCACCTACAGGTCTCCTTGTACACTAAACCCACTGCTAGAAACACCTTATTGCAATACAGCAGTTTTCACCCCCAGTGCCAAGAGGAGGGCATACCCTTCAGCCAATTTCTCTGCCTTCGTAGAAATTCTACCAACATGGGTGATTTCTTGAAACAAGCTGAAATTCTAAAAGAAAAATTGCTGATGAGGGGATACCCCACCAGATTGATTAAAGACTCCCTAAAAAGAGCAAGATCCTACGATTGCGATGCTATGTTCAGACCTAAGCACACTGAAAAGAATGACAAACTTGTGTGTGTTACCAAGCATTTGAATTTCAATCATAAGGTGCGACAGATTGTAAACTCACAATGGCACCTACTCAACATTGACAGCAATGAACAAAAGCTACCCAAACCATTGTTTGCCTTTAAGAGGAATAAAAATCTGAGTAATTTCCTGGTCAAAGCTAAGAGTCCTGAATCTAACAACCTATGTCAGAAATCTATAACCGGAAACGAACCTATTAAAGGCAATCATTGATGCGGATCATGCCAAGCATGTCCGCATGCCATTGTGAGTGACAACATATGGGTGAATGAAAGAACGGTCTTCCTTTCTGAAATGACCAACTGCCGCTCCTTGAACATAGTATATATTATTCTATGTCCCTGTAATTTGGCCTATGTTGGCGAAACAGGGCTAGAATGCAGAAAGAGAATTGGGGAGCATAAGTCCAACATTTGACTATTAAAACACACGGCTCCGCTTGTCAGCCACTGGATAGAGGCTGCCCATACTGTGAACGACCTTAGGTGGACCATTCTGCAAAAAGTTCTGCCCCAAGCAGGTAGAGAGCTCACCTCCGTACGCAGGAAAAGAGAGGTCTTTTGGATATTTACTCTCAACTCCAAAGAAAAGGGCTTGAATGAATCTCTCCCTTGGGAGAATGCCATTCTATAATGATCCCTCTGACTATCCTCTCCCCCCGGCCTCTGTGTCTCTGCAACTCCCTCGGACTCCTTGTCCTATCTTTTTTGCTACCAATTCCCAGTCTTTGCATATGTATCTACCTATCTGTGCCCTTAGGACGTATTTTGTCCATGTTTCCCTCCTCCCTCCATTTTATACATCTTAGGTAACTTGCCGGGACGTGATTTTTGTAATTCCTTATTCTATTCCATCATGGCGCCCATTCTTTCCATTCCGTCCCCTTTCCCCGTTGTCCTCTCTTTATTTTTGAGTCCGCTTGAGGGGAGGAGCCTACTGTTAGTCCGTTCTTGCTACCTGTTGCCGCCTGTGCACACGGTATTTAAACCTGGTATCTGGCACCTGACAATTTCAGCATTCGGCGTATGTGCTGTGAGCCCGCCGCGATCCTGCCCGGATGGTTGTCACCACTGTTTGATCCTACTTTTAAGGTAAACTCCTCTGTCGAGCTGTGCCCATGTACCCCAGCGCCTACTTATACTTTTGCTCTGGCTATGTTGGCTTGTCGTGCCTTGTATCATGCCTCTGCTCTTTAGTGCTCCACCTAATCCGTGTATTACTTATCCCTTTTTTATGAACTATGGTAAACCAGACACTCGAGTTACAACGCCGCTCTGGGCCTTTGATGCCTTGTTTATTTATTTTTTTCCGTTTTTGCGATTGGTTTTGACCTCCTGGTAATTTGACACTGCCGGGGACATTATTTCCATCAGTTAGTCCATCTTTTGAACATTAGGACTTTCTCTTTTACTCAAGGCATTCTAATGTCTCAGCCACCACTGGCATATATCTATAGATTAGCCTCGCTAGCAGCTTTTCCATATGTTACCATTTGTGTTTCTTTTTTAGTTATCGCTATGTTTTTTCCTTGAATTTTTAGCATCAAGCCTACTTGAATGTGTTCTCTACCTTGCTATATACCATCAAGAATTTTGGTTCTTGTCATGCCTTTTACTTTATGAAGATTCGGCTGCGTCCACACTAATCTGGGTAAGCTGCGGCTACCGTTTTCCTCTTAACCATAGCACACGATGTAACCACTTTACTCCGACGTCCTTTTGGCCGTTATTCTAAATATGCTTTATTCTTTTTTCTGTATACATATGTAGATAAATTCATTTTGTCTGCCTCATATTGGAGCCCTTCTTGCATCATACAGCCTCCTTGTCAGCCCTCCAATGCTCAGGGCTACTTTCCTGGCTATCTAACCCAGGTACATGAGGCCTTTGTGCCTACCCAGTAATCTTCTTTTCTCTTCTTGATTCATCCACTATATGTATCACTATCTGGTGTTTTGCAGTTGTCACTTTTATCTTCTACACTTTTGTGACTGGCACATCTATAAGTCACATGGGCTATTTGGTGATCCCTCTTTTTCTGCCAGTGATCTAACTGGCTGTCACATATCTTCTCTTATCTTCTTTTAGTGTGCACTCTCCCTGGTCAAATAGAAATTATCATGGTCTAATTGTTCTTAGTTTTTCCTAACGGGTACCCTCCCTCTGTTTTTAAGCTTCAGTAAGGGATGTACTGAATACTTGCACCCTGACTTACCAGCTTAGATTAAAATGTATGTCTATGTTCATATTATATTTGTTTCCCTAGGCGCATCTGATTCCATTTGCTCTCACACGAACTTTTCGCCCTGAAGAAGGTGTGACCCATAGGTGGGTCTGACACCCAAACCCGCGTCGGCGCTGGAGTCCCTGTGCCTCTCTTGTTTGCATCTCTTACCTGGAGAAGAAACCAGATTATGGACTGTATCAGTTTTTGAAAATATGATCAACTGACCTTGGATTTTCCATACTATCCAAAATTGCCTGATTTTTCTATTGATGTGAACTACATTTGGATTATGTGACTATGTTTAGCACTATCTAATGCATTGCTACCTGATGGAATGTATGAGTATGTCTGAGTCAGCGTTTGTCTGCTTGTCTGAAAGATTGTGTGTGTGCGACCGAGGATGCTTGTAGAGTCAGTTGACATTTATTGTCTTTTATGCCTTTTCTACTATGTTGACCAAAGAATATAAATAAATATGATATCCCTAACTCACAAGTATTTTGTATTATAAATGGGAAGGGTACCTTGTTAGGATTGTTTTTCTTATATCAGTGACGTATAGCACTTTATAAAGAAAGTTTCAGGCAGAGTTGTTTTTTCTGAGTGCTCTTTGAATTTTCCCCTGCTCTCTCTGCCTTATATTTGCCTCAGGGGCCCCCTCCCTTGTGAGTGGTTTTCCTGGTCTTAAGTAGGACGAAAACCTGCAGCATAAAGGGAGCCCAGCCCAGAGCCACATCTGAAGACCAACAGATGCCATGAAGCGACTAATCATGCAGCTTGGAGACCCAAGAGGGCCACAACACCCACCGCCACCACCCCCAGGGCCACCCCCAGGACCCCCCCCCCCGGACTGCCACCGAGCCAGAGCAGAACAAGACAGCGGACCTTCCGAAAACGCACCAGCCTCAGAGACTTAATGCCAGAGGATGTCATTGCCCACTACAGGCTCAAAAGGACAACCATCCTCCGCATCCTGACCCACATTGCCCACAGGCTGACGGTACCAACACAGCGGACAACCAACATCCCTCCGCAGACAAAGCTGCTGGCTGTGCTGCACTTGTTGGCCTCTGGTACCTTCCAACCAACAGCTGCCAGAGTCGGAGGAGTCTCACAGCCAGCCCTATCAAAGTTCCTCACACCTGTCTTGGATGCCATCATCAGCTTGATACCCCGGCACCTTCACTTCCACCACACTGCGCAGGAACAGCTGGAGACCAAGCAAGGCTTCTACGCCATAGCTGGCTTCCCGCACATGTTGGGGGCAATTGACTGCAAACATGTCCTACTAGTGCCCCCTGCCGACACTGCACACAATTACCGCAACAGAAAGCACACACATCCCATCAATGTGCAGGCAATAGTGGACCACCGGGGACTGTTCACCTATGTCGTCGCCAACTTCCCAGGCAGTGTGCATGACTCCCACATCTTCCGACAGTCCATCATCAACCAGCGCTTCCAGGATGGCACATATGGAAATGCACTGCTCATTGGTAAGTACCAACGGAACACACCACACACCTCAATTCCACAATCATACAACTCACAACTGTGGGAATGCACACGTAACAAAATCACATACAACATGCCAACCAACATGCCCACCTACCAGACACGACAACACAAGTAACTGTGGTAACAGGGGCCAGACATGCAGACAAACCATCCACAAAGGCATAGCCCCTCTGCCACACAATTGCAGAAGGTGGGGAGAGGTGGGAACCAAGAATGTGCAAAGGAGGCAATGGACCCATGAATAAGAATGTACACAATGCCAAGTGTGGCGGTGATGTGCTGGACAGTCTTGAGTATGCAGAGCACAGACATGTCCATGTAGACATATACTACTGGTGTCTGTAGTGTTGTGGACAGTGGACGCAACCATGTCACCTCAGGCAGTGGGGAAGACCTTGGACATGTAGCTATGTCGCCCCCCGTAAGCGTAAGCGTAGTGGGCTGGGCCAGCGTACGCCAGTCCAGCGCAGGAGTGTGAATAAACAGCCAGGGGCTGTGGGCGTTGTTCACTTCCGGGATGGCCACCAAAGTAACTATGGCGTGTGTCTCTGTTGTGGTGTCGGCGCCACCCGGCCCTTAATCGACAATGTTGCAATGTAGTGTTGTAGGGATTCTGCACATACACAGAACTATGCACAGCAATGCGGGACTCCGGTACATAGGGGCTACGCCTTCCTACAGCCTTAGTACCCACGAGCCCACGACCGGCTAGCTATAGTGTCCCACCTGCCCTCCTATACACAGATAGAGAAACAGGAGTTTAGACAACCCAGAACACAACACTCTCCTAATCACTCAGGGATCGTGGTAACAGGTTATTCCCTATCGCTCAGCCGGCGCGCCCGCAGCGCGCGTCCGCTGCGCAGTCGCGTCAGCATGAGTTTAAATACCCGGAAGCAGGGAAAAAGCTAAAGCGCTGACCCGAATCACCGCGGGCTCGCTCTAACAGGCGAGCACCACCGGGTCCCAGCGCTATTACAGATACACTAAAAAGGATGACACAGAGTAACACTTTAAAAATAAGTTTTTAAAATTCGAAGTACAAATTCAAGTGCAAATGAGCAGTTTAGCAGCAATGAAGCCTTCCCCCCACACTCGCGGTAACTAACCACGTGTCTCACGCTGCGCGGTCGCGTCAGCATGAGCTTAAATACCCGGAAGCAGGGAAAAAGCTAAAGCGCTGACCCGAATCACTGCGGGCTCGCTCTAACAGGCGAGCACCACCGGGTCCCAGCGCTATTACAGATACACTAAAAATGATGACACAGAGTAACACTTTAAAAATAAGTTTTTAAAATTCGAAGTACAAATTCAAGTGCAAATGAGCAGTTTAGCAGCAATGAAGCCTTCCCCCCACACTCGTGGTAACTAACCACGTGTCTCACGCTGCGCGGTCGCGTCAGCATGAGCTTAAATACCCGGAAGCAGGGAAAAAGCTAAAGCGCTGACCCGAATCACCGCGGGCTCGCTCTAACAGGCGAGCACCACCCGGTCCCAGCGCTATTACAGATACACTAAAAAGGATGACACAGAGTAACACTTTAAAAATAAGTTTTTAAAATTCGAAGTACAAATTCAAGTGCAAATGAGCAGTTTAGCAGCAATGAAGCCTTCCCCCCACACTCGCGGTAACTAACCACGTGTCTCACGCTGCGCGGTCGCGTCAGCATGAGCTTAAATACCCGGAAGCAGGGAAAAAGCTAAAGCGCTGACCCGAATCACCGCGGGCACGCTCTAACAGGCGAGCACCACCGGGTCCCAGCGCTATTACAGATACACTAAAAAGGATGACACAGAGTAACACTTTAAAAATAAGTTTTTAAAATTCGAAGTACAAATTCAAGTGCAAATGAGCAGTTTAGCAGCAATGAAGCCTTCCCCCCACACTTGCGGTAACTAACCACGTGTCTCACGCTGCGCGGTCGCGTCAGCATGAGCTTAAATACCCGGAAGCAGGGAAAAATCTAAAGCGCTGACCTGAATCACCGCGGGCTCGGTCTAACAGGCGAGCACCACCGGGTCCCAGCGCTATTACAGCCAAAGGCAAGCCCGTCTGCGCCCGTCCGCGCACCGTTCACGCACAGCGCCAGCCATTTTGCCCAAAGTGATTTTCCAGACAAAGGTCAAGGGGGCTATTCTTATACAAGCAGGGAGCTGAGAGAAATTGGAGAGTCTGGAGTGGTGGCAAAGGAGGCTGCTTTGCACAGAAGGCAGGTAAAGCCGATTGAGAAGGTCAGGCTTGCGTGTGGTATGCTCAATGTGAGATCACTGCACAAACATGGGGTGGAGGTTCAACTACTTATAGACATTCACAAACTGGAGGTCCTTTTCATGACCGAAACATGGACACAACCCGGGTCAGATGTGGAGGTGGGGCTAAGCTGCCCTCTAGGCTACAAGGCAATACATAAACCTAGGCAGACTGGGAAAGGTGGTGGGGTTGGTATCTTTTTTAAAGATAAATGGGACTTCATTTCAGTTGATATTGATGAAGTGAGTGGCTCTGAACTTGTAGGTTTTGCCCTTCGGGATCCTAAGGGACATGTAGTGACGGGCATAGTATGTTATAGACCACCTGTTGTAGCCAGTCCCCAACAGCAGGGTCCTTTGGCAGATGTTCTTAGCAATATGGCGCTAACCCACTCAAGACCTCTATTTTTAGGAGATTTTAACCTATGGCTCAATGGAAGCCTAGACTCTGGATATTATAATCTCCTTCAGACATGTGGAAATATGAACATGGCACAGTGGGTCAAAGAACCCACGCATAGAGGGGACATGTACTGGATTTGATTTTTGCTGATAAAGATTTAATTGAGATTGGTACAATCCTGCCTGTAGACTGGACTGACCATTATTTAGTACAATTTAGAATTGTCTGCCCGAAACCCAGCACAGTTATCTCGATGGAAAACAAGACTTTCAGAGGCAGGGACTGGAGAAGACTCGCCGATGTAACAATGTTACTACCTGAGTCCTGCATTCACGGGACGTTTGATGCAGGTAAACAGGTGGAGGAAAACTACTTGAATTTCTGTAATCAAATCACCACGCAACTTGACCAGTTAGCACCCCTAAAAACTATTAAAAAAGGGACAGACCTTCTGCCCCCTGGTACAATGATAATCTAAAACATCTGAAAAAGGATTGTAAGCTGGCAGAAAGGAGTTGGAGGAAAACATACATAGATGAGGATAAAAAAACTTGGAAGGAAACTATATCCATTTATAAAAAGAAGTAATTACAGCAAAAGCTGAATACTTTGCTGATATTATTCTGAAATCCTCAAATAGCGCTAAGAGCATTTTTAAAATAGTAAATGATATTACTAATCCTACCTGCACAAAAGGAAATTTCCCCAACACAGACTCTCTGCGACGGGCTAGCCATGTTTTTTGAGGAAAAAATAAGTAAAATCATTAAAGGGTTACAATTTAGTAATGTACCCACACAGGATACTCAGAATGGGAAATCTAAGAATTATTGTATTTCCCAGAAACATGAGTGGGAAGTGACAGAGACCTCAGATAGTCTTGATCATTTTTCAACACTACAAGTGGATGATTTTATCAAACTAGCTATTAGTGTGTCCTCAGGCTCCTCATTGGACCCTTTACCGCATAAATTATGGAAAGCCTTAGGAGTAAAACTTCTTCCGCCACTTAGGCTGATTTGCATGCAATCTCTGGAGAGTGGAACGGTGCCAGTAAGCTGGAAAAAAGCACTGATCACACCTCTCTTGAAAAAAGATTCAGGCCTATTTCATTGCTGCCCTATCCAGTGAAGATCATAGAAAAACTGGTTAGTAGGGAACTTTCTCAGTTTCTAGAAGCCAATGATAAACTGGAGGATGTGCAGTTTGGCTTTCGTCCTGGACATGGGACAGAGACTGCCTTGGTAACCATATTAGATGATCTTCGAATGCGGGCGGACAGGGGACAAGATACCATCTTGATTCTGTTGGACCTGTCCGCCGCATTTGATACGGTTAACCATGCGGTACTCTTGGACAGGCTTGCCAGAGTAGGTGTGAGTGGACTGGCACTGAAGTGGTTTCAATCCTATCTTTTAGATAGAGAACAGGCGGTTGCTCTCCCCCGTATCAATCCATGTATAGGAAAGTCCAACATGGGGTACCACAGGGGTCTGCAATCAGCCCCATCTTGTTTAATATCTACATGAAGCCTCTTGTGGCTGTTATCAAGTCACATAATATTAGTCTAGTGAACTATGCTGATGATACCCAGTTGATTTTATCTCTGGAAGGCTGTCAGGCAATTTCACTTGAAAAATGTCATAATTGTATGCAAGACACGGCTCTTTGGCTTCAAAATAACTATTTGCAATTTAATGGGGAAAAAACTGAGATCCTGTGCTGTTCAGTGGGGAAGGTTCCCTATCCATTACCCATTGGGTTTTGGCCACTACCGGTGATAGCCTCTTTGACCCCGACAAAGGTAGTTCGTAACCTAGGGATCAGTTTTGATTGTAAACTGAGCCTCGAGTCCCAAGTGAACCAGACAGTTGGGAGATGCTTTGCTCTGATGAGGGTGCTACGAAGAATTCTCCCACTGTTGCCTAAGCAGGCTAGGCCGCTGGTAGTAAGAAGTATCATCCTTAGCCAACTGGATTATTGTAATGCTTTATTGCTGGAGTCTCCTAAATATTTGATGGGGAAACTCCAGAGAATCCAGTCAATGGCAGCCAAGCTGGCACTGATGAGATCTCGCCAGTCCTCTTCATCTCAGGCCTTGGCTGAGCTCCATTGGCTTCCAGTTGTACAGAGGGTGCAATTTAAATCAATGTGTATAGTTTTTAAAGCTCTACATGGCATTGGGCCCAAACCTTTACAGAGCAGATTTGAGTGGTATGTTCCCTCACGCAATCTTCGTTCTTCCTCAGCCAAACTGGTGAGAGTACCCAAGTTCAGAAGAGTTAGATCTGGTGGAAGAGCCTTCAGCGTTGCAGCAGCTTCGGCGTGGAATAAATTACCAACCGAACTTAGACAGATAGATGATCTACTGCCATTCAGAAAGAAACTGAAAACTTGGCTTTTTCCTAGGGTGTAATTCAGTGTTTCTTATTTTTGCAATCGTCATCACACTCTAAGATAATTGATCCTACGTGTTCAAGCGCCAGGATACCCGTAGGGTCGCAGTGCGCTCTATAAATTCTGAATACAATACAATACAATACAATACTCCCGTACTCATCCACAACAAGAGATTGACAGAGTCACTGAGTTAGTTTAAAATGTTTATTTTAACTAACGTGCTCTGAAAATGCAGTATACGAGCCACTACTAAAATTAGAATGCATAATACAAACATTGTCAGCATTGTAGCAAGTCCATACAATATAAAAGGAGAAATCATTGTATATTGATTCTGGAGACAGGACTATAAAACCAACACTCCCTCCCCATGGACGGGAAAACTAAGATGATATCATAGAAGATCTCTGGGTTTGTATAGCAGACCCCATACCTCTAAGACATAGATCATGTCTCTACATCACAGCTCCATACAGTTCTTCATTCTTGAAAAGTCTCTCCTCAAGTGTGTCTGCGTGTAACATGCATTCTCCTAATATACAAAAAAAGGTGCATGTCCCACAAACAGAAGCTGCAGGGTATGTTGTGTCTATGTGCTAGGGCCTGACCAGATCAAAATAACAAGGGACGGTGTTGTTTGACCTTGCTCACGATGTACAGACTAAACTCCAGGAACAAGCAGGGAACCAGCGCAGCCAGCGGCTTCCAGGTGACCAGCGAAAAACATTCTTGCATTAGAATAAGCCTGTAGTGTCATGTGCAAAAGCAGCATCATGGCCTTCGGACCCATTCTAACCTAAAGATGTCAACGGGGTCCCTTAAATCCACATGACACCCTCCCCCTGGCCAGGCTGCAGAAGAATAGAAAAAATAAGGTCCAAGTCGCAAGCAGAGTCAAAGTACTGAGCATAGCAGGGGCAAAGTTCAATAAAATCAAAATCATAATAAGGTTGATTAGCGGTAAAATACGAGAAGAAGAAAAAAATAAAAATGTCTTGTTGAACATTAATCATCGGAATCATATGAGATCCGTTGAACCTTGGAAGGCAAGGTGTTCCAAAAGACAGCCCCCCTCCTCAAAGACAAGGAGGGACAACACCCAATTCAACAACTCGAAGGAGCATAGGTGCTCATCATAATCCATAGCTTCAAAAAGCATGGTCGGACATCCTGGATCGTACTCAATGTAGCTGTGGTGCAGCAGGCGCGACGCCTCTCCACAGATGTCCCATTGTCCCAGCACTCCATTCTCGGCCGCCATCAGCATGCGGGTACCAGTTGCACATGATTGATCATGACGCAATAGGGGCCACAGCAACAGGTCGTAATCAGGGCAAGGCCGTATGGCGTTTGAGAGGCACAAATCCAAAGCCCAGGAGGAAGATCAGTCGCTGCACCAAAAAACTGGATGAACGCATGGAAAGTATGCGTAGCTGTAAGTCACATTGTAGGCAGCACCCACAACAGCCATAGGCAGACAACCAAGGAATTCCTGCAATCGGCTACGGTACAGCTCCAGCTGGACCGGATGATCGAGTAGCACATGAAGGGCAGCCATTACGAAGTAGTAAAACAAGTACCAGGACAGCACCAGCGACCAAGAGGATCAACGGCAAGCCACCAAAAGCGCTGGAAAAAATGGAATGAATAAAAGCCGGAATTACACCAAATATCATTTGAAACGAGGACACAAGACCTGAGCCCAACAATTTGAAAAAAGGTGCAAGGCCTCCTGTGTCAGAAACATTGAATAATTGGTGTATCAACTCCCCAAAATGTAGTGGGAGATTGGTATTTTATAGGGATTGTATTTCACTTGATGTCCGAGCCACCTGTAGCTCGAATGTTTCACTGGCCGAGGTCAAGGCAACTTCATGTTGGAATAACAGTGCTTTGAGCCTACTTAATTTGTTGAAGCTTGCTTTCATAGTGGGAACATAAGGCCACAGAGAGCTATCAGCAATGCCATGCGGGGGCGGAAACAGGACGTTGCTGCAAGAGGGACACCGTTTCCGATACACCGGCGTGCGCCGAAGCCATGCCCTCATGTGCAGCTGTGATCAACGCATGTCTGTGGTCCCCGTTGGGAATCAGCGGATCCCCAATGGAAGGAATTGTTACTGTCGGAACTTGTTCCTGGGACAATTGGTATTCATATTTGGACGGAAACCCCTGTGGGTATTTCGTCACATATCTGGTAGCCGCTACGGCTGCCAGTATGTCGGTATCGACTTTTGTCATAGACCTTGTGACTGCTGCTACTGAACAAGTGGCTACTGCATTTCTGGCTGCCTCGTCAGCCAGAGTGTTGCCTACAGCATGTGGTCCCACGCGCTGATGGCCAAGAGTATGTATTACATGTGTAGGTGGCAAGCCCTCTTTGAGATCCGCCACTCGTACCCAAAGCGTTTTATGCTTGATCGTATTACCCACATGACATGACATGACATGACAGTAGCATGCACCCGGAGGGCGGGCTCGCCCGAATGGAAAAATGAAGGAGCGCTCGGGGTCTTGGCTCATACATGCCAACTGTTGTGTGTGTACCTTCATTACCGCAGCATAAGCCAAAGGCCTAGCCTCAATCGCAGCACGAGTTCAGCCAGGCCTGAACTCCACATCTGTGTCCGCCCTATCCTTACCAAGGCCTACACACACGTGGCCGCCCACCTTCAACGGCCAACATTACAGTGTTGTTGTCAGGCTTGCGGACATGCGCAGACAGGCATTACAAAGGTGTGCCGTAGGAGTGCAAGTGATGCAACCGCGCAGCTCACACAAGTAAATAGTCCCGGGAGGAGGGAGGAGCAGCTGTGAGGCTACGTAACACACATTGACCCCGCACATTTGCCAGAAGCAATACAGGCAAACATGAATCCCAAAATCACACAAATCACACAAATCACACACCACAAAACTTGTAAGTCTGCCAACACAGCATGCAGAACCACCAGTTTACACTGATCTCACTTACCTCTCAAAGGTGATCAAGGATATGCACTCTGCCCGTGGATGATGACACCCCTCCGAGCCCCAAACACCCCGGCCCAGAGGCAGTACAATGTGGCCCACAAACGCACCAGGGGCATTGTTGAGCGCACATTTGGCATGTTAAAGTCACGTTTCAGGTGCCTGGACATCACAGGTGGTAGAATCCTGTACAGCCCAGAAATAGCATGCAAGATGATCATTGCATGTTGTGTATTGCACAACATATGTGTACGCAGCAATGCCCCATGGATCCAAGTGCCAGATGCAGGGATGATGATGAGGAAGATGAGGCAGGTGGACCACACCCCACTGCAGCTGCAGCAGGAATAGCCCGAAGGAAAACAATCACTGACAATTTCTTCGCATGAGCACGTCACATTGTGACATTCCTTAGCAATCATGGAACAGTACAAAATAACCACATGACCAGCATGTGCAAATAAATTCATTGCAACACACATTCCCTGTGTGCATGTCAGTCCTCTGCATTAGCACATCACTCTGACAAGTGTAAGTGCAACATTAAGTGCTAACAATCTCACAAATAGCAAATAGATGGTGGGTATGTCACCTCTGTATGGAGAGGCTGTTCAGGGTGTCACGTATTCGGAATGCCATTTCAGGGTGTCAAATGTAGTACGTAATCCCACTCATCAGCGTATCACATTTGTACAAAAACATGACATGAAGGCTGTCATTGGTGTTCCAAAAAAGACAACAGGGTGTCATTTGGGGTCAGATATGAAATTGTGGGTGTCATTTGGGGTCAAATATGGAATTTCGGGTGTCGCTTGAGGTCAAATATGAAATTGAGGGTGTCATTTGGGGTCAAATATGGAATTTCAGGTGTCACTTGGGGTCAAATATGAAATTGCGGGTGTCATTTGGGGTCAGATATGAGCCACCCTGATGCAGAGATGCACCCTGTGACTCAAGTCCCACAACATGAGCAACATGGACGTAAGGGGGATGGGGGCACAGTGAACACCTCAGCAACATGGGAGATGCACACCAGCCAAAAAGCCAGCAGGAATACCGTGCCGGAAGGCGAAGCAGTGACATCCCCCCCAAACCACATCACTTTTCCAGAATGCAAGCAGATGACAAACTAACATTAGGGATGAAAGCTCCTTTGTCTGAACTAGAAGGCGGTAGCACATCTGCACCTCCGACCTTGGAATTGCATGCGCCTGGCACCCCCTGAGAGATACCATAGCAGCTGATGACGACTCCCACACTACACACAGCGCTAACCAGGGACCAACGTATACACACCCCACACACAGAGGTCCTTGCTCGCAGTTCTCTTGCATGGAGTGACCTTCACACTTACGCACAGACCATCCCAGGATTCCAACCGCTGCACACTCAAACAAATCTTTGCTCCGAGCTGTGGCATCCACATAACTTAGACTTAGGCATTTTTACACACAGCCCTATTTCCTACATTGACGTGGGGCTAAGTTGGGAAATTGCGAGATTGTTGTTTAGGAGCAATGAGGCCACAGGTAGTTCACACATTCCTAGTCATCTCACTGCCTGTCTGGGTCACGGTCAAACATGCGCATTGATATCAGTTCCCAGGGCGTACCTTTTTCTGGTATCACTGCCCCTACATTCATCCCTGATTTCATACTTGCTTGCTAATAGACATGACACATCTGTGTGAATTAGAATGTTTTGGTCACATTCGGTGGAGTGTTGAAGCTGGACCAGTACATGGCCATGCATACCCCACTTTACATTGTTGCCCTGTGGAGGGCCAGCCTTGTGCATGTGCATGGGTCTGCACATGCATGGGTTTGTTGTGAGATTGGTGATGTGTGGGGAGGGCCCCCTCTAGGCACATTGTCGACGGGGCCTACTTGCTGTTTCTATGTGTGCTGCAGTATGCCAAGGAGATCAGGGACATGATCCATAGTCATTGTGGGTGTGCACTGTGCTATACTTAATTGTGCATGTGTTCCGTTGTGCCCATCTCCACCCGTCCCCCCAGTCCCTGGTCGTTACTCACCCTGTTGCGTCAGGTCATGTTGAGCAGTGTCCGGACCCCCAACTCCTGCCACCGTCTCCCCACTGATGACTGTGGACACCATTTCCTCCAACTCATCCAGCTCCTGCTGTGGCGCTGGACTCCCACCTCCAGTCTGCATTGCTGCTTTCCGGTTGTTAGCGAGTTTCAGCTTGGTTTTGCGCTTCACATCATTCCAGCGCTTCTTGCAGTCATCCACTTCCCTTCTCTTCACTCGGACTGCATTCACCTTGGCCAAGATGGACTGCCATATTGCATTTTTAGTTGCCAATGACACAGTGGAGGTGATGAACAGTTGTTGGTGGTGTTCTATCACCTCCGTACTCAGGATCTTGTTTTCCTGCGGACTGAATCGCGGGTTCCTCTTCTTCTTCTCCTTGCCCTTCTCCTTCCCCGAGGTCCCTGGCTGGTCCTCCGGGGGGTTTGTGGGGTTCTGGTTGGGCTCTGTAGTTGCTCCAGCGTCCTCCATGGTGCTGCTCAGTTGTTTGGGTTTGGATTTTGATTTCTTTTTTTTTTTTTTTGCAGCTTTTATGGTGATTTTTCCCGCCTGACGTGGGAATTGCAGGCCTGGCGGTGCTTGTCGCTGAGGTATTTATCGCTGCTCGGGCCCATCGCCACTTTTTTCACGTTCAGGTTTCCTTTTTTATCGGCGTCCCGGTAATTTTATCGCGGACATTTGACGCGTTATCGGAACACTATCGCCTGTTGCCGGCGTGTTGAGAATATGACGTTAACGCGGCATTAGTTTCCCGCGATAGACGGCATTATGTAAAATTGCGTTAGCCTAGGTTGGTGATAATTATCGCCAGTTCTTGAGAATATCCCCCTTTGTGTCGAATGATGTAATTGCAGCCGTATATGAGTGAACAGAGGGGCTGAAATGGGTTGTGAGAACTGTTGTTTGTAGAGATGTATGTCTCTTTAGGGTAGATGCGCTGAACTGGTTGTAACAACTCTTGTTTTTAAAGATTAATGTCTTTTTGAATTAAATAGACTCCTTAGAACACGTCTCCCGAGATATGTATTTTGAACGCTGAATGATTATTTTGCATTTTTGTCGCACATTTAAAATGTAACTGGCATTAATATTTGCGTTACTACTTATACACTACGTCTACTTTTAAAGTGTGCTGCTCTGTAGTAAATTATCCAGTCTTACTTTTCATTCTCTCTCTCTTTTCTTTCTGACATGCCCTCGCCTCACCTCTGTTTCTCCTGTTTCTTTCCCTCCATCTCCCCCACACTCTGCTCCCCTTCACGGCTTGTCTCTGTCTTTTTATTGGTCATTGAGCTAAGAACATAAGCCCGGCTTGCTTCCAGGAAAACATATGCAAGCTGAGGGATCGACAGATGATATTTTAATTGCAGAGGCCTCCGAAGTGTTTAAATAATCATGAAACCTTTTCTGTTTCACGGCTACACGGTGTACTTTGTATTCTGGCCTCAAAGCCAAGCCGTTCCTAGCTGAGAGTCTAATTGATTTTTCTGTACAAAATACAATGTTATGGTCTGTTGTTTCCTTAGCAATCCCCGTCATCCATCCTCAGAGGCCCGCTGCAGCTCTGCACTACCCAGTCATACTTTATATGACCACATCCTTCCATTAAGTAGGAGTGGATTAATATTGATTTTGCCTTCTTTTGTTCAAGACTGAATGTCCATTTTAGCAGCTATAAATTACAGCGTAGAAAAATGAGGCGGTGCTCGTTCTTCGGGTTTGATCGTTCTAACTGCATTTTAAAAGACACGCTGTATTGCTTTTTCGCGGATGTTGTTGGTCTCTGAGTCGCAGACGCTATGAATAATTCCAATGCACAACGTTTTGCTTGCACCTCTTTTTTCTCTAATTCGTTTTTTATGCAAAAGAATGTTAATTGTTGGTAATGTCCGCGTACATTCATGTTGACAGCGGTTGAACAACATTTCATCAAAGCCTATTATTTATTGAGCATGCTTGTGACGGGCTAGCCCATGCTTGCCTTCGTTCCTCAGGCGAGAGGCATGAAAACAGTTTCTCAGACTGAAATTTTGATTTCACTGATTTTAGGGGAGGACGTGATTTATGACCTTAGCGCCTTCCTCTTTGCTTGTTAAGTTGTGTTGCTGCAAAGTAGATTTCAGTTAGAGTTATCACACAGGCTTTGCAAGAAATGATGTGTTAATGAGCCGGCAAAATAAGCGGTTATCGCAGTCATATTATCATGAATAAAATGAACACTGACAGCCTTATGATAGGTTTATGAATGCTGTCAGATTGATAGGCCGTTGGCAATGAGTCATTCTATTTCCCATGTCTCTTTATGTGCTGCACATTCAGCTTGAACATAGGCACGTTCAATGGTTGTCCTGCTATAATGGACACATTTTTAGAATGTGTGAGTCAGTATGGTATTAAGCTGTCAGTGCTCTTGAATCTTTACTAGTGTCACAAAGTATTTTTCGCAGAAGGCTCTGATCTTCTATAGATGTCGGCTTCTTCAAGCAGCGCAACCAAGAAGTACCGGTGTTCCCGGGTGCAGGAGCACGAGGTCAGTTGCGACTAGAAGGAGCAGAGTCCCTGATGTGGCCAGACAAGCCTTTTACCTTGAATACCTTGCTGTCCGCCATATTATTTTTATTATACAATCTGTGTCGTCCTCGGGTTTTAAACCTGTATCCAAGTCGGTGTTGGGCTGATTACAGCATCATTTACCAGAGAGTCCGGGAAGATCTTATTTCATGTACCTCTATTGTTTGCTTGTCTGTTTTAATTGCTGTATTTGTGTGATCAGTGTCAATGTTCCCCAGTCCCACTGGCCTCCCCTCCCTGGAGTTGTGAGAGGAGTACCACCTGTGAGTGTATATATCTTGCCCCCCCTTCGCCTTTTCCCCTCTGACTCTTGGCTTTATCTATCTGTGCTTGTTTGATCGACAGCTAGAGGGAACAAGATACTCAGTCAATCAATGCAATCTTTATTCGATTTATGATAAAACCATATTAAAAGAAATGCAATACGATCAACAGACAATATATTAAATGAACTATGACCAAAGCATCCACTAGATAAAAGAATTAAAAAAAAATCGACCTCTAATACACAAATCACATACAAATAAAAATACACACGTCTTTTTGATGCTAGAAGACCAAGCAGACTGAATTACAGTAGAGTCAAAGATTGCAGACTCTTTAAACTATACACTCCTCATCATTAACTTGCATGCAAAAACATTAGCCTGCCTTAAGATAGGAATAATAGAATCGGACACAAGGAATATGCTAATAAATCCTTAATTCAGCCATCCATAGATTTCCTACTACATTCTAAGAAACGAGAACACACTGTGACATACGCCAGGACTACCTAAAAGCTGTAACTGAATAAAGCATCTTTGCACTTCTCGAATGCAAGGTATTTTAGGATAGGTTTGAGGAGCGCAAAAACTAACATCTATAACATTTACAAAAACACATAAAATGCAGCAGAAATTGTTCAGACAGCCCATCGCATGGTCAGGGAAGTAAGCTATCCCCTAATGGCTGGGGGCATCTAAAAATCACAAGAGGCACCACACTGTGCCTGACCGGAAACGGAAGAGAAGAGATCTCTCCCACTGTGAAAATTCCAAGGATAGGTAAAAGACGGCTCCACGGATGCTAAAAACATAAAATAATCACTAATGGAGCCTTTGCTAGATACCACATCTAGTCTTTGGGCAAGACAAACATCTATAAAATGAGACTTCACCAGCATCTTGTTGAACTTGGTCAAAGTGGCCGGTGTAGAAAACATATCCGGCAGACTAAGTTCATGAAAAGACTTGCCAACAAATGTTATCCAGGGAATAGAAAAGTCCGGCCCATTAAGACAGTCTAAAATTACTTCTGTTAAAACTTGCCTCAGCATTAGACCACACACTAACCCAAAGTAAGAGTGGGGCCAGCTTTGCTTTATCAGTAATATAAAGTAGGTTTAGCTCCGAATGTAAAATACATTGAGAGCTGGTGGGCGAAAGATTGAAAAGAAGCTTGTAAATGCGATTTTCTTCTAGCAATTAAGGGGAGTTATTATGAAATCCCGAACCCTCTGCACCGTACAGAGCTGCAGGGATGCACTTCAGATTATATATTTTGGTATGGGGGAAATAGTCCCCATGCCTGCCGTCTGGGAAAGATTGAATGTCGATCCAGCCGCCCTATTTATTTTCAAAGGAGAGATGTTAACCTGTGTCTGCCAGGAACCTGCTCAGTTAAAAATGACACCAAGATAGCTGTAGTTGTTCACGCTGCTCAGGGAATGGCCGCTTATTGGCAAGGTCACAATGTGCCTCCTCCCTGGGCTGCACACCGTAATATGGAATTTGCTAAAGTTGGTTGTTAGATCTAATCCTCCTATGAAGGAAGCAAAAAACTCTTCTAATATGCACGAAGCTCTCTGGGTCTTGGCCATTAAGACAGTGCCATCAGCATATAGTTGTGCCAGATGGGCAAGTTGGCAATTTTCGGGACATCACAAGTGGCAGCTACCAGATGGGGACTCAGTTTATTCATATAGAGGATAAATAATAAAGGTGCCAGAATACACTCCTGATACACCCCACAGTCTAAAGGAACAGTGTCTGAAATTTCTCCTGCTGAGCTGCTAAATTCTCATGCAAATTGTGCAGAAAATTCAACAAGGTAACTTCAACCCCCAGATCCAACAATATCAGCTAAAGCTTCACCCTGTTCACATCATTGAATGCAGTAGATAAGTCCATAAAGTCCAGGTACATTGGACAGTGCCTGGCGAAGGCATACTTGCCCATGATCCGATGCAGATTCAGGCACTGTTCCACTGTGCCTAGCCCCGGACAAAAGCCATATTGGTGAGGGGACAAAATGTTATTTGGGCTTGCCCAAGATCTCAGACGGTTGTGAACTACCCTTCTCAGGATCTTTACAGTACTATCGATAAGGGAGATTGGGCTCTAGCATTTTGGCAATTTTCGATTGCCTTTTTTAAAAATTGGTATCATGATCAAAAGTGCCCAGTAGCATGGAATAAAGCTACACAGTGTGTTGTTAAATAAATTGGTAAGCAAAGGACCCCATTGGTTGCCCTCAAACTTAAAAAGTCAATGGTTACCCCATCTGGCCCAGGACCTTTAACACCCGGGCCTTGCCTTGTAGCATCCTCCGCTTCTGATAAGGAAGTCTGGAGGGAAGGAGGGTTACCCGGGTGGACTTGAAGTAGGTCCTTACAAAAAATAGCTTCTGGTGTATAGTAAATACAGCCAAAGTGTTTAACTCAGTCCGAGTCAGTTATATTACTGGTCAGGAGGGTATTTGCTGGAGCATCCTTCTGTTGGAGCTTATCGACAGTGTCCCAAAACACTTTACTATTGTTCCTAATGGCTGCCATTTCCAGGTGTTTCCAATACCTCTTGTTCAAAGTTTCCTTTCTGTGCTTCAGGGTACTTTTGTTGGACTTCCTAGCCTCATGAGCCTCAGTAGGGATCTTTCGGGTTTACAGAGAGTGCCTTTCTCAAGCGATGGTTAGCAAAAAAACAATGCCTATTAAACCAATGCGGACACTCCTGAACTGGCCGAATTGGTTTCAACAAATAGTTCTTAATACAAACGTATACATTTTTTTAGCGGGTTAAAAGGACTTCTCCACTCTGCTCTTCCAGGCATCCTAAAAATTATGTCTGATAATTTTTATAAGAAAGCTAAAACTGACCCTGGATTCCTTTAAAAACCAGACCAGCCTAAGACCAACACCTGAGTGTTGGGTAATGACTATGGATACGAAGAGGGGAGGGGGGGTAATCTTACACACCGAAAATGCCCTGCTACAGTGACTGCATTGTGATTCCCCACTGAGTATCAATAACTGAACCCTATGAGAACCACTGGAGGAAATCCCTTGTGGTGAGTATAGAGTCAATAACAGTAGCAGGCCCACAAGATGAGCCCATCACCCTTGAAAAGGTAGACCAAATCCACAACAACGTTTGAAGCTAGATAGTTATTCAGCTCTTTCCCTTTGCTGTCAGGAAGGCCCTCCTGAGTTGCAGTGCCCTCATTTCCCAACTTCTCTGAATTTACCACCAATTTGGCATTAAAATCCCCACAGAGAAGATAATTCAGTTAGTTGGGATATAACCCCTGGCCCTATTGACTTCCGACTCGTTAGAAAACGCAACAGCTCCTTAAAATGAACAAAACACAATTACTAAAATCATTATTATAAAATTTGACCAAATAAAACTAAAAGAAACTCAGACTATCTTTAATAAGCTTGAAAGGCAGGACTGATCGTATCAATAGTTGACACCTCTACTTTTAGATTCAGTTGTAACCAACATTCCACCTCAATAGAGAAAAAAGAACGGTTTACACACACGCTCACTGCACTACATCCCTTCATCAGAGCATTGCACTCCTTACGGTGATCCAAAGATAGAGGCTCATTATTGATTTGTGGAAGTCAGTCAATTTCAGATAAAACACAAAATCGATTTGCTAAGGGCACACTAAAATGGTCCCCCGTAGAAACAGGGGGTGTAGTAGATGATTCAGGCAAGCGTGAAGCCAAAGCCACAATAGATGTATTCAGCAGGCCTCTTTCACAAGAAGCCTGCTGGTTTTGGAATAACAGCAGAGAGGGACGAGGTTTGTGGAAAAAGTCAAATGGATCTAGAGTAACAGAGCTTCTGGCAACACCGTTGCATACATGCCCAAACAATAAACTTTGTACCAAATGTGGCGATCTGAAATCTATGATGACACAGTCTCTCTGGGTTTCTTTCAGGCTGGGGCCAATACATCCAACCCTGCGAGTTAACAACATATCATCCACAAGAGAAAATGGAAAGCCACTGTGGCAAGCTAGCCAGTCCAATACCTTATTACGTGAATCTTAATGGGACACCCCCTGATTCTTCAGTAATGGAGGGAACCCATTGAGAACTGCCTGAACAAGATGCAGGGAGAAGATTGATAAATGTCCGACTAGGATTAAGAGTGGACCTCCAGGCCTCGTGTCCAGACATCTCAGGTTTTGCTGATGGAATCATTCCCCTTGAGATGGGTAATTCCTCTCTGGAGGAGGGCTGCGAAGACCCAGAGAATGGAATAAACCCAGACACCAGGGACGCTTCTAAAGTCTTTGTGCCTTAGGGGATTTGCTGGTATTCAGGAGTGGAATCATGGACTACAGGGGCCACTTTGGTAACTCTTGGGTGAGGGGGTCGCTGTAACAAGAAGGGCGCAAGCTGTGAATCAAAGGTTTCTAAGCGGTGCATCAAAGGAGAAAGTCTGGCCTGTAAGAATACCTTGATTTTGATGATACAATCCTTCATGAAGCACTCAGCACTGAAGGAATTTTGTATTGGGTCACTCACACAGCCTCCGCTATAACGGAAGTCTCTGTTGGTCGCAGCTGGGGACGCAGAGTGACGTGTTTAAGTACTGACCTCGGACAGGTTAGTCCAACGCTCCAATTGGCCCTTTTATTTTTGACAGACGCCGTGAGGCTGTGGGAAACCGAAGGAATAGCACCCATTTCTGAAACATTGTCAGGAGGACTCAACAATGAGGCCGTAGATTAAATATCCACTGCGGGGGGCACACCAAGAACCGAGTTCAGGGGGAGTCTTCTTTCTGTAAGGCCGGTTTGTGTGCTGATTACCCCCACCGCCCTTTGTAGGATCCTATCGATAGAGGTGCACTTCACACAGAGAGTGGGAGCCGATAGGGCTCCAGTGGTCTTCTTTTTCCCCATTTAATTTATTTGAGTCTCCACAATGTATGAAGTTTAGAAACAGTGTCCGGTTCCTTCTCCTGGGCTCGCACAAGCGCAGGTGTGTTTTGGAGATTGAAGTCCCCTCAGCAGCAGCACAGGCAGGCAGGCATCTTGTGCAAGCCAGATTCTTATTGGGGTCACACCCCTTCTTGCAAAGTTTCACAGATTGCCCGGCTATTTACAGTTATATGGAATCCGCTGAGAATCCTTTGCAAATTAATGCTGCGAATAAGATTCACAAAGGCCTCAAGACCGCACAGCAGGAATGGCCTTACCTATCAACACAGTTAAAGCAATTGGCACCTTCTTTGTCTGCTGGGCCCACTGCAGGGACTGATACTCCTCTGGAGTTCCTCCTGGCAATACCATTTGGAGGGAGCTCCTTTCCCGCTAGTTGAATCTCTACAGATTTGCCCTCCATACAAATATACAGGAGAGACTTTACTACTTCAAACTTTTATTGGAGTGACAACTTCACTTACTAGCCCGAACCCAACATTTCTCTCCAGACATAGGCAAGGTTACTTTTGTGCTATCATATTTAAGGAAAGGCACTTCTATTTGTGGGACTCTAATGATAAATAATTAGTCTTACACTTTCAATTACAGTTCATGATGAAGTTCAAAACCATTTTAATAAAAGACAAAATGGGGTATATGTACATGCCCCTATCGCCACCACACCGACACTTTTACAAATGTTGTGTTGGCGATAGGGGCTGCGCCTTATGTACCAGGCAGTGTTAAGCCACTTAACGTTGCTTAACGCTGCCTTGTACATAAGGCCCCCTTTCACGCCATGGTTAGCGTGAAAGGGGCGTGCAGTGGGTGTTGTGGGGGGCGTTCCACTGCAACACCCATTGTATTTGACGCTGACCCCTATGTAGAAGGGTGGCGTACATAGGAGGCAGCGACAAAATTAAGACCAGGAAAACCCTGGTCTTAAGTTAGTGAAACGAGGAGAAATGCATTATTTCTCCTCGTTTTTGCTTTTTCCATGTGTGCTGCCTTGTACAGCACACATGGAAAAAGCAAAATGCCATGGTTTGTTTATGTACAGGAAGGTGTCCCTTCCTGTACATAAACAAACCTTAGAAAAGAATGCCCTTTTGTCACTTTCATGTGTGCTGCATGAAGCAGTACACATGAAAGTGACAGAATGGCATTTTAGGATTGTTTATGTGCTGGAAGGGACACCTCCCTACACATAAACAATCCTCCCCTGCACGCGGACACCCTTGCACTATGGTGCAAGGGTGCCTGCGTTGGCGCTAAGTTGCTAAACTTAGGGCCATCGCAGGGCGAAATGCAAGGCTGCACCACATTCTTGTAAATATGGTGCAGCCTTGCGTTTCAGAAGTGGCGAAGCATGTCGTTAAGCCAAGGAGGCTAACAACACGCTCCGCCACTTTCTTGTACATATCCCCCAAAATATTCAAACTGCTCCTTCTAGATTACTCGCCTTAAAACCGGGCAGGAAAAACTCCCCGCCTGTATTAGTAATTCACAACCACTCCTGGTAGGAGCTGGGAGGACAAATTAGGCTGCAGCAGCAGCATTTTGTCCAAGGCCTGAATGACAAACCGAACAATGCCTGGCTTTGGTCGTAAATCGTCCTACAACAGTTACAACTCTGATTGTCCTTACCGTACAAAATTACACTGAACAGCAGGCGAGACGTTTCCAAAGATGAGATTGTGTATTGTACTCTGTGTATACTTCCCTGGCGTCTGAAACTGAAAATAGGTGGAGTGAGCAACCAAGACAGCTGGGGTAAGGTAGCGGGTCCTTAACCTCAGGCAAAAAAGAAAAACATCACAAAAAAGGTCTGCTTCTTTGTTGTGCCTGAAAGGACACTTTGTCACATAATGGCCAAAGGAACCGTGAAACGGGGTAGCCCACTCTTGACCGACAGATCACCAGTGATTCAATTTATGAATTCCACGTCTCTCATGTGCAAGGCTCATTTCTAGCTAAGTGTAACTCTAATGCTCTGGGTGTCTGGATTTTTCATGGATAAACAGTCTCGAATAAGTTTACAAGTTCTTGTTCGAAGTCAAAGCAAATCAGAAGCTATTAACGGGTTTAGTGGTACACTGTTACCTTCAGAGTTCATAAAACGGGAGACAAAGCCACAACGTTTCTCATTAAACTTGACAGGGGCGTTTTGAATGCAATGTCCATTATCTAGATTAGGTTGTTTAAATTAGACAGTGTGCCAACAATTACAATTCTTTAGAGGGATTGTTCCTTATTGTGTAGCAAAACGGGTTCACCTTTTGTGTATTTTTTAGTCTTACTGCAATCTCTATTTTAGAACATGTTGCTTTGTGAGTCCATGTTCTAAATTAGGCTTTCTAGCTTGATTTACTAGCTTTATATTTCAATTCTTCAACTGTATTTAAAATTTTACTATCAAGAGAAGGTGCTGAATGGTTGTTGTCACACGTTTTTATTTTTCCTTAATTCCATAACTTCTGGGCCTCCCCCCACCACCCCAGTGTTGAGACCGTTTTTGGCTATTTAGGGTAGTTTGTGCTTGAGGCTTCATAACGTGTTTTACCACATAAGCCATCCATGCCAATTTTGCATCCTTTTTTTCCAACAGCCTGAAATGTGAGAAAAATGTGATTTTTTTCGGCTACATTTGAGGTTTGCAGGGGATTCTGGGTAGGAAAACATTGGGGGACCCACGCAAGCCACACCTCCCTGGACACCCCCGGGAGTCTAGTTTTCAGAAATGTGTGGGCTTGGTAGGTTTCCCTTGATGGCCGCCGAGCCAGGGACAAAAAACGCAGGTGCCCCCCCTTGCAAAACCTGGTCTTCTGTGCTTGATAATTTTAAGGTCTCCACAATACATTTTGGGCCCTTCCCTGCCCCGGGTACTAGGTCCACCCACACTAGTGAGGTACAATTTTTATTGAAAGACCTAGTGGAACACTGGGTGGTAGGAAATTTGTGTCAGCCCAGTGATCCCACAACTTACCCACACAGAAATGTGAGTAAAATGGGATTTTTTCAGCTAAATTCGAGGTTTGCAGGGGATTCTGGGTAGGAAAACATCGGGGGATCCACGCAAGCCACCCCTATAAACATAAATGGGACCTAGTGTGCTTTCTGCCCAGCCGGAGAGACTGATTGGGGGCTATTGCCCCCATATGTCTTCCGTGGCGGCAAAAAGACTGAAATTTCCCAAAAACGTTGGGGGGGAGCAAAAGCACATGCCCAAGGTGCTGCTCCACCCTCCTCGGTGCCTAGTGGTTGGATCCCTGATTGGGGATCTCCCCCTGTGGCAATCCACAAGCAGGGATCCACTAGAGCAGGGTACCATCCGAAAGGGGTGATTCTCCCCTTTCCAACAATACCTCTTCCATTTGCCTATGTGCTCGGGGGGCTGAGAGAGCTCCCTGGGTATGTAGGCAGTGAACCTGAAACAAGCAGATCGTCTCGTTTCAGTTTCGGTTTCAGTGAAATGACGATCAGCGCGATATGCGCGCTGATCGCCGTTTCACTGAAAACATCAGAACAGTCTCTGGAGCTGGGGAAGCCCTTCCCCAGCTGCTCCAGAGGCTGTTTTGATGCAAAGGAAATCCCTCTGGTGCCTGCACCAGAGGGATTTCCAGTGCCATGTCGTCGGATGCGTGGGAGCTGTCTGATGCACATGAGCACTTCTGCGTCTGACGGCTCCAGCGCGTCCGATGCATCGAACAGGTTAAAGTCATGCCCTTAATTACATCGGCCACATATCTTTGAGACCCTCCAGTTTTTTCATCCCACTCAAAGCCCTAACAGAGATCTCTCTCTCTCTCTCTCTCTCTCTCTCTCTCTATATATATATATATAGAGTCTCTCTCTTTTTCTTTGTGCAGTTCATATACATACATATATATATATATATATATATATATATATATATATATATATATATATATATATATATATATATATATATATATACGCCAGTAGGTAGTTATAGTTAGGACCTAGTTTCTATTCAAAAAGCGTTTTTTCTTTTGCCAATATCTTTGGCACCGTTTGACGAATCTTCACGAAATTTCCAAAACTAATGCCCCGCTCCTGTCAGCTCCTGACTTGTAAGTTTTGGGTTCATTCGTCAAGCCGGGTCCGAGAAAAAAGGGGGGTCCTGAAACGTGTTTTCTCTATGTTAATTTCCATAGGAAACTTTAGACAAAGCTACAGCCCGAACTGCTGAATGGAATTACACCAAATTGGGCAAAAAGGTAGCTCTTGGTTCAGAAAGCGTTATTTTTGTTAAATGGTGTGAATCCATTCAGTAGTTCCTGAAAAATAAATAATATCGATATCTGGTGACCGCGGTGGATCCGCGAACCCTCCCGAGCACGAGCTTGATTCTGATTGGCTGCCAAAACTTCAAACCAGAAAGTGTTGGCAGCCATCTTGTGACTCGGTAGAACCGAGTCACAAGAAAAAAGGTTAAAAATGAAGAAAAGGGGGCAGGGTAGAAACACCCTGACCCCCTAGGCCTGCTCAGGGGGTCCCACTGGGACCTCAAGGGCCCAAAAAAGCATTTTTGAAAAAAGATATCAGCAAGAGTTGTGAATCCGGCCGGAAAAAAAAAAGGAAGCGCGGACTTCCGCGCTTCGTTCGTTTTAAGCCCCCAGGAGGGCCAGGTCCCGGAGGTAATACAGATTTATGTAGTGGGGGCCACCTCCCTAGGGCTTTACTGATAATGTGCGGGGGCACGTGGCCCCCGCAGCCCCATGGACCGCCACCTCCACAGGGCTTCATAAAAAAAAATACATGGGGGCTCCCCCCACGCTGCCTTGGGGACTGCCACCTCCCCGGGGCTTCAATTTATATAGGGCAGGGGCCTGTGGGCCCCCCCAAGCCCCGGGGACTGCCACCTCCCCGGGGCTACTGTAAAACACTGTGTGTGTGGGGGCTCGAGTCCCCCCACACTGCCCCAGGGACCACCACCTACCCAGGGATATATATATACGTTGGGAGGGGGGCTGCGCTGCCCCCCTCCTAGAGCCCTCCTTGGCCCTGGGGACCGCCACCCCTCAGGGCCGGCTCCAGCAATGTCCGGGGGTGCCCACCCCCGGGACATTGCAGTTTGCAATGGCAGGGCGGGAGCACATTGCAAACTTCTGCTTTGCTTCATGGAAGCGAGAGCAGGAAACCTGCTCTCACTTCCATGAAGTGAAGCAGAATTGCTTTTGGACAAGGGGAGCTGCATGTCAGCAGCTCCCCTTGTCCAAAAGCAATGCCAGCTTCGCAGGAGGCGGGGAGCAGGCTGGGACAGTGGGGGCATTGGGGTTACCCCCGCAGTCC
Source organism: Calotriton arnoldi (assembly GCA_963921515.1). Taxonomy (NCBI): domain Eukaryota; kingdom Metazoa; phylum Chordata; class Amphibia; order Caudata; family Salamandridae; genus Calotriton; species Calotriton arnoldi. Next base: position 533,994 of record CAWUFW010003681.1, read on the forward strand.
CCAACATGAAGCCAGGCCCCAGGGGATGGGGTCCCCAGGGCCAAAAGTGTCCCAGGGAAGGGGGGCCATGCAGCCCCCTCCCATAAATAGATAAATGAAAAAATAAATGAAAGAGGCAAAGCCCTGGGGGATGGTGTCCCCAGGGCCAAAAATGGCCTCAGGAGGGGGGCCAAGCAGCCCCCCTCCTTCAAAATAAAAATAAATAAAAATAAATAAGTGGCCATGCCCCGGGGGATGGTCCCCTTCCCATTTCTTTCTAAAAAACATTTTAAAAAATGGCTCAGGCCCTGGGGGATGGGGTCCCCAGGGCCCACAAAATATTAAGAGAAGGGGGGCCACACAGCCCCTCTTCTAACAAAAAGAAAAGAAAAGCCGGCATCTCGCTGGAGGCTCCGCCCCCTCCCTGCCCCACTCTGCAAACGTGCCTCCTGGCACGTTCTAAGTTGGGGGACAAAGTCCCCTTGAATCCTCAGGATCCCTGGGAGCCAACTAGCCCACCAGGTACCTCCAGTAAGCCCCACATAGTGGGATTGCTGAGAAGTGGTCCGAGGCCACGCCTCTTCTGTTGCTTCTTTCTGCGCCTTTCTTTCTTTTTCTGCATTTCTCTTGCCTCTTTCTGCACATCTCTTCCACTTTCTGCACCTCTTGCCTCTTTCTGCACCTCTGTTGCCTCTTTCTGTACCTCACTTGCTTCTTTCTGCACTCCTCTTGCCTCGTTCTGCACCCTTCCTCTCTCTTTCTGCACCCCTCTTGCCTCTTTCTGTACTCCTGTTCCCTCTTTCTGCACCTCTCCTGCCTGTCTCTGTACCTCTCTGTACCTCTCTTGCCTCTTTCTGTACTTCTCTTGCCTCTTTCTGCACCTCTGTTGCTTCTTTCTGCAACTCTCTTGCCTCTTTCTGCACTTCTCTTGCCTCCTTCTGCACCTCTGTAGCTTCTTTCTGCACCCTTCTTACCTCTTTCTGCAAATCTCTTGCCTCTTTCTGTACCTCTCTTTCCTCTTTCTGTACCCCTCTTGCCTCTTTGTGCACCTCGATTCCTTCTTTCTGCACTTCTTTTGTTTCTTTCTGCACCTCTCTTGCTTCTTTCTGCACCCTTGTGCCTCTTTCTGCACCCTTCTTCCCTCTTTCTGCACCTCTCTTGCCTCTCTCTGCACCTCTGTTCCCTCTTTCTGCACCTCTCCTGCCTGTTTCTGCACCTCTGTTGCTTCTTTTTGCACTTCTCTTGCTTCTTTCTGCACCTCTCTTGCTTCTTTCTGCACCCATGTTGCCTCTTTCTGCACTCGTCTTCCCTCTTTCTGCACCTCTCTTGTCTCTTTGTGCACATCTCTTGCCTGTTTCTGCACCTCTCGTGCATCTTTCTGCACATCTCTTGCCTGTTTCTGCACCTCTGTTGCTTCTTTCTGCACTTCTCTTGTCTCTTTCTGCATTTCTGTTGCTTTTTTCTGCACTCCTCTTGCCTCTTTCTACATTTCTGTTGCTTCTTTCTGCACTTCTCTTGCCTCTTTCCGCAACCCTCTTGCCCCTTTCTGCACTCGTCTTTCCTCTTTGTGCAACTCTCTTCACTCTTTGTGCATCACTCTTTTCTTTTTCTGTACCTGTCTTGCCTCTTTCTGCACTTCTATTATCTCTTTCTGCACATCTGTCGATTCTTTCTGCACCTCTCTTACATCTTTCTGCACCTCTGTTGCCTCTTTCTGCACCTCACTTGCTTCTTTCTGCACCCCTCTTACATCTTTCTGCACCCCTCTTCCCTCTTTCTGCACCTCTCTTGCCTCTTTCGGCACCCCTGTTCCCTCTTTCTGCACCTCTGCTCCCCGTTTCTGCACCTTTCTTCCCCCTTTGTGCACAACTCCTGCCTGTATCTGCACCCCTGTTCCCTTTTTCTGTACCTCTCTTGCCTGTTTCTGCAACTCTCTGCCTCTTTCTGCAGTTCTCTTGCGTCTTTCTGCACATTTCTTGCTTCTTTCTGCACTTCTCCTGCCTCTTTCTGCACATTAGTTACTCTTTTTGCACCTGTCATGATTTTTATGCACTTCTCGTGCCTTTTTCTGTACTTCTCTCACCTCTTTCTGTACTCAAATGGGAAGTGCAAGCTGTCAAGTTTAAAGGTCTGCATGCTCTCAGGACTGAGGTATAGATCTACTTGTACATGTATTCTTGCATGTGTTATGCATCTGAAGATGGTAGCTTAAAAAGCGGGTAACTTCTTAATTAGGTGGTCAAATCTTCTAAGTTCTGCTCTGTCATTCAGTTGCACAGGCATACATGTCTTATGTATATAGGTGTTATAGAGTCCCTCAAATATACTATTGAATACCCATGTACCCTGTATTGTGAGCAGAAAGAAATGCATACACCTTTTTTTACACAAATTTACAGAGTATGCTGTTTGAAACACGTGTATTCAAGTATTTGTATATTTATTTTTATGTAACATGTCACTAGGTAAAAGCAGACACACACCTTCACAAACTTGGTGAGACTTACAACAGTGATATGGTTAGGATTGCTGTTTTACATTTGGTAGGCCTAACATTCTGAGCAGTCAATGAATAGTGAACCTTCAAGAGAAAAGTGAGGTTTAAGACATCTTGGGAGAAGGATTCGTGATTAGGCTACTTTGTATCAGTCTGTGGAAAGGTACAGTCAAAGAAGGCCTTTCTCTGCACCTCTGTTGCTTCTTTCTGCACTTCTCTTGCTTTTTTCTCCACCTTTCTTCCTCTTTCAGGACTTCTGTTGCCTCTTTTTGCTATTTTCTTGCTTCTTTCGGCACCTTTCTTCCTCTTTATGCACCTCTCTTTCCTCTTTCTGTACTTCTCTTGCTTCTTTCTGCACCTTTCTTCCTCTTTCTGTACATGTTCTACCTATGCAGGCGCAGTTAGAAATTAGCATTTAAAAAAACCTTAGAAATTCGCTGCAAAAAACAAAAAATTCAGGGATGTTATAGTTAGTAATTAACATTAAAAAAAAACTTAGAAATTCACTGCAAAAAAACAGAGGTTTTAGGGACGTTATAGTTAGGAATTAGCATTTAAAAATCCTTAGAAATTCACTGAAAAAAACACAGGTTTAAGGGACGTTATAGTTATGCTGACATTTCACTTGTACAAAACCAGAGAAATTCGGCCGTTATAGTTAGTTGAGCTAACTATAACTCGCGCCCCTGCAATGCACTGCTGATGACGTCACATATTACATCACTCATGACATGGTCAGTGACATCACTGATGACATCACTGATGACATCTCAAATGACATCACTGATGACATCACTGATGACATCATCCAGTGACTGAGTGTTTCTAAAAAGTTTAAGAATGTTATATATATACACGCCAAGGTTTATTGAAGAATGAGTGGGTGTATGAGTGTCTGAACGGATGATTTAGTGGGTGCATGACTGACTGTATAAGTGAGTGATTAAACGTGTCTCAGTGAATGTATGGGTGAGTGTCTAATCTGTATGAATGTCTGTATCAGTCTGTCATTTGGTGTATAAGTGGCTGCATGGTTTGGTGAGTAGCTACATGAGTGTCTATATGGGTTAATTATTGGTTGTCTGATTACCTTTATGGGTGCCTAAGTGTGTATGTGGGTGGGTGGGGGGTGTGCGACTTCCGCATGGATGTGTGAGGGGGTGATTCAGTGGGTGTATGGGTTCATGAGTGTGTCTACGAGGGGATTTTTGGGTGAGTGAGTATGCGTATGGCTGTGTTGGTGAGTAAATGGATGTCTCAGTGTTATATGTGTGAGTAACTACACATATGAAAGGCAGTATATGTGAGAGTTGGAGTATATAAGTGACTATATGTGAGAGTTAGTGATTGTGAGAGTGGCTGTATGGATGAGTGTGTGCTTGTGTCACTGATTGTATAAGAGAGTAAGTATGTGTTAGTATCTATGTGAATAAGTAAGCTGGTGTGTGTATAACTGTATAGGTGAGTAAATGGCAGTGTGATTGAGTCTTTGGGTGACTGACTAGGTGTGTGAGTATCTCTGTGGGTGAGTGGCGGTATGTTAGTGTCTGTATGGGTGTATGAGTGCATATATCAGTGGCTGTATTGATGAGTGACTGCGTGTATGAGTGACTGTATGGTTGAGTGAGTGGATGTTTGTTGACCTATGATTCAGTGAGTGGGTATGTACTAACTGGTATTGAGTTGTCTATGGTTTCGTGCATGATAGTCTGTATTTTAGAGTGGGTGTATGAAAGGTTATATTAGGTGTGAAGAGGTGCATCAGATATTAAGTGGATGATGTCATCAGTGATGTCATCAGTGATGTGATATGTCACGTCATCAGCAGTGCATTGCGGGGGCACGAGTTATATTTAGCTCAGCTAACTATAACAGCCATATTTCTCTGGTTTTGTATGAGTGAAATGTCAGCCTAACTATAACGTCCCTGAAACCTGTGGTTTTTTCAGTGAATATATATATATATATATATATAAAGAGAATGAGACTCTCTCTCTCTCTCCCTCTACATACCACAGGGTGTATGAGTGTTGAAATTACTTAATTCACACTCGCAGCGGGAGGCACAAAACCCGGCATGGATCAGCTTGGGGAGCAGCGCAGACTTGTGACCGTGGAGGATGGGCTAATCACTTTTACTCCAATGGGAGTGGACATTCTTTGATTTAAACTGGCCCCCTGGTGGAATCATCTTTGGCAAGGTGGAACTGGCATTGTGGAAAGCAGTCAAGGCTGAAACGCGTCTGCCTAGCCTTTCACCACCTTAATATCTCCATGTCATGCGCTTGTCATTTTGGCAATGAAAGTCTTTGTCTTGTCATCGAGCTGTGCCAGACCTGTTCTTAAACAGAGTGAGAGTTGGACTCTATGTGTTACCGGTTGCAAGCACCGTTTACCAGCACGCCCTCTCGGTCTGGAGCAACGCGCCTGGCTTGCATTCTGGATGAGGAACAAAAATACAGCGCGTCGCCCCCCCAGCCGGAAGAGATTCATTAAGATTACATTGCAGTATGGGGAGAGAGGAAGCAGTATTCTACTGTGAAGAAGATGACAATATCGAGACTTACCATCACTTTTCATGTTGAAAGCTGCCGTGTGAGTGCGATAATAACCATGGCCAGAAGCACTGGGACGCCACAGGGTGTACAAGTGTTGAAATGACTTAATTCACACTCGCAGCGGGAGGCACAAAACCCAGCATGGATCAGCTTGGGGAGCAGCGCAGACTTGTGACCATGGAGGATGGGCTAATCACTTTTACTCCAATGGGAGTAGACATTCTTTGATTTAAACTGGCCCCCTGGTGGAATCATCTTTGGCAAGGTGGAACTGGCACTGAGGAAAGCCGTCAAGACTGAAACGCATCTGCCTAGCATTTCACCACTTTAATATCTCCATGTCATGCGCTTGTCATTATGGCAATAAAAGTCTTTGTCTTGTCATCGAGCTGTGCCGGACCTGTTCTTAAACAGAGTGGGAGTTGGACTCTATGTGTTACCGGTTGCAAGCACCATTTACCGGCACGCCCTCTCGGTCTGGAGCAACGCGCCTGGCTTGCATTCTGGATGAGGAACAAAAATACAGCGCGTCACCCCCCCAGCCGGAAGAGATTCATTAAGATTACATTGCAGTATGGGGAGAGAGGAAGCAGTATTCTACTGCGAAGAAGATGACAATATCGAGACTTACCATCACTTTTACTGTTGAAAGCTGCCGTGTGAGTGCGATAACCGTGGCCAGAAGCACTGGGACATCACAGGGTGTATGAGTGTTGAAATTACTTAATTCACACTTGCAGCGGGAGGCAAGAAATACGGTATGGATCAGCTTGGGGAGCAGCACAGACTTGTGACCGTGGAGGATGGGCTAATCATTTTTACTCCAATGGGATTGGACATTCTTTGATTTAAACTGGCCCCCTGGTGGAATCATCTTTGGCAAAGTGGAACTGGCACTGAGGAAAGCTGTCAAGGCTGAAACGCGTCTGCCTAGGGTTTCACCACCTTAATATCTCCATGTCATGCGCTTGTCATTTTGGCAAAAAAAGTCTTTGTCTTGTCATTGAGCTGTGCCGGACCTGTTCTTAAACAGAGTGGGAGTTGGACTATATATATATATATATATATGTATATTTATTATCTACTGGCGGTCGCCAGTAGATAGTTATAGTTAGGACCTATTTTCCATAGGAAATCTGCAACATTCTATTTGCAATAACGTTGGCGCCGGTTGACGAATCTTCGCGAAAGTTTCCAACTTGTTGGGGCGCTCCGGTCCGCTCCTATCCTGAAAGTCTCTGGGTGATTCGTCAAGCGGGGGCCGAGAAAAAAGGGGGTCCCAAAACATGTTTTCCCGATTCATTTTTCCATAGGGACCTTTCATCGCAGCTACAGCCCGAACTGCTGAAAGGAATTACACCAAATTTGGCAAAGAGGTAGCCCTTGGTTCAGTGTCGTGCCTTTTGCTTAAATGGTGTAAATACGTTCAGTAGTTTCGGAGAAATTTGAAAAAGAAAACACATATATATCTGGGCGGAGCCTAACCACACATGTCATCGTGAGATCTGATTGGCTGTCAGCACTTCATCCTGGAATTGCTGGCAGCCATCTTGGGACCAATATAAATGATAGTACCCCATTGAAATGCATTGTAGTGAATCGAAGATTTTGAGGGTTACCAAAAGGAGAACTATAAAGGGTGATAACAGACTTTAGTTACATTAGAATTCATTTGTTGATGGTACCATACTAATTTCAGGAATTGTGGTGTGTTCTAAGGTGATTTTACCCTGTGAAAAACCTTCTGCTGGGATATCATGAATCATGTTTGAGAGAAAACTATTTTCACATGCTTGTCCCATACAGTTTTGGAAGGTGCTCCAGAAGCTAAAATGAGAGCATATTTTCTGTAAATTCACATTATCTTTCTCAGTCATGTGAGAATGAAGTCTGACATTCTCAGTAAAACATGTACATCCAACAAGGGCAGAGACTGTCAGTTGATTCCTTTGTGTTGTACTGCAGCTTCCCAGAGTGTTCTAAAGAACAACTAGAGTGCTAACAGCCTTACTTATGACAAAATTATGGCACACCTGAAGCCATCTTGATTGGAATAAACTGGTAACACTTAAAACATTTAATTTAAAAAGGAACAAAATGATGGGGTTCATTTTGTCATAGAAATTATGGTTAGTGCTGTAGAAAGAAAAATTAGGACATGTTTTAAGTGAGATCTCAAATATCTTCCTGTTATATTTCAACAGGAGCAGCCTGTCAGTTGATGCCTTTGTGTTCTACTGCAGCTTCCCAGAGTGTTCTAAAGAACAACTAGAGTGCTAACAGCCTTACTTATGACAAAAGTATGGCACACCTGAAGCCATCTTGATTGGAATAAACTGGTAACACTTAAAACATTTAATTTAAAAAGGAACAACATGATGGGGTTCATTTTGTCATAGAAATTATGGTTAGTGCTGTAGAAAGAAAAATTAGGACATGTTTTAAGTGAGATCTCAAATATCTTCCTGTTATATTTCAACAGGAGCAGCCTGTCAGTTGATGCCTTTGTGTTTTACTGCAGCTTCCCAGAGTGTTCTAAAGAACAACTAGAGTGCTAACAGCCTTACTTATGATAAAATGATGGCACACCTGAAGCCATCTTGATTGGAATAAACTGGTAAGACTTAAAACATTTAATTTAAAAAGGAACAAAATGATGGGGTTCATTTTGTCATAGAAATTATGGTTAGTGCTGTAGAAAGAAAAATTAGGACATGTTTTAAGTGAGCTCTCAAATATCTTCCTGTTATATTTCAACAGGAGCAGCCTGTCAGTTGATGCCTTTGTGTTCTTCTGCAGCTTCCCAGAGTGTTCTAAAGAACAACTAGAGTGCTAACAGCCTTACTTATGACAAAATGATGGCACACCTGAAGCCATCTTGATTGGAATAAACTGGTAACTCTTAAAACATTTAAAAAGGAACAAAATGAGGGGGTTCATTTAGTCATAGAAATTATGCTTAGTGCTGTAGAAAGAAATATTAGTGCTAAAACACTACCCCCAGCACGACACCCTACACTACCCAAACATAACTGCACTACCCTAAACCCTAAAACACTACCACCAGCACGACTCCCTACACTAACCAAACACCACTGCACCACACTAAACCCTAAATATACCCCCAGCATGACCTCCCACACTACACAAACACCACTGCACTACCCTAAACCCTAAAACACTACCCCCAGCACGACCCCTACACGACCCCCTACACTACCCAAACACCACTGCACTACCCTAAACCCTAAAACACTAACCCCAGCATGAACCCCTACACTACCCAAACACCACTGCACTATCCTATACCCTAAAACACGACCCCCTACACTACACAAACACGACTGCACTACCCTAAACCCTAAAACACTACCCACAGCATGATCCCCTTCACTACATAAACACCACTGCACTAACATAAACCCTAAAACACTACCCCCAGCACGACTCCCTACACTACCCAACACCACTGCACTACCCTAAACCCTAAATCTACCCCCAGCATGACCCCTACACTACCCAAACACCACTGCACTACCCTAAACCATAAAACACTACTCCCAGCATGACCCCCTACACTACACAAACACCACTGCACTACCCTAAACCCTAAAACACTACCCCCAGCATGACTCCCTACACTACCCAACACCACTGCACTACCCTAAACCCTAAATCTACCCCCAGCACGACCCCTACACTACCCAAACACCACTGCACTACCCTAAACCCTAAAACACTACCCCCAGCATGACTCCCTACACTACTGCACTACCCTAAACCCTAAAACACTACCCCCAGTACGACCCCCTACACTACCCAAACACCACTGCACTACCCTAAACCCTAAAACACTACCCCCAGCATGACTCCAAACACCACTGCACTACCCTAAACCCTAAAACACTACCCCCAGCATGACTCCCTACACTACCCAACACCACTGCACTACCCTAAACCCTAAATCTACCCCCAGTACGACCCCCTACACTACCCAAACACCACTGCACTACCCTAAACCCTAAAACACTACCCCCAGCACGACTCCCTGCACTACCCAAACACCACTGCACTACCCTAAACCGTAAATCTACCCCCAGCACGACCCCTACACTACCCAAACACCACTGCACTACCCTAAACCATAAAACAATACCCCCAGCATGACCCCCTACACTACAAAAACACCACTGCACTACCCTAAACCTTAAAACACTACCACCAGCATGACCCCTACACTACTCAAACACCACTGCACTACCCTAAACCCTAAAACACTACCCCAGCACGACCCCCTACACTACCCATACACCACTGCACTACCCTAAACCCTAAAACACTACCCCCAGCATGACCCCCTACACTACTGCACTACCCTAAACCCTAAAACACTACCCCCTGCACGACCCCCTACACTACCCAAACACCACTGCACTACCCTATACCCTAAAACATGACCCCTACACTACACAAACACGACTCCACTACCCTAAACCCTAAAACACTACCCACAGCATGACCCCCTTCACTACAAAAACACCCCAGCACTGCCCTAAACCCTAAAACACTACCCTAGCACTACCCCTACACTACCCAAACACCACTGCACTAACATAAACCCTAAAACACTACCCCCAGCACAACCCCCTACACTACACAAACACCACTGCACTACCCTAAACCCTAATACACTACCCCCAGCACGACTCCCTACACTACCCAAACACCACTGCACTACCCTAAACTCTAAATCTACCCCCAGCACGACCCCTACACTACCCAAACACCACTGCACTACCCTAAACTATAAAACACTACCCCCAGCATGACCCCCTACACTACACAAACACCACTGCACTACCCTAAACCCTAAAACACTACCCCAGCATGACCCCCTACACTACCCAAACACCACTGCACTACCCTAAACCATAAAACACTACCCCCAGCATGACCCCCTACACTACTCAAACACCACTGCACTACCCTAAACCCTAAAACACTACCCCAGCATGACCCCCTACACTACCCATACACCACTGCACTACCCTAAACCCTAAAAACTACCCCCAGCACAACCCCCTACACTACTGCACTACCCTAAACCCTAAAACACTACCCCCAGCACGACCCCCTACACTACCCAAACACCACTGCACTACCCTAAACCCTAAAACACTACCCCCAGCACGACCCCCTACACCACCCAAACACCACTGCACTACCCTAAACCCTAGAAAAGAAACCCCCACCCCATGCCCAATCCCCTTACCTCTCACTCCTCATGGCTCCTCTCTCCTCATGGTTCCTGCTTCACGTCATCTCTGAGGGGCGGTGCACGTCGTTGTGAGGAAACGGAACAGCCTCTGTTTCCTTACAACGACATGGATCATCTACATGTTTTTAGAACACATGGTCATTTACCATACATACCTTTACAACAAAATTCGTTGTAAAGGCATGCGTGGTAAATGACCATGCGTTCTAAAAAATGCGTAGTAATGACTTTGTGATGTACAACGCATGCGTGGTAATGCATGCGTTGTAATGGTATCGCAAAGTAAAAAAGTCGTTGTAACGGCTGTTTACCGATCGAAGCTGGCCCCTGTTCTTCAGTGAGACGTTTATTTGATTAATTAGGAGGAAGGAATGTGGTTTTTTTACCGAAAAGTGCATTCCCAGCTGTGGTATTGTAAAAGTGTCCGCGTGGCCTGGTTTCACTTCCGGTGAGAGAGTGGAAGAGTCTGTTTGGATCTAAAGGAGTTCTGTTGTTGGACGGGGCCGGCGCGACATGTCATCAGAAAACATAGATAATGGAAAACGTCCTCCCTGAAGTGTGGAGCAGTGCCATGAGAGGTCAACGAGTGTGCGTCCCACCGCAGTATGACCGTACCGCGTGACCCATGTGCCGCCTCCAGGGTACGGGAGGCAGAAGCGGCATCTAATTCTACATTTTGGTACTAGGGCATTTTAACTTCGTTGTTCCTGCCAGATACAAAGAGAAGATCCTGTGTTATTCAGTGCCCTCATTGCCTTTTTGTGGGTTGTGGTGCTTGTCACTTCGCTGCCCCGCCGGTGCACACGGCTGGGCACCCCACCTCATGTGCCATCTGCAGGTCCTCTGCCCTCGGATCACTGGTTTCGGTTTCTGGAGTGGCAACATAAACAGTTGCTCTCAAAGGACTAGCCTGAACACTTAGGTGAATATCCCCTGCACCAGTATTCCACGGAAATTCTTTCCTAGCTCTCCCACGTCAACGAGCACGGCTCCGCTCGCGACACCGTATGACGTCATCGGAGCCATAAGAGGACCTCGTCGGCGTGCTGACGTCAGTTCCACCCATTTTTTCCGTGCCACCGAGGCAAACAGGGGACCGAGACATTTTCACATGTATACATAGTATAATAAATATATATATATTCACTGAAAAAACCATAGGTTTCAGGCACGTTATAGTTAGAAATTAGCATTTAAAAAACCTTAGAAATTCACTGAAAAAACCATAGGTTTCAGGCACGTTATAGTTAGAAATTAGCATTTAAAAAACCTTCGAAATTCACTGAAAAAACCATAGGTTTCAGGGGCGTTATAGTTAGTTGGACATTTTCATCGTACAAAACCATAGAAATTCCCCCGTTATAGTTAGTTCAGCTAACTATAACACTCGCGCCCGCAATGCACTGCTGATGACGTCACATATTACATCACTCATGACATGGTCAGTGACATCACTCATGACATCACTGATGACATCTCAAATGACATCACTGATGACATCACTGATGACATCACTGATGGATGACATCATCCTTGGGATAGAGTGGCAGACCTCCTCTCACCCTAATATAACCTTTGATACACACACTCAAAAATACAAACTAACATTTTCAAAACAATGGACATACCAATACCAGTTACAACACACCTATTCAGTAATTATAAGATCTACACACACATCCACTCATTCACCAACAGTCCCTATACAGTCACTCATACATGTACTCACTCATCATATGTACTCATACACCTATACATCCTGTTACACACTGCCACTCATCCATAGAGTTACTCACACACATAGTCACACATGCAAACAAAGTATCAAACATCCATTTACTTGCATATACAGTTATACACACACACTACCACACTTACTTCTACAGAAACTTACACATACTTACTCTCTTCAACAATCACTTATAGAAACACCTACTTATTTGTACAGGAACTCTTCCAATCTCTCACTCTCACATATACTCACTTATATACACCAATACTCACATATACTAGTTTAAAACATATGTAGTTACTCATAAAGACACTATTGAGACAGTCATTCACTCACTAACACACCCATACACATATTCATCCACCTATACAGTCCTGCACACATGCTGTCTTCAACACATACAAACAGTGAGTCACTCATTCATGCATCTATGCACTAAGTAATACCCCCACCAAACCATACAGACACTCAGACACTCATACTGATACTCAAAAACCAACTAATAACCCATATAGACACTCATGTAGCTACTCACCAACCAATGCAGCCACTTATACACAAAGTGAGAGACTGATACAGATATTTTCATATTTAAACATTACTCACTAACCCATGTATTCACTAAGATACTTAGTCAGTTATACAATCAATTTTACAAAAAAAATCATCCATTTAGACACTTATATACCCATTTATTCTTCCATCGACCTTGAGATATACATATATAAAACATATTTAATTTTCAGAAAAACACACATTCACTGGATGATGTCATTTGAGATGTCATCAGTGATGTCATGAGTGATGTCACTGACCATGTCATGAGTGATGTAATATGTGACGTCATCAGCAGTGCATTGCGGGCGTGTGAGTTATAGTTAGCTGAACTAACTATAACGGGGAATTTCTATGTTTTTGTACGATGGAAATGTCCAACTAACTATAACGCCCCTGAAACCTATGGTTTTTCAGTGAATATATATATATATATATATATATATATATATTCAGCTTGGTGGGGAGGGTCCATTCATTAAGCAGCACTCGAACAACTTTCCCCAAAAGAAAGGCCTTTATTAGGTACAGACAGCCACTCTTGCCAGTAAATAAAGCATCGGACCACATCCCTGATGCGTTTCGAGTCACCTCTTTATCAAAGGGAGATGCAGTCCAAATGCGCTTAGTTCACCACACCCTCCTTATGTAGCGTTATCGCCTTCCATGATTGGACATCTCTGTATGAGTAAAGCGTTGCTTTATGGGAGGTGAAGTTCATCATTTTATCCATAGATGGAAGCGCTTTAAAATATATGCAAATAAAGGCTCCACATGAGCCCCGGAAAGTGTTTCTGTCCTCAATCCTCGTTCGTTGCCCCACATTCGGAGCGCTCCGGTTGACGAGCTCCCTGTTCCCCAGTTTTGTGGTGGTGCAAGCTCAGCGACAGGACGGCCGCTATTACATTCAGTTCGGTGGGGAAGGTCCATTCATTAAGCAGCACTCGAACAACGAACAACTTTCCCCCAAAGAAAGGCCTTTATTAGGTACAGAGAGCCACTCTTGCCAGTAAATAAAGCATCGGACCACAGCCCTGACGCGTTTCGAGTCACCTCTTTATCAAAGGGAGATGCAGTCCAAAAGTGCTTAGTTCACCACACCCTCCTTATGTAGCGTTATCGCCTTCCATGATTGGACATCTCTGTATGAGTAAAGCGTTGCTTTATGGGAGGTGAAGTTCATCATTTTATCCATAGATGGAAGCGCTTTAAAATATATGCAAATAAAGGCTCCACATGAGCCCCGGAAAGAGTTTCTGTCCTCAATCCTCATTCGTTGCCCCACATTCGGAGCCCTCCGGTTGACGAGTTCCGTGGCCCCCAGTTTTGTGGTGGTGCAAGCTCAGCGGCAGGATGGCCGCTATTACATTAAGCTCGGTGGGGAAGGTCCATTCATTAAGCAGCACTCGAACAACGAACAACTTTCCCCCAAAGAAAGGCCTTTATTAGGTACAGACAGCCACTCTTGCCAGTAAATAAAGCATCGGACCATAGCCCTGATGCATTTCGAGTCACCTCTTTATCAAAGGGAGATGCAGTCCAAAAGCACTTAGTTCACCACACCCTCCTTATGTAGCGTTATCGCCTTCCATGATTAGACATCTCTGTATGAGTAAAGCGTTGCTTTATGGGAGGTGAAGTTCATCATTTTATCCATAGATGGAAGCGCTTTAAAATATATGCAAATAAAGGCTCCACATGAGCCCCGGAACAATGCGTGGTCCGATGCTTTATTTGCTGGCAAGAGTGGCTGTCTGTACCAAATAAAGGCCTTTCTTTGGGGGAAAGTTGTTCGTTGTTCGAGTGCTGCTAATGAATGGACCTTCCCCACCGAGCTGAATGTAATAGCGGCCGTCCTGCCGCTGAGCTTGCACCACCACAAAACTGGGGGCCACGGAGCTCGTCAACCGGAGGGCTCCGAATGTGTGGCAGCGAACGAGGATTGAGGACAGAAACACTTTCCGGGGCTCATGTGGAGCCTTTATTTGCATATATTTTAAAGCGCTTCCATCTATGGATAAAATGATGAACTTCACCTCCCATAAAGCAACGTGCATGACTGACTAGGTGTGTGAGTAACTCTATGGATGAGTGACAGTGTGTGAGTGTCTATATAGGTGTATGAGTGCATATGATAGTCCTGTATTGATGAGTCACCGAAAGTATGAGTGACTGTATGGGTGAGTGAGTGGATGGGTGTGTAGACCTAAGAATCAGTGAGTGGGTATGTAGTTATTGGTGTTGGAGTGTCTATGGTTTTGAGAATGGCAGTCTGTAATTTAGAGTGGGTGTATCAAAGGTTGTATTAGGGTGTGAGAAGATACATCAAATTATCACGTGGATGATGTCATCAGTGATGTCATTTGAGATGTCATCAGTGCTGTCATCAGTGATGTCACTGACCATGTCATGAGTGATGTAATATGTGACGTCATCAGCAGTGCATTGCAGGGGCGCGAGTTATAGTTAGCTGAACTAACTATAACGGCCGAATTTCACTAGTTTTGTACGAGTGAAATGTCCAACTAACTATAACGTCCCTGAAACCTGTGGTTTTTTCAGGGAATATATATATATATATATATATATATCTATATATATATATATATATATATATATATTCACTGGAAAAACCAAATGTTACAGGAACATTATAGTTCGGCTGACATTTTACTTGTACAAAATTAATTAGAGGAATTCAGCAGTTATCGTTACTCATGCGCAATGCAATGCTTATGACCTCACATATTACATCACTGATGACATGGTCAGTGGAATCACTGATGACAGCTCCATTGACATCACTGTTGACATCATCCAAAGACTGCAAGTGTTTTAAAAAAGTTTATGAGAGTTAAATATACATACAAAGGTGAACTGGTAAATCAGTGGGTGTATGAGTGCCTTATTTGGATGATTCAATGGGTGCGTGGGTAACTGTATAGGTGAATAATTAAGTTTCTCAATAAATGTATGGGTGAGTAACTTGTTGTGTGAATGCCTGTAACTGTCTCTCAGTTGGTGTCTAATTAGCTGTATAGGTGTGTGAGTGGCTACGTGAGTTTCCATATGGGTGAGTGATTGGTTGTCTGAGGACGTGTATAGGTGTCTCAATGTCTGTGTGGGTGGGTGAGGGGGTATGTAACTGCCTGTATGGATGAGTGCATGGGTGAGTCAGTGGCTCTATAGGTTAGTGAGTGTGTGTGTAAGGTAAGGGTAGGCAGAGTTCACAGAGTTACACTACATGAAATTCCACAGAGTTGCATAAAAACTCAGTGGAATTCCGCGGAGTTCCGCTCCGCCCTAGACATTATGCATTACTTCCACAAATGAACAAACGTCTATTATTCCAACTCAAATTCCCCCGGTATGAACTTACTGCAGCCGTGGGTCCACTGCCAATGATCACACCCTCAAATAACTGTCCCCGCCTGCATGCCTGCATGGTGAATATAACTCTTTTTTCCGCTTTCCCTCACCCCGCATGTTGTTACAATGCGGTCGTTACAATGACCGCATTGTAACAACGCATACCATTACCCCGCAAGTCATAACAACGACTTGCGGAGGGGGGCGCTGGATGTTGGAATAGTATAATTTACTATTCCAACTCCAGTCTGTGCGGACAGTAGGGAAGGTGTTGGATTTCAAATCCAACACTTTCTCCCCCCTCCACAAGTCGTTGTAACAACTTGTGGGGTAATGGTATGCATTGTTACAACACGGTCGTTGTAATGACCATGTTGTAACAACATGCAGGGTGACGGATGCGGAGTAAGGGGTGTTTACCCTGCATGCCTAGCATTGCTGTGCTCTGCTCAGCCGTGCTGTGCCTGGCCTCTGTCTAGAGGTGCTGCCGGCGGCTTAGGGGTCAAGGGAGGCGATCCTCGTAGACTTGGGATCTAACCTTGCCTGCGAGTGGGCAGGGCTTGCTGAAGCCACACTCACCTCTCAGCCTTCTGTGCTGCTCCTGGGCATGGCGACTGTGGCTCTCGCTCAGGCCAGTCGGCTCCCGCCCTTTGTTGGCAGTGGGCAGCACCTGAGGGCTCTGGGCAAGTCCCCCCTGTTTTCCCTCCCGCTTTGCAAAGGAGGACGTGAAGCCCACTGGTTCCTGCCCCATTTCCACTGCCCCGTGATGTCCTCACTTCTGCCTAGTGCATTTTACAAAAAAACCTACGTAAAACTCCACTCAGCTGGTGGTAGGCGGAGTTGCCCGAACTCCGCTGTCCAAGCAAAGCGCCGGAGTGGCAAAACTTTGCAAACTCTGCCAGCGAAGTGGAGTATGCTGCCCACGCTTAATGTAAGGGGCTGTATGGGAGAGTGAGTGTGTGTATGGCTGTGTCGGTGAGTGAATGGATGTGTCACTGGTATGTGGGTGAGTAACTGCATATGTGAAAGGCAGTATAGATGAGTGTTGGAGTATATGAGTTACTGTATGTGTGACTGAGTGATTGCAAGAGTGTCTGTATGGGTGAGTGTGTGCTTGTGTCAGTGACTGTATAGGTGAGTGAGTATGTGTTAGTATCTGTATGTATAAATGAGTGGGTGTGTGTATAACTGTATAGGTGAGTAAATGGCTGTGTGATCGACTCTATAGGTGAGTAAGTAGGTGTGTGAGTATATATGAGTGACTGACTGTGTGTGAGTAACTGTATGGGTCTATGAGTGGATATATCAGTGGCTGTATTAGTGAGGGAGTTGATGTATGAGTGGCTGTATGGGAAACTGAGTGGATGTGTGTGCAGACCTATGTATCAGTGAATGGTTGTGTAAGTACTGGTATGGGTGTGTTAATGGTTTCGAGAATGCTAGTTAAGAAGTTGGAGTGGGTGTGTGAAAGATTTTATTGGGGTGTGAGTGGCTGCGTCAGAGATACTGTGGATGATGTCATCAGTAATGTCATCAGTGATGTCATTTGAGATATCATCAGTGATTTGATCAGTGATGTCACTGACCATGTAATGAGTAATGTAATATGTGAGATCATAAGCAGGGGGGCGCGAGTTGAATTTCTCTGGTTTTGTCCGTGTGAAATCTGAACCTAACTATAATGTCCCTGTAACCTTTGGTTTTTTCAGTGAATTTCTAAGGTTTTCTAAATTCTAATTGCTAACTATAACGTCCCTATAAACTTTGGGTTTTTTTCAGTGAATTTCTATCATTTTTAAAAGCAAATTCCTACCTATTACGTCCCTGTAACCTTTGTTTTTTTTAGTTATTTCTAAGGTTTTTTTAAACGCATTTCTTAATTGTAACGTCCATTACAAGTGAGCCTCTAAGATCTTCATATTTTCTTTCTATTATTGGATATTGTATATTATATTTATATTATATACCGCTCATTTTTGATTTGGTATGTGTTTATCCAAAATTACATTGATGACTGGTTTTATGTTTAACAATTTTTTGAGTCGGCACAACATTGTCGCTTTTACTGTGGAGAATCTGTGATCAGCAAATGTATTTCACATACTGAAAAATAAACTTAAAGACATTTTTCAAATAAAGTTTAACTGTAAATATTCAGTAAAATATTGCTTAAACTTTTTTTCAGTGATCATTTTAGGAGAAAACTATCTTTACAAAAAAAATTCATATTCACGATTACGGATGTCGTCGCAGTAACTTCGGTAGTCTCGAAGAGCATGTGTTTTGTACAAAGTATAAATCAGATATAGACAAATTCTACAGTATATTTAATAGTAGAGCTTTAATAGTGTACTTTCCAACCCATATTTTTGTAGCGAGTTTCCAGAAAAATCATCTTCACACACTATTTTCCATTTTCGCAAAGACAACGGGAGTCGCAATGACATTGGTAATCGCAGATACCGCGTGTTTTTCAACAACTCTGAAACATATATATAGAGGTATTGTGAAGAAGTTTCAGTATAGCTGTTCACTATTATAGTTTTGAAAGTTCTGCTTTTCTTTCCATTTTTAAAGAAAACTACTTTAAAATTGTATTTTGGTTTTCTGCTTCTGCGCGGTAAACATGAATATTTCGGTCACACGTGTATCACATGACCGGGAAAGCAAGGAATTTCATTGGATAATATACTTTTCAGCAAAATCAATAGTAAGTACACACTCACTCCTCTTTCTTGAATCTTCTTTCATAGAACTTTATTCTGAGCAGGTGGATCGATCTTGCAGTGGAGAGTTTGTGCCCTTTATCCATTAAAAATGCCAACACAAGAAGGAGACGGGGATCAGCAGCAGCAGCAACAGAACCAGGAAGTGGAAGAGGTGGAGACTGAAGATTTAGAAGAAGAGGAGCCTCCATAAAAGAGAACCAGTGTAGCATGGGATGTTTTCAAAATCCCATCTGGGGAATCTAATACTGCTGCAAAACTAGTGCAATGCACAATCTGGGACAAGACCCTCTCTAGAGGGACAAACAAAAAATATTCAAGTGAGATGACCTCCATGTTATATCATCTTAAAACCTATCATAGAAAACATCTCCAACTGGCAATCAAGCAGAGGGAGGTTGGAGGGCCATCCACATCAGTTGCATCAGCAACAATACTCGGCCAGAAAGTCCCTTCAGAGATGCAGACTATTACAACAGATATGGCTCCAGAGTTTTCAAGAATGGCCACATACTGCATGGAGTGTAGTGTTGCAGTAAGTGCTGGTGAGCAGGGTGTTACAGCTATTCACAATGCTGCAAAACATCATACATGCACATTTTTTCCCCTTTTATATTTTTTGCACATTATTCAGTGCACGTTTTTTAAATTCCTCCTGTCAGTTGCAATTTCTGTTATTTAAAAAATAAGATTTAAAAAAAAACTTTTCAAAACCCATAAAAATAAATAAAATCAAAAACAACAAAAACGGTTTCTGGTGGAACGACCTTTTACAGTTAAAAAAAGATAAAGCCTGTGCATATGTTGGAATGAGTGTATGACTGGTGTATGAATGATTGGATGAGTGCATAATTGGTGCATGTATTTTACTATCAGTGCAGCAGTGGTGCCTGAGTGAATCTATGAGTGCATAAGTAGTGCCTGAGTGATTGGATCAGTGCATGGGGAGTGCCTGGGTAATTGGATGATTGAAAGGATACCACTTGGGTGATTGGGGGAGTGCATGGATAGTGCCTGGGTGATTGGGTGAGTGCATGCAGGTTGCCTGGGTGATAGGATGAGTGCATGGGTATTGCCTGGGTGATTGCATGAGTGCATAAGTATTGCCTAGGTGATCGGATGAGTACATGGGCGGTGCCTGGGTGAATGGATGAGTGCATGGAAACTTTGTGAGTTTATGGATGAGTGCAACGGTAGTGCCTGGGTCACTCGATGAGTGCATGGGTAGTGCCTGAGTGAATGGATGAGTGCATGGGTACTGCCTGAGAGAATGGATGAGTGCAAAGGTAGTGGCTGGGTGATTGGATGTGTGCATGGGTAGTGCCTGGGTGAAGAGATGTGTGCATAGGTATTGCCTGAGTGAATGAATGAGTGCAAACATAGTGACTGGGTTATTGGATGTGTGCGTGGGTAGTGCCTGGGTAAATGGATGAGTGCAAGTGTAGTGCCTGGGTGATTGGATATGTGCATGGGTAGTGCCTGGGTGAATGGATGAGTGCATGGGTAGTGCCTGAGTGAATGGACGAGTGCAAGGGTAGTGCCTGAGTGAATGGATGAGTGCAAGGGCAGTGCCTAAGTGATTGGAACAGTGCAAGGTAGTGCCTGGGTGATTGGATGAGTGCATGGGTAGTGCCTCAGTGAATGGATGAGTGTAAGGGCAGTGCCTGGGTGATTGGATAAGTGCATGAATAGTGCCTGGGTGATTGGGTGAATGCATGGATAGTGCCTGTGTAATTGGATGAGTGCATCAATAGTGCCTGGGGGATTGGATGAGTGCATTGGCAGTGCCTGGGTGATTGGATGAGTGCATGTTACTGCCTGGGTGACTGGATGAGTTCAAGAGTAGCACCTGGGTAATTGGATAAGTGCATGGGTAATGCCTCATTGAATGGATGAGTGCAAAGGTAGTGCCTGGGTGATTGCATGAGTGCATGGGTAGTGCCTGGGTGATTGGGTGAATGCATGGATAGTGCCTGTGTGATTGGATGAGTGCATGGGTAGTACGAGAGTGATTGGATGAGTGCATGGTTACTGCCTGGTTGACTGGATGAGTGCATGTTACTGCCTGGGTGACTGGATGAGTGCAAGAGTAGCACCTGGACAATTGGATGAGTGCATGGGTAATGCCTCATTGACTGGATGAGTGCAAGGGTAGTGCCTGGGTGATTGCATGAGTGCATGGGTAGTGCCTGGGTCATTGAATGAGTGCATGGGTAGTGCCTGAGGAAAAGGATGAGTGCATGGGTAGTTCCTGAGTGAATGGATGAGTGCATGGCTAATGGATGGGTGAATAAATGAGTACATGGGTAGTGCCTGAGTGATTGGATGAGTACATGGGTAGTATCTTGGTAAATAGATGAGTGCATGGGTAGTGCCTGGGTAAATGGTTGAGTGCAAGGGTAGTGCCTGGGTGAATAGATGTGTGCATGGGTAGTGCCTGGGTGAATGGATGTGTGCATGGTTAGGGCCTGAGTGAATGGATGAGTGCATGGGTAGTGTGTGAGTGAATGGATGAGTGCATGCATAGTGCCTGAGTAAATGGATGAGTGCAAGGGTAGTGCCTGGGTGATTGGATGTGTGCATGGGTACTGCCTGGGTCAAGGGATGTATTCAATGGTCGTGCCTGAGTGAATGGATGAGTGCAAGGGTAGTGCCTGAGTGATTGGATGAGTGCAAGGTAGTGCTTGGGTAATTGGATGAGTGCAAGGGTAGTGCCTGGATGAGTAAGGAATTTGTAAAGTGCCAGAATCACCCCCAGAGGGGTATCTCTGCGCTAGAGGAGCGGAATATGCAAAGCCAGAGCGATCAGTTACTGAAAAGTTCTGTCTTTAGAAGTCTCCTAAAGTGGAGGAGATTAGTGCACTTACGTAGTTGAACAGGTAATGAGTTCCAATACTTTGTAGCAAGATTTGCAAAAGCTTTGCCTCAGCTGGGAGTTTTCTGTAGCGGGGGACAACAAGCAGAGCTTTTTCCCCTGATCGAAGGGATCTGCCAGGCAGATAGTGCTTAAGTTTTTTCGCAAGGTAACTTGGGCCTCTGCCATGTAGTGCTTTGTGGACTAGACTGCAGATTTTAAACTTGATTCTTTGACGGATAGGAAGCCAGTGAAGATGCCTCAGCAATGGCCGGGAAGATCTTCTAGGGGGCATATTAAGAGCCAGGCGGGCTGATGTGTTCTGAACCACCTGCAGTCTAATCAGCAGGGATTCATTGGCGGACACAAGAAGGGCATTGCAGTAATCGAGGCAGCTGATTACCAAGGCTTGAATCAGGGTCCTGCAGACAGATAGGGGAAGGAGATGGAACACTCTATGGAGAAGACTCAACGTGTGGAAACAGGTACCTGAGGTGGCCATGACTTGGTCTCTCATAGTTAGAGAGTGGTCCAGTCAGACACCCAGGTTTGTTGCCACAATTTTAGGGGTAACGGCTAAGCCCAACTCTGCGGGCCACAAGTTGGGGGACCACAGAGTTTGAGCACTGCTGAATAACAAAATTTCAGTTTTAGCAGCATTGAGCTTGAGAAAGTTTTCCGTCATCCATCCAGAGATTGCTTGCATACCATCAGCGAAGAGAGATTTGGTCGAGACCTTGTCGTTATTAAAAGATAAGAGGAATTGGGTACTGTCCGCATAGTAGTAGGGAATCAACCCTTGATCTCTGATGATCTCAGCGAGAGGGGCCACATACACATTGAACAGGGTAGGGCTGAGGCAGGAGCCCTGTGGTACCCCCTTAATGAGCTCCATGGTGCGTGACCAGAAAGAACTCAAATTAACAGTTTGGTTATGCTGGCCCAAAAAACTTGCGAGCCATTTTAGTGCCAGTCCCAGTATACCAATCTCGTTCAATCTATAGAGTAGTTTCTGGTGAGACACAGTATCAAAAGCTGTGGACAAGTCCAGCAGCACTAGCAACATCGCCTTATTGTTATCCAGGGCCAGTTTGAAGTAGTCTGTGACACCTATAAGGGTGGTTTCAGTAGAGTAATTAGGTCTGAAACCAGACTGAGAGGGATTGAGGTTGCCTTGAGATTCTAAGTACCCCATAAGCTTAGTATTGATATGACCTTCCAAGAGTTTACTCATGAGTGGGAGGAGTGAGATGGGGCAGTAGGTTGCCAACTCTGTTGTGGGTACATGTGCCTTTTTTCGGATCAAAAGCACTTGTGCCGCCTTCCATTCAAGTGGAAGTATATCTTCGCTCAGAGAGGTATTTGACATAGTACAGATGGAGGGGGCTAGTAGCGTGGCTAGTGAGGCAAACAGAATGGCTGGCAAAATATCGAGGGGGTTAACCAGATTTGGCTGTTCTCAGCATCTCTTCTGCTTGAGGTACCTGCAGAGCTGGAAAACTCTCTAAGCAGGCATCCTTCTCTCTCAGAGATGTAGACCGTAGGACAGAGATATCCAGAGATTTAGAGTCACTGGGAAATTGATCATATATTATATTATTTGTTTCCTCAAAATAATTGGCAATACTATCATATAATGCCTGATGATTGGGTGAGTGCATGGATAGTGCCTGGGTGATTGGGTGAATGCATGGATAGTGCCTGGGTGATTGGGTGAGTGCATGGGTAGTGCCTGGGTGATTGGTTGAGTGCATGGATAGTGCCTGGGTGATTGGGTGAGTTCATGGATAGTGCCTGGGTGATTGGGCAAGTGCATGGGTAGTGCCTGGGTGACTGGATGAGCGCAAGAGTAGCGCCTGGGTGATTGGATGAGTGCATGGGTAGCGCCTCATTGAATGGATGAGTGCAAGGGTAGTGCCTGGGTGATTGGATGAGTGCAGGGGTAGTGCCTGGGTGATTGGGTGAGTGCATGGATAGTGCCTGGGTGATTGCTTCAGTGCACGGGTAGTGCCTGGGTGATTAGATGACTGAATGGGTAGTGCCTGAGTGAATGGATGAGTGCAAGGGTAGTGCCTGGGTGATTAGTTGAGTACATGGATAGTGCCTGAGTGATTGGATGAGTGCATGGGTACTGCCTTGGAGATTGGATGAGTGCATGGGTAGTTCCTGGTTGATTGCATGACTGCATGGTTAGCGCCTGAGTGAATGGATGAATGCATGGGTAGTGCGTGGGTGATTGAGTGAATACTTGGATAGTGCCTGGGTGATTTGTTGAGTGCATGGGTAGTGCCTGGGTGATTGGATGAGTGAATGGGTAGTGCCCGAGTGAACAGATGAGTGCAAGGGGAGTGCCTGGGTGATTGGGTGAGGGCATGGATAGTGCCTGGGTGATTGGATGAGTACATGGATAGCGACTGAGTGATTGGATGAGTGCATGGGTACTGCCTGGGTAACTGGATGAGTGCAAGAGTAGCACCTGGGTGATTGGATGAGTGCATGGGTAGCGGCTTGTTTAATGGATGAGCGCAAGGGTAGTGACTGGGTGATTGATTGGATGAGTGCATGGGAAGTGGCTGGTTGATTGCATGACTGCATGGGTAGTACCTGAGTGAATGGATGAGTGCATGGGTACTGCCTGGGTGAATGGATGAGTGCATGTGTAGTGCCTGGTTGATTGTATGAGTATGTGGTTAGTGTCTGAGTGAATGGATGAGTGCAAGGGTAGTGCCTGGGTGATTGGATGAGGGCAACTGTAGTGGCTGGGAGATTGGTTGAATGCAAGTGCAGTACCTGAGTGATTGGATGACTGCTTTGGTAGTGGCTGGGTGATTGGATGAGTGCAACTGTAGTGCCTGAGAGATGGGATGAGTGTATGAGTAATTACTCGAAGAGTCCATCACTACATTAGTGATTTGACGCATGTAAAATATCCCGACCTCCAACCACTGTGAAAAATATGAATAGACAAAAATGTATTAGAATTTCCTTTGTAACGTTAGGCAATCAAAAAGCATACAATGTTTTTTAACCAAAACTTTAATCCAATATAGACAATTGTTTTACTGTTATTTACTGTTTTCAACTTTCTTACTTCTTCACTTTCAACAGTGCTTTTTATGAAGCATCATCATTAAACAGTGGGAAAAAAATATCAATGGATTGTAAAAAAAAAAGCAAATGTGCATAGTACATCATTACAACTATTTCATAATGTTTACTGCACTCACTACAAGTGTTTTAATACTGGCTTGCTGATAGGTTTCTACCTTAATGAAAACAACTATATGTTAAAAACTGTTTCTGCTATTTTTATATCCGGTACAAAATGTCCAACAATTATGAAGCAGTCTTCATTTTTGAATATCCTTTTGTAAACATCAGCCCAGTTAGGCCAAATGATGTCTAAAATGTTCTTAGTTCATGTACGAAAAACATACCACATAGTACTACCTAGAAGTTGCAGTAGCAGAAACAAAAGGGGACATTAAGTGGCAAAGAGACTTTTCACATGCAACTTGAGACTACTGGTGTTATAGTACCTCCACTTACTTTTTATCTGTAGTAACACAATATAGTCTTCAAATGTTTTATAAATTCCTTTCCCACAGTCAAAAAGAGTCTTTCATTTCTAACAGCTTGCTATAGACAATACTCCTAATAGGCCGAATAATGTCTCAGAAACACATAATCCATATATATGTCAACACAAAATCACATTTTTTTATCCTAAATTCTAGTTAGAACTTCAGTTCTTGAAATTGCAGATATGAGTTTGGTAACTTTTTTTAGGCAGTCTTGATTTGAATGTCACTTGTATGTCATTGCACTCGGTCCATCCTGTTTGACAGCTTAAATAGATTGTTTAGTGTCCAGAGGTTATATTAACTCCTTCATGAAATATGATTGCTATAGCCGTGAAAGCTTTTTTTGAGATGGAAATTTGTGTGGCTTTAAAGTTTGTAATTTCAGTTCCTAATTTAGTACCATCCACTCTGCATCGTTGTAGCATTACTATGACATTTTTAAATACCTTTGTAGAAAAAATGTTGACCTAAGTTCTGATCTGCAGTTTGGACCGGTCATATCTTGATAGATGGGCGTTTGTAGTTCCATTTTCAAAGGGCACAGCTTTACAATCTGGTAATGTCAAGTTGAGGAATCGTTCTGAATTGATTTCAGGGCCAGACTTAAATTCACAATCTTCACAGTTATGGGTCCATGTATAAGTTAAACCAAATAATTCATTGATTTTCACATCTTCTTCATCTAATAGTCCTAGCATTACCATTAAAAATTCTTGAGCATCCTGCTGAAGATTTTGAGAGAACACTACTGATCCAGTACAGTCATCAGTGAGTTTTCTTATTCCAGTAGCAGAATGTATAATACTTCTGTCACTTCTTAATTCTTCAAGTAAACTTCACAGTTGTGAAAACATTCTTTTATCTATGGTTTCTTCAATATAATTTGTAAAATGAGGCAAATAGTATACTGCATTTAACACTACATTAGCATAACAGTTCACTCCAGATTTATTATAACAAATGATACCCTTCTATTTCCTCATTGTGCTGTAGTTTTCTTTTCTTACCTCCTTGTTGTTTTTCTTTTTGTTCATATTTCTGTTCAACTCTGATAGACTACTTTGATATTTTCCACTTTGGACACAGTATTGTTTTTTGAACCACAGGATACTGGCCTAAATGAGGAGCATATTGAGCTCTTTATCAATTATACTCCCTTACACAGCTCACATCAGCAGTTACTTTCTTCTCATCAAAGTCAATGAGAAATGAACCAGACAATGTTCTAATTCATGACAAAGCTACACATGACATTTCTTCTTTGAATACACTACTACCAATATTAACAACAGCTGTATCTACACTTAAACCTTGCGATTTGTGGATAGTTACTGCATACACTAAAGACACAGGGAACTGCTTTCGCTGCACATACAAGTCTTTCACGAGTAGGAAATGTGCAACGCATCTAACAATCTGCTTAACTTCACCAACATCATCAAATTTTATGGCTAAGTATTACACATCATTTCTGTTTGGATAATTAATATGTTTCATAATTTTGCCCATTACGCCATTCACTAGACCTTCTTCAACATTTAAATGACAACGTAAGATTACACGACAATTTTTACAGATGCATAACTATTTTTCTAATCCTGCAGTTTTCGACATAGACTTTTTTAAACTCTCCAATTTTGATTGCAGTTTTTCTGTTAGTAGCACAGTAACTAGCCCTGGGCGGAGCTCGCAGTGTTTCACTCCGCCAAATTCCGCATAGTCATCAAAAAACTCAGTGGAATTCCGTGGAGTTCCGTGAGCAGGCGGAGATCCCCTCTAAAAAATAAACAGTGGGATTTACGGTATGAACTTATGTAAGAATAACAAAGTGTTCCTAATTTGTGATTCAACTTTTAAGTATGAAATATGCGTCCCTTTTTAAAGTGCCGTATTCGTGTTGCATACTTCAGGGGCCTCTGGTGTTGGCCCCGCACTTCCGTATTGCGCCTTTACATGATTGACAATCTTAGAGCCCCGGGGCACTGCTGCTGGTGCCACCCATGTTGTCAAAGGCTTGTTTGCCTTGTCGTCGGAATGCGGGGGCTTAACACGGACAGGTCCCTGCCGCACTCGCAATGTGTCTGTGTGAGTCGATTTGTTTCCAATTTTCCAAACCAACTGCCTCCCACCCCCACCCTTCCATCCCCAACAAACACAGTAACTAAAGCTGTGAATGAGGGGAGGGAGGGCAGGGGGCTTCCATTCTGTGCGAGGCGCAGGTTCACACGATTTTCCGTGCCCCGCTGGGGGGCACTGTGGTTAAGGCCAGGGGTTCTTCTCGCAAAGCCATCTTTGAAGGGAGAGAAGGGCAGCGAGAAGGAGAAGAAAGGGGTGCCCCCGAAGAATGCGCTGGCGCGCGGCACATGGGAGAGTTAAAGGGGTGCATCTCGGCTCTGAGCGCACATTAGCCGCCTCAGTGGGCTTCAGTCGCCAGCATGGAGGCAGAAAATGGACAAAGCATCTGCGTGAATGGAGGTCGAAGCTCCAAGGATTCTGCAGAGCTGTGAGGGTGGGTGTGAAGAGCTGCTGCCCACCCAGCTACTGGAACATGGCTCGACTTTAGCGTGAGGCTGTGCACTCTGAAGGTTTTTTTTTGGCTGCCCTGGTACCCAGCATTTGTTCCATTAGCCTTACACGCCGGCTCAGATTCCAACTGCGACCGTGCCTGCTGTCTCATCCCACTACGTTGCCTGCTCGCATACAGTGTCTGGTTCCTTCTAGCCTGCTGGCTGGACAAATTAGGTAAGGAAGTGCGCCACTCACATGTCAATCTATTAAATTTCTCCCAGGCCATTTGATTGCATATGCTGTGTGTTGAGTGAGATAAATATCTGACGCATTAAAAAAACAGAAGCAGAGCTGAATAGAGACCTTAATAAGCCTGTTGTTGTTCACCGGCCCATACCTTGCTCAGAAAGGCCCTGTCCCTGAGGCATTTCCTGGTCAGCTTGATGCCATCCTCCAGCGAAGCACTGTCTCCGATCAAGGCCGTGGACAGAGGCTGGGCCTGCTTCCTCCCTAGCTGGGACGTGCAATGTATTCACGGCAGTGAACTGTATGGAAAGAGGCCTAAATGTTCCCCCTCTTAAACATAACGACAGGGTTGGTCCTCGTGTGGCGTAAACTCCGCTCTGCTGGCTGTTTGCAGAGTTTTTTTTCTGAACTCCGCTCTCCACGCGGAGGGCGGAGTGACAAAAACTCTGTGAACTCCGCCGATGCAGCGGATTTCACCGCCCACCCTTAACAGTAACTCCTTGATGTTCCATTTATCATTTGCTGTAATTTTGATGATCTCTTCTTTTTCCAGTTGCAATAATTGTTCATTGAATTTACTACACTCCACAAGAGTTGGCATCAAACAAACAATAGACTTCTATTCCTTACCAAAATTATACATTACTTCTGCAGCTGAATCATTACTTGGAAATAGATTTTTGATAAGACTGGTAGAAACCTCTTTTTCCCTCTTTTGTGAGGATTCCCACTCTCATGTCCTTTAGTATGTCTCCATAATACATATCTGATGCATGTTGCATATTTTGAATTAGCGCTCTGTATTCAAAGTTTTCCCAAACATTTACATTTCCAATACTTCCGATTGAATTCCTTATATCATTATGTAGTAGTTTCTTGAAGACAGGTTGTCCTTTGACTGGAGTTAGTTGTAGCAGGTCTCCAAAGACTATTAAGTGTTTTCCTCCAAAAAGCGTGCCGTAGTTAATTTTTAATATTTGCTGCATTCTTAAATGTATAAAAGCTAGCATTAGGTTAGACACCATGCTGACTTCATCAATAATTATTAGCTTTCATTTCTTTAATACTTTTGCCACTTCATGACAAGCATCACCAGATAATTTCTTGTATTCCAATTTGTTATCATGTTCAACAGGCAGCATTAATAATCGATGATGGGTAACTGCTTTAATATTATGTGCAGCTAAGCCTGTTGGTGCAGTAACTACACATGACAAATTGGAATCTGTTGTCTTCTGTAGATAACTTGTCAGTACTTTAATCAAGAAATGTTTGCCAGTTCCAGCTTGACCACGTAAGTACAATAGAACTGGTTTATATGTAGAACATGCACACTCTTTTTTCTCATGCAGAAATCCATGTTCTACTTTACCTTTTGCATCTTCAAATATTTCATCTGATCTGTATTTAGTTGCTGTATTAGTTGTTCTACATCCACATTTTCCTGTATTACTTGCTGGATTGCATTCTCCACCTCATTCATAGCTATTGCAGCTTCATTTTGAATGATTGGCTGTCCAAGAGGATCTTGACTTGTAGGTACTGAACTTTGACTGCTCGGAGAACTCTCTCTAGCTATCTCAGCAGCAATTGTTTCTTCTTGTTCAATGTCATCTTTCAATATTTGAAGGTACACTTGAAACACAAAGCACTCAATGGTGTCTTTCACATCATTGAATGAGTCTTCATAACAGTCAAATTCTCCAAGTAGCTCACTTTCAGTTAGCCATGGCTTGAACAGCTGCAACAGGGCTACATAGAAGAACTCTCTTTTGTCCGGAGTTTTGGCAAGTTAGCTTTCAATGGTTGATTAAATTTCCTTTGTTATGCTGACCAAACATCCTTCACATCCATCAACAGCAAATTTTCCATCTTCTGTTTTCACTGACTTTATTTCAGTATATTTAATGTTGAAGTATTTCATACAGACACATCCTTTCTAGATGAGGACTCCTTCTTGGATAATACGTGTCCATCATGTTAGTCTTCAGAATATCTGTAATGTATCGCTCAAATTCCACAAGATATTGGATTTCAGGAAAATACTTCAGTACTCTATTACGACTATGAGCAGGCCCTCAACTCACCCATAGAACTCATCTAGATTTCGAAAACAAACTAGCTGACCTTAACTGACCTGCACATTCATAAGAGCCGATCTCTCTGTGAGAAAGCATTTTCAAACTAAAACTGTACAATTTGTTTGCAAGAGTATTTTCTGCTGAGATCTCTTCCCACATCTCCAACATCTCGGTTTTTTCTGACCTTGTTATATAAGATGTGACGTACCGAGCAACAGCAATTAAATTATCTTCAACAAACTGTAGATCCATATTTGTATTCTACATCTTCAAAATCACAGGATTGTAGTCTTTCAGGTATTTTGAGGCTTCTGTTCTTCTGAGCTTGTATGTGTTCTTTGGTGATTTCTGTGTGGGAGTGTGTTTGACTGCAGACAAAAAGCTGTTTACTCTTAGTTCTAAGATCACTGGTCATGGAAATCCAAAATGAAATCTTGTATAAAATTTTCATGTCAATGTATATTTTCTATGATAGTATTTCCCACACCTTTGATTTTGGAATGGTAGAACTTGTTGTCTTAACATTTTGTCATCACTCTCCTTTGGGATGATGCAAATGACATACTGCTCTATGAAAGACAACACAGACTCATCAGTACCTGTTTCAAATTTTGGGGCAACTTTTACTCATAATAGCATGTGAATATGTGGAGCACCTCTGGCTTGGTATTCTTTGCGCCAAAAGAAATCAGTCACTTCCCCAAGAGGTGGATTACTTCTGTTGCAGATAAAAGCCATCATGGCTTGACATCTGTGGTTAAAATATCTGCAAACGTTTGCAGGGTCCAATGAGCAGAGTTCTCCTGGTGTCTTTAGTTCAATGTCTTTTTTATTTGAATTTGCCTCTCGCAAGAATTGAAGCATGTTATCCCATGCATACTCAGCAAAACTGAGTGTTAGAAATCATGTAGGTGCTCCTAAATTTCCCAACATGCATTTTAGTTCACTGTGACAAAGATACCAATATGCAATGGTCCCACGCTGACATGCCATGAGATTAATCAAGTTGTATTCTAGTTGTTCATGTTTTCCATTAATTTTCTCAAGAAATTCTCTTCCAGATAGATTTTGCAGATTTACACTTGTTATCATAATGTGGTTTACAGAATAAGACAATGAAGACAAATCACTGTCAAGTAATAGATCAAAAATATAAGGGATACATTGACGAAATCTAGAATCCTCTGAATAAAGTCTAGTACATCTGTAGTCGGCCGCAGGGATTTGTACAGAGCAACCATCATACCTACCACCTACTCCATTAGGAAAGAGAAGAGGGAAACAGGGAGCTTTTAAACTTTTCCCCCATACACTTAAGGGAGTTCCTTTTGCTTCTTTTAGTTAATATAGACCAATAGCATCACCAGCAATCTCTTTTGACTGTAGGGGATGGATGCTGTAGTGTTCATCAATTTCTCCTACTCTGCTTCGATCCACTTTTTCTATCTGACCTTTTGATGAAGATGTGTTGTCCTCCAGATGTGTGATATCCTGTAAAATGTCTGCATTTTATAATATATATAATATGTTATTTTGTACCAGATATGAAGTTGCATTTTTAACTTTGCTAACATCTAGAAACTCTTGCCTAATTTTTTCTCTTGGTCGGGACACTATTTAGTAGAATTACAAGTCTCTCTTCCAAATTTCGCTGTACCCCTATAGTTTCAATATTTTCCTAAAAATCTAATGGCAAGTATATAACTCTACATTTGAGACCTTTCTGGAGCTCAGTTGGAGATAATTTCCCTGTCTTTGTCTCCATGCAAACTATAGCTTGAAATGGATGCATAGACTATATTAATATGGATTCATAAACATTCAACTCTTTAAGTACTTCCGGAACATGTACTATTTCTAAGTTGCTGTGTACTGCTCTAGCAGGCATTTAGTTTTCCTCTAACCTATTACAGCAGTACTTACATATAACTTGTCGGGTGGACAAGTCAAATCATCCCTCTACAAATAAATAAACAGCAAATTCTCGCCACTTATTATTATTCTCCTGTTCAGTTAATGTACAAATCAACATCAAGAGTTTGATTTTTGTAGTGAGTGCGCCGACAACATATACAAACACAGTTTGGTTGCTCTGAAAAAACTGTGTTAAACTTTCTAATCTCTTTCACAACATTAGAAACACTAATACATCTGTTCTGCTCCACAACTCCTTTTGTTACCAACTCTTCATTTTCCCTACACTCCTGTTGTTGTCCAAAAAAACGAAATTCAAAATCATCACAAACCTTTTCTACACTACCATGCAAAAGAGCTCTATTCATTTCTCCTAAACATGGAGCAGGAGTTTTTACATAATAAAGCCTTCTAACAAAGTTCTCATTATTGAATGGTGTACACCTAACATTAAAAAATGATGAAAACTACGTTGACACACTTTTTTGACAGCCAAGCTAGTGAGTGTCTTTGTAAATTAGTATGCTTTCTTAGTTTCTATGGATCTAAACCTTGCACAGTACTTATTTTCTGTTTTTAACTTCTGGAAGCAAACATACGGAGGAAATTTCTCAATATATAAATTGATTGTTGACGAATACTACTACAATTCCATTTGTACACAGGGGCCTGTCTACGCCTTCCTTGCATCTCTTCAGCAATCTCTTCGTCAACATTTCTAGGTACCATTACTTCCTTTGGAACAGGAATACCATTTTGAATCTCATAACATCTTCAAGATTCATCAACTGCATGCACTAATGTGTTGTCCTGGAAATAGCCTTCTTCATTCAAGAAAGGCTCAGTACTTGAAGTATGTATTAATTCACCACTAATAACAAGTCTTTTCTTTTGGCTCTGTCTCTTTATAGACAACACTATTTTGTCCTGTGTCTTCATTCTGTTTAAAATGAAGATAAATTGTTTTCTCTGCAGAGCAAACGCTTTATCAACTACACCTTTAACATATTCCTTCTGTCTGATTGCTTGTGTTCTTCTTTTATACTTTTTCATAGATGCTAACAAATTGCGAACTACTCTAGTATGGAACATTCTACTTCTGATTTCTTTGAACTGCTTCTGCCTTCTGGTTAAAGTCTCTCTTTTTTTCAATGACTTCTTACTTTTGACATCAGAGACTTTTCGTGCTCTAGTACTCGGTTTTATCGTTTTCTTTTTCTTTGCTTCTTTTCGTACTTTTTCCAGTTTTGCACAAACAATTTTAGGAAATGTCTTGGTCTTCTTACTAGCAAGCCTTTTGTCTTTCACCATCTTTTCTACATGTTGCCCCTTTTGTTTCTTAGTGCTAAGGAGATGCTCTATTTGCTGTTGTTTCTTTCTTCTCTGAGTTTTTGTTGGCATGGTAATTCTGTGTAGATAACTAGATATTGATGTCTAAAAACAAAAATAGAAAACTACAATCATCACTTAATTATAAAGTATCACATTACATATTTAAACATTTAGGGCCCAATTCACAAAGGCAATCTGAGACAAAAGTCTAACTTTACGACTTTTGGCATTCACAGAGGTCATTTATGAGTCATATCTTAGCGTCAGCAGTTGGGCCGGTATCTCCAGCTTGGGCCGTACTCTCCACACACAGACCGTACTATCCGGTTCAGGCTGTACTCTCCGGCTTGGGCCGGATGAAGTGTCATCAATGGGCCAGAATGCAATTTTTACAAAAAGGAACATTAGGAAAGTGTGATAAATGGCCCTTAGTGTTGACTGTAGTATAGACTCTACAGTCGACAATGAGGGGAGCGCACATTTTGGACTGCATGTACCATGATGCAAAGAAGCAAACTTTTCTGGGATATGATGTACTGTCTGGCCACACCCTTTTCCCTGCCCAAACTGATGTCATGACCACCTCTACCATTTCTCACACGTTCCTAATGTTCCTTTTTGTAAAAATTGCATTCTGGCCCATTTATGACACTTTATCCGGCCCGAGCCGGAGAGTACGGTCTTCTTGGTGCGAAGAGTACGGTCCAAGCCGGAGATTCCGGCCCGACTGCGGATGTAAAGATACAACTCATAAATACCAAAAGTCATAAAGTTATACTTTTTTCTCAGATTGCCTTTGTAAATTGGGCCATTCGTTTATGTTAGGATATACAGCCTACCTCAGGGGACAGTCATTTGTTGTAGAAGAGTAGCTTAAAACTTGAGAAGGGCTTTTCATCTTAGACTTGAATGTCTCAGTTTTTTCACATACATGTCAATAACTGTGTGAGTCCCTATCAGGAGCTCATATTCCATGACTATGTAAGTTTTTTTTATAAATGGCTGTCTATTTTTGTGATATCCACGGTTCTCTAAATGTGTCTATAAAACATTGGGCTATTTAAGCATGTCAAACTGCCTTTATGAGCACAACATACATATAAGTTGTGCCTGTATGTGTGAATGAATCTTTGCATGCTTCTTTAACTACCTCAATGGGTGTTTCAGTGTGTGTCTGCTTTTTTACTCAGGTATGTCAGATTTAAGTCTGGATGTATAATGTGCACATAAGTTTCTATGGATGCATATAGCTCTTTGAAAGATCAAATTACATCTTTTACTTTTTAAGCAAATAGCTCTCTGTGCCATGGCGTAGCAACAGTCAACATTAGTGTTCACTTATATCTGGTACACTAACAGTTTACACCTTGTCTAGCAGTTTTCAATGATAAGACAGCTCTACCAGTAAAACTACATGCCCAAGCTCAACTGTAACAGTCCTGAAACATAATATAAGGGCTACTTGTCCTCATGGTAAACTTGAACGTGTCAGTTCTTTAGCAGATATCTGAATGAGATTTTCAGTTCCTATCTCAGGCTGTGATTTAACATGTATGTAATCTTTTACTAAATCACTGTCTCTCTTTATGTGATATGTGATTGTGTGAATGTGTCTGTAAGGGCATGCATAGATTGCATCCTGGGTGTACTAGTGAATATTGGGTTATTTAAGTTTGTAAGAAACTGCCTTTATTATCAGAATATACATATCATTTGTGCCTATCTGTGTGAGTGAATCTTTGTGTGCTTCTCTAACTACTTCGATAGGTCTTTCAGCGTCTCTCTGGTTTTCTGCTTAGGTATCTCAGATTTAAGTCTGGGTATGGGATGGATGTATAATTGGGCACATATATGTATATGAGTGCACATAACTCACTAAAACATCCAAGTACATTTTTTATTGTTTAAGTGAATAGCTCCCTGCACTATGGCCTACCTACAGCCTACGTCAGTGTTCATTTAAATGTGGTACAAGAACAGTTTACACCTTGTCTAGCAGTTTTAAGTGATGAAACACCTCTACTAGTAACACTACATGCCCAAGCTCAGTTATACCAGGTGTAAGATATAATGGAAGCACTACTTGTCTGCATGGTAATATTGAAAGTGTAATTTGTTTAGCAGATATCTGATTAAGTTTTTCATTTCCAATCTGGGGCTGGGATTCCATGTGTATGTAAATGTATTACTAAATCACTGCCTCTCTTTATGTGATATGTTATTGTCTAAATGTGTCTGTATGGACCTGCATAGATTGCCTCCTAGAAATAATAGTGAATATTGGATCATGTAAGTGTGTAAGAAACTGCCTTCATCACCCCAAAATACATATCAGTTGTGTCTGTCTGTGTGATTGAATCATTCTGTGCTTCTCTAACTAACTCACTAGGTATTTTAGTGTTTGTCTGCTTTTCTACTTAGGTATCTCGGAATTAAGTCTGGGAGTAGGCTGCATGTATAATTGTGCACATATCTTTCTATGGGTGCACATAGCTCACTGAAACTTCAAAGTGAATCTTTTACTTTTTAAGCAAATAGCTCCCTGCACTTTGGCCTAGCTACAGACTACCTTAGTGTTCAGTTACATCTGAACAAGAACAGTTTACACCTTGTGTAGTACTTTTAAGTGATAAGAGAGCTCTACCAGTAACACTACATGCCTAAGCTCAAGTATACCAGGCCTGAAACATAATGCAAGCTCTACTTGTCTGCATGATAGACTTGAAAGTGTCACTTGATTAACAGATATGTGAATGAGTGTTTCACTTCCTATCTGGGGCTGTGGTTCCATATGTATATAAATGTTTTACTAAATCTCTGCCTCTCTTTATTTGCTATATGGTTCACTAAATGGATCTGGAACGGCCTGCATAAATTGCCTCCTGGGTGTACTAGTGAATATTGGGTGATTTAGGTTTGTGCATGCCTTAGTGTCAATAATCAGACGTAATCGCGATGATTGTAATAAATTCACGAAAAAAACTTGAAGTCGAAAAACCTACTTCCCTTATACTTTTATATTTCTATCACTATACTACACTTTCTTGGAACATCCTCACTAAGGAATCTTTCCTACCTTATAAAACAATGTACCTAAACCTCTCCAATTTATAAAAAATAATACCTGTTTCTTTAACACCCTTCCCCCAATAGACCCTCTTCAGATTCTCCATAGAAAACCTCTAGAACCAGTAGGTCACAATTTCACAATATATTCCAGAAGGACCATACTAGTTACAAAATGAACTACAGCAGGGTGGTTTACTGCATATACTGTAAAGCATATCCAACTCTCTATTACATTTTTTTCTATTTACCAGAGGGAATGAAACATCTATGAACTAATCATTTCCATATACAACCTACTTTTATTCACCTGCATATTCCCTTCATCCAATAACATTTTGAGTTTTTTCCAAACCACCAGCACACATGCATTGTCTCTGTTTTTAATAGTGCCAGCTGTGATATTCAGCTGCAGAGCTGTCCTGTGTGCTACTCCTCCTTCTTACAAAATGCTTAGAGTGTGGTTTGTGGGCCACAGCTATGTCTATTGGGCTAAAGAGGCTGCAAAAAAGAGAAGCATTGACAGGGACTTGGTTTTGCCAAATGTGGAGATTAGTTATAGTTTGGCCAGAGAGGATTAAAGTTTCATCAGCTGCTGGCTTTGGTTAAAACCATTGTGGATTTCCAAACTCCTCACCTCATGATTGTGCACTGTGGTGGCAATGGCCTAGGCACATTCACTGGGGTAAGGCTGGAAATCCTA
The DNA here is from genome assembly GCA_963921515.1 of Calotriton arnoldi. Classification (NCBI taxonomy): domain Eukaryota; kingdom Metazoa; phylum Chordata; class Amphibia; order Caudata; family Salamandridae; genus Calotriton; species Calotriton arnoldi. The sequence goes on from CAWUFW010003681.1 coordinate 570,976, forward strand.
ATGAAGGATACCTTTATGGAACTGATGTGGCGTTTCCCTCACTCCATCTTAGTCTACTCTAATATATACCAAAGACAGAAAAGGAAGTGGTCAAATCAATTCTGTCCACAGATTGACAAAGCCAGGAAACATGTTAATAAAACAGTTTTTGCATTTCTCAGAGACCATAACATGGACTCTATCTACAACAACAATCTGCGTTTAACATGCATGGAATATACATAGGTGATGGAGTTCACTTTACGGACGAAGGGAACAGGGTGTTTCTAGGCAACCTGAAACTTTGCATACAGTCTTATATGTAGATGTCTTATACACACTCTCAACACAAAGGCTCTTGTCAGAGCCAGCCAAGATCCCAAAATGTTATTAATTTTCTTGTTAAATGATTTTGTTTTGGAATTTTTGAACTTCTCGGCGACGACGCAATGATCGCGATCACGTTGCGAAATCGCAAAAAAAATGCAAACAATCAACGACCACCACAAAAGAAATTATAACCTAACAAATTCATTCTAACTATCACACTGCACACATTACTAACTTAAGTGTGTACACATATATTTGTAGTAACTTTTTTAAAAACTGTGTTTGAAGACTAATTCCTGTTTACGCGATTATTCTGAGAGTCGCAGTGACTATTGCGCCTTTTTTAAGAGGTGTACAACACATATATGCACACATTAACAGTATTTTAGACACTAGGGGTCTATTACTGCACTGTTTAAAGTCATATTTTTGTAGGGATTTTTAATCAAAATAATCATTTAAACCGATTTTTCATTTTTGCAGCGACGCCGGGCATCGCGATGAAATTGGTAGCCGCGATCGCTGTGAATACGTCGTGAAATGGCAAAACAAATGCAGACATTCAATAGCCACCACTACATTCAAAACTTATAACTGCAAAATGGATTATAACCAACAGACATTACTATCTAAATGACTATATAATAGCATGTACAACTTCCTTAATATCTCTATAACACAGTACATAACTTTTACAGTCTATTCTATGACTGCATGCATCACTGTATCAGTAAGTCTTCCATTCACTGTATAAGTATTTTAGTGAATCTGTAAGACAGTGCATCAGTCTATCAATGCTTCTGTAATGAACTGCATGACTGCATCAGTGCATCTATGAGTGGGAACATCAGTGTAGCAATTGGTCTGTGATTGGTTGCATAAGTCTCTCACTCAATCTGTGAGTAGCTGCATGAGTGTCTTTATTGCATTTGTAAGTAAGTGTATAACTGTCTGACTGGATATGTGAGTGGATATATAAGTGTCTAAGTGGGTGTCTGAGTGGGTGAGTGAGTGGGTGCATAAGTCTTTCAGTGGGTCTATCACTGGCAGAGTGAATGTCTGAGTGGTTCTTTCAGTGGTTGCGTGGGTCTCTGTCTGCAACTGTGAGTGGATACATGAGTCTTTGAGTGTATAACTGACTGGGTGCATAACTCCCTCAATGGGTCTATGAGTGGGTGTGTGAATGACTGTATAGGTGTGTGAGTGTCTGAGTTGGTCCGTGAGGGGATGTCTGAGTGTCTGAATGGATCTGTGAGTAGGTGTATGAGTGTCAATGGGTCTGTGAGTGAGAGCATAAGTCTCTGAGTGGGTGAGTGAATGGGTGCATGCATGAGTGTCTGAGCGAGTCTGTGACTAGGAAGGGGAGTGTCTGAGTGGGTCTGTGAGTAGATGCGTTAGCCTTTAGTGGGTGATTGAGTGGGTATGTGTATATCTGAGTGAGTTTGTGGGTGGGTGTGGGTGTGAGTTTCTGAGTGTATGAATGATTGACTGAGTCCATAAGTCTCTGAGAGGGTCCATGACTGAGTGCGGGAGTGACTGTATGGGATTGTGAGTGGGTGTATGAGTGCCTGAGTGGATCTGTAAGTGGGTGTATGAGTGTCTCAATGGGTCTGTGAGTACATACATGAGTGTGTAAGTGGGTCTGTAAGTAGGTCTGTGAGTCTCTGAGTGGGTCTGTACATTAGTGCATGACCCTCTGAGTGAGTCTATAAGTGGGTGCATGAGTATCTGAGTGGGTCTGTGCATGATTGCATGAGTGCCCGTGGGTCTGTGAGTGGGTGTAAAAGTCTCTAAGTGGGTATGAGACTGTGTGCATGCATCTATGAGTGAGCCTCTAAGTAGGTGCATGAGTCTCTGAGTGGGTCTGTACATGGGTGCATCACTCTCTGAGTGAGTCTGTAAGTGGGTACATGAGCACCTAAATAGGTATGTGAGTGGGTGCATGAGTATCTGAGTGGGTACGTGAATGGGTGTATAAGTGTATGAGTGAGTTTGTGAGTGCATACATGAGTATGTGACAGTGACCAGCAAGTGTGTACAAATATAAATAATTCTTTTAACATTTTCACCAATATTCGCAAAGATGTTGCGATAGTCACAACATCCCCGCAATGGTACACGGGGGGTCTGCGCTGGCGGTCGCGTCACCCTCGCGATTGTAGCCACAGCCTACCTCACTCTTCAGTTATATATGGTTTAAGAAAAAGGTATACCTTGTGTAGCAGTTTTAAGTGAAAAGACAGCCCTACCAATAAACCTCCATGCACAGATCAATTCACATTTATAATTCATATACAGCTATAGTCCATAATTTCCACTTTCAAAACGGAGTGGTGTATTCATTTTTTATAATGGAATAAATAAGACTACAACTCCAAGAATTCAAATAAAAACATTAGTTATAAGCAGCACATCATATATACACATATAAAACTTTGACATCATATTCTACAAAATTTCATATAGGTTTAACCACTAGTGTACAATTATTTCAACTACCACTTCCAGAATGCAGTATTGCAATACAAGTGCAACATTGACCTCCATGGAAACATATTCCAAACTAACTTGACAGACACCTGACCTGCACCTGAGACAAACTATGCCTTAGTTACCTGTTAATAGATATATAAAAACAGCAACAATTTGATTTATATATCATCCTTTCTTTTTTAAATAATTATATATATTTCAAAATCTTTTATTACAATATGACATTATATACCTTATGAACCTTTCTTTTGACTTTCAAAAAAATGTAATTCACATACCAGAAGATTGAGTTCTTTGGCAAAATCGCTTTTTTTCTCTTATTAGGTAGATGCAATATTCTCAGTATTTGTAAAAACTTAGTACAAGAATGGCACACCAATCTCATACAAAGCAACCATAAATGGCAACCTTCTGAACTTCGGATTGCCTGATACAGCAAAAGTCAGCAAATAAAAGCACTGCTTTCATATTTCAGTCTTATAACTCCATTTCTGAATGGTTACTGTCTATTAACCCTTTCACTCCTGTTTGGAGGTAGCCCAAAATGCATGCCTTTGTGTCAATAATCGGACGTAATCGCGATGATTGTAATGAATTTGTGAAAAAAAACGGAAGTCGGAAAACCTACTTCCCTTAATACTTCTTATATTTCTATCACTATACTACACTTTCTTGGAACATCCTCACTAAGGAATCTTTCCTATCTTATAAAACAATGTACCTAAACCTCTCCAATTTATAAAAAATAATACCTGTTTCTTTAACACCCTACCCCCAATAGACCCTCTTCAGATTCTCCATAAAAACCCACTTGAACCAGTAGGTCACAATTTCACAACACATTCCAGAAGGACCATACTAGTTACAAAATGAATTACAGCAGGGGGGGGGGGGTTTACTGCATATACTGTAAAGCATTCCCAACACTCTATTACATTTTTTTCTATTTACCATGGTGAATGAAACATCTATGAACTAATCATTTCCATATGCAACCTACTTTTATTCACCTGCATATTCCCATCATCCAATAGAATTTTGAGTTTTTTTCAAACCACCAGCACACATGCATTTTCTCTGTCTTTCATAGTACCAGCTGTGATATTCAGCTGAAGACCTGTCCTGTGTGCTACTCCTCCTTCTTACAAAATGCTTAGAGTGTGGTTTGTGGGCCGTAGCTATATCTATTGGGCTAAAGAGGCTGCAAAATAGAGAAGCATTGACAGGGACTTGGGTTTGCCAAATGTGGAGATTAGTTGGTTTTAGCCAGAGAGGGTTAACGTTTCATCAGCTGCTGGCTTTGGTTAAAACCATTGTGGATTTCCAAACTCCTCACCTCATAATTGTGCACTGTGGTGGCAATGACCTAGGCACAATCACAGGGGTAGGGCTGGAAATCCTAATGAAGGATACCTTTATGGAACCGATGAGGCGTTTCCCTCACTCCATCTTAGTCTACTCTAATATATGCCAAAGACAGAAATGGAAGTGGTCAAATCAATTCTGTCCACAGATTGACAAAGCCAGGAAAAATGTTAAGAAAACAGTTTCTGCTTTTCTCAGAGACCATAACATGGACTCTATCTACAACAACAATCTGCATTTTGACATGCAAGGAATACACAGAGGTGATGGAGTTCACTTTACAGACAAAGGGAACAGGGTGCTTCTAGGCAACCTGAAACTTTGCCCACCGTCTTATATGTAGCTGTCTTATACATACTCTCAACACAAAGGCTCTTGTCAGAGACACCCAAGATCCCAAAATGTTGTTAATTTTCTTGTTAAATGATTTTGTTTTCGAATTTTTGAACTTCGCGGCGACGTCACGATGATCGCAACCACGTTGCGAAATCGCAAACAAATGCAAACAATCAATGACCACCACCACATAAAAAAATTATAACTTAACAAATGCATTCTAACTATTACACTACACACATTACTAATTTAAATAACATTTTGTACACATATATTTGTAGTAACTTTTTGTAAAACTGTGTTTGAAGACTACTTCCTGTTTTCGCGATTATGCTGAGAGTCACAGTGACTATTGCGCCTTTTTTAAGAGGTGTACAATACATATGCAAACATTTTACAGTATTTTAGACACCAGGGGTGTATTACTGCACTGTTTAAAGTCATATTTTTGTAGGGATTTTGTATAAAAACAATCATTTAAACCAATTTTCTATTTTTGCACTGACGCTGGGTGTCGAAATGATATCAGTAGCCACGATCGCTGCGAATACGTCGTGAAATGGCAAAACAAATGCAGACATTCAATAGCCACCACCACATTCAAAACATATAACTGCAAAAATGGACTATAACCAACAGACTAAACACATTACTATCTAAATGACTATATAATAGCATGTACAACTTCCTTAATATCTCTACAACACAGTGCATAACGTTTTCAACCTAATCTATGACTGCATGCATCACTGTATCAGTAAGTCTCTCATTCACTGTAGAAGTATTTGATTGAATCTGTAAGATGGTGCATCAGTCTATCAATGCTTCTGTAATTAACTGCATGACTGCCTCAGTGCATCTATGAGTGGGAACATCAGTGTAGCAATTGGTCTGTGATTGGTTGCATATATCTCTCACTCAATCTGTGAGTAGCTGCATGAATGCCTTTATGCATTTGTAAGTAAGTGTATAACTGTCTGACTGGATATGTGAGTGGATACATATGTGTCTAAGTGGGTGTCTGAGTGGGTGAGTTTGTGGGTGCATAAGTCTGGTAGTGGGTCTATCACTGGCAGAGTGAATGTCTGAGTGGTTCTTTCAGTGGGTGCGTGGGTTTCTGTCTGTAACTGTGAGTGGGTACATGAGTCTCTGAGTGTATAACTGACTGGGTGCATAAGTCCCTCAGTGGGTCAATGAGTGGGTGTGTGAGTGACTGTATAGGTGTGTGTGTGTCTGAGTTGGTCACTGAGGGGATGTATGAGTGTCTGAGTGGATCTGTGAGTGAGTGTGAGTGTCAATGGCTCTGTGAGTGAGCACATAAGTCTCTGAGTGGGTGAGTGAATGGGTGCATGCATGAGTGTCTGAGTGGGTCTGTGACTAGGATGGGGAGTGTGTGGGTGGGTCTGTGAGTAGATGCATGAGCCTTTAGTAGGTGAGTGAGTGGGTGTCAGTATATCTGAGTGAGTTTGTGAGTGGGTGTGAGTGAGAGTGAGTTTCTGAGTGTACGAGTGACTAACTGAGTCCATAAGTTTCTGAGAGGTTCTGTGACTGAGTGTGGGAGTGACTGTATGGGTTTGTGAGGGGGTGTATGAGTGTCTGAGTAGATCTGTAAGTGGGTGTATGAGTGTCTCAATGGGTCTGTGAGTACATACGTGAGTGTGTAAGTGTGTCTGTAAGTAGGTCTGTGAGTCTCTGAGTGGGTCTGTACATGGGTGCTTGACCCTCCGAGTGAGTCTATAAGTGGGTGCATGAGTATCTGAGTGGGTCTGTGTGTGATTGCATGAGTGCCTGTGGGTCTGTGAGTGGGTGTAAAAGTCTCTAAGTGGGTATGAGACTGTATGCATGCATTTATGAGTGGGCCTCTAAGTAGGTGCATGAGTCTCTGAGTGGGTCTGTACATGGGTGCATCACTCTCTGAGTGAGTCTGTAAGTGGGTGCATGAGAACCTGAATGGGTATGTGAGTGGGTGCATGAGTATCTGAGTGGGTATGTGAATGGGTATATAAGTGTATGAATAAGTTTGTGAGTGCATACATGAGAATGTGACAGAGACCGGCGAGTGTGTACAAATATAAACATTTTGTTTTACATTTTCACCAATATTCGCAATGATGTTGCGATAGTCACAACATCCTTGCAACTGTACACGGGGGTTCTGCGCTGGCGGTTGCGGCGTCGTCGCGAATATCGTGTGTGATTAAAAAATCTATTATGGACACATTCTGAAACATGGGGTCAGAGTACCTCGACCCTGAACCCTTATGTTTGCTTTCAAAGAAAATGTTAGCCCCGGGAACTGTTCCCGATAGATGAACCTTCTGTTCAGGTTGTGTCCAGCCATTCACAGCGAGAAATCGTCACAAAATATCAGCTGCCAGAGATATATCTATCATTTTCAGCCTAATTGTCTCAAAAACTACTGAATGGATTTGCACCAAATAACAAAAAGCACACTCTGTGTAACAACATCTACCTTTCTGCCAAATTTGGTGTAATTCCGTCAAGCGGTTCGGGCTGTATGTTTGACAATGTGTTCCTATGGGAATTAACTTTACAAACATACCCTTATTTTGCACCCCTATTTCTTGGGCCCGACTGCATGGATCACCCCCAAACTTTCCATGACACACAGAACTTACTTTGACACTGTTTTGGGAAAATTTCATGAAGATTTGTCAAATGACGCGAAAGTTATTGGAAAGTCAAAAAATGCTTTTCCTACCGAAACTAGGTCCTAACAATAACTACCTACTGGCAACCTTGGACTGCAATTAAAACCCTTCGGTGACCTTTGGGCTTTATTTATACACGGCAGTCCGGCCGTGGAGTGATGGCACCACCCTCTAAAACAGATATGGGGTCGCAAGATCAGAGGATTTTTCACAAGCTTTACATGCGAGACTGCAGCGCTTTAAAATTAAACTGTGCATCTTACATCTGGAGGCCCACTGGAGGGCTTGTAAAATTATAAATAACTGTGGAAATGCAAAACTCGCCGAAGGGTTTTAATTGCAGTCCAAGGCAAGAACTAAGGATACCACAATCCTTGAAATAATTGAAAGCACCTGTGAGCCCAGCAGAGGGCGTAGACTGTGAATAAAAGTGTGCCTTGGATGCGTTCTTTGTGTTTGATGCAGACAGCCTATGATTAAGGGGCCAGGGGGCCCTGAAACGCATCAGGCGATAATAATCTGGATGTAATTTGCTGGTTCCCCCATTAAAGAATTCAGCCGAATGCGCTTGCAGTGGAGTGCTTCCTCGTGCACAGGACAACCTTTGGGCTTTATTTATACACAGCAGTCCGGCCGTGGAGTGATGGCACCACCCTCTAAAACAGATATGGGGTCGCAAGGTCAGAGAATTTTTCTCAAGCTTTACATGCGAGACTGCAGCGCTTTAAAATTAAACTGTGCATCTTACATCTGGAGGCCCACTGGAGGGCTTGTAAAATTATAAATAACTGTGGAAACGCAAAACTCACCAAAGGGTTTTAATTGCAGTCCAAGGCAAGAACTACGGATACCAGAATCCTTGAAATAATTGAATGCACCTGTGAGCCCACCAGAGGGCGTAGACTGTGAATAAAAGTGTGCCTTGGATATGTTCTTTGTGTTTGATGCAGACAGCCTATGATTAAGGGGCCAAGGGGCCCTGAAACGCGTCAGGCGATAATAATCTGGATGTAATTTGCTGGTTCCCCCATTAAAGAATTCAGCCGAATGCGCTTGCAGTGGAGTGCTTCCTCATGCACAGGACAACCTTTGGGCTTTATATATACAAGCAGCAGCTCCCCTTGTCCAAAAGCAATGCCGGCTCCTGCAGGAGGCGGGGAGCCGGCAGGGACCGTGGGGGCATTAGGGCTCCCCCTGCAGTCCCCATCAAGGAGACCATCCCCCGGGGCTAATAGTGGTCCAGGGAAGGGGGGCCACTTGGCCCCCCTTCCATTTTGATTTAAAAAAATAAAATAAAAAAACAGATAAGGCCAGGCCCCAGAGGATGGGATCCCCGGGGCCAAAATTGTCCTTAGGAGGGGGGCCACGCGGCTCCCTCCAAAGTTATAAAAATAAAGTCTGGGCAGGCCCCGGGGGATGGGGTCCCTGGGGCTAAAAGTGGTCCAGGGAAGGGGGGCCACATGGCACCCCTTCTTGAAAATAAAAGGTTTTGCCGATCCCCGGGGCTGAAACCAGCCCCCCTCCCCTAAAAAACTCATATTTTTTTTAAATAGCTTAGGCCCCACGGGATGGGGTCCCTGGGGCCCAAAAGGGTTAATGGAAGGGGGGCCACACAGTCCCTCTTCCTAAAATAAAAAAAACAAAAGAAACCCGGCAACTCGCCGGAGGCCCCGCCCCCTACCTGCACAACTATGCAAACGTGCCTCCTGGCGCGTTTTGGGTTGGAGGATTAAGTCCCCTTGAATCCTGAGGGTCCCTGGGGGCTAATTAGCCCACCAGGTACCTCCAGTAAGTCCCACACAGTGGGATTGCTGAGAGGTGGTCCGAGGCCACACCCCTTTTTACACCACTCTGCAAACGTGCCTCTTGGAGCACTGCTGGTAGGGCAATGAGGTCCTCTTGTGTCCTGAGGACCTCAGGACTAAAGTGGACTTCATCCCCCAAGCAGCAGTGCACCAAGAGGCGTGTTTGCAGAGTGGTGTAAAAAGGGGGCGTGGCCTCGGACCACTCTCAGCCATACAGCTGTGTGGGGCTTACTAGAGATAACAGGAGGGCTAGTTGGCCCCCAGGGACCCTCAGGAGGCAAGGGGACTTCATCCCCCAACCAAGAGCACGCCAGGAGGCACGTTTGTAGGGTGGTGGAGAAAGGGGGCATGGCCTGTGTCCACCTCTCAGCAATTCCACTATCTGGAGCTTACTGGAGGTATCAGGTAGGCTAGTTGGCCCCTAAGGACCCCCAGCAGCGAAGGACACTTTAATCCCCTTTCCAGAGTGCGCCAGGGAGCATGTTTGCAGAATGGTGGGCAAAGGGGGCATGGCCTGGTATGAGAACTTACCAATGCTGCTGTGTGGGACTTACTGGAGGTAATAGGAGGGGTAGTTGGCCCCATAGGACGTCCTTGAGGGCCAACTACCCCTCTTGTTACCTCCAGTAGGTCCCACACAGTGGTATTTCTAAGAGGTCTTCGGAGACCACACCCCCCTTTCTCCACCACTCTGCAAATGCACCTCCTGGCACACTACTGGTTGGGGGATGAAGTCCGCTTTACTCCTGAGGGACTTTGGGGGCCAAGAAGCCCTCCTGGAACCTCCTGTAAGTCCTATACAGCGGAATTCCTGAGCACTGGTTGGAGGTCCAGCCCCCTTTCTCCATCACTCTACAAACGCGACTACCAGTTAAAGAAGCATTTGTAATGTAATAGATCTTGCATTTGCAAGAATTAGAGCTATTGGCGTTGTAAATGTAAAAGTTTTTTACTAATGTTTTTTGGAGTGGAGTGGATGTACGTTGTGTGTAGTGGAATTATGTGGTATTTTGTGCAGTGAAATTATGAGGATAGGAAGTATGTGGTATTTAGTGTATGGGAATTATGTAGAGTGGGATTATGTGTTATGGAGAGTAATTATGTGGTATGGTAGTGTGTCTTGTGGAGTGGTAATCTCAGGTTTAGTCTTTCTCGTTTCCGTAAAAGCTAAACTATGAACTCAATGAGACAAAAAAAAGAAGGAATAACTAAGGAGTACTTCTGGACCTAGTCAGAGGTATGAGGAGGGCCACTGGAATTATGCGACTGTTTGGCTGCACCGACTTTTGCACAATTATACATTTTCCGCATTAGCCACATAATCCATCATCTGCTGCCTAATCTGCAGATTTGAACAAAAAAAGCCTTGTTTCTAGCTCAAACGGCTCAAACCTTACCAAAAATGCAGCGACAAGTGTTACAGCATGGTGGAAGGTCCTCTGCAAACCTAGAATGGTCACATGTTACTTATTGCTACATGTGGGTATTAAATTGGTGCTAATGGTGTGCAAGCCAATCTTTCTTCTTTCTGCGCCTCTCTTGCCTCTTTCTGCAATTATGTTGCTTCTTTCTGCACCTTTCTTTCTTTTTCTGCACTTCTCTTGCCTCTTACTGCAAATCTCTTCTACTTTCTGCACCTCTTTTGCCTCTTTCTGCACCGCACTTGCTTCTTTGTGCACCCCTGTTGCCTCTTTCTGCACCTCTCTTGCCTCTTTCTGCACCCCTCTTCCCTCTTTCTGGACCCTCCTGCCTCTTTCTGCACCTCTGTTCCTTGTTTCTGCACTTGTTTTGTTTCTTTCTGCACCTCTCTAGCTTCTTTCTGCACTCCACTTGCCTCTTTCTCCACTCCTCTTACCCCTTTCTGCATCTCTGTTGCTTCTTTCTGCACTTCTCTTGTCTCTTTCTCCACCACTCTTCCCTCTTTCAGCACCTCTGTTGCTTCTTTCTGAACCTCTGTTGCTTCTCTCTGCACCCCTCGTGCCTCTTTCACACCCCTCTTCCCGCACCCCTCTTGCCTCTTTCTGCACCTCTGTTCCTTCTTTCTGCACTTCTTTTGTTTCTTTCTGCACCTCTCACTTCTTTCTGCACCCCTTTTGCCTTGTTCTGCACCACACTTTCCTCTTTCTGCACCCCTCTTGCCTCTTTCTGCACCTTTGTTCCTTCTTTCTACACTTCTTCTGTTTCTTTCTGCAGCTCTCTTGCTTCTTTCTGCACCCCCTTGCCTCTTTCTCCACCCATCCACCCTCTTTCTGCACCCTGTTGCCTCTTTCTGCACCTCTGCTCTTTCTTTCTGCACTTCTTTATTTTCTTTCTGCACATCTCTTGCTTCTTTCTGCACCCCACGTGCCTCTTTCTGAACCCCTCCTCCATCTTATTGCACCCCTCTTGCCTCTTTCTGCACCTTTGTTGCTTCTTTCTGCACTTCTCTTCCCTCTTTGTGCACCCCTCTTGCCTCTTTCTGCACCTCAGTTCTTTCTGCACTTCTTTTGTTTCTTTCTGTACCTCTAACTTCTTTCTGCGCCCCTTTTGCCTCTTTCTGCACCCCTCTTGCCTCTTTCTGCACCTCTGATCCTTCTTTCTGCACTTCTTTTGTTTCTTTCTGCTCGTCTCTTGCTTCTTTCTTCACCCCTCATGCTGCTTTATGCACCCCTCTTCCCTCTTTTTGCACCCCTCTTGCCTCTTTCTGCACCTCTGTTGCTTCTTTCTGCACTCCTCTTGCTTCTTTCTACACCTCTCTTGCTTCTTTCTGCACCACTCGTACTTCTTTCTGCACCCCTCAACCCTCTTTCTACACCCCTCTTGCCTCTTTCTGCACCTCTGTTCCTTCTTTGTGCACTTCTTTTGTTTCTTTTTGCAACTCTCTTGCTTCTTTCTGCACCCCTCTTGCCATTTTCTCCACCCCTCTTTCCTCTTTCTGCATCTCTTTTATTTCTTTCTGCACTTCTCTTGCCCCTTTCTGCACACCTCTTCCCTCTTTCTGCACCTCTGTTGCTTCTTTCTGCACTTCTCTTGCTTCTTTCTGCATACCTTGTGCCTCTTTCTGTACCTCTTTTCCCTCTTTCTGCACCTTTCTTGCCTCTCTCTGCACCTCTGTTCCTTCTTTCTGCACTTCTTTTGTTTCTTTCTACAGGTATCTTGCTTCTTTATACACCTCCTTGCCTCTTTCTCCATCCCTCTTCCCTCTTTCTGCACCCCTCTTGCCTCTTTCTGCAGCCCTCTTGCCTCTTTCTCCACCCCTTTTCCCTCTTTCTGCATCTCTGTTGGTTCTTTCTGCACTTCTCTTGTTTATTTCTCTACCCCCCTTGCCTCTTTCTGCACCTCTCTTCCTTCTTTCTGCACTTCTTTTGCTTCTTTCTGCACACTCGTGCCTCTTTCTGCCCCCTTTTCCTTCTTTCTGCACCTTTCTTGCCTCTCTCTGCACCTCTGTTCCTTATTTCTGCACTTCTTTTGTTTCTTTCTACAGGTGTCTTGCTTCTTTCTCCACCCCCTTGCCTCTTTCTCCACCCCTCTTCCCTCTTTCTGCACCCCTGTTGCCTCTTTCTGCACACCTGTTGCCTCTTTCTGTACCTCTGTTCCTTCTTTCTGCACTTCTTTTGTTTCTTTCCGCTCATCTCTTGCTTCTTTCTGCACCCCTCTTTCCTCTTTCTGCACCATTCTTCCCTCTTTTTGCACCTCTGTTCCTTTTTTCTGCACTTCTTTTGTTTCTTTCTGCACCCTTCTTCCCTTTTTCGCATCCCTCTTGCCTCTTTCTGCAGTTCTCTTGTCATTTTCTGCACCTCTCTTGTCTCTTTCTGCACTTATCTTGCTCCTTTCTACACCTCTGTTGCTTCTTTCAGCAATTCTCTTGCCTCTTTCTGCACTTCTCTTGCTTGTTTTTGCACCTCTCTTGCATCTTTGTGCACCTCTGTTGCCTCTTTCTGCACCTCACTTGCTTCTTTCTGAACCCCTCTTCCTACACCCCTTGTTCCTCTTTCTGCACCTCTCTTGCTTCTTTCTGCACCCTTCGTCCCTTTTTTTCATCCCTCTTGCCTCTTTCTGCAGTTCTCTTGTCATTTTCTGCACCTCTGTTGCTTCTTTCTGCACTTCTCTTGCCTCTTTCAGCACCCTTTGTGCCTCTTTCAGCACCTCTGTTGCTTCTTTCTGCACTCCTCTTGCTTTTTTCTATACCCCTCTTGCCTCTTTCATTATCTCTGTTCCTTCTTTCTGCACTTCTTTTGCTTTTTTCTGCACCTTTCTTGCTTCTTTCTGCACCCCTCTTGCCACTTCCTTCCCCCTGTTCCCCCTTTTTGCATCTCTGTTGCTTCTTTCTGCACTTCTCTTGCCTCTTTCTCCATCCCACATCCCTCTTTCTGCACCTCTGTTGCTTCTTTCTGCACTTATCTTGCTTCTTTCTGCACCTCTGTTCCTTCTTTCTGCAACCCTTGTGCCTCTTTCTGCACTGCACCCCTCTTCCTTCTTTCTGTCCCCTCTTGCCTCTTTCTGCACCTCTGTTCCTTCTTTCTGTACTTCTTTTGTTTCTTTCTGCAACTCTCTTGCTTCTTTCTGCACGCCTCTTGCTTCTTTCTGCACCCCTCGTGCCTCTTTCACACCCCTCTTCCCTCTTTCTGCACCACTCTTGCCTCTTTCTGCACCTCTGTTCCTTCGTTCTGCACTTCTTTTGTTCTTTCTGGACCTCTCTTGTTTATTTCTGTATCCCTCTTGCCTCTTTCTCCACCCCACTTCCCCCTTTCTGCATCTCTGTTGCTTTTTTATGCATTTCTCTTGCTTCTTTCGGCATCTTTCTTGCTTCTTTCTGCACCCATCGTGCCTCTTTCTGCACCCCTCATCCCTCTTTCTGCAGTCCTCTTACCTCTTTCTCCACCTCTGTTGCTTCTTTCTGCACTTCTTTTGTTTCTTTACGCACCCCTCTTGCCTCTTTCTGCACCTTTGTTCCTTCTTTCTGTACTTCTTTTGTTTCTTTCTGCACCTCTCGCTTCTTTCTGCACCCCTTTTGCCTCTTTCTGCACCCCTCTTGCCTCTTTCTGCACCTCTGTTCCTTCTTTCTGAACTTCTCTTGTTTCTTTCTGCAGCTCTCATGCTTCTTTCTGCACCTCCTTGCCTCTTTATCCACCCCTCTTCCCTCTTTTTGCACCCCTCTTGCCTCTTTCTGTACCTCTGTTGCTTCTTTCTGCTCTCCTCTTGCTTCTTTCTATACCTCTCTTGCTTCTTTCTGCACCACTGGTGCTTCTTTCTGCACCCCTCATCCCTCTTTCTGCACCCCCTTACCTCTTTCTTCACCTCTGTTCCTTCTTTCTGCACTTCTTTTGCTTCTTTCTGCACTTCTCTTGCCTCTTTCTCCATCCCTCCTCCCTCTTTCTGCACCTCCGTTGCTTCTTTCTGCATTTCTCTTGCCTCTTTCTGCACCTCTGTGCCTTCTTTCTGCACTTCTTTTGTTTCTTTCTGCAACTCTCTCGCTTCTTTCTTCACGCCTCTTGCTTCTTTCTATACCCCTTGTGCCTCTTTTACACCCCTCTTCCCTCTTTCTGCTCCCCTCTTGCCTCTTTCTGCACCTTTGTTCCTTCTTTCTGCACTTCTTTTGTTTCTTTCTGCACCTTTCTTGTTTCTTTATGTATCCCTCTTGCCTCTTTGTCCACCCTACTTCCCCCTTTCTGCATCTCTGTTGATTTTTTATGCATTTCTCTTGATTCTTTCTGCATCTCTCTTGCTTCTTTCTGTACCCCTCGTTCCTCTTTCTGTACCCCTCATCCCTTTTCTTTTTCTGCACTCCTCTTGCCTCTTTCTGCACCTCTGTTGCTCCTTTCTGCACTTCTTTAGTTTCTTTCTGCACCCCTCTTGCCTCCTTCTCTACCTCTGTTCCTTCTTTCTGCACTTCTTTTGTTTCTTTCTGCACCTCTCGCTTCTTTCTGCACCCCTTTTGACTCTTTCTGTACCCATCTTGCCTCTTTCTGCACCTCTGTTCCTTCTTTCTGCACTTCTTTGTTTCTTTCTGCAGCTGTCTTGCTTCTTTCTGCGCCCCCTTGCCTCTTTCTCCACCCCTCTTCCCTCTTTCTTCACCCCTGTTGCCTCTTTCTGCACCTATGTTCCTTCTTTCTGCACTTCTTTTGTTTCTTTCTGTACATCTCTTGTTTCTTTCTGCACCCCTCGTGCCTCTTTCTGCACCCCTCTTGCCTCTTTCTGCACCTCTGTTGCTTCTTTCTGCACTACTCTTGCTTCTTTGTGCACCTCTTTGCTTCTTTCTGCACCACTCATGCTTCTTTCTGCACACTTCTTCCCTCTTTCTGCACCTCTCTTGCCTCTTTCTGCACCTCTGTTCTTTGTTTCTGCTCTTCTTTTATTTCTTTCTGCACCTCTCTTGCTTCTTTCTGCACTGCTCTTGCCACTTTCTCCACCCCTTTTCCCCCTTTTTGCATCTCTGTTGCATCCTTCTGCACTTCTCTTGCCTCTTTCTCCACCCCTCATCCCTCTTTCTGCACCTCTGTTGCTTCTTTCTGCAGTTCTCTTGCTTCTTTCTGTACCTCACTCCTTTCTGCAACCCTTGTGCCTCTTTCTGCATCCTTCTTCCCTCTTTCTGCACCTTACTTGCCTCTTTCTTAAGCCCGGGCAGAGACCTCCGCTCCACCCGCGGAGTGTGCAGAGATTTGCCTCCTCCGCGTTCCACGGAGAACGCGGAGAAGGCAAATCTCTGCACACTCCGTAGGAGAGCGGGGTTGGCCAGCCCCCGTCTCCAGCCATACCTATATTAACAAGTAATTCTACATAGCTTAAAAGTAAATTATAACCACTTACCTGTACTGCGGCATCCCCGGGCTCCCCTCCTCCTCTTCCTCGCCGTCTGGGTAATCCTTGAGAAAACTCTGCATGCGCGCGCATGCACATTTTTTGCAAGAAATGCGTGGGTGCGCGTGCATGCGCAGATTTCTCAAGCATTACCCAGGCAGCGAGGAAGAGGAGGAGGAAAGCCTGGGGTAAGTGGTTTTAATTTACTTTTAAGTTATGTAGAAATACTTGTTAATATAGGGGTGGTGGAGGCGGGTGGTGTAGCGTAGCGGAGTGGAGTTTGTTCACAACTCCGTGGACCTCCGCGTAGCCCCGCTAATCCCACTACGCCCAGGGTTAGTCTTTCTGCACCTCTGTTCCTTCTTTCATCACTTCTTTTGTTTCTTACTGCACCTCTCTTGCTTCTTTCTGTGCTCCTCTTGCCTCTTTCTCCACCCTTCTTCCCCCTTTCTGCATCTCTGTTGCTTCTTTCTGCACTTCTGTTGCCTCTTTCTCCACCCCTCTTTCCTCGTTCTGCACCTCTGTTGCATCTTTCTGCACTTTTATTACTTCTTTCTTCACCATTCATGCCTCTTTCTGTACCCCTTGTGCCTCTTTCTGTACTCCTCTTCTCTCTTTCTGCACCCCTCTTGCCTCTTTCTGCATATCTGTTCCTTCTTTCTGCACTTCTTTTGTTTTTTTCTGCACCTCTCTTGGTTCTCTCTGCTTCCCTCTTGCCTCTTACTCCACCCTCTTTCCTCTTTCTGCATCTCTTTTATTTCTTTCTGCACTTCTCTTGCCCCTTTCTGCACACCTCTTCCCTCTTTCTGCACCTCTGTTGCTTCTTTCTGCACTTCTCTTGCTTCTTTCTGCATACCTTGTGCCTCTTTCTGTACCTCTTTTCCCTCTTTCTGCACCTTTCTTGCCTCTCTCTGCACCTCTGTTCCTTCTTTCTGCACTTCTTTTGTTTCTTTCTACAGGTCTCTTGCTTCTTTATACACCTCCTTGCCTCTTTCTCCATCCCTCTTCCCTCTTTCTGCACCCCTCTTGCCTCTTTCTGCAGCCCTCTTGCCTCTTTCTCCACCCCTTTTCCCTCTTTCTGCATCTCTGTTGGTTCTTTCTGCACTTCTCTTGTTTCTTTCTCTACCCCCCTTGCCTCTTTCTGCACCTCTCTTCCTTCTTTCTGTACCCTTGTGCCTCTTTCTGCCCCCTTTTCCCTCTTTCTGCACCTTTCTTGCCTCTCTCTGCACCTCTGTTCCTTATTTCTGCACTTCTTTTGTTTCTTTCTACAGGTCTCTTGCTTCTTTCTGCACTCCCTTGCCTCTTTCTCCACCCCTCTTCCCTCTTTCTGAACCTCTGTTGCCTCTTTCTGCACCCCTGTTGCCTCTTTCTGTACCTCTGTTCCTTCTTTCTGTACTTCTTTTGTTTCTTTCTGCTCATCTCTTGCTTCTTTCTGCACCCCGCTTTCCTCTTTCTGCACCCCTCTTCCCTCTTTTTGCACCTCTGTTCCTTCTTTCTGCACTTCTTTTGTTTCTTTCTCTACCTTTCTTCCCTTTTTCGCATCCCTCTTGCCTCTTTCTACAGTTCTCTTGTCATTTTCTGCACCTCTCTTGTCTCTTTCTGCACCTCACTTGTCTCTTTCTGCACTTCTCTTGTTCCTTTCTACACCTCTGTTGCTTCTTTCAGCAATTGTCTTGCCTCTTTCTGCACTTCTCTTGCTTGTTTTTGCACCTCTCTTGCGTCTTTGTGCACCTCTGTTGCCTCTTTCTGCACCTCACTTGCTTCTATCTGCACCCCTCTTGCCTCTTTATATACCCCTCTTTCCTCTTTCTGCACCTCTCTTGCTTCTTTCTGCACCCTTCTTCCCTTTTTTACATCCCTCTTGCCTCTTTCTGTAGTTCTCTTGTCATTTTCTGCACCTCTGTTGCTTCTTTCTGCACTTCTCTCGCCTCTTTCAGCACCCTTCGTGCCTCTTTCGGCACCGCTGTTGCTTTTTTATGCACTTCTCTTCCTTCTTTCTGCACCCCTCCTGCCTCTTTCTGTATCCCTCTTGCCTCTTTGTGCACCTCTCCTACCTGTTTCTGCACCTCTCTTGCCTCTTTCTGCACCCCTCTTCCCTCTTTCTGCACCCCTCGTTTCTCTTTCTGCACCTCTTTTGCTTCTTTCCGCACTTCTCTTGCCTCTTTCAGTACCCCTCTTGCCTCTTTCTGTACCTCTGTTGGTTCTTTCTGCAGTGTTCTTGCTTCTTTCTGCACCTGTTGTTTCATTCTGTACTTCTATTGCTTCTTTCTACACCTCTCTTGCTTCTTTATGCACTCATTTTGCCTCTTTCTGCACCCTTCTTCCCTCTTTTTGCACCTCTCTTGCCTCTTTATGTACCTCTCTTGCCTCTTTCTGCACCCCCTAGCCTCTTTCCACATCTCTTTTGCTTGTTTCTGCTCTTCATTTGCCTCTTTCTGTACACCTCTTGCCTCCTTCTGCACCTCTATTGTTTCTACTGCACTGCTCTTGCTTCTTTCTGCACCTCTCTTGCAAATTTCTGCACCCCTCTTGCCTCTTTCGGCACCCCTCTTCTCTCTTTCTGTACCCCTGTTCCCTCTTTCTGCACCTCTTCTGCCTGTTTCTGCACCTCTGCTGCCTCTTTCTGAACTTCTCTTGCCTCTTTCTGCACCTCTGTTGCTTCTTTCTGCACTTCTCTTGCCTCTTTCTGCACCCCTCTTCCCGCTTTCTGCACCTCTGTTGCTTCTTTCTGTACTTCTCTTGGTTCTTTTTGCACCTCTCTTGCTTCTTTCTGCACCTCTCTTTCCTCTTTCTGTACCCTTCTTCTCTCTTTCTGCACCTCTCTTGCTTCTTTCTGCACATCTCTTGCCTCTTTCTGCACATCTCTTGCCTCTTTCTGCACATCTCTTGCCTCTTTCTGCACACACAGGGCTACTTTTAAACTGACCTCAAGCTCAGCAGTGCACATATGCAAGTGCAGAAAAAGGCTGTTGGCCTCTAAACTGCCAAGCCCTATTATATGCTAGGGACATAGAGATAGTTTTAATCCCCCTGCCCTTTAATGTACTAGGGCCTTACAGGGGAGATCATGCCAATCACAGGGGTACCTCAGCCCATAGTGTACCCTAGTGTATGTAGGTGTTTTCACTGTACTCTAAGTGTCTTTCAGCATAGCATTGGCTCCGGGCCTGGTTAGGCAGAGCCCAGGGTCAGTCAGAGTAGTTACCACTGGTACCAGTCAGCAAAAAGTTGGGGGGTGCCCAGGGCACAGGATGACTTTGCAACAAGGCCTCTTTCTGCACCTCTGTAGGTTTTTTCTGCATATCTCTTGCTTCTTTCTGCACCTTTCTTCCTCTTTCTGGACTTCTGTTGCCTCTTTCTGTATTTCTCGTGCTTCTTTCTGTGCCTTTCTTCCTCTTCCTGCACTTGTCCTACCTCTGTTGGCATAGTTAGAAATTAGCATTTTAAAAAACTTAGAAATTCACTGAAAAAAACATAGGTTTCGGGGAATTTATAGTTAGAAATTAGCATTTAAAAAACCTTTGAAATTCACTGAAAAAACCATAGGTTTCAGGGACATTATAGTTAGAAATTAGCATTTAAAAAACCTTAGAAATTCACAGAAAAAACCACAGGTTTCAGGGACGTTATAGTTAGTTGGACATTTCACTCGTACAAAACCAGAGAAATTCGGCCGTTATAGTTAGTTGAGCTAACTATAACTCGGGCCCCCGCAATGCACTGCAGATGACGTCACATATTACATCACTCATGACATGGTCAGTGACATCACAGTGACTGATGAGTGAAATGCCCAACTAACTATAACGTCCCTGAAACCTGTGTTTTTTTCACTGAATATAAACGTTCTTTTATACATGATTTTAGACACTTTTATAATCGTGTTCTCTCCCATTATCAACTATAAGGAATTTTTTGCTGCAGGCTCAATTGATGAAATGAAATAATCTGATACAATTTTTTACAACTGTTTTTGGGAATGTCATTAATGTATTTTACCATAATAATTACAGGAATGCAATTATTTTGCCATTCATTTCCCCAATAGTCTAACTTATCTTCTGTTTCTACGTTACTTGTAAATTTGCACTTGTCACTTTAAACACTGGTTGAGTAAAAGGAAAAGAAAGTAAAAAAAGAAAGAAAAAAATGGTATGAGAAAAAAATGGTATAAAAAAACTGCTCACCAGACAGAGCGTGTCATGTGATCAAGGCTCGAGGCGGGCAGAAATGCTTCATGGCTGTAGAGGTCCTGGAGCAATAAAAAATACTTCTGCTGCACAACGCTGTGGTCCGTGTCCGT
Source organism: Calotriton arnoldi (assembly GCA_963921515.1). NCBI lineage: Eukaryota > Metazoa > Chordata > Amphibia > Caudata > Salamandridae > Calotriton > Calotriton arnoldi. Next base: position 591,036 of record CAWUFW010003681.1, read on the forward strand.
TTTTTCCAAAAGAAAGGAATTCCCAAGACGGAGTAAAACGACAAGAATCCAAGCCGGTTTGGACTTCTCCGGCTCCACACGGACCCCCCCGCAAACAGGGTGCCGCCCACAAAGAAGCCACTGCTTGCTGCAAGCCATATCGGAATCCGGGAGGATTACTAAGGGCGCCACCCCCCGACTAACAGATACTAGTAGTGCCACGAAGCCGCAGAGCAGGTAGGCGACTACGGGTCTTTTGGCACGTTAGTTAGCTTTCTGCCAGCGGGCTCAGGGCGAAAGGGCAAGTCGCTGTGTATTTTTTGAGAGTCGGGTGCGGGGTAGTTGGCATTTCTGTTGTTTTGCGAGTGGTGCGGACAAACTACCAGAGTTTCACCCACAATATCAACTTTCAATAATTACTATTTGCTCAAAGTGACCATGACAGCCGACGCGCTCCGTGAGAGAGAGGCGGCGGCAGTCGACATGTTCGAGGACGCCAAACGGCCAGCTTTGGACTCCACAACCCACAATGCACCAGTGGGGTCTCGCAGCACAAGTATCAGAGACAAACTTAGGAAATTGGAAAAGCTTATGAGGGCAGAACAAAAAAAGTGGTGGGAGGCAACATCCCTCCAACGTTATGTGGATGTAGGCAGGGTGCCGCGAGGTTTGAGAATCCTCTTAGCACCCAGCTATGAAGACCCAGACAGGGACATGATGAAGGAGTGGGCAGAGGCCAATTTGGATTCGTCTCGCAGGCTCCTACTCATATTAGTGAAATATGCTGTAAAAGATCAGGCAAAGCTCCTGGAGCAGATTGACACATTAAATGAGGAAATTGAAAAGATGGGACAAAAAGAGGAAAATACCAAATTGAGGGAGGAAATGACCAAAAGATTAAAAAAAGAAGAAGTAACAATTAGGGAAAGGAAAGCATTTAAATTTCATAGGGATCGTAACGACTACGAAAGCGGACGCATTTTTACATTCGCTAAAAAATACGATTCCCTAAAGGTCTCCAAATATGGAGGAGGGCAAACTGACAAACGAGCGCCTGCTGCAAGATCCAACATAGCGGAGGCTATATTAAATTCAGATCTAAGCTCAGCCCCTGAAAGCGAATCTGAAACGGAGACCCGCAACCAGATGCTCAAACAGATCCCAACCTCACTGTCACTGGCCGATGAAGTGGATTTTTTAGTGGAAGAGCGCAGGCAGACCCTGCGCCCAAGACCTTACAGATCAAAAGTAGAACAACAAATGGCCGTGAGAGAAGGCGGGCCAGGAAGCAAATTAACAGGCAACAAATTGCAACAAAAGAAACAACAGAAGAGGAATCGGAGACGGTAAACCGGAGCAAAATCGATGCTAATCCCACTGTCTTAAACATTGGGGACTTGCAGAGGGAGTGCTGCGGGGTGGTGGGGGCGCAGGGTTGGGGCTGGGTGGGAGGTAGTGGAGTCGGACATATGACGGGCAGGAGTAAGGTAAGTAAATAAATAAATAAAACTATTTACCTTGCGATCACTGCATCACCAACTCGGCGATGCAGCGAGCGCAAGGTAAATAGTTTTATTTATTTATTTACTTACCTTACTCCTGCCCGTCGTATGTCCGACTCCACTAGTCCCCCACCCAGCCCCTCCCCGCCCCACAGCACTCACTCTGCGAGCGCCACTGGTCTTAAACCTCACAGATGTTGTCCTTAACAAAGCAGAGCAACAACTTCTCTCTCTGGGACTATCTTATTGCCCGGTCAGTTCCTTAAGTTATGCCACCACAAGATTTGACATCTACAAAGGAATACGCAAGTTAAAATTAAAAAAAAATTTTTTTACAACACAGCAGACAACAAGATCTAGTGACGACAGAGACAATAATGCAGCAAGGTACTCCAAACGAACAAGAAGACACTCTGTGTAATCTCACTCCATCAGATATGGGATTGTTAACCGACATACAGGAATTAATGACAGAAAATCAGATCTCTAGTACCAACATAATAGGGGTTGACAATGAGGAGAATAGAGAAATACAAGTGAAACCAAAGACCCCTTTCAAGCCCCGTTCAACATTCAATCCGCTCATGATCAAGGATTCAATTGATAGCTTTCATGAAAGTGTGGTTGGAGGTCTCAAAGATTTAAACTACAAAACATTGAATCCTACCAAACAAAAAGTCAACATACAAGAGATACAATTTAACGCACTGATGTCTAAACTCAAGAAAAACCCAGACATTGTCGTCCGCAATGCCGATAAGGGCGGCAATGTAGTTCTGTGGAAAAAAGATGATTATGTCATTGAGGCAATGAAACAACTAAAAGACACGGAGTGCTATCGACGCAGCGACTATCCCACCTGGCGCAAAGTTAACAATGAATTTTATTTGAAACTAATTGAATGGAAGAACTCAGGACAATTATCCTCGGATTAATTTAAATTTATGAAAAATGATAAACCAGTGGTACCCATTTTATATTTTATTCCGAAGATACATAAGAATGCCCAAGTACCACCGGGCAGACCAATTATATCTGCTCGCAAAAGTTTGCTTGAAAACACCTCCAGATATATTGACTTTTATTTACAGGAACACGTCCAGAACTTGGCTTCTTACATCCGTGATACAAGTGACTTTTTAGCTAAATTAATTGACTATCCATGGCGCGATGAATATCTTTTAATCACGCTAGATGTGACATCCCTATATACTTCTATAAATCATAGGGATGGTCTAAGGGCCCTAGAATTGTATCTGTCTAGTAGAGGACCAGAGTACACTCAACACAGCTTGATGATTTTAAATATGGTAGAGTTTTGTTTACGTAACAATTATTTTATGTTTCAGAACACCATATACCAGCAATTGCGAGGAGTAGCAATGGGAGCCAGCTTCTCCCCCAGCTATGCCTGTTTGCACAAGGGCTGGTGGGAGGAGCTGGTTCTATCGAAGGAATACACAACAGTTGTAAGGAGTAACCTAAAAGCCTGGTGGAGATATATTGATGATCTTTTTTTAATTTGGGACGGATCCATTAGTGAAGCAGAGGGATTCGTACAGGCACTGAACATCAATTCACTTAACTTACAGTTCAATGCCTCCATCAGTGCCACTAGTGTCAATTTCCTTGATGTACAGGTTTGTGTTGTAGAAGGCAAGTTAGTAACAAAACGTCACAGGAAGCCGACAGCGGGCAATGCAGTGCTGCACGCTGGCAGTTCACACCCCAAGCATCTCATCCAAAGCATTCCTTACGGTGAGATGCTGAGGCTTAGACGCATTTGTAGCTGTGAGGGTGATCTAATGACAGAACAGGAAAACAGCAAACAGCGCATCATACTAAGGGGTTACACTAAACACTGCATTGATGCAGCCATCCACAAGAGTATGGCCGTGTCCAGAGAGTCCCTCTTGAGGAAAGATAGTGAGGCCCTCCCTCCTAAAACAAAGGATTCTACGAGGCATATTGTTGGTGACACTTTTAGATTCATCATACAGTATAACAAACAAGAAAGACAAATCAGGAGACTATTAACCAGGAATTGGCCTCTAGTTCTTAGTGATCCTATAATTGGGCATCTGCTCCTAGGAAACCAGCTATCACGTATAGCAGAGCGATGTCTATGAAAGATATTTTTGTCCAGAATGATCCTATAGGTCCGAACAAGAGCTCTTGGCTAACACAAAGAAAGGGTTTTTTCAGATGTCGAGTATGTAAGGCATGCCAATATGGCTGCAATCAGACTGCATACAAAACTCCTTTCAGCGATAAGGAAAATGTAATAACCAAGTCCCTCAATTGCAAAACTGACTATGCCGTTTACGTGCTGGAGTGCCCTTGTGGGCTTCGCTATGTTGGTAGCACGATTTTACAAGCCCACAAAAAGGGTACTCCAGCACTTAAGGGCGATAAAAAATCAAGACCAGGCATATCCGGTTGCCCGGCATTTCAGTGAAGCACACAAATCTGACCCTATCGGTTTGAGGTACTTTCTAATAGATGCTGTCACTCCCAACAAAAGAGGAGGGGACAGAGAAAGAGCTCTCAGACTACTCGAGGCCAACTATATCATCAACCTCAATACAAAATTCCCCAAAGGTCTAAATGCCACAAAGGAATTGTATACTTGTCTCTAACTTGATTAAACCGCGAGTAAAGCACATCTTTGAATCTATGAGTCCAATAAGTCATCTATTAATTGCCATTGGTGTTCAAGAATTGTGAATACACTTTTTTGATATTAATCAAAACATGACAACTGCCGCATTTTGCACAAATTTTTACACATAGGGTGAGTTAGTACTGTTATAGTAGGATTTTAATGGGTTTTAATTTAGGATATTAGTAATAGAAAAATGTATTTTGCGCAGCACTTGCACTTTACAACATTTAACGTTTACATAAAAACACAGGAGTATTGTACTGTAGTAGCGAAATTTGCACATTAATCAGGGATAGTTTTTAGGAATTCAGGTATTTATACCGAAACGTTCTTTTATACATGATTTTAGACACTTTTATAATCGTGTTCTCTCCCATTATCAACTATAAGGAATTTTTAGCTACAGGCTCAATGGATGAAATGAAATAATCTGATACAATTTTTTACAACTGTTATTGGGAATGTCATTAAGGTATTTTACCGTAATAGTTACAGGAATGCAATTATTTTGCCATTCATTTCCCCAATAGTTGAACTTATCTTCTGTTTCTACGTTACTTGTAAATTTGCCCTTGTCACTTTAAACACTGGTTGAGTAAAAGGAAAATAAAGTAAAAAAAGAAAGAAAAAAATGGTATGAGAAAAAAATGGTATAAAAAAACTGCTCACCTGACAGAGCGTGTCATGTGATCAAGGCCCGAGGCGGGCAGAAACGCGTCATGGCTGTAGAGGTCCTGGAGCAATAAAAAATACTTCTGCTGCACAACGCTGTGGTCCGTGCCCGTTTTTTCCAAAAGAAAGGAATTCCCAAGACGGAGTAAAACGACGATATATATATATATCCAAACACATATATATATATATATATTACCTACTGGCGGTCGCCAGTAGGTAGTTATAGTTACAACCTAGTTTCCATAGGAAAAGCATTTTTTGATTTGCTAATAACTTTGGCGTCGTTTGACGAATCTTTATGAAATTTTGCAAAAGTTGCACTTTTAGGTTAGCTCCTATCTTGAAAGTTTGGGGGTGATTTGTCAAGCAGGGGCTGAGAAAAAAGGGGGGTCCCAAAACGCGTTTTCTCCATGTTAATTTCCATAGGAAATTTTGCGACGAGCTACAGCCCGAACTGCTGAACGGAATTATGTCAAATTTGGCAGAAAGGTAGAGCTTGGTTCAGAAAGCGACCTTTTTTTAAATGGGGTAAATCCGTTCAGTAGTTTTTGAGAAATATAAAAAATAAGAGTAAAAAAATCAATTTCCCATAGGAAACTTTGTGCAAGGCTACAGCCGAAACTACTGAACGGAATTACCCCAAATTTGGCAAAAGGTAGTGCTTGGCTCAGAAAGCGACCTTTTGTAAAATGGTGTAAATCCGTTCTGTGGTTGCTGAGAAATAAGAAAAATAAAAGTTTTGATATCTGGGCAGAGCCTAAGACCAGTGCACGAGCTTCACTGTGATTGGCTGCGAACACTCCAAACCAGGAAATGTTGGCAGCCATCTTGTGGCTTGGTAGAAGCGAGTCACTAGAAAACAGAGAAACAAAGGTATAAAACAAGAGAAGGGGGCAGGGTAGAAACACCGTGACCCCTAGGCCTGCTCAGGGGGTACCAGAAGGACCCCAAGGCCAAAAAAGCATTTTTATAAAAAAAAAATCGGCACAATTTGCGCTGGGGTCGCGGGTTCCCGCGTTTTATTTTAATGAGGTCCCGGGTGGGCTAGGTCCCGCGGGCATTTCTTAAAAATAATAGCTGGGGGTCGCTGGGGCTGCGGGGCCCGCTGGGGTCCCCGCAGCCCCGGGCTTCACTCATGTTGGGAGGGGTTGCGCGGCCCCTCTCCTGGAGCCCTCCATGTGCTTATAACTTTGGCGTCGTTTGACGAATCTTTACGAAATTTTCAAAAAGTTTCTCTTTTTTGATCAGCTCCTATCTTGAAAGTTTGGGGGTGATTGGTCAAGGGGGCTGAGAAAAAGGGGAGTCCCAAAATGTGTTTTCTCAATGCATTTTCCATAGGAAACTTTAGACAAGGCTACAGGTCAAACTGCTGAACGGAATTACGCCAAATTTGTGAGGGAGAAAGGTTGTGGTCCAGAAAGCGCGCTTTTGTTGAAATGGTGTAAATCCGTTCAGTAGTTTTTGAGAAATATCAAATTTTACAGATATCGATATTTGAGAATTCTGACATCTGATTGGCTGAGGATTACAAGCACGAGCTCGCGGCTCATTGGCTGTGAACGGTTGAAACTAGGAAGTGTTGGCAGCCATTTTGTGACTTAGTCCGTCAGCTCGCATCTCTCCGTGTAGAAGCCATCGGTGTGTAGTTTTACCTCTGCGAGGCAACACTGGCGTCTGTGTAAGATACTCCTGTCACGCTGCCTCTCCCCACATCACGAGGTCGCGGCTATGCCTTTAGAAGTCAGTCCGTTGGCTCGGAGGTATGTGAGTCAGTCTGTCGGCATGACCCTCTACACAACCCAAACACCACTGCACTACCTAACTAAACACTAAACCACTACTGTGAGCACGACCGCCTACACTACAGAAACACCACTGCACTACCCTAAACCCTAAAACACTACCCCAGCACGACCCCCTACAGTACCCAAACACCACTGCACTACGTAACTAAACACTAAACTACTACTGCCAGCACGACCCCCTACACTACAGAAACACCACTGCACTACCTTAAACCCTAAAACACTACCCCCAGCACGACCCCCTAAACTACAGAAACACCACTGCACTACCCTAAACCGTAAAACGCTACCCCCAGCACGACCCTCTACACTACCTAAACACCACTGCACTACCCTAAACCCTAAAACACTACTCACAGCAGGACCGCCTACACTACGTAAAGACCACTGCCCTACCCTAAACCCTAAATGTACCCCCAGCACCACCCTCTACACTACACAAACACCACTGCACTACCGTAAACCCTAAAACACTACCTACAGCAGGACCCCCTACACTACACAAACACCACTGCACTACCCTAAACCATAAAACACTACCAGTCCATTGGCTCACAGCTCTGCGTTTGCGAGCCGATGGCCCGTAGGTCTCCCTCTGCAAGCTGAGCCCACGGGCCGCAGCTCTTCCTCTGCGAGCCTGCCCGACGGCCCGAAGGTGACACTCTGCAAGCCGAAATTGGGAATATAAGGCGGCTCTAAAAAGAGCCCTTGTGTTTATTAGTTGGAGCTATATGTAAGTGCGAATGCACAGCTTCAAGTTAATCAGGAAAACTCGGTTTCCCTTATCTGTGAAGTGTACTCCATCACTTCTGTAGATATCAGCCATATCAAAACGTATGTTGTTGTTGTAAATCGACCACATTCTATGGTCTCTGAGGTATGCAGACACAGCTTTGTTCACATTCTTCCTAGATTTTTCAATTTGAGGCCAAAATTTGTTTGACCATTTCCACTTCTGTCTTTGGCATATATTGGAATATACAAAGACAGTTTGAGGCAAAAGCAACATCAATTGTCTAAAGGTGTCCTTCATTAGCATTTCCAAACCTACCCTAGTCAATGTGGCTAGGTCATTTCCACCACAGTGCACAATCATGAGGTCAGGGAGTTGGAGATGCAAACAGGTTTTAACCAAAGGGAGTAATTGGTGCCACTTCAATCCTCTCTGTCCAAACCATTTAATGTCCACATTTTGTAAACCTAGGTCTAAGTCAATACGTCTCTGTTCTGCATACCTCTTGCACCAGAAAACATAGCTATGTCCTACGATCCACACTAGCATTTTGAAGGTGTAGCTGGAAGATATGGATAGATGTCTGTAGCTCATGCAGTCTGTTCGTAGAATAAGAGATATGTTTAAAGATGGGGAACTACTTTTTTTCTCATACAAAACGATAACTGATTGGGAGATGAAAAACATTGTTTACTAAAAAGTAGGGTGCATATTATTTTGTCGAAAAGCATCTTTGTCATTGGTTAATAAAAAGCAGTTTCAACGTAGAGTTCATATGATAGGATAAAATTTGCTCAGTTCAGCCACACCTGCTACTTGCATTTGGAAGGCACTGTTTGAACTTAAAACAATGGTGAACTTTTATCCTGCACGTGCCCTTAAATGTTCGAGAAAATGTTGCAAAAAAATATCGTTAGGTTTGAAAAAATGATGAACTTTTAACCTGCGCGTGTCGTAGAATGTTCTAGAAAGTTTGTTGATAGAATACGTTGAACTTCTTACCTGTATGTGTTCTTACATGTTTTTAAAACTGTTTATATGGAAAGTTCAAAAATAACCAATAGAGAGAAGTTTTGCAATTTGAAAAAATCAAGGAACTATTCTGATTTGTTCTTTACATGTATTTATGTGTGGAGCAACAGGGAAATTGTGCCATTACTGGTTCCATTCTTGATGAGAGCGGTGCATTACATGTACTGTGTGACAAAGAAAGAATTGCATGCGTTTGTGACAGCTGGAATCTGCATACCAACTACGAACGTAAGTTAAATTATGCTTAGTGTGGAAATAGTGGGGAAGGGGTAAGAGTAGAAAATTCATGTGTTATTAACTTAACAGAGATGGAACAAAAACCAGAAATGTTATGTGGACAATTTGTGGCCTCATTTTTTATACTGAGAGGTAGATTTCAATATCAATCAACACTGGTGTGTTACTGGGAGGCTTTGTATTTTGGTGTTGTTATGAAATGTAAGTTGTTGGGGAGTGTTTCTTCAGAAGACATTTTTTATAAATATGTGAGAGATAAAAAATCAATGAAAATGTTCTGTGTATATTTTCTGTACGATTTTGTTCACAGTGCTAAAGTAAATGTGATTATTAGTGAAGGTAATTGTCAGAGTGTGTTTGTGTGCTGAATATACGCAGGCTTTTAAGTGGTCCGGGTTTTGTCGGTACTGAGCTCCGCCACCCGTTTAAGACAGTTGCCAAATTTTTCATTCCACTTAAAGCTGTTAATATAACGTATAGTAAAGGAACGATACATAAAAAGTTTGGGAATTACATCTTTATTTACTCTGTGCAGCTCCCACCACCATTTTGTGCCCCCCAGCTGTACTGTTTATAAAAATAATCAAATACAGCTCTTTGTAATATACAAATAGCACTTCTAAGTTTATTGCCATATTGGTAGGGTTTGTACTATATAGAGCACGGGTACTCATAGTATGGCCCGCGGGCCGCCAGCGGCCCGGCAAGCCTTCCTTGGCGGCCTGCGGACCTTGCAGATATCCTATCTGTGTTTTTTTTTTTTTTTTTTTAAGTGTCAGCAAACACCGCCGGTTGCAGCAGCGCTCTGTGGGGGCCGGGCGATTCTTTAAAAGACCATTCACTTGTTAATGAGGCTTTGTTGTATTTCACCTCTACTTAGCGCCCCTGCATCTCCACTCTGAGTGGAGATGCAGGGGAGCTAAGAAGAGGTGAAATACAACAAAGCCTCATTAACAAGTGAATGGTCTTTTAAAGACCTGTGAAGTACTCGGGTGCGGCTGTGTGTGTGCCCGGGAAGCTGTCTCAGCCCGGGCTGACACACACGCGGGGTGAGGTGACAGAGGGTGACAGAGAGGGGGAGACATAGGGTGACAGAGAGAGGGAGACCGACCGAGGGAGGGAGACAGAGAGAGGGAGACAGAGAGAGAGGGAAACGGAGGGAGACAGAGGGAGGCAGAGGGAGAAAGAGGGAGGGAGTCAGGGGGAGACAGAGGGAGGGAGAGAGAGACAGACAGAGGGAGACAGACAGAGGGAGACTGAGAGAGAGACAGACAGAGGGAGACAGACAGAGGGAGACAGACAGAGGGAGACAGGGAGACAGACAGAGAGAGAGAGAGAGAGAGAGAGAGAGACAGACAGAGAGAGAGAGAGAGAGAGAGAGAGACCGAGAGAGAGAGAGAGACCGAGAGAGAGAGGGAGACAGAGAGAGGGAGTCAGAGAGAGAGGGAGACAGAGAGAGAGGGAGACAGACAGAGGGAGACAGACAGAGTGAGACAGACAGAGGGAGAGAGAGAGAGAGGGAGACAGAGGGAGGGAGACAGAGAGGGAAACAGAGGGAAACAGAGGGCAACAGACAGAGGGCAACAGACAGAGGGAGGGAGACAGAGGGAGGGAGACAGAGGGAGGGAGACAGAGGGAGGCGGAGACAGAGGGAGAGGGAGACAGAGGGAGAGGGAGACAGAGGGAGGGAGACAGAGGGAGGGAGACAGAGGGAGGGAGACAGAGAGAGGGAGGGAGACAGAGAGAGACAGACAGTCAGAGGGAGACAGGCAGAGGGAGACAGACAGAGGGAGACAGACAGAGACAGACAGACAGAGACAGACAGAGGGAGACAGACAGTCAGAGGGAGGGAGACAGACAGACAGAGGGAGACAGACAGACAGAGGGAGGGAGACAGAGGGAGGGAGACAGAGGGAGGGAGTCAGGGGGAGACAGAGGGAGGGAGGCAGAGGGAGGGAGTCAGGGGGAGGCAGAGGGAGACAGACAGAGGGAGACAGAGAGAGAGGGAGGGAGACAGAGGGAGGGAGACAGAGAGAGGGAGATAGAGAGAGGGAGACAGAGAGAGGGAGACAGAGGGAGGGAGACAGAGGGAGGGAGACAGAGGGAGGGAGACAGAGGGAGGGAGGGAGACAGAGAGGGAGGGAGAGAGAGAGAGGGAGACAGAGATAGAGGGAGACAGAGAGAGAGGGAGACAGAGGGAGGGAGGAGGGCGACAGACAGAGGGAGACAGATAGAGGGAGACAGACAGAGGGAGGAGGGCGACAGACAGAGGGAGGAGGGCGACAGACAGAGGGAGACAGAGAGGGAGGAGGGCGACAGACAGAGGAAGGGAGACAGATAGAGGGAGGAGGGCGACAGACAGAGGGAGACAGACAGAGGGAGAAGGGCGACAGACAGAGGGAGGGAGCAGATAGAGGGAGACAGAGGGAGGGAAACAGACAGAGGGAGACAGACAGAGGGAGACAGACAGAGGGAGACAGACAGAGACAGACGGAGGGAGACGGAGGGAGGGAGACAGAGGGAGAGAGGGAGGGAGACAGCAAGAGGGAGAGGGAGACAAACAGAGAGAGTGAGACAGAGGGAGAGAGAGAGTGAGACAGAGGGAAAGAGGGAGGGAGACAGAGAGAGGGAGAGGGAGACAAACAGAGTGAGTGAGACAGAGGGAGACAGAGAGAGAGGGAGAGGGAGAGAGGGAGGGAGAGAGAGAGAGAGAGAGAGAGAGAGAGGGAGAGAGAGAGAGAAGAGAGGGAGGGAGACGGAGAGAGAGAGAGGGAGGGAGAGATAGAGAGAGGGAGAGATAGAGAGAGGGAGGGAGGGAGGGAGAGAGAGCGAGAGAGAGAGAGAGAGAGATAGATAGAGAGAGAGAGATGTGTGTATGCCGGGTCTGGTGGCTCAGTAGACGAAGGCGTCCGCTGCAGGGGCCTGTGTTCAACCTCATGGTCATAGCTTTTTTTTTGATCTAGCCCCGCCTCCCTCCCCCACTGACCCCTCCCCCACCGGTGCGGCCCTCGGCCACAAACCACACTGTAAATTTGGCCCCCGAGAGAAAGTTTGTGAGTACCCATGATATAGAGAATGGTGCAATCAGTTTCATTGGTATAAAACTGCACTGTGTTATGTTGGAAATATTACATATGCATAGTGTTAGAACCGGGGTCTACAGTTGGCCAGGGTCGGTACCCTAGCCCAAGTAGGGACCTCTGATTCCGACAAGGTAGCTTGGCGCGAGGCAGGTAGGCACACCCGAGGCAATGTGTAAAGTAATTGTGCAACACACATCCACACCGACACAGTAAAACACACACAAAGGAGACGCCTCTTCAGTTGTATGCAAAACTCAAATGCCTTTATCTGAGGTTCAGGCAAACCTGTCAGAATGCACTGCAAATATATTCAGAACTTTCCTTGCGCATTTCAACCATAAATGACAGGTACACGTTCTGTGAGTCGCCTTCTCTAACTCTTAGCCAGTTCAGTAATAGGTAACAGGAGTCTCTTCATTTCAATCATTGGCGAAGCAAACATTGCAAGAATTACATTACATTAGCAAAGTTCCTAAACAAAGGGGGCTCAGGATGATCTCTGGGAGAGCTACGGTTAGGATAACCCCATGGAGTGCCTCCGTGTTCCTCTTGGGCACTACTGTCAGGGCAAAGCCGGGCTTGAGTGGTGTGCCCACACGCAGGGCTCCCGGCAAACGCTACCTCTCACCGGGGTCACCGGTCTGCAGACGTCCCCTCCCCCCCAGTCAGCCCACTCCACACCCTTCGTGGGGCCGTTACCTGGGGAGGAGGCTGGCGGTAAAGGAACTCGTGGGGTTTGCCACAGCAGGGGAGCCGGTCGGGAGAGTTTGGAAGGCTCTCGCACTCTCTGGGGCTTCTCGGGACTTCACCAAGGCAGGCTCTGGGTTGCCTGGCAGCTCCCCGCTCCATAACCAATCCGTGCGTGGCTCCTACGAAATGCTGCCGATGACGCTGCAAGCCGGAGTCCCGGTTGCCAGGCGACGCTCGCTCTGCCGCACCAACCCCAGCGCGGCGTTCTCCGGGCAGCGCTGGGGATTCCCTTGGGTGCTTTCTCCCACCCGGCTGGCGGCGGTGAATTCCTGACAGGCCGCACTCCTCTCGGGCCTGCGGCAGTGAACTCCGGGCAACAAGCGCTTCTCCGCCACAACGCCCCAGCGACACGGCGCTCCCCGAGGCCTGGGCGACCGCGGTGATTCCCCGGCTTCCGGCGCCTCCACCACGCACCAGCGCCTCTCAGGTCAGTTTCACACCCCCCCAGGCAGCGGTGGTGACTTCGGGGCACAGCGCTTCTTTTCCTCAACGCGTGACAGCGCTCCCCAGGCAGCGGCGGTGATTTAGGAACGCAGCGCTTCCTCTCCTCAGCCCGCGACAGCGCTCCCCAGGGGCCCCAGCCGCGGCGTTTAACAGTACCTTGTGAGTCTCGTGCAGCGGCGGTGAATACCCTGAGTACAGCACCGCAGGGCACGGTAGGTGCAGGTCATGGTTGTCCCTTTTTAGGGTCTGTCTTTCAGCAGGGTAGTCCCACCTTACTGCAGGGACAGTTCTCAGCAATCAGCTCAATACCAGGAGATCAATCCTTCCTCCTGGGGAGACACTCTGGGGGTGTTTTGGGCCACTTCTCTAGGCTGGGTCAGATCAGCAGGCAGCGGGGCGGCACACATAGGGGGGCAGCAGCTCCTGGGAACAGTCAGCCCTGGTGGGGTGGCAATCCTGCTGACGCAGCTGTCCGCACTCCAGTCCAGGTGGGTCTCTAGCCAGTAGTGTAACAGTGATATAGGGTTCCCTCCCTTTCTTTTATACCCCTAAGTCATGTGACCTTCCAAAAAGGCGGCAACCTGGCGGCAACCTGGGGGGTTGGAAGGTTCTGGAATAATCTAGGGCTCTGTGGAGTCCCCTGTCCCCTCCGTCCGGTCTGTCTATGGTGACAAGAGGCGGAGCCGTAAGGGCTACAGTAACATCCAGTCCCAGCCTATTCCAACTACTAGCACGCAGAAAGGACGGTGGCCTCACCGCAGTAGCATGGGCCGGTGGCAACCATGTTTTTAGGAGAGAGCACCTGCACCTCAGCACTGTTTAGCAGCGGTAAGGCGCCCAGAGTCCTATGTCCAACAAAAAGGACGGTCAGCTACGAGGCAAAAAAAAGGGAAAAAAATGTAGGGGAAGACCACCCTAGGGCTGACAGGTCTAACAGACGTCCCCCCCAGCCGAAAGTGGGGAGAGCTACCCAACCTCTAGGGAGTTCTCATCACTAAGGTGGAAAAACCTAGAGAGACCGTCAGCATTGGCGTGGTCTACTCCGGGTCGGTGTTCCACCCTGAAGTCCATACCCTGGAGGGAAATGGACCACCTCAACAGTTTAGGGTTTTCGCCCCTCATCTGCATGAGCCAACGAAGGGGCCGGTGATCGGTCTGAATCAGGAAGAGAGAGCCAAAGAGGTATGGCCTCAGCTTCTTCAAGGCCCAGACCACCGCAAAAGCTTCTCTTTCGATCGTACTCCACCGTTGTTCCCGGGGGAGTAGCCTCCTGGATTTGAAGGCCACGGGTTGGCCCAGGCCCTCCTCATTGAGTTGCGATAGTACCGCCCCAATGCCATGTTCAGAGGCGTCAGTTTGAATAATAAACTCCTTAGAGAAGTCCGGGGCCCTGAGCACCAGGGCAGTGCACACAGCTTGCTTGAGGGAATCAAAAGCTTTCTGGCAAGCTTCAGTCCAAATCACTTTCTTTGGTTGTTTCTTGGAGGTTAGCTCCGTCAGGGGGGCCACAATGCTGCCATACCCCTTGACAAAGCGGCGGTAGTAACCAGTGAGGCCCAGGAAAGCCCTGACCTCCGTCTGGGTTTTGGGGGGCTCCCAGGCGAGGATGGTTTCGATCTTGGCTTGTAGGGGTTGCACCTTACCCCCGCCCACCAGGTGTCCGAGGTATACTACGGACCCTTGTCCAATCTGGCATTTGCTGGCCTTGATGGTCAGGCCCACCTGCTGCAGGGCCTGAAGCACCTCCCGAAGGTGGCACAGATGTTCTTCCCAGCTGCCGCTGAAGACGGCTATGTCGTCCAGGTAGGGAGCGGAAAAGGCCTCTAGGCCGGACAGTACCCGGTTCACCAGCCGCTGAAATGTAGCAGGAGCGTTTTTCAGTCCAAAGGGCATCACTTTAAACTGGAAGTGGCCCTCCGGGGTGGAAAAAGCAGACTTCTCTCTGGCTCCTTCCGTCAGGGCGATCTGCCAGTACCCGGACGTGAGGTCGAAGGTACTCAAATATCGGGCAGCGCCCAGCCGATCAATGAGCTCATCCACCCTACGGATGGGATGCGCGTCTGTCTTGGTCACAGAATTTAATCTCCGGTAATCCACACAGAACCGAAGTTCAGGTGTGGTGCCTGGTGGGGCCGCTTTGTGTACCAACACCACAGGACTGGCCCAGGGGCTACCTGAAGGCTCGATCACCCCCAACTCCAGCATCTTAGCGACCTCACTCTGGATGCTGGCCTTCACCTTATCCGACAGCCTGTAAGAGTTGGTTTTAACAGGGGGGCTGTCCCCCGTGTCCACATCATGGGTACACAGGTGGGTAATGCCAGGAGTGAGGGAGAACAAAGAAGAGTACTGCTCCAATACCTGGCGGCAGTCCCTCTGTTGCTCAAGGGTCAAGGATGGGGAGAGAACCACTCCCTCCACCGATCCGTCTTTCTCTTGGGACGCCAGAAGGTCCAGAAAAGG
This sequence comes from Calotriton arnoldi, assembly GCA_963921515.1. Lineage (NCBI taxonomy): Eukaryota > Metazoa > Chordata > Amphibia > Caudata > Salamandridae > Calotriton > Calotriton arnoldi. The sequence continues at coordinate 606,404 of CAWUFW010003681.1, forward strand.
CTCGCTCTCCTCCTCCTCGCTCCCATCTGTCACCATCAGGAGGGTAAGCTCAGACCTCTCCTGGTGTGGCTTGAGGCGGTTGACATGCAACACTCGGTGGGTTGCCTCGGGGTCTTAAGATCCACTACGTAAGTGGCCTGGCCCTTCTTCTCCAGTATTTCATACGGGCCAGTCCATCTGTCCTGGAGGGCGCTAAGCTCTACGGGCTCCATGACCCACACCTTCTGTCCAGTATCCAACTCCACAGGATGGGCATTCCGGTCATACCACTCTTTCATGACCGCCTGGCTGGCCTCCAAGTTGTCCGATGCCTCCTTCCACAGCTTCGCCATCTGGCTGCGGAACGCCACCATGTAGCTCACCACGTATTGGGGAAGCCACCTAGGAGACTTCTCCCACCCCTCCTTCACCAGGCTGAGAGGTCCCCTGACAGGGTGCCCGTACAGCAGCTCGAAGGGGCTGAAGCTCACCCCCTTCTGCGGCACCTCTCGGTAAGAAAACAACAGGCAGGGCAAGAGGACGTCCCACTTCTTCCTCAGGCCCTCAGGCAGACTCCTGATCATGCCTTTCAGGGTCTTGTTGAACCTCTCAACAAGCCCGTTGGTCTGGGGGTGGTAAGGGGTGGAGAACTTGTAAGTCACCGCACACTCCTTCCACATGGCCTGCATATAGGCAGACATAAAGTTGGTGCCCCTGTCCGACACCACAACCTTGGGGAAACCCACCCAGGTAAAAATCCCCATCAGGGCCCGCGCCACCGCAGGTGCAGTGATGGTCCTCATAGGGATAGCCTCCGGGTACCGGGTGGCGTGGTCCACTAGAACCAGGATAAACCGGTGACCAGCAGCAGTCGGCGGGTCTAGAGGTCCAACAATGTCGATGCCCACCCGTTCAAAGGGGGTACCAACGACCGGTAGTGGTTCCAGGGGGACCTTCAACTTGGTCCCGGTCTTCCCGCTAGCTGGACAGGTCACGCAAGTCCTGCAAAAAGTATCATAGGCGATCCTCATCCTGGGCCAATAGAAATGTGGGACTAGACGAGCAAAGGTTTTGTCTTGGCCCAATTTTCCCGCCAAGGGAATCTCATGTGCTAACTCCAGCAAAAAGGCCCGATAGCATTGGGGGACCACTAAGGCCCTCGATGACCCATGCACCGGAGCCTTGGGCTCACTGTAAAGGAGGTCGTCCTCCCAATAAATGTGGTAATTTCCAGACACATTTCCAGCTGCTTGGGCTTCGGCCTGTCGCCGCATGCCTTCAAGAGTGGGGCACTCCTTCTGTGCCTGACAGAATTCCTCCCGGGTAGGCCCTCCTTCCACCTGCCACTCTGCAGGGGTTGGCAAGTCCCCCATGGGAACAATGTCACCCTCCGTGGACTCCGGTGCAACCTCTGCGGATGCCCCCTCCATCTCACGGGGTGCGTTCTCCGAGGAGTTTTCCTGGTTAGCAGTGGGCTGGGCCATTGTCCCAGGCTCCAGCCCTGGTTGACTCCCTCGCCAGGCAGCCATGGACCGTGTAATCGCACAGGTCCATTCTGGTAATCCCAGCATCTCTGCGTGTGCTTTGAACTCTACCTCCTTCCAGGCAGTATCCTCAAGATTATTCCACAACAGACAGTCGACTGGCATGGCAGGGCTCACTGCAACGCTCAAAAGGCCTGAAACCCCTCCCCACTCAAAGGGAACTTGGGCCACGGGGTAGTGACCCACACTGTTGTCAGCCATCACAACCGGGTGGAATACGTCAGGAATCACTTGCTCCGGGGATACCAGCTGTCTCCTTACCATCGTCATGCTGGCACCTGTGTCCCTCAGAGCCTCCACCCCCTGCCCATTGACAAGGACCCTCTGCCTGTACTTGGCGGTATTTGAGGGCACCTAGGTCTGTGGGACCATCTCACTGTCTCCCAGGGATACTAGGGTCAATCCTGCCCACTCACCCCCCTTATCTAGGGACAGCTCCTCCCCCAGCGCTACACTAGCCACCCTGGGGTTCTTACCTCCAGTAGGGGCTGGGGTCCTTTTACGACACTGGGGATCCCCCTTGTAGTGTCCAACATCCCCGCACTCATAGCACCGGACAGTTCTGGGCTGCTGACCTTTGTCAGGATAAGTAGGCTTCTGGTAGCCAGATTGGGGCTGGGATCCAAACCCTCTCCCTTGCGATCTGTTTTGGGGGCCTTTGGAGAACTCCTTTTTATCTCCCCCCTCTCTCTTCTGGGGGAAACCCTGTCCACCTTTTTGGGTGTCCCCCCCGGATCCCTTGTTGGACACCCTGGTACTGACCCAGGTGTCCGCCTCCTCCGCAAGCTCCTTCGAATCGGTCAACTTGCGGTCAACCAGGTGTTGGCGCAGCTCTGGAAAACACTTTTCTAGAAGGTGCTCTCTCAAGAACAAATTATACAGCCCTTCATAATCAGTTACCTCGCTGCCCCGCACCCAACCCTCCAATGCCTTGCGGGCGTAATCCAGGAAATCTACCCAGTTCTGTGTGGGAAGTTTGTGGCTATTCCTAAACTTCTGCCTATACTTCTCAGTGGTAAGACCAAACTTCTGGACTAACACTTCCCTCATGACAGGATAGTTGGGCTGATCTGCCTTGTCTAATGTAAGGAGTGTGTCCCTCCCCACCGGAGGCATGTACCTGTACAGGCTATCCCCCCAGTAACTCTTGGGGACCCCATGGGCTTTTAGGGACACCTCATAGGCTGCTAGCCACTTGTCAATATCATCCCCCACATTAAAACTGGCCACAACATCTTTAGGCATATAGAACCTGGACTCCTGTGAAGCTTCAGTAGGTACCCTGCCACCATTCGTGTTGCTGTTAGCCCCTATTTGTAGGGCTCTGATTTCCAGCTCCTTCAGGCTGAGCTCATGGGTAAGCTTTCTTTCCTCCATAACCAGCCTCCTCTCTTCACGCTCCTTCTCTAACCTAGCAAGCTCTAGCTTAAGCTGTCTCTCCTCCCTCCTGTCCTCTAATTCTTCTGAAGACAAGCTCCTCACTGAGACACTACTGCCTGCCCTTGAACGCATTCCTGCCCCTGGCAATACATTGTCGCTAGTATCTATATGCAGTAGGTCCAGCTCTCCTGGAGCATCACGCTCTAGCCGCCCCTCGTCCCCTCTCCTTCCGGGTTGGCCAATGCCCATGCTCTCAAGGATTTTTGAAGCTCCTCTCTCTTGGCGCCTCACTTGAAGAACACCCCTTTCCCCTGGCAGAACTCCTTAAGCTGCACCACTGTGTACGTTTCCAGGTTGGCCAGCTCGAATTCCATCTTGCTAGGTAGGGCCTCAGATGTTCTCAGGGAAAACCACTGGGACTTAGGCAACAGGCTTTAAACAGAGCACTTGCAATCAGGCAGTCGGGGAGACTTTCGAGCTTGCGTTGCATCAGGCGTGAGTTTGTGGTGCGCACTGAGTCACTGTGGGGTGTTGCACAAGCACAAGTCCTAATCCCACCGCTGAACACCAATGTTAGAACCGGGGTCTCCAGTTGGCCAGGGTCGGTACCCTAGCCCAAGTAGGGACCTCTGATTCCAACAAGGTAGCTTGGCGCGAGGCAGGTAGGCACGCCCGAGGCAATGTGTAAAGTAATTGTGCAACACACATCCACACCGACACAGTAAAACACACACAAAGGAGACGCCACTTCAGTTGTATGCAAAACTCAAATGCCTTTATCTGAGGTTCAGGCAAACCTGTCAGAATGCACTGCAAATATATTCAGAACTTTCCTTGCGCATTTCAACCATAAATGACAGGTACACGTTCTGTGAGTCGCCTTCTCTAACTCTTAGCCAGTTCAGTAATAGGGAACATGGCAAGAATTACATTACATTAGCAAAGTTCCCAAACAAAGGGGGCTCAGGATGATCTCTGGGAGAGCTACGGTTAGGATAACCCCATGGAGTGCCTCCGTGTTCCTCTTGGGCACTACTGTCAGGGCAAAGCCGGGCTTGAGTGGTGTGCCCACACGCAGGGCTCCCGGCAAACGCTACCTCTCACCGGGGTCACCGTTCTGCAGACGTCCCCTCCCCCCCAGTCAGCCCACTCCACACCTCTCACGGGGCCGTTACCTGGGGAGGAGGATGGCGGTAAAGGAACTTGTGGGGTTTCCCACAGCAGGGGAGCCGGTCGGGAGAGTTTGGAAGGCTCTCACACTCTCTGGGGCTCCTCGGGGCTTCACCAAGGCGGGCTCCGGGTTGCCTGGCAGCTCCCCGCTCTGTAACCAATTCGTGCGCGGCTCCTCCGAACTGCTGCCGATGACGCTGCAGGCCGGAGTCCCGGTTGCCAGGCGACGCTCGCTCTGCCGCACCAACCCCAACGCGGCGTTTTCCGGGCAGCGCTGGGGATTCCCTTGGGCGCATTCTCCCGCCTAGCCGGCGGCGGTGAATTCCTGACAGGGTGCACTCCTCTCGGGCCTGCGGCGGTGAACTCCGGGCCACAAGCGCTTCTCCGCCACAACGCCCCAGCGACACAGCGCTCCCCGGGGCCTGGGCGAAGGCGGTGATTCCCCGGCCTATGGCGCCTCCACCACGCACCAGCGCCTCTCAGGTCAGTTTCACGCCCCCCCAGGCAGCAGTGGTGACTTCGGGGCACATCGCTTCTTTTCCTCAACGCGTGACAGCGCTCCCCAGGCAGCGGCGGTGATTTAGGAATGCAGCGCTTCCTCTCCTCAGCGCGCGACAGCGCTCCCCAGGGGCCCCAGCCGCGGCGTTTAACAGTACCTTGTGAGTCTCGTGCAGTGGCGGTGAATCCCCCGAGTACAGCACCACAGGGCACGGTAGGTGCAGGTCGAGGTTGTCCCTTTTTAGGGTCTGTCTTTCAGCAGGGTAGTCCCACCTTACTGCAGGGACAGTTCTCAGCAATCAGCTCAATACCAGGAGATCAATCCTTCCTCCTGGGGAGACACTCTGGGGGTGTTTTGGGCCACTTCTCTAGGCTGGGTCAAATCAGCAGGCAGCGGGGCGGCACACATAGGGGGGCAGCAGCTCCTGGGAACAGTCAGCCCTGGTGGGGTAGCAATCCTGCTGACGCAGCTGTCCGCACTCCAGTCCAGGTGGCTCTCTAGCCTGTAGTGTAACAGTGATATAGGGTTCCCTCCTTTCTTTTATACCCCTAAGTCAGGTGACCTTCCAAAAAGGCGGCAACCTGGCGGCAACCTGGGAAGTTGGAAGGTTCTGTAATAATCTAGGGTTCAGTGGTGTCCCCTGTCCCCTCCGTCCGGTCTGTCTATGGTGACAAGAGGCGGGGCCGTAAGGGCTACAGTAACATCCAGTCCCAGCCTATTCCAACTACTAGCGCGCAGACAGGACGGTGGCCTCACCGCAGTATCAGGGGCCGGTGGCAACCATGTTTTTAGGAGAGAGCACCTGCACCTCAGCACTGTTTAGCAGCGGTAAGGTGCCCAGAGTCCTATGTCCAACAAAAAGGGCGGTCAGCTACGAGGCAAAAAAAAGGGAAAAAAATGTAGGGGAAGACCACCCTAGGGCTGACAGGTCTAACACATAGGTTGTGATGTTATATTTTATACTGTGAGGTACATTTGAATATAAGTGAAGACAGGTGTTATACTGTGAACCCGTTGAAAATGTGCACAGATTACACGGAGAGTAAATGGACAAAGTAAACGTACATGTTGCTTTCTGTATGTATGCATGGTTAGAATCTTTTGATGATACTTTAAGATATAATCTAAATAATGTTTGTGGTTTACAATTGAGTATACTGCACCGTGTTAGTAGTTAGTGACTAGATGCTGGTAAAGGGATTATTTATTGCTCGTTCTTATGAAATAAAGGTGGAGAGCGGCGTTTCTTTACAAGATATATTTCATAAATGTGTGAGAGATAAAAAAGAAAAAAAAATGTTTTAGTAAATTTTCTGTACGATTTTTTCATACTAGTAAAGTAACTGTTATTATAAGTGATGACAATTGTTAGGTTGTGTCTCTGTTCTGAATATACGCAGGCCTTTAAGTGGGCCGGATTTTACTGGTGCTGAACACTGCTACCGCTTTTAGACACCCGCCATTTTTTTATCCCATTGAAAGCCCTGAATATACATATATTAAAGGAATGGTATAATTAAAGTTTAGGAATTACACCTCCGTTTACTCTCCTCATCTCATATTCTTTTATTTTGTGCACCCAACAGTAGTGTTTATAAAAATCAAGTAATAGAGCTTTATCTAGTATAAAAATAGCACTTATACTTTTATTGGCATGTTCGTGGGATCTGTAGTGTATAGAGAAGGTGGTTATCAGTTTCAATGGTACAAAACGGACGTGACATATGTTTGAAAGATTACATGGTTTTAGGAATAAGCTCTCGCTCTGCGAGTCCTCGGGCCCGCAGTTGTATCTCTGCAAGCCAACACTGGAAATATACTGCAGTTGTCCCTGTACGAGATACCCCCTTCATGCTCCCTCTCTTCACATCATTGTCCCGCACCTATGAGTTGCAAGCCGATGGCCCGCACCTTTCCCTATAGCAGTTGGCCCACAGCTGTTCCTGTGCGAGGCGGCCCGCAGCTCTTCCTCTTCAAGCCAGCTAGTTGGCTCGGAACTCTTCCTCTACGAGCCAGCCCGCAGGCCCGCAGCTCTCCCTCTGCAAACCATTGTTCGGTTCGCAGCTCTTCCTCTGGGAGCCAACCTGCAGTTGTACCTCTGCAAGTCAACACTGGAAATATACCGCAGCTCTCTCTCTCTGCGAGATACCCCCTTCACGATCCGTTTCTCCACATCACCGTCTCGCAGCTATCCCTTTGCAAGCCGACGGCCCGCACCTCTCCCTATACCAGTTCGCCCGCAGTTGTTCCTCTGCGAGCCGGCTCGCAGCTCTTCCTCTGTGAGCCGACGGGCCGCAGCTCTCCCTGTACGAGTCAGCCAGTCGTCTTGCAGCTCTTTCTCTACGAGCCAGCCCGCCGGCCCGCAGCTCTCGTTCTGTGAACCATCGGTGGGCTCGTAGCTTTTCGTCTACGAGTCAGCCCGCCGGCTCGCAACTCTCCCTCTGCGAACCACCAGTCGGCTCGTAGTTCTTCATCTGTGAGCCGTCGAGCTCGCAGTTGTAGCTCTGCAAGCCAACACTGGAAATATACCGCAGGTCTCTCTCTACGAGATACCCCCTTCACGCTTCCTCTCCCCACATCACCGTCCCGCACATATGATTTGCAAGCCGACGGCCTGCACCTTTCCCTATAGCAGTCGGCCCACAGCTGTTCCTGTGCGAGCCGGCCCGCAGCTCTCCTTCTGCGAGCCCACGGGTTGCAGCTCTCCCTCTACGAGCCAGTCAGTCGGCTCACAGGTCTTCCTCTACGAGCTAGTCCGCCATCTCAAAGCTCTCCCTGTGCAAACCATCGTTCGGCTCGCAGCTCTTTGTCTGAGAGCCAGTCGGGCCCGCAGTTGTACCTCTGCAAGCCAACACTGGAAATATACCGCAGTTCTCTCTGCGAGATATCCCCTTCATGCTCCCTCTTCTGACATTACCGGTCGTAGCTATCTTTTTGCAAGGCGACGGCCCGTACTTTTCACTATAGTATTTGACCCGCAGCTGTTCCTCTGCTAGCCGGCCCGCAGCTCTCCCTCTGCGTGCCATGTAGTTTAGCAATCCTGCTGTCAGTGTCATGCACTTCTCCAATCATCCATCCAGCACTATCTACTTACCCTATCACTCTGCCAATACCTAAGTACTTATAAATTCACCATGCACTCTGTTTACAGCACTGTAATCATTCTAGTTAGTAGTTATGTACTTATGGAATGGCCTAGCCACTAAGACAAGTATAGCTATAATATTCTGTGCAGTATCTATGCACACCTCTAACCATGTATATACTATTGGTACACTCCTATAAATACCCAGTTAGTAGCCATGCAGTCTAGGAATTGTGTTGTCAGTCCCATGCAGTTTTCTAATCACCCATCCAGCACTATCTACTTATCCTATCAGTCCAGCAATACCTAAGCACTTATAAATTCACCATCCACTCTGTTTGCAGCACTGTAATTATTCTAGTTAGTAGTTATGTACTTTTGGAATTGGCTAGCTAGTAAGACAAGTACAGTTACAATATTCTGTGCACTATCTATACACACCTCTAACCAGCTACATACTATTGGTACACTGCTATAGATACCCAGTTAATACCCATGCAGTCTAGGAATCCTGCTGTCAGTCCCATGCACTTTTCTAATCACCCATCCAGCATTATCTACTTATCCTATCACTCAACTAAAACCTAAGTACTTATAATTTCAACATACACTCAGTTTACAGCACTGTAATCATTCCAGTTAGTAGTCATGTAGTTATGGAATGGCCTAGCCACTAACACTACTATAGATACAATATTCTGTGCACTATGCATGCAGACCTCTAACCAGGTACATACTATTGATACAGTCTTCTAAATACCCAGTTAGTACCTATGCAGTGTAGGAATCCTCCTGTCAGTCCCATGCACTTCTCCAATCACCCAACCAGCACTATCTACTTATCCTATCACTCCGCCAATACCTAAGCACTTATAAATGCACTCAGGCACTCTCCTTGTAGTATTGTAATCTTTTAGTCACTACCCATGTATTCATGGAATGATACAGGTTGTAACCATGCAGTTCCACAATTAGATGTGTACTACTAATGCTGTGCTCTAGTATCTTTCACACTACTCATACACTACTACAATTATGCAGGTAGCACTGTTCCATTGCTGAAATCATTGATGTAGTTTTTTGTATGTATTTTTATAGTTATACATGTGAATATTTATATATAATTATTTTAATTATATTAAATTGTTTTCAAATCTTTTCTTATTTTACAGATAGTTTGCATAATTATTAAGAAAGAGTTACAATGACAAGCAAAGAGCAAAGAAAAAGACAACAAAGAAAGGAGGTTTATTTTTTTTAAAAAGAAAAGAGGAATTAGATCAACTACAACATGGATCTTTAAAGAAAAAGTGTTCTGGTAAGAGAACTAAAGATTTTTTTTAAAAACTTGTAACAACAGTTTCCAATTTTAAAAATAAAGAACAGACAGATACAACAAGAACAGTGAAAGAAAAGGAAAAGAAAAATTTACAAAAAAGTGGAAAATTGGATTATCGGAAAAAGAATTATGTTGGAAGCAGGAAGAAACAATTTTCAGAAATTCGAAAAGAATCTATAAAAGTAGAGTACTCCAAAATTTACTAAAAAAATGTAAAATATATAAAAGGAGATCAGCATTTTACAGACAAAAAAAGGAGATTCTAAGTGTAATTGAAAAAGCCTTTGAATTGAAAAGAAAATTGTTTATCTTAATTATAAAGAGATTGAAGACTTTAAATACAATAATGCAGCGTATGAAGGACAAATGTAAAAGAAAAAGAATTGTAAATAGAACTAATTTTTGTAAAATATTTTCCGGGGAATGGAAGCATACTTCTAGTACGGAACCTTTTTTAATGAAGAAAGTTATTTTCAACAAAATAGATTACTGCATGCAGTTGATACCTGTGGTCGTTGTTATGAAGTGAAACATGGCTCTCCAATTGAAAAAGAATAGATGGTTCCTAGAAATGTGGAAGAAGTAATAGCTGAGGAAGTTCAAGGGAGACGTACCCAGGCTCCAGTGTTTACATGGGATTGTAGTAGTATTTGTAGTATACGTCAACAACCTATTGATATTTTATTAAATTTCTTAAGAGAATATGGAAGAAAAACTGTGAAACAGAAGATTAAGATATTACAAGGACTGGATCCTTGCAAAGTGAGAAAAATACAGGGTTGCAAGGTCATTCTCTGGCTTGTCTTTCTAGGAAAGTGTGTCAAAGTCGTTTTCATCATTTAAGAATGTTAGCAGTACATCATTCCGAAATGCGGCAGTTAGTTAGAAGATTATACTACGTGAAAAGTCCTGCATTATGTCTAAATGAAATTAATACAGCTCTTTTGCATGGTTCAGTGTTGGATGTAAAAAAAAATTGTGATGAAATAGAGTTACGTTTCTTTGCTGGTCAAGAGGAGTGTAGAGAAACTGAGAGTTTGATAAGTGTAGGTGTTGAAGAAGAGATGGAAGATAGTACTGATGTAAAGTTTGAAAAAGAAATAACAAAGTTTAAAGTAGTTTCCTGTGAAAATCCAAACTATGTTTGTATTTGTTGTCGACGTACTCATTATAAAATTCAAACTAGGAATGTAGATGTGTTTTTAAAAAGTGAAAAGGAAAACAATGATAAATGGAAAGAATTTGCTGCTTATCTGTTTGTGGAAGGTCGTTTTGAGTTAGGTACTGTACAATGTATTTGTAAATATTGTTATAATAAATTAGAAGAAAACAAAATGCCAGCTAGAGCTGTACATAATGACTTAGAATTAGTAGCTATACCTCCTGAACTTAAAGATTTAAATACATATGAGGCCATCCTTATACAATCTGTGCACCCTTTTCAGGCTATAATTCGTATGGAGCCTAAAACAGGTAAGCTGCCTCCAACAGATCTACAAAGAGGTTTAAAAGGAAGAGTTGTGTATTTACCTTTAGATTTTAAGAAAAATTTTGAAACTGTTGGTGTAGAAAGAGAGGATACTGAACCTGTAGTCATTCTTGTTAATGGTGTACCCACAAAGAGTCGGAAAATATGGCAAGAGTTAGTAGAAGTCACGAAAGTCCAAAAAGCTACATTATATCTGGTGCAAAACAATATTTACTATAAAAATGTAAATGTAGAGGAAGAAGAAATGAGTTTAGAAGATGAAAGACACATTTCAAGTGGACAAATAGAAAAAGTGGAGAATTCAAGAAAAGAAGAAATTTATGAACATTTATACTATACACCCTCTACATTCAAAAGAACTGATAGGAGATACTATTGAATTGTTCCAGATGAAAAAGCAAAAGGAAGTCCCATGAGTGTGTGGGAAAAAAGTTTGGAAGCTCGTTGTTTTCCACAGCTGTTCCCTACTGGAAAAGGTGGACGATATGATGAACGACCAGTTCAGATTCCAGCTTCAGAATATCGTACTTTACGACTGTACTCAGAAGAACCAAGATTTAGTCAGTGTATTCCATATTTATTTCATCTTTTATTTGAGAGTGATCTGTCTGCACTTTCATATGCAGTCAACCATATATTGAAAACTGGAACGCATCTTTCACATCTTTCTGCAAAGGAATTTATGGACAAAGTTGAAAAAAGAGACGAACATTTAGAATCACAGTTAATTAATTTGATGGCATGTCAACGTGGCACTAATGAATATTGGTATCGACGTCATGGGGAATTAAAATGTATGTTAAGAAATTTAGGAACCCCTACATGGTTTGTTACACTTAGAGGTCGATTCCGATTCGGGCCGGAAAAAGCACCGACCGACTCGGAGCCGGAAAAATTACCGACCGACACGTACCTGTGGCGCCCGACACGCCAAGTACGATGCAAGCCGCGATAAATCCGACCGACACGTCAGGAAACCAAGCCGACCGACCGAGCCGCACGGAAAATAGCAATCCGGCCGGAAAAACACGCGAATCCAACCGACCGACACGCACCCGGAACAAATCCGACCGAATCGTACCCGCCAACTCCAAACCGCAAAGTACGATGCAAGGCGCGAAAACACGACCGAGTCGGACGGAGGACAAGCCGTCACGACCGACACGCATACAAAACCGAGCCGAAGCAACACAATACACCGCGACCGACGCGTACGCAGCATAGAAAACTGCACAAACACAGCGTGAACGAAACGGAAAACACCGTACGAGACCAATGCAGGGTCCGACTCGGTCACAAGAACGTTTCCAACATACACAAACAACACAAAGGAAAAATCACCCAAAAAAGGCCAAACAAGCAATTACCAAGCCAATAAATACTGGGGGGTGGGGACAGAGAACAAAGACACACCCACAACTCCACCTATATAAAGGACACAAATCACTACCATGAGCCTTTGCAAATGCCATTCCACTGCCAGCACCCAAGAGAAAGCAACCACACACCCACAGCTCATCCCTCACACAAGCCACACACCAGCAGCACACCAACAAATACCTACCTCACATACACCCAGCAAAACACACACTCACACACCCTCACCTGCACACCAACACACACATCACTCACCATCACCACCCATCACCATGCCCCCCAAGAAGAATCACAAGTTCCTAGATTGTGAATTGGAAGTCCTGGTAGACGAGATCCTCAGGGTAGAGCCACAGCTGTTTGGCACATTGGTCCAACAGACCCCCATGTCGCAGAAAACCAAGATGTGGGAGAGGATCATCAACAGGGTGAACGCCCAATCACCATGTCGGCGCACAAAGACCGACATCCAGAACAGGTGGTATGACGTGCGCAGGAGGGTACGGAAACTGCTGAAGCAAGACTACATCAACAGCCAACACACCGGCAGTGGCCCTCCTGCCAAGCCAATATACCTCAGGCCCTGGGAGGAGAAGGTGCGGGCCATCCTACCGCCAGTGAGCATATATGGACTAGAGGACATCCCAGAGCCTGGTGAGTACACAACAAATGTACACAATATACTGCCACAAAACACACACACATCACTGTCAAGGGAGAGTCAAACCATGCACTCATAGCAATCACACAGCAACCAGAACAGAATCATCCCAAAATGTGTATGTCAGTCAGAGAAACACAACACATGCCATCAAAAAAGTCACATCCAACTGTGCCAACACATGTACAAACACAACCACAACTACAGCTAGGCAGTGGCACAAATAGAACCAACAAACACATCCACACATGTAGCCACCACAACAACACCAACACACAGTGAAGACCACTCAAAGGAAGGAATTCTGTGTATGCTGGCCAAGTCAGTGTAGCCAATAGCATCATGGGAGTTGCAGTCACACATATTGCCCGCCCCAAAACTGTCCCATCAACACCACCATGAACCATGCGCACATCACAGGGAGTGGAGAAGGACTCACAAGATGGCTGACACTGGCTACTGCTGTGGGGAGCACAAGGCCCTGCTGCCAACTGTGCACCAACAAACAGCAGGACACCACTGACTGACATCCTGAGAGACAACTTACACTCCCTGCAATGCAAGCACGTTCCATGGTGGGATATCTGGCTGGCTGGGTGGGAAGGGGGACTTGCAGCACTGACTATAGTCACCAGCACCTCCCCTCACACCCCCCCAACACAAACTCCACAGTACCCACCTGGTAGAATGCAATGCCCTCCATCCTAACACAAGATCCCACAAAGCACCACCACCCTGGGTTATGTTGTGTGAAGCACAGGGACACTCTTGGGACTCTTAGCCAAACAACTGCCAGGACAACACTCCCAGCCATCCTGTCAGCACAGCCAGCCCACCCCACAGGGAAGCAGAGTCAAAAGGAAGGAAGCATGGGCATGCTGGGAAGGGGGTGGAGGCAATAGCATGATGGGAGTCGTAGTCACAGACATTGCTCAGCCTCACAACTGGCCCATCAACACCACCCTGAACCATGCTCACATCACAGGGAGTGGAGAAGGACTCACAAGATGGCTGACACTGGCTACTGCTGTGGGGAGCACAAGGCCCTGCTGCCAACTGTGCACCAACAAACAGCAGGACACCACTGACTGACATCCTGAGAGACAACTTACACTCCCTGCAATGCAAGCACGTTCCATGGTGGGATAACTGACTGGCTGGGTGGGTGGGTGGGAAGGAGGTCTGGCTGTCAACCAAACACAAGCAATGCAGACCATGTTCACACCCCAGAGAATACATAGAAATGCCCAAATAATGCAGGACAATGTGCCACACCAATATCAACCCCTGACTGTGACGACTTAGGACAATACAATGTACAGGCCCGCACCCCGAGGCACAGTCACAACTGTCAGGTGTGTCAACCACTGATGCCTGCAGAAACATGACATACATTGTTTGTGTCTCCCAAAAACAGGTGATGATAGGGACACAGCAGCAGACGCTGAGGAGTCCCAGTCCCAGGCTCAAGAGGATGCCGAGCTCACTGGCGTCGTACAGCCTCTGTCCTCCTCGGACGATGAAGAACAACCTGGCACATCCGGTGCAAGTCAACATGCTGCACCAGCAGGACCACCAGCTGCAGCACCAGCAGGTCCACCAGCTGCACCCCCTGCACCCACCCCTCCAACGACTGTCACCACGAATACCATCCCTGCCGACATGGACAGAATAAGGAGCAACACCAGCGCAGTGACCCTGGACCAACCTGGGGCCATGGACACCACCACCACCACCAACCCCCAAGGTGGACCAGGGTTATCTGTGCGTGCAACTGCACACACTGCACATGTCAGCAGGGGTGGTGGGAGGGGTGGGAGACAGAGGTCGCTGCTTGCAGACGTTGCTGGTGTGCATGAAGACCCACAACTGGTACGCATAGCTGATGCGTACCAGTCCAGCACCGGAGAGCTCAGCCAGGTAGTGGGGCTCCTCAGAGACATCAAACAGCAGCAGGCTGCCCATCATGCCCGCTTGGACTCCCACATGTCCCACGTGGAGTCACACATGTCACGTGTGGACTCCCACATGTCCCGCGTGGAGTCCAAGTGGGATGTACTACATGAGATGACGGCGGTGCACAGGGACATTTTACAATGCCTCCGCCAGATGAACAGCAACCAGTCCACACCTCCCTGTGTGCCAACAACATCTGGTACCGAACAAACTGCAACTGCCACAGGGAGGGAGGAGGACTCTGGCGGAGAGTCCCCTGCACCGCAGCAGCCTGCACTTGAGGGCCCCCCCCAAGAAGAGGGGTCGTCCGAGGAGGGGAAAGTGAGAGGCTGATGGCCAAGCGCAACTCCCAGGAAGCCTGAACCTGTTCTGGATTTTCGCCTTTGTGCACAGACTGTTCACCCTGTTGACGGCAACACTACTCCCACACATTGCATGGGGAGTACAAGTTGGAACAATGTGTCAGACAACTGTGGCCCCGATACTGGGGATCCTGTCTACCTGGACTTTCAATTCACCTAGGAACTTGGGATTGCAAGATTCATGTACAGCACAACCCATCCTATGCACTATTAACACAGATGTATCACAATAAACACACTAATACACCATACTTGCCTCTGTCGTGATTCCAACGTGGGTGCTGTTATGGGGATGATGAACTGCAAAATTACACTGTGTATGCGAACTGCAACAGCAAGGACAACACAGGCATGTGAGTACAGGCAACGTGACACATATGAGGGAGACACACCACCAGGGGTACACAACACATACACACCTAGGCCATCTGACTCATTGCCTACACTGATGTTGCCAGGGAAGACGGTGCAATGCACAGACACCACACCCATTCCCAGTTGTAGTCAAGTAGCCCACAGGTGCAGTAAGCAAATGGCAGTCAAATGTGTGACCACAGACAACGCACATCACTAAGTGAAGCACAGGTTTATTACACAGTAGCAACATGCCGTAACCACTACAGATGCAAGGTAACCCCACCTGGTAGCGGGCACACAGTCAACAACTGTAGACGGAAGGAAGTCCATGGGTGTGGCGCACATCACCTGTAGGGACACAACAGCTACCAGCCTGGATGTGCAATCACGTCGTCGGTGGACACAGTTGACCAAACGAATCTGAAAGTACCCTGTGAAGGACAGAAATGACACACAGTCAAAAGCAATGCAGTACAGGACAGAACAGCAAAACTCATGCACAATACATGTTACAAGATACCCACCCAGAACCAAGTTAGCATGTCAACACTGTTGGGGAGTACAGCCCACCTGTCACCACACATCGCAACACACATCCTGTCAAGTAGCCCATGGACACACTCCAACAGCACCAGAGCACCACCCACACATCATGCCAACTCACATCATTCACATGACACCTCAGGATACTCACATTCAGCTAAAGAAGTTGGTGATGAGCTGTGTGCGGACATCACCATCACCATCATCATCATCATCGTCACTGGCATCGTGGTCCAGGCCAGGATCCTCCACAGGTGGCGGATGTTGGTCATCGTCATCCTGGATGAGAGGCAACTCCTTCCGCACTGCCAGGTTGTGGAGCATGCAGCAGACGATGATAATCTTGCACACTTTCGCAGGGGCATATGGGAGGGACCCTCCGGTCTTGTCCAGGCAGCGGAAGCGGCTCTTCAGGAGACCAAAGGTCCGCTCAATCACTCTCCTGGTCCGACCATGTGCCTCATTGTAGCGCATCTGGGCAGGTGTCACAGGGTTCCTGAGGGGTGTCAGCAACCACGGCATGTTGGGGTATCCCGAGTCACCTACGGACAGACAAGTGCACATCAGCTGACTTGGAAAAGTGGGCGGAATACTACAGATCAGATCACACACAATGGCACAAAGTCAGTACACACCGACAAGCCAGGCACGCTGGTTCTGCATCTGTGCCATCATCCTGGGGATGCGACTACTCCTCATCACAAAGGCATCGTGTGCTGAACCAGGGAAACGGGCACACACGTGTGTGATGGTCATGTCTGCAAGACACACCACCAGTGCATTGACCGAGTGGTAGTGCTTGCGGTTCCGGTAGGCCTGCTCCTGGGCCTGTGGTGGTACCAAAGCCACATGTGTCCCATCAATGGAGCCAATGACATGCGGCATCCTCCCCAGGGCATAAAAGTCACTCTTCACGTCAGTGAGTCGTCGCAGTCTAGGGAAATAGATGTACCGGTTCAGGAAGAGCAACATTGCCGCCAAAACATCGCGGAGCACACGGCTGAACATGGTCTGTGACATCCCACCAGCAGACGCCACAGTATGTTGGAAGGTACCGGTGGCAAAGAAGTGTAGGGCTGCCATCACCTTCACCTTGGGGGTCAGCGCTGTAGGATACGGCCGGCCAGGCTGCAAATGTGGGGACAACTGCACTGCCAAATCCTCAATCAGCTGCCTGGTGAAGCGGTACCGTCGGATGCTGTCCCGTTCCACCATCGTTGCCAGGTCTGGGAATGGCCGATGGACAGCAGGAGCCCTGCAGTGCAGAGGAGAAGTAAGCAAGATCGTCAGTCACCCCACATATGCGGCATTGAACACACTCAAGATCCCAACATACATCATCATGAGGCACAACTACATGAAGTGTGCAGTACCGGAACGACATGTATGGTACATACATGGCCAACATCTGTCAACACGGTCCTACAGGTGGCATCAATTTGTCCCAGGTTGGCCCATTGGATATCATGATGCTGTGTCACAGTCACCCCCACAGTGACATGTGAGGACAGATGTGCCCCAGGCACCACAGCTCAACGACAGGCACATTCCCAGGGACCCTGTAATGCCACATGGACACTGGCATCACCTGGAGTATCATGTGTACACCACAGCAAAACAAACATGACCCCCACAGGTAGTGGCCACACTTGCCATGGCAGGACAGACATGGACGTCTGTGACACACACGCACAACATCAGAGTCCATGCACACACAACGTGGATGTGGAGACTGTCTCCCATTGTGCACATGAAATCAGAGACATTGTAAACACTACATGCACAAAGACTGTGGAGGGCCATCACTATTGTGCCACTGGGACACCCTGGCTCAAACATACCGTCCCACATGGGACTCACGGGGTATGTGACATGACATACACAAACACCACTGTGAAATGTGACCATGACACATGCACAGATATGAACAGTTGCACATCACAGTGGTCACGTACACGTAACACCCAGGATCCTGTCCCCATGAACACGTGCACAGCCTGGGGGTGGCTGCCCACAGGTGACACCCACAGGACAACATGTACACCAACATACACACAATAGGAAATGCAGCCTTACATGCCTTATGATAAGGTTTGGACAGGCTGTCGTGATGTAGGTGTGCCCCTCACTCCCTGGGAGCTATCTGTGGCTGGCATATGTCCATCTGAGACAGGCATGCTGACCTATGCCAGTCACATGTACAGTGATGCGTTGAACCGCAATGGACCGATCGGTGCCTCCGGCCGGCCCATTGCCTTCAATGTGTGCGGGTACGCGTTGTACCCCTGTGCGCGTTGTACCGCAATGGACCGATCGGTGCCTCCGGCCGGCCCATTGCCTTCAATGTGTGCGGGTACGCGTTGTACCCCTGTGCGCGTTGTACTGCAATGGACCGATCGGTGCCTCCGGCCGGCCCATTGCCTTCAATGTGTGCGGGTACGCGTTGTACCTCTGTGCGCGTTGAACAGCAATGGACCGATCGGTGCCTCCGGCCGGCCCATTGCTTTCAATGTGTGCGGGTACGCGTTGTACCCCTGTGCGCGTTGAACTGCAATGGACCGATCGGTGCCTCCGGCCGGCCCATTGCCTTCAATGTGTGCGGGTACGCGTTGTACCCCTGTGCGTGTTGAACTGCAATGGACCGATCGGTGCCTCCGGCCGGCCCATTGCATTCAATGTGTGCGGGTACGCGTTGTACCCCTGTGCGCGTTGAACTGCAATGGACCGATCGGTGCCTCCGGCCTGCCCATTGCCTTCAATGTGTGCGGGTACGCGTTGTACCCCTGTGCGCGTTGAACTGCAATGGACCGATCGGTGCCTCCGGCCGGCCCATTGCTTTCAATGTGTGCGGGTACGCGTTGTACCCCTGTGCGTGTTGAACTGCAATGGACCGATCGGTGCCTCCGGCCGGCCCATTGCTTTCAATGTGTGCGGGTACGCGTTGTACCCCTGTGCGCGTTGTACCGCAATGGACCGATCGGTGCGCACCCATTGACAATGGGCTTGCCTGGCAACGGACGCGTTTCGAATTTCGAACGAGTCGGTTGCTGGAAAATCAGTTGGTCACCCACAACAATGTTGCAAAATCATGTATGTCATGAAGTTGAAGTTTTGAAGGATGCTGTGGGCGTGTTTTGGTGCTGCTATTCCATGGATTGGCCAGATTCAGAAGATGCAAACGACTTGGACCTATCACTTTGGACACAAGGGACAGTATCTGCCTCTCCAGCACATATATATTGCTGCCTGTTCCCCTGAGAGCCCACTTGCCTGCACTACATGCTCCAGGACGACATCTGCCACTGCACTGCTGCTGTCTCTGCCCCTCTGGACCCTGCAATGGCACGTACTGTGGAGAGAGCCCCAGCCTTCAGCCTTGAGGAGAACCAGGCCCTGCTGGACAGCCTACTTCCACAGTACAGCAAGCTGTATGGGACACCAGGGGAGCAGGTGAGTGTTCTGTGCACTGCCTTTCTGAATGTGCATTTTGTCTGACTAGCAAGGCTGAGAGTCAGCACGCCACTGGCTAGCAGGCTCACTGAGTAGTTGTCACCCCCATAGTGTGTAGTGACTTGCACTGGACAGGTATGGTGCAGTGACAGTGCTTCTGAACAGGGTTTTACTCCCCATGCAATGATACCATGTAGTGACTTCTGGAAAACTGTCCATGGGCAGCCGTGCACTGCCTGTGTACACCATGTGCCCCTGTGATTGCGACATGTATATGCAACTGTGTCATGCACGGATATGTTGCATGTGTAGTAATGGCCTTATCACTTTGTCATCCTGACAGGCTTCTGCCCATCGGAAGCATGAGATATGGAAGGACATCGTCCGGGCTGTCCGGTCCGTGGGGGTCTACAAGCGCCGGATCCGCAACTGCCAAAAGAGGTGGCAGGACCTTCGGGGCTGGACCCGGAGGATTGCACGGGTCCAGCTGAAGCTGTCGCCTCCTCGCAGGAGGGGCGGAACACGGACCCTGACCCCCACATGCTCAGGATCCTGGCGGTGGTCTTTCCAGACCTGGATGGGCAGCTGAAGGCCAGAGAGCAGCAAGGAGGGGTGAGTCAAAGACTGCACTGTGTACTCTGTCTAACATGCTATGTGCCCTCCTCGGGCCTGGTTAAACTGCCACAGTACAGCAGTCATGTTGTCCAGGAGCCATGTCCCTCTATTGTGCACTGCCCACTCCTCATCTGATACCCAGGTGTGGCCCTTACATGCAGGGAATTCTGTCACTTAGGACTGTGTCCTTGCAGTTTGCTTGACTCAAGGTGGGAGACAGCATCTGTTTCCCTGACTCTGTGGTGGGCATCATGGGTGGGTCCATTGCTTACACAATGCCTGTATTCTGACATGTATTCAGCGTGTTACTTTGATCTGTGGTCCAATTGCTGAGCTGATCCACCACATGTGGCTGGGGTATCTGGCACACACCCATGCTGCGGGTGGGAACAATGTTTGGGCCCCAGGAGTATGTATATGACGTGTGTCACACATACTTAGCCAGCTGCCTACAGTCCAGGGCTCATCCCTCATTCATGTGGGGCTGGACAGTCATGCCTACTCCAGGCCATACAATACACTCTGTACTCCCACTCCCGTGTATCAGCGGACACATTGTGCACAGTGATTTGACCCCTCAGGTGTCTGCCTCTGTGTCAGTGTGCTGTGGATTAGTCGCCAGGACTGCTGTGGAGTTTCTTGGTAGGGGCTCAGCATGCCACTGGAGATGTGACCATAGGAGACGATACTTGTGTGACACATAGGTGTCTGATCAGCTGCCCATGCAGACTGGGGCATGTAAATGTGAAGTTCAGGCAGCTGTTCCCCATGCACAGCAGAGTGTGAGGGGCTCAGGTTCAGAGGGTAGTGTCACAGGTCTACCATATGTCCAATAGGTATGACCTGGACAGATGAGGGTTAAGAGGATGTGTTGTGGGGGATGTACATGTGCACTTGTGCAGCTCCAGGACTTGCATTCCCCATGACCTACTATTGTGACACAGTGCAGAGTGTTGTTGTCTGGCTGCAAAGTCATACATCACTGAGACAGTGATGTATGACTTTGCAGTCATGCCTCCGCCATGGCATGTGTCTACTGATTGGTGAGCCTGCAGGGGAGTGACATGTGCTACATGCACACCATAGTGGCGCTGGCTATCAGGACATGGGTGCATCATGGTGTCTGTCGCTGGTATGCATCACATGCATTTCCTATTTGACTCTGGGCATCCCTTTCATCCGGAAACCTGTACTGACTCAGTGGCAAGAGCTGTGATGTGTCCACACCGTGTCCTCTGCACTGTCCAACTACTGTGTACTTGGTGCATGTGTCAACACTGGGGTGTTGCAATCCAACAGACACCAGACAGATGGGTGCAAGGCCATGTGGGATGTGAGTGCCATGCTTGGCATCAGACTGACAATTGACTTCTCCTGTTCAGTTAGGGCACTTTTAGCAATGTACAACTGATGATGCCAGGGCTTGCTCTGTGATGTGCTGTGCTCACAGTGGTGTGTGCGTTATGTGCAGGTGACTGATGTCTGTCTGTATCCCCATTGTTTGCAGATACATCCACGGCCACGGAAGGGGACAGCTCCACGGACCAGGAGGAGCCAGAGAGCCAGACTGGGTCAGCAGCCGAGGAGTGGTCGGAGGGACCCAGTGGCACGGAGGGCGAGGGGAGCCACACCGAGGAGTCCTCAGCAGCATCCACCTCAGCTGAGGACCAGAGCAACTCGGAGGATGACTCCCTTGTGGAGGCGGGTGTCAGCAGCCACCACACCCCAGCTAGTGTTGCTGTCCCCGCCACCACCAGCACCACCACCGCCCTCCCATCGGCTCCCATTCCCCAGGTCCGTGGAGGCTCCCATGTCCGGGAGCGTGTCTCCTTTGGGCCAGGCACCGCACCCCTGCCCCTGTGTCCCCTGCTGCCCTGAGTGAGGAGTCTGTGTACCTCCTTCGCCAGCTCCATGTAGGGCAGACAGCCATGCTGAGTGTCCTCCATGCGCACACCGCGCTGTTGACTCAGCTGGTGTCGTTCATGGAGGGCATCTCATCGGGCATGTCTGACCTACAGAGGGGCAATAGGTCCATGGACTCCTCCCTGACGGCAGCAGTGTCCCTCCTCAAACGGTCCCTCACCCCTCCTGCCTCTGCTCCATCCACACTCCCCAGCACCTTACCCGTCCCAAGCACACACACACCGGCACAGGCACACACCAGCACACACACATCCAGCACACTGACACACACGCCAATGACAAAACGCACACGCACGCACATTCAGGGGACTGAAGCCAGACTCACAGGGGATGGGGCCCTGGAACACACACACGCATCCACATGCACTGCGCAGTCCTCAGTTCCCTCTCCCTCCAAAGCACCCTCCCTTGCCTCACATGCAACCCCAAAGTCACAGCAGCTCTTCCTCTGTGACCTCGGCCTCTTCCCCACCGATGAAGCTGCTCCAGCATCCCGGGGGAAGAGGAAGCCCACCCACACGGAGCAGAGTGCCCCTCGCCCCCGGACACCCTCCCCCAGGTGCAGACGGACTGAGGCCCCCACCCGCAAGTCCCCCGGAGTGGTAAGAGCAAGACCCCGCCACCGCCCTGCAGCTCAGGCACAAGGTCTCCGTCCTCCATCCCTCAGGCCCCCACTGCACAGGTGCCCCCACCACACCCTGCCCCAGGTTCCCCCACCCACAGATATACCATCCCCAAGAGGATCCGGCCTTCTCCCCCTGCCACTTGCTCTCCCAGCACCACACCCCCGCTGCGCTTGTCTGTGCCACTGATGTGGTGAGGGTGTCCTCCCCCTCTGTCCAACCCACCTTGCCTGTTCCCCATTCTCCTCCCCTGGAGGTAGGCACTGCAGTGGAGTCCACTACAGCCCTGTCTGACTTGGGCACTGCAGTGGCGGACCTGTCCACCCCATCTGCAGGATCCACTGCAGTTGTGCCGGCACCCACGACATCTGAGTCATGCCCCCAGTTGTGCCGGCACACACCATGTCAGACACCTCCTACTGCAGTTGTCAGTGGCTCTCCAGCACCCACCACCCCTTCCCTGACTCCCCCTGGTGAGCCCTGATCCTGTCCCTGCGGTGCCTGGCCTGCCCCCCGGTTGCCCCTCCTAGTGGATTGTCCCTGGTTTTGTGCAGGCATGCGTAGGGTGACATCTGCCAGTGTCACCCTGTTTGAACTTTGACAATGGACTGGCCATTGGCCTTTGCTCTAATTTATTCTGGACGTCGTTATCAAACAACACATATGCTGAATAAAGCAACTTTCTTTTCTCTAGTGCTCATGCTTCAGATGTACATGTTGTTGGTGCTGCTAACCATGCCCTTGCTGCAGTGATGGTGATATCTGGTCTCATGATTATGAAGTGTTACTGTGCAGGAACCCATGTGGTCCAGGGGGAATGTGTCCTATCATGTGGTGTATCCATGTCATCAATAGCAGCATCTGAGGGTGTCATGTGTTCAGTATTTGGCAATGGGTTTCCTACTTACATTGGCAATTTCATATCTGTGGCTTCCACCCCTGCACATCTGTTGTGCCTGCCATCGTTGCATTTGTCTACTTCCCTGACCGTGTTGCCATCTCCAGTGGACATGCAGGTTTGGGCATCAATGGGGAGGGACTCATCCGTGTAGTCAGTGCAACATTGCTATACAAGTGTGTTGGATCTGTGCTGATGATTCCGTTGGCACATCCATGACCAGGCTGATGTGATGGGAGCCCTCATTTGGTGCTAATTGTTGATTGTGTGACCAAGTGCTCAGCTGACATGATGGGGCCCTACTGAGGCAACATATGGCACAGCTTTCCTCACACAGGAGTGGAGTCCCCTCATGGCAGTGTGTACACGTGTGACATTGCCTGCGCCCAAGGTGTGTGTTGTATGTGCATGTCTGTGTGTTCACTTCCATTCATCTGCGCATGCTGTGATCCCTAGTGTTGTACCTGTTTGTGATGCTTGCTGACTTGAGCTATGTTCCCCCAAAGTCTTCTCCCTGTGTTCTCTGTGATGTGGGTGCATGGCACATTACTGGTCATCAGGGTGTCACCCATAGGTGTGTTTGCTGTCAGGGCTGAGTTTGTGTGCAGACGCAGATGGGTCACAGTCAGGTTTCCCCTTGGCACTTGTTGTTTGCCCCTGTCATGTGATTTCCAGTTTGTGTTATCTTTCAGTGATTGTGACACGTTGTGTGTGTGACTGCTGGCACTCCTCAGGGTCCGGGCTGCAATGTTGGTTGTTGTCTATGTGTGTTCTTTGTGGGTGACCTTGGCTTCTTCATTGGTGTGTGACTGTGGCTGGGATCCCATTGGTCGGTGTGGTATTGCCGTCATGTCCATGTACAGCGTAGTGTGCAGTGTGTCAGACATTCAGGAGTCTTGTTGAGTGTCCATGTGTGATGTGTTTCTACACCTTGGTTCCCACCCACCACCCTGGAATAGTCATGGGTGCATGTGCAATGTCACCAGTGCATGTGTACTTCACTGCTGCACATTGTCAGAGGTCGAGGGGTGTGGTGTTGAGTGTGTGCAGATGAGAGTTGTTGCCCGGCTAGGCCCCTGCCTCCATGTTGGCCTTGGCTTACTGGCCATGCTGATTGATTTGTGCTTGTGTAGGTGTGATGGTAGTTTGTTGCTCAGGACACCTGACTGTGGTTCACAGTGTGAACGACATTTAGCTTTGTCATCACAGTGGTATTTTTATTCAGCCCAGGGTCACCACATTGTGGGGGCCCTGGGGGTGGTGCTGTGGTGTGTCTGTGACTTGCTGTGTCAGTTGTTGTTCCTACGTGCCTGTGTGACATGTGTGTTTTGTGCTCCCTCTCACCTGACAATGCCTGCTTGCCCACATAGGGGATTTGGATCCATGAGTTACCTTAGTGTGGCAGTGTATGCACATCTGTATGATTGGTATTCAGCTCTCCTCATGTGTTGTGTGGTTGCCTGGGGACACTGGCACCCCCACCCCTCACCTGCTGTGTATGATGACAGTGTTGGTCTGCCTGTTTGTGTTTGTGCATCTGCACCACTGCATTGGCATATCTTGGGTGTGCCATTGGCTGTATGTTGTTTGGTGTGTTTCCCCTGCTGTCCCTGGGACTCCTAGGTCATCGGTCAGCACAGTGATCATGGTTTGTGTGTCCCATTGCTGCCATGGTATGGTATCTGTTCACCTCACATCTGCTGTCTCCACAGGGTATCTGCATTTGTGTGCCCATTGGTGCAAATATGTGGTTCTGCATTCTGATGGTCACTTCTGTCATTGTGTCATTGATGACTGTTGACGGTCTCAGCCCCCATGGGTGTTGTTTGTCTGCACATGGCCAAAGGAATGTTTCATTTGCACTGCAGTATTTGGCTCCCCCAATTTATGTTGCAATGGGACACATACACTACTTTGCCACAGATGAGTTTTTGGTTCTGTGACCAGGAATGATCCATGCAGTTTGGCAGTTGCAGCTCTTTCTTTGTCAACAATTACCTTTTGGTCACTGTGATGATGAGGGTGTAGACCCCATTGCCACAATGGTCAAAATGTGCTTCAGCTATGGACCCCACACTTGCCTTTTGGTCACTGTGATGATGGGGGTTTAGACCCCATTGCCACAATGGTCAAAATGTGCTTCAGCTATGGACCCCACACTTGCCTTTTGGTCACTGTGATGATGGGGGTTTAGACCCCATTGCCACAATGGTCAAAATGTGCTTCAGCTATGGACCCCTACACCTACCTTTTGGTCACTGTGATGATGGGGTTTAGACCCCATTGCCACAATGGTCAAAATGTGCTTCGGCTATGGACCCCACACTTACCTTTTGGTCACTGTGATGATGGGGGTTTAGGCCCCATTGCCACAATGGTCATGGGCTGCTTGCATTCTGGGTGCCACACACATATATGTGTGGCACATGTGCTAGGGGGTCACATTGTATGTTCGAAAGTCATGTTCGGTGTTGTAGGCATTTGACACAGCCTACACACGCTTGTCATGGTGGTGGGGGGATGTCTTAATCTTGCATTCCCTAGGTTGTGGTGTGCTTGTTGTGTCATGCATTGTCCATCCTATGAGTGGGGGTGGTAGTAGTGGTAGGCATCCAGCCCCCCCTGGCTAAGGGTGGTAGTAGTGGTAGGCATCCAGCCCCCCCTGGGTGAGGGTGGTAGTAGTGGTAGGCATCCAGCCCCCTTGGGTGAGGGTGGTAGTAGTGGTGGGCATCCTGCCCCCTGGCTAAGGGTGGTAGTAGTGGTAGGCATCCAGCCCCCCTGGGTGAGGGTGGTAGTAGTGGTGGGCATCCTGCCCCCTGGCTAAGGGTGGTAGTAGTGGTAGGCATCCAGCCCCCTGGCTAAGGGTGGTAGTAGTGGTAGGCATCCTGCCCCCCGTGGGTGAGGGTGGTAGTAGTGGTAGGCATCCTGCCCCCTGGGTGAGGGTGGTAGTAGTGGTAGGCATCCAGCCCCCTGGGTGAGGGTGGTAGTAGTGGTGGGCATCCTGCCCCCTGGCTAAGGGTGGTAGTAGTGGTAGGCATCCAGCCCCCTGGGTGAGGGTGGTAGTAGTGGTGGGCATCCTGCCCCCTGGCTAAGGGTGGTAGTAGTGGTAGG
The DNA here is from genome assembly GCA_963921515.1 of Calotriton arnoldi. NCBI lineage: Eukaryota > Metazoa > Chordata > Amphibia > Caudata > Salamandridae > Calotriton > Calotriton arnoldi. The sequence goes on from CAWUFW010003681.1 coordinate 632,762, forward strand.
CATCCAGCCCCCCTGGCTAAGGGTGGTAGTAGTGGTAGGCATCCTGCCCCCGTGGGTGAGGGTGGTAGTAGTGGTAGGCATCCTGCCCCCTGGGTGAGGGTGGTAGTAGTGGTAGGCATCCAGCCCCCTGGGTGAGGGTGGTAGTAGTGGTGGGCATCCTGCCCCCTGGCTAAGGGTGGTAGTAGTGGTGGGCATCCAGGCCCCCTGGCTAAGGGTGGTAGTAGTGGTGGGCATCCTGCCCCCGTGGGTGAGGTTGGTAGTAGTGGTAGGCATCCTGCCCCCCTGGGTGAGGGTGGTAGTAGTGGTAGGCATCCAGCCCCCCTGGGTGAGGGTGGTAGTAGTGGTGGGCATCCTGCCCCCTGGCTAAGGGTGGTAGTAGTGGTGGGCATCCAGGCCCCCTGGCTAAGGGTGGTAGTAGTGGTGGGCATCCAGCCCCCTGGCTAAGGGTGGTAGTAGTGGTAGGCATCCTGCCCCCGTGGGTGAGGGTGGTAGTAATGGTAGGCATCCAGCCCCCCTGGCTAAGGGTGGTAGTAGTGGTAGGCATCCTGCCCCCCTGGGTGAGGGTGGTAGTAGTGGTAGGCATCCAGCCCCCCTGGCTAAGGGTGGTAGTAGTGGTGGGCATCCTGCCCCCCTGGGTGAGGGTGGTAGTAGTGGTAGGCATCCTGCCCCCCTGGGTGAGGGTGGTAGTAGTGGTGGGCATCCAGCCCCCTGGCTAAGGGTGGTAGTAGTGGTAGGCATCCTGCCCCCGTGGGTGAGGGTGGTAGTAGTGGTGGGCATCCTGCCCCCTGGCTAAGGGTGGTAGTAGTGGTAGGCATCCAGCCCCCTGGGTTGGGGTGGTAGTAGTGGTAGGCATCCAGCCCCCTGGCTAAGGGTGGTAGTAGTGGTAGGCATCCTGCCCCCTGGGTGAGGGTGGTAGTAGTGGTGGGCATCCTGCCCCCTGGCTAAGGGTGGTAGTAGTGGTAGGCATCCTGCCCCCCTGGGTGAGGGTGGTAGTAGTGGTGGGCATCCTGCCCCCGTGGGTGAGGGTGGTAGTAGTGGTAGGCATCCTGCCCCCCGTGGGTGAGGGTGGTAGTAGTGGTGGGCATCCTGCCCCCTGGCTAAGGGTGGTAGTAGTGGTAGGCATCCTGCCCCCCGTGGGTGAGGGTGGTAGTGGTGGTAGGCATCCAGCCCCCCCTGTCTAAGGGTGGTAGTAGTGGTGGGCATCCTGCCCCCCTGGGTGAGGGTGGTAGTAGTGGTGGGCATCCTGCCCCCGTGGGTGAGGGTGGTAGTAGTGGTAGGCATCCTGCCCCCCGTGGGTGAGGGTGGTAGTAGTGGTGGGCATCCTGCCCCCTGGCTAAGGGTGGTAGTAGTGGTAGGCATCCAGCCCCCTGGGTTGGGGTGGTAGTAGTGGTAGGCATCCTGCCCCCTGGCTAAGGGTGGTAGTAGTGGTAGGCATCCTGCCCCCCCTGGGTGAGGGTGGTAGTAGTGGTGGGCATCCTGCCCCCCTGGCTAAGGGTGGTAGTAGTGGTAGGCATCCAGCCCCCCCTGGGTTGAGGTGGTGGTGCGCATTCAGGCCCCTGTGTGCATATGTGGCATTGGTGATGGGCATCCCGCCCCTATGGTGCTGCTGTTGCTGGTGTAAGTATATTCAGATTCCCCGTGTATGTGTGTGATGTGTCGTGTACGTGTTGTATGTGTTTTGTGGTTGGTGTCTGGCTTACCTTCTGCGCCGTACGCGTCCGTGCCTGTTCCGGTAGTAGATGTAGAATATTGGTATGATCGGGACGAAGGGATTCATGGTTGGTTCGTGTCGTTCGTCCTTCTCGTTGCTTCGCGTCGTCCTCGTCGCTTCGCTTCGTCCTCGTCGCTTCGCGCTCGTCCTCGTCGGTGCCGTGTTCGTCTCGTAGCCGTGGATCGTGTTGTGGCGCGATTCGGAGCTTATGTGCGCCTCTCCCGGATGCTTTGACGTGCCGTGCGTAGCGACGGGTTCGGCGCGTACGGGAAGCGCATCGTACTTGTCCGGCCGGACGGGGCTGCATTTTCCCTTCCGTGCGACTCGATTCGGCGTTTCCGGATTCGCCTCGGTCGGAGAACAGGACCTGGTTTGGGTGAGTACGGCTCGGCCGGAATTTTTGCTGTTGTGCGCATCGTACTTGCTCGTTCGGTGTGCTGTACGGATCGGTCGGGAAACAGGCTTTCGCATGGCTTTTTTCCCGACCGAATGGTATTGGGTGCGCCTCCGACCGAGATCGGAATCGGCCCCTTAGTTGTGCTGAGTACGCATGGGATGATTTACTGGATTTTTTACGAGAAGCAAATTCAAATATAGAGAATATTGAATTGAAGACACCTGGAGAACTGTGTTCCCTAGATCCTGTAAATGTCTGCAGATATTTTAATCATAGATTGAAGTATGTCTTTCATCTGTAATAAAAAAAATCCACCTATTGGCGAAGTTATTGATTTTTTGGGAGAAAAGAATACCAAGCTAGAGGTGCTCCTCATATACATATGCTTTTATGGATCAAGGACGCACCCAAATTTGGAACTGATTTGGATGAGACTGTTTTATCTTTTATTGAAGAGCATGTTACCTGTGCGATTCCGAAAACAGGAGGAGAAAATATCTTAAGACAGCAAGTTTTACGGTTTCAGAGTCATCGATGTGGAAAATATTGCCGACAGAAATATAAGTCAAAGGATAAGTTTTACACAAAATGTCGATTTGGCTTTCCACGTCCAGTAATTTCCAAAGGAAGAGTGAACAGTTTTATGTCAGCAGTGAGGCATACTATCACTCGGAAATCACCCAAAAATACTTATAATATAAAAAGAACAGAAGAATCGAAGTACATTAATGATTACAATCCAGTGATTTTGAAGATGTGGAATGCAAATATGGACATACAATATGTTGCAGATAACTCAATTGCTGTTGCTCGCTATGTGACGTCATATATTACCAAGTCTGAGAAGACAGAATTGAAAGAAATGTGGGAGGAAATTTCACAGGAGAAGACACTTAGCAAAAAATTGTACAGCTTCAGCTTGAAGATGCTTTCACATCGAGAAATTAGATCCTACGAATGTTCGGATCGATTGACATCTGCAAGTTTATATTCAAAGTCACGAGGAATCATCTGGATAAGTCTAGGCCTTGCTACAGTACGAAATCGAGTTTTGAAATCTGTACAAGAAATTGAATACTTGGCACTGAATGAACCAGAAAGTAAAGATATTCTGAAAACAAATATGTTGGATACGTACTATCCAAATAGAAGTCCATACCTAGAAAACATATGTCTATATGAAATTCTGCAACATTATAGTTTTAAAAAAAATGTTACGGAAAATATAAATGAAGGAAAATACGCTGTAATTGGATATGAAGGATGTTTGGTAAAGCATGACAAAGGAAATTTGATTAATCACAAGAAATTAAGTTGTGATACTCCAGATAAAGAGAGTTTTCTATTTAGCTCTTCTGCAACTATTCAAACCTTGGCGGACTGAAATGGAATTACTTGGAGATTTTGACTGCTATGAAGATTCTTTCAATGCATGTAAAGATAGCATTGAATGTACAATTTTCCAAATTATCTCCAAATGTTGAACGAAGAGATTAATCAAGAAAGAACTATTGCAGCTGAAATTGCTAGAGATAGTTCTCAAGATAGTCAGAGTTCTGCTCCACAAAGTCAAGATCCACTAGGAGAAGCCATACTTGAAAATGAAGCGGCAATAGCAATGAGTGAAGTGGAAACGGTGATGCAACAAGCACAACAAGACAATATTGATTTGGAAAATTTGGAGGAACGTCTCAATACTGAACAGAAAGAAATATATCACCAAGTTACACAACAGATACAACATGGATTACTGCATGAAAAGAATGATTGCCAATGTACATCATTTAGACCTATTCTTATGTACATCAGTGGACAAGCTGGAACGGGGAAAAGTTTCTTGATTAAATGTTTGTCAAGTTATCTACAGAAAACAACGGATTAACTTTTGTCTTTTGTTGTAACTGCTCCAACTGGTTAGCAGCACACAACATTAAAGGGATTACATTACATCATCTACTTATGTTACCAGTAGAACATGAAAATAAGTTGGAATACCACAAGCTATCTGGAGAAGCTTGTTTTGAAGTTTCAAGAGTACTGAAGAAAATGAAACTTCTAGTAATTGATGAAGTAAGCATGGTCTCAAACGTAATGCTTGCGTTTGTACATTTGAGGATGCAGCAGATTTTAAAAACAAATTACGATGTTTTATTTGGAGGAAAACACGTAATTGTATTTAGGTGATCTACTACAACTCACACCTGTAAAAGGCCAACCAGTTTTTAAAACCCTTCTTCATGAAGACACTAAAAAATCTTTGGGAAGTATTGGAAATGTGAACATTTGGAGTTATTTTGAATATAAGGAACTTATCAAGAACATACGACAAGCAAATGATGAAGATTATGGAAATATTCTTCAAAATATTAGAATTGGTGTCTTAACAAAGGATGGAAAAGATGCTTTAGAAAGTCGGCTACTAAGAAACTTGTTTCCAAAAGAAAATATTGCAGCTGAAACAATCTACCGAAGAATTGCAGAAAAGGAATCTATAATTTGCCTTATGCCAACACTGAAAGAATGCTCTACATTCAATGAAGAACTGTTGAAACTGGAGAATGAACCGATAATAAAAATGGTAGCTATTGATAAAATAGAACATGAAGGAGTAACTATTCTTTTGTCAGAGAAATTGCATTTAAAATTAGACTCTTTGGAAAAATCAATATCTAAGACTGCTGGTTTGGAAAAGACCTTATATGTATCTGTAAACTGTCGGGTAATATTACGGCGTAATTTAAATGTTGACAAAGGTTTAGTAAATGGAGCAATGGGGAAAGTTGTTAACTTTGTTAGCTATGCAAATAGAGATGGAATTGAATTTTTGAAGATTAAATTTTATCATATTGAGGAGGTGAAACAGATTGGATGCTGGTCTGTTCGTTTTTGCTTGTAAAAGATTTGTATGTTCGTAGAAAACAGTCTCCTGTTTGTTTAGCATATGCAGTGACTATTCATAAATCTCAAGGTTTAAGTGTAGACAGTGCTTTGGTAAATATTGGAAGTTCTGTGTTTAAGGAGAGTATGGCATATGTTGCATTGTCTCGAGTAAGAACGTTATCCGGATTGTATTTGATTGATTTTGATGAAGAAAAGGTTAGTGCAGATATAAATTGTGTAAAAGAGTATAGCAAGTTAAGAAGACTCTATGCTCCTAGTTTAGGTGAATATCCTATTTATGAAAAACGTTTAATACGTCCAAAATGAAAATATAATAAAGATTTTACTGAGGTTGCAAAGAAAAAAAGAATTGAAAAGAATGATGAGTCTGGAAAGAAAATAGAAGGGAACACAGTTGCTAATATTGTATGATATCAGTTTGAAAATAGTTCAGGTATCAACTGCTATGCTAATGTAATCGTCAACGTTGTGTTTTTTTTAAGAAAACCTACAGCATGCAATTATGGAAAATCGAGAAAAAAGATTTTGTTCTTTGTTACATTATATTTTTGAGAAGTTGAAAACTGATAAAATGAAGATCCATACTGCTTCTGATGTGCGGAATATTCTGGATATATGTTCTGGATCTTCACAATTTACACAGAATGTACAGCAAGATGCTCAGGAATTTCTTATGTTTATGCTTGCGATATTAGAAAATGAAGGTATACAAATTGAAAATCTGTTTGGACTACGTTACAGATGGGTTCATACATGTGACAGCTGTTCATTTTCATCTACCACTAAAATAGACACTGAACGATTCATATGTATGACAATGCCAGATTTGAAAACAGTGTCTTTCAACGATCTAGTGAAATCAGCTAATCAACATATGGAATGTACTCAGTGCAAATCGGAAATGTTGTCAACATTATTTATACAAAGATGTGGACAATATATTATTTTAATGCTGCAACGTTGTAGAGCAGATGGAACAAAATTGGAAACCAAAATTAAAAATGTTGTGGCAGGTCAAGTTTCAATTTCAGGGAGAACTTTTAAAACAGTGGCTATTGTTTTCCACGATGGAACTACTTCAACATCTGGACACTATACTGTATATTTAAAATGCAATAAAGGATGGACACTATGTAATGATGCACATTTAGAGTATACATTTCGGTTGCCTAATGAATTACCAAATTCATATTTAATATTTTTATGCCAAAATTCTGAGAAGATATCAACATGAATTACTGAGTATATTTTGGATATTTCCACTACAAATGATTTTAGATACATTAATCACCCTATTGGAAGCATGTGAATATGATTTTAGAAATCTATCTTGGATATCCTGATTGCAAATGTTTTCAGAAACATCATTCGGCCTATTGGGAAGGTGTGTATATGAATGCAAAAGTTTATTTTGGATATACTTAATGGAAATATTTTCAAAACATCATTCGGCCAATTGGGAAGATGTTGGTAATTACGGATTCAATTATTGATTCTGTTCCTTCATATTGAGTTTGGAAAATTGTGTTGGAAAGAAGGTGGTCATATATTTGATTTTTGTATTATATACTATGTTACTAAGGATGTTCATTTGTGAAAATGTAAATACCAAGTTGTGTTTGTTGTAGATATTTTGAAGAGAAATATTTTTTTTAAACAATCTTATTGATTGTATTTTTTGCCCGCTGTCATCTGATGATTAACATTGAAATCACTGTTTATGGTGAAATTCAATACAATCTGAACACAGCAAAAAAGGCAAATTGAATATGTGATGTAATTGTATACTTATGTTGTGTTGCAAAAACTATAAATTATATGTAATAACAGAATTTTTTTCTTCTCTTTTACAGACCTTACTACTAAAGTTTAAAATTTAAAAAAAAGAAGTGAATATGTATTACTATTAATTTGATATCTGCTTGAAAACAGGTAAGATTAATTCACCCAGGTACTACCCTTGCAGTCTATCAAAGACACTGTCACTCCCTATGCCCATCGCCAGTCACCCAGCGAGTACTATATACTAATGCAATCTGTCCACTAATACCCAAGCACTTATAAATACACTATGCACTCTCTTTACAGCACTATAATCATCCATTTACTACTCACGTACTTATGGAATGGCCTAACTACTAATACAAGTACAGCTACAATATTCTGTACACTATCCATGCAGACCTCTAACCACTTATATTCTATTTATACACTCCTCTAAATACGCAGTTATTACCCATGCAGTCTAGGAATCCTCCTGTGAGTCCGCTGCACTTCTCCAATCACCCATCCAGCCAATATGTAAGCACTTATAAATTCACCATGCACTCTGTTTGCAGCACTGTAATTATTCCAGTTACTAGTCATGCAGTTATGGAATGCACTAGCTACTTACACAAGTATCCGCTAATATTATTAATAATAGCTTTCAGGGAGGATACAATTAGAAAGTAGCATTTAAAAAACCTTTGAAATTCACTGAAAAAACCATAGATTTTAGGGACGTTATAGTTAGAAATTAGCATTTAAAAAACCTTTGAAATTCACTGAAAAAACCATAGGTTTCAGGGACGTTATAGTTACAAATTAGCATTTAAAAAACCATAGAAATTCACTGAAAAAACCATAGGTTTCAGGGACAATATAGTTAGTTGGACATTTCACTCATACAAAACCATAGAAATTCCGCCGTTATACTTAGTTGAGCTAACTATAACTCGCGCCCCCGCAATGCACTGCTGATGACGTCACATATTACATCATTCATGACATGGTCAGTGACATCACTGATGACATCACTGATGACATCACTGATGACATCATCCACGTGAAAAATCTGATGCACCTCCTCACACCCTAATATAACCTTTGATACACCCACTGTAAAATACAGACTACCATTTTAAAAACCATCGACACACCAATACCAGTTACTACGTACGCACGCACTGATTCCTAGGTCTACACACACATCCACTCATTCACCCATACAACCATTCATACATGTAGTCACTGATCAATACAACACTATCATATGCACTCATACACCTATACAGACACTCACACACCGCCACTCATCCTAGTCAGTCATGCACTCATCCTAGTCAGTCATGCAAAAAATCAATCACAGTTCCATTTACTTACCTACACAGTTATACACACACCGCCTCATTTATTCATAGAGATACTAACGCATACTTACTCTCTTATATAATCACTAATACAAGTACACACTTATCCATACAGCCACTCTCACAATCACTCACTCTCACGTATAGTTATTTTTATACACCAACTCTCACATACACTGCCTTTAACTTTTGTACTTAGTTGGACATCTACCACTAACACATCTATTCACTCACCAACACATGCATACACACACTCACTCACCCATACAACTGTTTCCACATGCACTGTTAAACTCATACACCCAGTGAATCAACCACTCAAACATCTATGCACAGAGTCACACACCCCCACCCAACCACACACACACTCAGTCTCCCATACAAATACTCAGGCAACTAATCAATAACCCATATAGACACTCATGTAGCTACTGACCAACCGATGCAGCAGGTTATACAACAACAAACAGACTCGTACAGACATTCACACAGTTTAGTCACTAACCCATGTATTCAGTAAGAGACATTTAATCACTCACACACCTACTAAATCCTCCATCCAGACACTTATACAACCACTCATTCTTCAATACAGCTTGGTATATATATAAAACATATTTAAACTTTACAGAAACACACAGTCACTAGATGATGTCATCAGTAATGTAATCAGTGATGTCATTTGAGATGTCATCAGTGATGTCATCAGTGATGTCACTGACCATGTCATGAATGATGTAATATGTGACGTCATCAGCAGTGCATTGCGGGGGCGCGAGTTATAGTTAGCTCAACTAACTATAACGGCGGAATTTCTATGGTTTTGTATGAGTGAAATGTCCAACTAACTATAACGTCCCTGAAACCTATGGTTTTTTCAGTGAATATATATATATATACATCTAATAATGGATGTCAAGGAGAATATCCAAGCCAAAGGTCGCAGAGGTCAAGGAAATGAAAAGAAAATATCATCTGGTTGTCAGCTAATCCTACAAGTCTTGTACTGCAGCTGAATTCTTATTTCCCCAGACAATTGTCATCTTCAATTATCGTACTGATACACAACACTCAGTTTTAATTAGCAATATTATTTTAAGCTCACTTAAAATTGCTAGAAGAGTCTCCAGGGTTCTATTATAGAGTATAAGCTTACTATTAATAATGGTAAATTTCACATTGTCACGCTATCATCTGCAGACCAAGGATTACTTAAGCAAAACAAATAATTATTCTGTAATACTCTACAATTTGCAGCTTGACAACAACAAATCATATCGAGACCATATTCAGAGCCATTTATTCTCAGCGCACTAATAATATCATTAATTGCGTGTTCTTTGATTTGAAGCCAGTTATACTGAACGCTGTTTCATGGTCGTTGATAATATGCAGCAAGAAGAAAAACATGTTGCTGCTTGTTTCAAAGAAAAGAATAAATGAAATGTGGGTCCTAAGAAATGATGTTGTCAGTGTTGATTGTCTGTGATTATACTTGCTGGTTTTGATTGTGTTACTGATCATTTGCAAACTAAAATCTAGAAAGCATGTTAAGAAGCCTATTGTTTTGAAAGCAGATGTGGTCTGTTTTAAATGCTTCATTCCCTTACTCCACAGAGAAAAATACAGCAGTGTGTAATGCAGGCTGCCATTTATTATAAAACAAATGGTGATGTTTGTCAAATAAAATAAATACTAAAAATATCAAAAAGGGAGAAACAAGAAATGTCTGTTTCCCAGTCTGCTTTAAAAATATGTACCAAAGTATCAAAAAACGTGGGACCAGACGTTGTCAAAGGATCTCTTTTAAAGACATAGGGCCCGATTACGATGTCTGGTGGACCACAACCTGCCAACCGTCGGTTGCAGTCCACCTGACATCTGTCATTGGGGTCCACCCACCGCATTATGATGAGGCAGGCAGAGGCATTGGGTGGAGGGACCATCAGCGGCGCTTTGAACTGGCTCAAGGAGCCTGTCGGTGCGTTGGAGCCCACCATAATCCCCTAATGACAACAGAGCCACTCTCGGCTCTGCCGTTGGGATTATGATGGCACTTTCTGACTGCCATTTCATGTCGGCCTTTCTGATATGAAAAGGCTGCCGGGAAGTGTCTTTGTCCCTAGCAGGCCCCCCCCCCTTCCACCCTGGCTCTTCACAATGGGGCAATCCTTGCACCTTGTGGCAGGCACCGTGAGGTTCCTGCTACATGGTGCAGGGATGTTTACAAACATCCATTTTGCTATGGCAACTTGTGCTGCGGGCCTTTTCGGCCCGTGGCACAAGCTTCCATTGCAAAATGGATGTTTCTGACCGCCCTATGGGTGATCACATCCTAATTGTGTGGTTGGAACCGCCGACCTACGGTCAAGCAGTTTCCAGATTGATACAGTGTCAGGCGGACGCAAGTCCGTCGGACATCGGAATCAGGGCCTTATTTGGGACCCTCAACAGTTATCTTCGGTCAGTGGTATTTTTTCCCCCCTGACATACTAATAACCTAAAGCATCATCATTGGGCCTTCACATCAGGAGGCAGTCTCCCAAAACCAATAGACTTTTGGGATCCATGTCAAAAGAAGAATGAGTGATCTAAAATTACCTCCTAACCATAACCAATGAGATTTAGTAACACATGCCATTTAATTGCAAATCCTAATTACACCTTTACCATAAGATGGCACTAACTCTCAAACACCATAAGATTGTGCTAGGACTGTATTTTCTTTTTAATTACACTTAAAGCATAAGAACCAATTTGTAACCGAAGTGCAGACACTGCCACGAAGGGATATGGGGCCAGATGTATCAAGATAGCATTTTGCGATTCCCTAATTGCGAATCACAAGGATTCGCAATTATGGAATCGCAACATGCAATGTATGAAGGTGTATAGTACACCTTTTGCGATTCCTAGGGGGTCGCAAATGACCTACCTCATGAATATTGATGAGGTAGGTCGCAATTTTCGACCTCCTAGGAATCGCAAAAATCACGGGGATGGTGGCCTGATGAGATCAGGAGACCACCATGTCTGTGATTGCATTTAAATAAATACATTTTTTTTTGTAAAGCAGCCCGTTTTCCTTAAAGGAAAACGAGATGCTTTACAAAACGAAAAATGAAAAGTTTTCTTTTCATTTTTTAAGAGCAGGCAGTGGTCCGTGGGACCACTGCCTGCTCCTAAAAATGGTTTTACAAACATTCACAAAGGGGAAGGGGTCCCTTGGGGACCCCTTCCCATTTGCGAATGGGTTATCACCTACTTGAAGTAGGTGGTAAAAAGTGAATGTTTTGCGACCGCAAAGGCGGTCACAAAACATTCATACATACCGATGCGATTCGGTTATAGGAAGGGACGCCCTAAACACGCCCCTTCCTAATACCGAATCGCAAACCCATTTTGCGATTCGGTAACAGGTTACCGAATCGCAAAGTTAGGTTTGCTGCATCGGAAAAGCAATTTTTGCGTTCGCAAACGGGTAGATTCATTTGCGAACGCAAAAATGCTTGATACATCTGGCCCATGATTCCTATTCCTGTCAGACAAGCTCCTTGAACAACATGAGAGGAGTGCCCTTATTCTTTATTCCCTATATCATTAATTCATTTTAAAAAACCATTCTTACAATGATTTACGAATGGGTACAGGATCTCACACTGATGTACTGTGCAGATACGCTATCTGCATAAGTAAGCAGTGATGTTTCAACACAACCCTGTTTATTATCTTTTAATGTTCACCAAGGGTAAGCTTTCAGAGAGGTCCTTCAATCCGCTTCCCCCACAAACTATGGGGCCCATATGATTTAAAGAGATGGTAAATGAATCACACACTAGTATGGTGGCATAAAATTAAATGTTGAGACAAAACGTTTTAAAACGATTGACGGAACCCGTATAGGCTTTTGAAATTGTGCATGCTATTTACAAGCATGTCAAATGTTTAGCTAGACCACTTTTAAAGGATTGATGGAACCTGCATGGGCTTCTGTATCCCAGTGTCTCGGTGACTTCGATCTGGAGTAACAATAACGATCACTCAGTAACACACAAGTTAAAGATACAGCTAACAATTTTATAATGATGTTTAGACACTACGCATAGAAAGGCTCACATTTTGCGCGTAGGCCTACTGTATTTAATACGCACATTAAAGAAAGTGGGCTTGTTAGTGTATTCACCTCTGAAGAGCACCTATATGTATTTGACTACGGCATTTTTAGAATCACTGAGGCAATAACTCAAGGTTTGTGCCGAAGCTGGCTTGGAACATGAGGAAAGCTTATACATGCACACTTTTTTTTTTTTTTAAATGACTGCGTATGGAAACGTGGGGACCCACTTTCCTTGGTCGCCTGTTCCACTGCAGAGAGTGCAATCAGAACACGCATTAGGGGCTGTAATTTATTGTAACATAGAAAACGAATCATCTGGAATACAACGTCATTATTGTGCATGTATGATGTCAAATTAGAACAGTTTGTATAATGGACTGTATATTTGTCCTACTGTTTTTTTTCTTTTCATTTCAGAGGAGAACAGAGTTTTCTACCACACTCACATGGAGTGAACACACCTGACAGAGTCCAAGCCAGGGGGAGTGTCCTGACTAGCGCAGAAAAGGGACCCATCCGTTCTTTTGTTCCTGACAAAGGCCACCGACCCGCTGGGGTTGCAATTAAACATGTAGACTTGTTTTATATTCTTGATGTGTGGGACACCTTGCATCTTCCTACACATATCTCATCTTTGTTTTCAACCTTAGCCTTACCCATGTTTTAATACATCTCATTCAGTCGCGGCTCCTGGTGGGAGTGCTGCGGGACGGTGGGGCGGGGGAGGGGCAGGGTGGGGGGTAGTGAACTCCGGCATCCGGCCGAAGGGAGGTAAGTACAGAAATAAATAAATAAAACGAATTACATTGCGCGCGCTGCAACGCCAAATGGCGATGCGGCGCGCGCAATGCAATTCGTTTTATTTATTAATTTTTGTACTTACCTACGTTCGGCCTTATGCCGGAGTTTACTACCCTCCACCCTGCCCCTCCCCCACCCCGCCCCGCCCCACCGCACCGCAGCACTCCCTCCAGGAGCCGCAACTGATCTCATTGGCTATGGCTACGAGGTAATTTTAGATCACTCATTCTTCAGTTTACTCGGATCCCAAAAGTCTCTTGGTTTTGGGAGACTGCCTCCTGTTGGAGGTAAAGGCCCGATGATGACGTATTTGGTTATTAGTACGTCAGTGGCGAAATTATACCCTTTACTGAAGATAACTGTTGAGGGTCCCAAATAATTCTTTAAAAGAGATCCTTTGACCACATCAGGTCCCACTTTTTTGATATTTAAGTACAATAAATTATCATTAATTGAACGTTGCAACAAATGGAGAAAGGGTTTGTTGAAAGGTATGGCCTCTGAAGAGGTACCTAATAAAAATGTGTGAATAATATTTATTTCAAGTAGATGGATGATTGCATATATGTAAATTACTTTATATAGTGAAAACCTGGTAAATGCAATGTGGCACTTTACAAGATGAATGGCTTTAGCAGTGGGTTGACAAACTGGTACAAATGAGAGTAGAAAGATAGGCAGGGGAGGATGTGGGGAGGTGGAAATGGTTAGATCATTACCAAGGAGATGCAGATATTTGCAAGGATAGAGACAGGAGGATGAGAAAAAATGGTCTTTGGGGCTATAATGCAGGGGTTGTACTAATGGTGCTCGGGTGGAGAAAGACAGAGTTTGGGGAGAGGAAGACAATGATAGGCAGTTCTCTTCAGATTGAACAGCGACCTTGAGGTTACAACAAGTGGTTGCATGAAACGCAAGGTCCATAGCTGTTTCCTGGAGCAAAAGACGGGTAGAGCCTTGTGAATGTGGTCTGAAATGGAGGTCAAGTTCTTTGTGACCAACCAGGCCCAGAATGTATCTTTACCTTTCTTTTAATCCTTGGATTCCAGTCTTATTTTGCTGTTGCCACATGTCTTGCATGCCGCTCTTTATCTTGCTTGCCAGATAGGGTGGAGTGGCAGAGCTGATTAGTTTGTATATGATGTGCTATGTCTTGAATGCAAAGCACATAGGTAAATGGAGCCTGTAAAATATCTTGTGAGTTGGCGTGCTCTTCTCACATGTCCAGAAGCCTTTGACGAGGCAGTGTCCAACAGGTGTAACAATCATGATGGCTGCATTGAAAATTAAACTTACACCTCTACTACAGAAGATGACAGAGGAAAAAAGAAAAGGTTAATGGAACCAATTTATGATAAAAATGACAAAAATGAAAAAGCTCATGATGCGTACATGTTGATTGAGCAACCGATCTGCACATACACAAAATTTTCTTCAGAGGCACACAGTTCTTTTGAACTCACACATGCTGAATTTTTCACAATGGGGGGGTCTTGGGCCATGCCCCCCTACATTAATCTTCTGAGGCTAGTTGTTGCAGAGTAGGCCATACGACCTGAGACCGAGAGAAGGCTGGGCAGCCCCTCCCCCAATAGGCTTCTAGGCCCCAGGCTGGCTGCCTTAATCATCAGGGAGAAGCATGAGGAGCACCTGGGTGGCTACCCATCACAGGCCCACAGAGAAGCTGGTTGCTGGGTGCAGCAGGTGAGGAAGGGGTGATGACAAGTGGATGGTGACTGCTTTGGGCCTGGACTGGCTTCAGATGGTTGGTGATGTGCCCCAGCATTGGCCTGGAGCACAGCATCTGTTTTGCCTTAATGAGCCTGGGCAGATGTACAATTTTGGCCCCATATGTATCTCTGGACATTAGAATACTCTGAGGATATTGCTATGGTATTCTTACCACCCACTTTTCCATTTTTCTCTTGGTTCTTTCTTGGTCAACCCCCCTTCCTTGCCTTCAGAGATTTTTGGACTTGGGTGCCCAGGGAACACTGGAACATCTAGGGAGGCCAGTTGTGGTGGTGGGGGAGGTGGCTTCTCCAGTGTGTCTTGAACTGGGTAGTGGGCTTGTCAGCAACATTCAAAGGGGCTGGAACTGACCCCACACCAAGAAACAAAAGAGTCACCATCGAAAAGAGTAAGGGGATGATGACCCAAAACCTACTCTTCCTTTCATCCAGTTTCAATCATTGATCATGGCAGCCTCCAAGCAGACCATCTATAAAAAGGCTTGATGTAAAATCTTAGGAAGGAGAAAGCTGATAGAATTGAATCCCCTCCAAGACAACCAACTGGTGCTTTGGTGGTCCAGACCCCAGAGACCAAGTGAAATATCATACTTCTCATTAAAGAATTCAAAACAGAGGTGTCCGCCCTTTGGCAAGAGTTGGAGAAATACAGATGAAAGTTATATCGGAACCTACTACACTCGTAGACATGGCTAGACCAGGAGGAACCATTCACAGTGAAGCAGGCCCACAAGCAGGATGTCCCTGTGAAGATCATGGGGGCACTGCAGTCCCAGCACATACTCATCCCGGAGAAATTTAAAGATGGAGAAAACAGATTTCTGTCAAGATCAGGAGCATCAATCTGGAACTTCCTAAAGCGGAACTCGAACAGCATGTCAAAGACATCCTTCGTCATATCCTTTCCAACGATTACTTAATACTTAATCATATACACAGAGTCTGCTCCGCTTATCAAATTCTTCTAAAGCTACCCCCAATATGCTGAGTAGATAGCACTTCTACCAATGGAAAGCAATGGCGGCAGCAACACAAAAGCTGAACTCCTTCACGAACAGGGGAGAGTAAATCACTTTCTTTCTAGGTCTGTCATCAGCTACCCTGGCGAAATGTAAAAACCTTTAACGACATCACCTCTGTTTTGTGAATTAAATCAGTGCCCCCTAGGTGGGGGTACCTGCCGAGACGGTTCTTCGCATATGGAGGAAGGGTACGCCCAGTTCATCAACCTAAACAAACCAGACCTACTTGGTATCCAGGATCTGGTTATGATGAGTCATATGCGGACGATGTTGTCTTGATGAGCTTAACCAAGATCGGTCTACAAAGATCGCTTGTAAGAATGCTGGAATTTATAGCCAACAACAAGCTAGAGATAAACATAACAAAAAGCAAAACAATGCTTATTAGCAGACATCAGACAGCCAAACAGCAATTCCAACTAGAGGGCAAAAAGCTAGAAGTAGTACCAAACTATAAGTATCTGGGGTTCTACTTCGACAACAGGCACAACCACCGGGAGCAAAAAGCTTACATGACTCAGAGAACAAACGCCTTATCATTCGCCTTCAGGTCCTTATCAAAAAACCTTAAGGGGCCATCATTCAAACCCCTACTAGCAGTAATAAAAGTCAAAATGCTACCAACGCTATCATATGGCAGTACAGCTCTACACGGGAAAGACGCTGTCCTGCTAAACAAAGCACAAGTTACAATCTACAAAAGAGTCTTTCAAATTCATCAGGCAGCATCCCCAGCACAGATTAGACTAGAATTTGGGGTAACCAACGAAACGCTGGGGAGAATGTATGCAACCATCAAGCAATGGTACAGCCTGAAACAAAACACTGTAGACTCGGAACTGAATAAGGCTCTGTGGGACGAATTAGAGAAAGATACAAAGTCCCCATACAATCAATACCTAAAAAAGGCACTAGTAGAAACCTGCACAAGTGACCTTTGGGAAACCAATCTGCCCTACTCTGCCTTCAAGCAAACTATAAATAAATCAGCAAAGCTTCACTCGCTGCTAGTTGATAAAAACACTTTCAGTACGAGAAAACACGCCTGGATGGTAATGACCAACTACAAGACACTCACCCCAGCACCATATTTAAATATCACGTTCTCGGCCTACAGAAAGCTACAACTAATGGCCTTGTGTCTAGGTAAACTGCCGTCCATTGCGAACCAGCCAACTTGGGTCCACGACGGGTCGAAAGAATGTAGACTATGTGGGAGCAGCACAGAGGACCTTGTCCACCTTGTCTGCATCTGTCCTAAATTATCACAAGCACAAGCCACTTTATTAAAACACGCCATGAACATTAGAGGTATAAGGACATGCAGATCGGCAATTATAGCGGCCTTGGATCCAACAGACACTTCATTGAACTCCCAACTAATAAAGTTCCTCTCCATTCATGCGCAAGCATTAAAAAGGAATGTTGTGCCTTGCTCTAAGATGGACTGGTCAGAGGCAGATCGTGCTTCTGAACACAAGGGGTAACAATACTAGAACACTGGGAGGAATATTCTTCAATTTTATATATAGCAGGACTATGTGTCAAGCAATGTTCCAGATACACTAATTGTAAACTACGCACGTTGAAAATGTCTGCATTTTTTAATAATGATATTTCTACATATGTAATAATAGTTAAACAAAAGATTTTTATGACTTTTAGGAAACAAATCTTTTATTGCAGCTCTCTGTTTTAGTAATTGTATTGTTATGGCTTTAATTAACTGAAACAATAAAAAAAAATTGACTTGACTTGAGTCAAATGACAGAAACGAATGCTGTGCCAGGCCAGCAAACATGGGCAAAGCCGCCAACACCCAGACCTTGAAGAAAAGCATGTAAGCAAAGACGTAATAGGGACAGAGAGACTAATCCACCAGCTTCGGCGGATGACTGAGGAATTGTCCTTGATAACTAGATCCCTGACTACAGGTCTAGTTAATTCTTCAGCACCTGAATTTTCGGACCATGGATGAGCTTGAACTGACCCACCTGGATGCCTCCCTTTGCCCTGATCTTTTCCCTTCACATATATAAAATCTCCTTTGTAAATACTGACCATAACACCACCACCTGCCATGGTGCCTTGCATGTCCCTGGCTAGGGCCCTACAGCTGATTTGACCCAGACACTGCCCTCTATTCCTGGGGTGCTTTTGAGCACCCTAATCTACCCATTTTTCTCAGCTCCCGTGCTATTTCATTTGATTATATGGTTATGTTCAATTGTTGAATGCAGTTTCCATGTTTATACAGAAGAAGTGATGGGGTATTGGGGGTGTGGGAGGGAAGGGGGAGACAGAGAGAAAGGGAGTGATCAGCATCACTGGTGACAAATCCAAATGCTTAGCTAGGTTGAGAGGCAAATGGGTTGTTTCCATGCCAAAAGTTCAGTGAACATAATTCTTAGCAATAGAGGAAAAGTCTGGTCCCTCGGTTTTGATGACTGACATTTAATTGGTAATATTGAACGATCAAGACTTTAACTCTTCCATTAAAAGATGAACAATTCTAAAATGGCTACATAACATGGGCTGTGCTACAGCACAGCTACAGGAGAAGCACCTCCTTCAACAAGATGCATCCTAGCTCATCTTGGTTTGCCTGTCAATGCCATTCCCATGCAACACCAAGACCAAGGGCTCAGTAATATTGTTCAGAAGAGACCTGCAGTTTCAGCTCGACTTCCTCCCTTGCGACTAAGCGGGTAGAATGGTTTGCATAAGGGCTGGCATTCAGGACAGGGAACTAACCAATCCTTTCAATATATTGCCTGAATGAAGACAGAAGCACATTTTATCAATCACATTTCCCCTATATTGAAGCATTCTTGTGATGTTATTCATTGTGGGGAGTGACTTTAACACTTTTCTAGAGGAAATGTTGGATAGGTCCATCCTAAGACAAACTATCTATGACATTTCACAGGCGTTGCCGGATGGCAATGAATCTCTGGGCTTCCTTGAGGCCTGGCGACGACTGCATGAGTGTGAGAGTGACTATACTTTTAATTCTTTAGTGCATAAAACCTATTCTAGAATAGACTTCTTCATGATCAATAGACAGGCTTATGAAATGGTGTTACCCTTGGAGATCAAGTTTTACACTCTCCCAGTCAAATATACTACTGAATATCAACTCGAGGTCAGAATATCGAAGGACAAAATATCGAAATGTAAGTGTGTCATAAACCCTTTCAGAGGACCACCGAGCAAGCAGGGGTTATTGGGCTTAACTGTGGTGGCTGAGGCATTTTACTCAAGATGTACTGGGGATCTCCCTACAACGGATCCTGCTCAACTGGGCCAAGCACCCCTTCTGCACCTAAGTCTCTGTTAGATAGTGTCGGACGAGCAGTTAAGGCTCCTTCGGGGGGAAGCACGGATATAGATCAGTGAACACGACTCATAACTTAACGTACAAGCAGTGCAAACAATAAATCAATTTCCAGTCAAATACTTGTTTTTATATAAAAATAAGTATTTCATTCTACACATGCTAGGGTAAACAACATTTTAAAGCAATAACATAATCCCTCTTGAGGTCCAGCTCTAGTAGTTGTCAGGTGACTTCCTGTCCTACTAACTTTAGTGCAACAGGTTTGATGTTATTCCCCATTCACTGATGACCACTTCCAGGAAATATAAACTATTAGGCTGTACTCGAGAGTTTTCCCCTCTAAATCCTTTCAAAAGTTCAGTCACAATAATCTATGGGGTTGCAGAACCAAAAGCAGTATGTACCCTGAGGCCCAGGTCATGGCTTACCCGCCCTGGAGGTATGGAACCCTTCAGCGGCACAGCAAAGTCCTGCAATCGATCAGCAAAGTTGGGCTGTGCCGGACACAAGTGGCAGGTGGAGGCTCTCTCCTCCAAGTCACGCTACCGGCTGGTTCTAGCGATAGGGGTTTGTTCCCGCTCCAGTGATCAGATGGTAAGTCACACTCCCCAACCAGGAGGGGGGAGGTTGATCTCCTTGCTCCAACGGGGCACTAGTGATGTCCTTTGATCCTCGGGCCTTGTTAGGTGCAGTTCACAGTATGAGGGCCAGACCCGCCTTGGTCATAGCAACAGTTTCTTGGTCCAAGGCGATGGCCCGAACCCTTTACCTAGGCATCTCCAGAAGCCCCTCCTGACCTACAGTGCCCCCTTTCTGGCATACAGGGCCACCCACCACAAGGTCATACAGGCTGGTGCCCCCACACTATCCTCACTCCTTGGCTCAGTCCATGGCAGCCCCTTCTGGCACACAGGGGTTGCTGAAACACCCCAGCAAATTCCTTACACCTCGCTCAGGGAGTCCTCATGATAGGGCTTCCCCTGAACTATACTCCTTCTAAAGCTCCCGTATTCCTCACAGGGCACACTGGTCTTGGTGAGCAGGCAAACACTGGTGCTCCAGCCTTCAGGCCAGGTGGTCTTGGTATCCCTGATTGATGCCCCCTCACCCAGCAGGAAGAATAGCAAGCCTTGGCCCCCAGTCCTGGTCACACAGCCAGTCTGGCTGCTCAGCAGACAACAAAGTTTGGGGTTTCAAACCCCCCTAATTATAGTCCTTTTCCAGACACAAAATGTAATTTAGTGTATGAGTGTTTGAAGTTTTATGTTGGGGTTCTGCTTCATTGAAATGGAAATCTTTCCCCTTTCTTCTTCCTCCTGTAGGATGTCTGTCACAGCAGGCAGGACTCCCAAGCTGATTAACTAACAAGATTCATGGGAGTGACCTGAGTTCACACCTGGATATCACCCACAGTGATACGTGCATCAAAAGGATAATCTGGGCTTCCGGCCCTGCTCTTTATGATACCCTTATGAGCCCCATCTCTCACTTTCTGAGATGTGTCCGGGCCCCTTCCTTGTGATCTATCATTGAATCAAAGAGCCCTTTGAAATGCACAGAGAAAGCCTGTCTCTCTCGTCCTGCAGTGCATGACCCTCACAGCATTACACAAATCTGTCTGGGAGGAATCCTCTACTTCTCATGTTCTCACCAAGCAGGCCTGGGCCTCCCAAAATAGAACCCAAGGTCCTCCATGTAATGTACCAGGCACACTTTCACTTAGTAATGTACCAGGCACACTTTCATCCTCAGCACAATTACTGCACATCACTGTTATCCTAATTTATTATGCCACCACAAGCATAACTACATGCAGCAAATGCATCCTGTCTGCACATACTATTCAGTATTGCAGCCTTTCTGTACTGTACCAGAGTGTGTTATTTTAAAAACATACACTGCCAACATACATGCATTTATCATGTGCACATTTTACCACACTTCACCCTTTGTGTAGTGTACTTCTTGTGAGCACACTTGCACTCAGCACTTGTTTACATCATGCATGCACTTCCACATCTCCCTGATGTAGGCCAGCGGTGAGTTAAGCACGCATCAGCAGAAATTAAAAAAAGGTGAGCGAGCCTGTAGGCCTCACTCCAGTGACACAGGGTAAAAAGGTCCTGGACGCTACTACTGATCACTACACGATATGCTGCCACCACCGTGCTCATGCTGCTTAACTCCTGGTGAAGGAGGTAGCCTTCCGCTACTATGAGGTCAGCACTTTGTGCACTCCTCCCGGTCCAAAAAGACTGCAATCCATGAGACTTGGCGTACACACGTGATCTGTATTCGCCTATTTCTGGGTTTCTGGTTGGCTAGGGTATGCACCTAAGCCAGGCAGAACCACCACTCTAGTCAGGGCAAGTCAGATACACACATAAGATAACCTGTGCTCACACTCTGGTAGCTTGGCACAGAGCAGGCAGGCTTATCAAGGAGGCAATGTGTAAAGAATTTGTGCAATACCTTGGTAAACTAACACAGTGAAAATCACCACAAAAAGGACTCTACACCAATGTAGAAAAATAAAGATTATTTATATGGGTAAAACAAGACCAAAATGAGAAAAATCCAATCAATATATCCTGAGATATTCACTTTTTACGTTAACCCTAAAAAAACAAGCAAGGTTCCAACTGGGCTCCTTTTAGAGCCTTTATGGTAATTTCAATTGAAGAATAGGCATTCACGAACTAGTAGGTTGTTAATGCAGTACTTAGAGTACTTAGGGCAAGAATGTAGTCCGTGGTTTTCCCCGACTGCAAGGAGAGCAGTACAGCAATGCTGGGACCACTCGGGTCATATTCCCTCAATAAAACACAAAGGATGGTGAGCCAAGGTGCAGGGTAATGCGTGTTGCCACTGAACACACTGCTTAAAAATAAAGTGATGTGTCCCAATAGTATCAGTATTTTAGGAAACAAACATGTGGGCACTCCCTTTCAGGGAGTTATGGTGCTGTCTTCCCAACACAGCTCTCTCCTCTGCGGGAGACCTTGAATCGGCCTAACGGGGACCGGAATAACCCAGGCAACTTCACTTGATTGTCAGCGAGAGCAAGGGCAGACTGTACACACCTCCGCTGTACTTGCTGTGGGTGCCACCTCTCTGGTCTCGGTGAGCCATGCACTCAGGGCTCCTTGGTCTGGAAGCAGGGCTTGACTCTCTCAGTGTCGACGGGTCTTGCACACACGGTATGCATGGAAAGCAAAAGTCTCTGAAGCCTGTTGCGGTGCGGTACATGGGTGAAGGTGGAGCTGGCGGCACAGCGGTGACGGGGAAGCTGGCATGCATTGTCTCCCAATACTTCTGGTTTCTAAGCAACTGGGAGAGTCCTCTGCCAGCCGGGGCCCCCTGGTGATACTCCAACTTTTCCAGGACCTCCTCCTTGATGCTTGCACAAACGAGAGCACTGGGGACAACAAGTCAAAGTGGCAGCTCAATGCAGAGAATGCAGTGCAGGTCTCAAATGAAGCACCACACTCAATTCCTCAGCGATGATTAGGCACACTCCTGAAACTTGAAGCATACAGATTAAAATGGGTTGAAGCTTGTGGTCCTTGATGTCCCGGGGACCCGTAGGAAAATCAGTGGCAAGCCAGCAAGCCCTTGGAGTTCTAGAGTATATGCACAAAGCCCAGCTGTCACCCTAACCCAGATGAAGATTCAGAGACAGGCAGAGGTACAGAATGGTTAAAGTAAGAAAATGCATACTTTCTAAAAGTGCCATTTTCAGACCTGCAATTTCAAAACCAACTTTACTAAAAGATGTGTTTTTAAATTGTAAGTCCAGAGACACCAAACTCCAAGTTTCTATCTGCTCCCAATGTGAAGTTACACTTAAAAGATGTTCTAAGGCAATCCCCATGTTAACCCATGGGAGAGATAGGCCTTGCAGCAGTGAAAAATTAATGTATCCGTTTTTCACTGCAGCGACACTTAAACCGAAAAGGTTAATGTCCTACCTTTTAAATACACTGCACCCTGCCCTTGGGGCTACCAAGGGACTAAAAGTGAAGGTTTGGTCCTGGCAAGTTGTTTAACTTGCTTGGTCGAAATGGCAGTTTAAAATTGCACACACAGGCTCTGCAATGGCAGGCCTGAACCATGTTTAAAGGGCTACTGAGTGGGTGGAAAAATCAGTACTGCAGGCCCACTAGTAGCATTTAATTTACAGGACCTGGGTACATATAGTACACTTTACTAGGGAATTACAAGTAAATTAAATATGCCAATTGTGGATAAGCCGATGTTACTGTGTTGAGTGTACAGGGCATATGCACTTTAGCACTGGTTAGCAGTGGTAAAGTGTGCAGAATCCTAAAGCCAGCAAACATGAAGTCAGCAAAACAGGTGTACAGGAGGCAAAAAGTCAAGGGAAACCGTGCCAAGGATGTCAGGTCTAACACATGACCCCACTGAGTGAAAGTGGGGAGAGACACCCAACCCCTTGAGAGTTCTCTTAACTAAGGTGGAAGAACCAGGAGAGACCATCTGCATTGGCTTGGTCTGTGCCAGGACGACGTTCCACCGTAAAGTCCATTTCCTGTAGGGAAGTGGACTCCCTCAACAGTTTGGGATTCTCACCCCTCAGCTTCATTAACCATCTGAGGGGCCGGTGGTCTGTATGA
This sequence comes from Calotriton arnoldi, assembly GCA_963921515.1. Classification (NCBI taxonomy): domain Eukaryota; kingdom Metazoa; phylum Chordata; class Amphibia; order Caudata; family Salamandridae; genus Calotriton; species Calotriton arnoldi. The sequence goes on from CAWUFW010003681.1 coordinate 656,570, forward strand.
AACAGGAAGTGATTGCCAAACAGGCATGGCCTTAGCTTCTTCAGTGCCCATACCACAGCAAAGGCTTCTCTTTCAAACACACTCCACCTCTGTTCCCTGGGGAGTAGCATCCTACTGATGAAACCTACAGGCTGATCCAGGCCCACTTCATTTAGCTGTAAGAGCACAACCCCTATGCCATGCTCTGAGGCATCCGTCTGCACGACAAACCCTTGAGAGAAATCGGGGGACTTGAGCATGGGCACCGTGCAGATGGCTTTCTTCAGGATGTCAAAAGCTTTGTGGCACGCCTCTGTTCAGATCACCTGAAGTGGCTGAAGTCAGCTCTGTCAAGGGAACGACAATGGTGCCAAGTCCCTTGACGAATCTCCTGCAATAACCAGTGATGCTTAAGAAGGCTCTCGTTTCTGTCTAGGTCTTTGGGGGCCCCCAAGCCAGAATGGTGTCAATTTTAGGCTGCAAGGGCTGTACAGTGCAGCTCCCTACTTGGTGTCCCTTGTAGACCACAGAACTCTGCCCTACTTACTGGCCTTGATAGTCAGGCCTGCACCTGAAGCACTTATTGGAAGTGGTTCAAGTGGTCCTTCCAAATGAAGCTGAAGACTGCAATGTCGTCTAAGTAGGCATCACTGAAGCTCTCCAACCCATCCAGGACCTGATTGACAAGCCTCTGGAAGGTGGCAAGGATGTTCTTCAAACCAAAAGGCATAACATCGAATTGGAAATGCCCTTCTGGAGTGGAGAATGCAGACCTCTCTTTGGCCCCTTCGGTCAAGGCAATCTGCCAGTACCCAGACATTAAGTAAACGTGAAACTTAGCAGCGCCAAGCCGATCTATAAGCTCATCAGTTCTGGGGATGGGGTGTACATCAGTCCGGGTGACTGCATTGGGCCCATGTTAGTCTACCCAGAACCTGAGTTCAGGGGTGCCACCTGGTGGTGCAATTTTAGGAACCAACACTACTGGGCTGGACCATAGGCTGTTTGAGGGCTCAATTACTCTTAACGGCAACATCTTGTAGACCTCCTCCTTAATGCTAGCCCTCACCTTATCAGACAACCTGTAAATTATATTCTTTCCAGGTGTTCTGTCCCCAGTATCAATATCATGGGTACACCATGTAGTGAGTCCTGGGGTAAGGGAAAATAATGAGGAAAACTCGCCCAGCAAATGGTGGCAGTCTGTCTGTTGATCTAGGGTCAGTATTGGGGAGAGGTTGACACCCTCCACTGACCCATCCTACTCCTTGGAAGATAGGAGGTCAGGAAGAGACTCGCTGTCATCTTCCACCCCATCATCAGTAGCCAAGAGCATGGTTACCTCAGACCTCTCAAAGTTAGGCTTGAGGCGATTCACAAGTAGGACCCTCAAAGTGTTCCTAGGAGTCTGCAAGTCCACCAGGTAGGTGACATCGCTCTTGTGTTCATTTAACTCATATGGGCCAGACCAGCAGTTCTGGATAGCACTGGGCTCTACTGGCTTCATTACCCACACCTTTTGGCCAGGCTGAAACTCAACCAGAGTGGTATTCTGGCCATTCCAGCATTTCATGTCCTCCTGGCTAGCTTCAAGGTTCTCCCGCATGAGCTTCCTGAAGTTGGCTGTTTGGTTGTGGAACGCAAGCATGTAGCTAACTACATCCTGGGATTACTTATTGGGAGCTTGCTCTCAGCCTTCCTTAACCAAACTGAGAGGTCCTCTCACAGGATGTCCATAAAGAAGTTCAAAAGGGCTAAAGCCAATCCCCTTCTAAGGAACCTCCCTGTAAGTGAATAAAAGGCATGGCAAGAGGATGTCCTACTTACGTCTCATGGGTTCAGGTAGACCCAGGATCATGCCTTTCAGAATACGGTTCAGTCTTTCAACCAATCCATTGGCCTGTGGGTGGTACGGAGTTGTGAACTTATAGGCAACACCACACTCCTTCCACATGGCCTTCATGTAGTTGAACATAAAGTTGGTACCCCGGTCAGATGCCACCTCCTTGGGGAACCCCATGGGGGTAAAGATCCCCATCAGTGCCCTGGCCACCACTGGTGCAGTCACTGTCATGAGAAGGATATCCTCCAGGTGCCGGGTGGCATGGTCCACCAAGACCAGAACAAATCTGTTGCCCATGGATGCCTTGGGGTCCAGAGGCCCCATAATCTCGATACCCACTCAAAAGGGGTGCTAATGACAGGGAACGGTTACAGGGGTGCCTTGCACTCCCCCCCCCTAACTTGCCACTCACCAGCATCTGACATATCTAAGGCCTTTTTTATTTGAGGCCAATAAAACGGGGTGTCAAGTCTGTCAAAGGTCTTGTCTTGCTCCAAATTCCCTGCCAGTAGCACATAATGATTCAGACCCAGTAGGAAGGCCCTGAAGCACTGGGCTACCAGCAACGAACTTGTTGCACCAGGCTCAGGAGCCTTAGGCTAAGTATACAGGAGATCATTTTCCCAGTCAATCAGGTGCTGCCCAGAGGCATCACCAGCTGTCTAAGCCCTGGCCTGTGCCGAAGGACCTCAAGAGAAGGGCACTCCTTCGGCTTAATGCAGAACTCTCCTCTGGTGAGACCTCTTTCTTTCTGCCAATTGGTCAGCTAAGGCAGGTTCCCCAGTTCAGCTACATTTTCCCCTTCATGTACTAGGGTGTCCCCCTCAGGTTCTGTCTCCTCCCGGTCCGTAAGCATGTCAGGAGCAGGTTTCCTGAACACCTTACCCTTCCTATCTTTGGCAGGCACCTGGGCCACTGATCTGGCTTCAGGTCCTTCTGACCACCCTCACAAGCTGCCATGGACCGTGTGGTCAGGAACACCCACTCAGGCAACCCCATCATTACAAGTGTGATCTGAGCTCCACCTCCTTCCAGATGGTGTGCTCCAGATTGTTTCCCAATAGACAATCCACAGGCATGAATGGACTCACAGCTACCTTCATCAGGCCTGAAACCCCCCCACTCTATAAGAACCATGGCCATAGTATAATGGCTCTCATGATTTTCGGATGCTGCAACTTTGTGGAACGTGTCTGTGTCTATCTACTCTGAAGACACCAGATGACACCTGAAGGTAGTCATGCTGGCTCCTTTGTCTTTCAGAGTACCCACCTTCTGCCCATTGATGGATACCTACTGACTGTACTTCCTAGTATTGTCAGGCATGTGGGTTTCTGTACCATTTCTCCATAACCCAGGGGCAATAGGGTTAACTGTACACTCTCCCCATCGCTATCTAGAGACATCTCCTCCCAAGCGCTACACTAGCCAGCCCTGATGACTGCCCACCAGTGGTGGGTTGTGCCCTCTTGGGACACTTGGCATCCTCTTTGTAGTGCCTTCCTGCTGGCACTCAAAGCACATCACAGGAGCCTTCCTAGCAGGTTTACTAGCAGGGAGCCATTTCTTGTTATCAGCAGGGGAATCGGAACTCTGGCCATCAGTACTCATTTAGGACCCTTTAGAGAACTCCTGGTCCTTTTTTGTCTTCCTCTCCTTCTTCTGGTGGGGACCTTGCCCACCCCTGTGGTGATCCCCCATAATCCTTCCTATGGACCCTGGTGCTGCCTCCTTAGCACGCTCTCTGGGTTTAGTGAGCTTTCTGTCAACCAGCTGTTGGTGCAGATCTGGAAAACAATGACTGATCAAATGCTCTGTTTCAAACAAATTATGCAGCCATTGGCCTCTGCCATTTTAAATGTGGTCAATGCAGGGCGTGTCCCATGAACAGTGAACTAAAAACATTCACACATAACAATCACACGCATACACTTCAAGATCATACAAATTGCAATTCGACCGGAGTGATCTATGCCATATCTTGCCCCTGTGCTTTTTTGTATATTGGTCAAACTATACAAAAGGTTAAAACACGCATCTTGCAACATTGCAGCCATATACGATGCCAGGTACAAGGAGCACCCCTCGTGGAACACTTCAGAACCTTTGGACACACACCAGAAAGCCTCCGTTGATGGGTGCTAGAGAAGGTCAAAGCTAACCCACGGGGAGGTGACTTTTCCAGGGTTCTAAATTTTCGCAAGTGTAGATGGATACATCTTTTTGACACAATAGCAAGAGGATTGAATGAGTATGAGGAAATTACCAGGCAGGTATCAGTACTCAGTAATGGCTGAATTTTCATCTGGCCATTCAGTCTGTGTCTCCATCTAACCCCCTTGACCATCATATACCCAGCAACCCACTGGGACTTGAGCATCTGACACACGTGGATTTTGACCACTCATTATTCCGCCCTGGTTTGACGTCATTCTGACTCTGCTCAGTCAACATGCTTAGTATATATTATTATATGCTCACCCCAGTTTATTGATATTGTCCCTTCAGACCTAGGACATATGCCATCAGTGATTACTATTATTCATTGCATATTGCCTTGTGGTTCCTTGATGTTTTCAGACAATTCTTAGTATGTTGATTTGCGACTAATTGCCTTTAGGTGGTGTACGTAGGGGTGGGAGGAATTTGCGTAGTCGCGCTACGCAAAGCTCCGCGAAACGGTAAAAAATCTCCGCGAGCACGCAAAAGTTCCGCGAACACGCGGAATTGCTTGTTCCGCCCATTCGCGATGCTTTTTTCCTGTTCGCGAACGCTGTTTGCGTGCTCGGGGAGAAATATCTCGCGAACACGCATTTTGAAAGCGCGAACAAGCAAAAAACTCCGCGAAGCCGCGGATCGCGGAATTTTTGGCAATTCCGCGTTCTCCGCGGAACACAAAATTACCCAAATTACGCAAATTCCGCGAGCGGAACGGAATTTACCGCCCAGGCCTAGTGTACTGCCCTTGCAATCTTAGACATGTATTACATCATCTAGTTAATTCAGTGGGGCTCCACTGTTATACTATACATTGTACATAATTGTCTGCCTGCCATTAGGCTTCACATTTATTGTATATTGATGACACCTTGAAGTATCTGTTTAGATGCCAGCGGCAATGTTAGCGCACATTTTAAATTATTGTTTGTTTGTAAACTTTTCTATTGTTATATTGTATGTTTCACAGGATGTCTGTCTCCTGATTGTATTTACATGTTTTTATATGTATGATAGCAATTTCCTCAATGGTTGTTCCACGGTAGTATCTTTTAAAACTTGCGGTTCACGTGCACTTTAACTTTATGTGAGTACGGGCCCGCCATCCTCCTAGCTTGTCAAAACTGTAAGAGTAATGTGACAATGAGCAATTAATTATACGTGCCTTGGCGTGTGTATATTGCAAGCCTGCGATGCAATATAGGTAGCGATAAGGAATCCCCCGTGTTTAATTCACATGGGTTCCGTTAGACTCACCACGGAGTCTTTTTTCCATGCCCGCGACCTGTCACCGGCAGTTCAACCAAGAATACGCGGGTGAAACGTCACCGCGTTCGCAAGTCCTTTTTAACACTCCTGCGGGCTCGACTTCAGTTGGCTGACACCGCGTTGGAGAGAGGAAGCTGTTACTGCGCTCCCAGGTAAATGGAATGCCTATGGGTTACTCTTCACTTTAGCTCTACTCCATCCTGCACTGAGAAGGATGAACCTCTAACAAGGTTTTCCTTTCTCTTTCAGCTAACTAGTCGTTGCTGAGGCTTGAACTGATTTTCTAATGCCCACAGTATTTTTGAACCATTGAACCTATTACAAGTGAACCCCGGAACTGATTATTCAGTTTACACACCACAATATCAATGCGGGTAAGTTGCCAGGCCCTACATGGTTAATGATAATTTAGTAGGTGAAGTTCAAGTAGTGGCAGAATTTCACGCATATATTCATGGTTATCATTATTGATCTTATAGGAATTCTCGCCATATATCAATATGGAACCTTTGGGTGCCACACCGCAACACTGAAGCGGGTGAGTGTTCTTTTTTCCTCCAATTTATATTCCTTATTGGCATCAATGTTGGTCCAATCTCCCTCCTGATGTGCACCTCCCTTCCTTTTGCCCTATATTCAGGTCGCAACACCGGGCTTGAATCATACCCGCAGTCCTCTGAGGTGGGTAAGATTGGCATGTTGTTTACGGTATCTAACACACTGAGGCCATCCAGTAATTTGCCCCTTTATTCTGTAGGGTTGCCCCTTATCCAGTCCCCCGTCCTGAGGAAGATCCGCGTGGCTGAGGCTGAAGTATCCCTCTTTTGCCGTCAACTCGGGTCGAAACGTCGACGCTACCCCCTATCAGACCTGTACCATCAACCCCTTGTATCCCCCGCTCAATTACAGGAGATATATCTCTTGATCTTTTATGAATTATGTGAACAAAGTATACTTATATTACATTGTGTTTGGCCAGGTTATGACGACTGTTTATTTGTTAGCAGTCGCACATATAGTTTTGTAAATACATGCCCCTTGATTTCCTTTGGGAATTCTTTTCCCCTCTTGAATTTCCTTCAATTCTCTACACTTGAGCACCTTTCTTGCATGTTTCCTGTGGACCAACCTTTTACCCCTTTTTCTGACCCTTTCTGGTTTTCAATTTAGTGATTCATTTTATTAAAAAATAAAAAATAAATGCATGACTTTTTTTTTTAAATCATTGGTTGTTGCACATCTTATATCCTTGAATGAAATTGGTTTCATGTAACCGTGAGCTGACCTTTTGGATGCTCAAAACTGTTGAATGATTAGTGTTGGAAAAAAGCAATTTTCCTCGAGAGATTGGTCCAGGACCATTGTTTTTGTATCAATCGACACCCAGGTCCAAGGACTTTTTGTTGGGTTACCCCATTTATTATAATCACTATGTGTGGTGTGCATGTCATGTCCCGATTGGCTGAGTGTTCCTATCTACATGTGGTATCTAGCTTTGAAGTATTTTGGGGGGAATGCGAGCCTTAGGCCAAACGTGTTTTATTGGGGCCAATTTCCTCGGTCTTGTTTGTGGTCCAACTATCTATCTGTTGGATCGATCAGGGTTTTCCCTGGGTGCGTGTTTGTCTTTGGATTAAGAGAGACCCCACCTGTGATCTGTCACTTGATAGGCATCGGTGCGGGTCACAGGGCCTGCCTGACCACATATCTCTGACTTGGGTTTGATTGGGAGGTCACCTTGGGTAAATCCGACAGCAATGAGACGAGTTCGTTGGAACTCCAGAAAATAATATGACAGTCACTCATATAATTTTTATCGACGTTCTCAACATTTTGCATACAGTTGTCATCGCGTACCTTGACACTGTCTTTACTGATGTTGACATAGTCATTCATGTCTAGGACATAGCGTACATCGACATTGTTTCTACTGGTAACAACATTGTCATTCGTGCATGGGTTCTGGCATACATTGACATAATTACTGCCGGTATCGACACTGTTTGGTGGGCATAGATTAGGGCATACATTGACATTGCATTTATTGGTATTGACATGGTTATGCAGGCACAGGTTATGGCATACTTTGACCTTGCATTTATTGCCGTTGTCGGGCCTGCACACATCATGGTATCCATGAATATCACATTTACCCATTCCAACACTCCAGTCTCTAGTTGATTCTTAAGCTATTCTCGCCTCCTCATTTGTCATGACAGTTATATTATTCAATAGTGGGTGTGTGTCTGTAGTGTCTGTTACTTTTGCCCTAGCTATGTGCATATTACCTAATTTGCGGAATGCGTTTTTACAGCAGGAAATCCCCACTTGTAGGAAACCACATAACAGAAGTACAATAGGAAAAATGGCATTAGTGACGTGAATAGTTTGGTCGTCCAAAGGGGATCCACGAAAAGATACTATGCAACCAGTCCTGCTCGGGGGCACCTCCCACCTGCTTCATGTCAGCTTGCAGACAATGCAGTTCTTGGATGGCGAGAGCTAATGTCCCGTTGTCAATATCATTTCCGGGAATAAAAATTCAACAGAAAGCCCCAATCTTGGCTCACACCCCACCCTTCATCGTGGTCTTCAAGTCCAATATGTACCAATGTTGCCTCACCAGAAGGCAGACGGCTCTCAGTACATCCTTGATAGCCTACAGGCCGAGCTCAGTATCGTTGGTCATCTTCATCAACTCCCACCTCGTTATTTGCAACCAGTGGGTACTTGCCTTTGTTTGCATGGTGAAGAAGGGTATTGACCCTCCGGCGTTTACTCTGTGAACTTGCTAAATTCTTCTGGAATGTCCTTGTAATGATCCTAGTCAAAAAAATCAGCAGTTCTTTTCCTTTGAGCCTGATGTAACAGAGTTATTTTCTTATGTAACGGATGTTGAGACACGTCAGGCAGATCTTCTCCAGGGATGATCACGGTTGGAGTGTGTATAGTCACGAGGGTGCAGAGGACCCGCCATCCATGGACGAGCTGGGTGTAGGCAAGGTCGCCACATTGGCAGTAGAAATCTATCAATGCGGAGGTGCCCCATTGCAGGTCCAGTACGTGCAGTATCACACCTCAGTTTTCATTATTGCCCAACGGTATGGTTCCTTTGCCTCTGAAACATAAAGAGTACATTGTAGTTTTCCATGCAATTAGGTGTTTCCCCTTCCCCTCCAACCATGATACCTATTAATTTTGCAATCCTAGATTTTCCTGGTATGGGGTGTCTATGTTAGCGCTGGACCCCCTCCCAGACTCATTTCCTCCCACGTGATTGAGATGAGCAGCCCTGCACTAGAATTCCATGTCCGGGATCCACTTGTCATTAAAGAAAGTGGCCCCAAAGATGCTAAGGGCCTCCCTGGGACTGCAGACAAAGGCGGGAGCTGACGTATTTGTGCACTGTTGCAAAAGCCATCGTGTATTCCTTGAGTGATTAGCTCTGTGAAAGAAAGTCCTTTTGACAGCTTTGGTCGAAGGGATGGCTGGCCGTGGCAGTGTTAGTGCACTTTCAGCTCGGTCACGGACCTGTAGGATAAGAGCTGAGGGTCGCAGGTGTCACAAGCCACTCACATGAAATACAGGTATTCCTTTGGGGAAATGACTGGACCCAACACCCCCTGAAACCTTCCACAGCTACAATGATTCCACAAATACACTGCACCAAGGAAGGTCTCAAGGGGAAGGGGGTTGGGATGAGAGAGAGAAAAAAAAAAAACACGGACAGCAGGAATCCTGGCTTCCTCTGGAATGTAATATACAATGCTCCACAACTTTACCTTTGTCGCAAGCACACTTTAATGTTTTTTTATCATGGTCTGTGAGAACAAAAGTGGTACCAATTAAATAACAATCACTACTATAGTGTCAATAGCAACTAGCTATTCATAAGAGAGAAAAATGTTAATGCATGCCTTATACAAAGTTGCTGCAGTAATACTGTAATTGGGTTTAAACTTTTCTCTCTCTCCTGTAAGAATCGTTATGAAGTACTGGAAATGACACAGAAACCCTCATTAAGCAAATTAGATATAAAAAGCAAGAAGTATTGCCAAACACTGTTCTTTTTGTTTTCTAACACGAATACCTGATTTGAAGGGCTAGTTCCAACAACATCTGTAATTATAAGAAAACATGAAACATTGAGAGCATTTAGATTTTTTTTTCTCACAAAATAGACAAGGACTGAAAACAAATGTTCAGATGCTCTCAGAGCGGAAGTATTAGTCTTTTAAATTGTTCCAAATTAAAGTTTCCACTCTAAATACCTGTTTTTTAAATATGCACAGTGAAACAAGAGTTCGGAGGTGCTCAGAGTAAAAGGATTAGTCTTATAAATTATCACAAATGACAGTTTCCATTTCTAAATACCTTGTGTCTGATATGCCTGTAGATTGTAGATTTAAATTGTACTTGCCAGACGTGAGCACCGAAAAACTACTGAACTGTTGTCCTCTCTTTGTTTTTGCAGAAAGAACTGCCTGTCGGCAGGAGCTCTGGAAGACAGGCAACGTTGCTGTTGGCGTGGTAAGGGGGTTGGAGAAGGACTGTGGAAGGAAGGAAGACTCGGGAAACACCGAAGATGCTGAGAAAGCTGCTGAGGCCAGATCGTCGCTGGATGCCAGTTAATCGCTTTAGGGAACTGAGGCCAAGCGTCTCTTACTCCGATTATCAAGCATTTATAGGTGGAAGTACATGTGCGGATGAGTAAATGGAATGACAACAGTTTTAAATGTGCGGTGCACGCGGTATGCCTCACCACCGATGGGAAAGGAATTAGCATAATAGTTGAAAAGTGCACTCGTGGTGACACGCTCCAACTGTAAGCATATGCACCACTTGGAACATGTAAAAGGATTTTAACACAACAATATACAAATACAAGAAGTATGCTTTCCAAACAAAAGAGCATTTGTTATGCCATTTCACATTATCCAGTACTACATTTGTTTAATGAAAAACCACTTGAGCAATAAGATCATTCTGTCAAAGTAATTAATAGCGCATTCTACATGTACCTTTTGCCTTAGTACAACTTGCACATGTCATTTTAGAGAACCAGTATTGCAACAATCATGGAGTGTGTCATAACCTAATTGTGCCACAGTTGGAAAACATCGCACTACAGTGAGGGGACCCAGAGCCCTGACAGCAGGTTAGCCTGGAAAAAATACATTATTAGGCAGTTGTCTGGAAAATTCCTGCATTTACATCTTACCAAAGCGCTCAATGGTTTAACTGTGAGCAGATTTGCCCATATGGGGTACTGGAAAAGGAAGTGCTAAGATTTTAGGAAAATGGTGAGTTTTAAACTGTTCTTAGAGGTGCTAGGTTTTAAGGGGAATGGTGAGCTTTAAACCACTTTAATTCTCTTTATATTTTGTATTCCCCCCTCTCCTAGCTACGGTGGGGACAGTACTATTTTCCTGAGGGTTACTGGAGGAGCCTTAGCTCACCGCTTGGGTCATACATCAGAGAAGTGAACCCAAGCTTCCCTTCCTTCCACCTTGACAGTGGTTGGTATTGAGAATATTACTCGGTAAGGCCCTTTGAACTTGGCCCGCTTCCACTTCCATACCAAGTTGTGGATGTAGACTTCTTGCCCTGGTTGAGGGTTTTGGTATAGTAAGTTGGTGCCTGCCCCCTGAGCATTTCAGTGATGGACCTGTTTGGGCAAGAACTTATCAGTCATAGTTACCTCGGAGAGGTAAACTATCATCCCCAGTACCTGAGAGCTCGCTTCAGCACTTGATTTTGTCTGGGTCATTGGGCTGGGTGTCCCCATTAGTCTGCCTGTCACAATCTGGTGAGGTGTGAGGTGATGATCACTGCTGGGTGTGTTCCTTAATGCAAAGGGGGCTAGGGGGAGGCAGTGTAGCCACTTTTTATTGAGACTGGCACAGATTTTACTAATTTTGTTCTTGAGAAGGTCGTTGAGTCTCTCAACATGCCGTTGCTTTGAGGGTGATACACTGAGACCAATTTATGAGTGATATCTAGGAGGGTACAGATGTGTTCAAACATTGAGTTGACAAAGTGCCTGCCATTATCCGATTGGATGACGGCAGGGACTCCCCTTATCAGTACACCTCCCTAACGAAGAACGTGGCCTCTGAATTGGCATCGCAGTGTATGCAAGGGCGGGCATTGATCCACCTGAAGTAAGGACAGACCACAACATTCAGGTATCAATAGTTAGCACATCAGTCTATCATATCAATGAAATCGATGTGTAGGGCTTTCAATGGTCCTGTGGATCGTGGAATGGACGATGAGACAAGGCATTCATTGAGGTACATGGTTATTATCTCAACAATGTTAGGGATGAACCAGTTACTTTGAAGCTCCACTACCATATTATCTTTGGCCATGTGCGTATGTAGGTGTAGTTGAGGTAAGGCTATGTCGACTAGGCTGTGGTGCATCACAGGTTTTCTAGAGGGTGTGTGTCAATATATGAGGTTGTGTGCTGTTTGTATGACCCCCTGGCCAGCCACCGTTCCCTTTCTTCCTTTGGGGCCATCTCTTGCAGTTCCCTGAGATACAAACCTTTTGTCTCCTTGTATGGTTAGTTGTGTGACAGTCTGATCTCCTCATTCTGCTGCAAGGTCAGCATGAGACTCTAGTGAACCCTCTTGTAGGCTGCTCTCTTTGCCATCTGATCTGATAATGTGTTTCCCCAGGACACAAAATCTTTGCCCACAGTGTGGGCAGCACACTTTACCACGGATATGCGCTTAGATAAAGTTAGCGCATCTATTAGCAACTCAAGGAGGTCTCCTCACCCTCCCTGACCTCATGCACTAGGAAAGTGGCAGGATTTACCAGATGACACCTGACTATTTTTAGGGCTGGTCCAGAGAGCATAAGTTCATACCCCGACTCCCGTTGCATGGTTAGCATGCTCTTCCCTTTTTGTACGACAGAAAACACTGAATGCTCTGCATACAGTGTTAGTGGTGCCCCCATCATGATGTAGGTGCTCTTGTCAACAGCAAAGGTTGCAGCGGCCAAGGCTTGTTTGAATGGGAAATGGCCCTGCTTGACTGAATCCATGAGCCTGCTGTAATACACAAGCGGTCTGTGTCTGAGGGGGTACTTTTGGGTTAGAATGGCTGTCATGGCACGCCAGAACTGTGGCTGAATAGGAATAATTATTTCCCTTAATTGGGCATACCTAACACAGGGGAGTGCAATATTTCCATTTTTAGTTTGTCAAGGGTTTCCTGCATCTCAGATGTCCAGAACAGTTCCGCACTGCCAGTTTTGGCCTTCTTCATTGCTCCGAGCAAGGGAGCAATGAGTGTGCTATAATCGAAGACCCACTGTCGAACATAGTTGCATAGACCCAAAAATGTTTGCATATTTTTTTTGTTCTGGGGGGTGGCAAGGCCCGGATGGAATCTGTCCGCCCCAGTGTGCTCCACTGTCCAGTTGCTGAGAGGAGCTGACCTAGATAGAAAACTTCTGGATGCACATATTGCCCTTTCTACCTTGTATCCCCTTGTGGCGTGTGCTGTTAGGAGGGCTATCGTCTCTTGGCAGCACAGACCCTTGGAGGGACTGCAGACCAGGATGTCATCAGCATACTGTATGAGGGTTCTGCTCGTCTGAAAGTTGGCGAGATCCTTTCTCAGTATTCAGTTGAAAATACTGATGGAATTCTCAGTACCCATGTGGTCGTCTCTAGTATAGCAGCTGGACCGCGCGGAAGGTGAATGCTGTAAGGTACTGGCTGTTAGAATGCAGTGGGAAGTTGAAGAGTGCATACTTTATATCTATCACGGAGAAGTAGCGAACATCTGTGGTATGCTAGTCAGTATGATAGAGGGGTCTGGTACCACTGGGAATTCTGGGGCCACAATGTCATTGAGGGGGTGCAGCTTCAGAACCAGACACCAAGTTCTTCCCAGACTCTTTTTAACCGGGAAGATTGGGGTATTGAATGGGGAGAACCCCACGTAGAGAACCCCCTGGCTTACTAGTACCTGGATCGTGAGCGCTATACCCTCATCTGCCTCTTTGGAGAGCGGGTACTGGTGCACGCACAGTCAGATGCACCCCTCTCTCAATGTTACTCTCACTGGGTCCTCGGTGTTGATGAGCCCCAGTTATTGTGTTATAGTCGTCAAGTCCTGCTTATGCCACATAGAGAGTACTGCCAGATGCAGCAGGCCTCACTCTGTACTTATACCCTAAGAATACCCCCGCCATTCATCAAACAGTTGGCCATCAGTCATCTCTGGTGCACTGGTGCCAGTCACTGTAAAGATGACGCATGCCCACATTGTGCCTGCCTGGTTCCTTGCCAGCAGTACACCATACTTGGGCTGTATCTTAACGGCCTCCAAGCAGAGCAGGTCTCTCTTCACATGAGGGTTCCGTATCATAGTGACCCTCCTGGTGGTGGTATACAAACATACGTGGCAATTGCAGCTTCGGTCCCAATAGCTTGGTGGTGTTAGCCATGAAGGTGAGAAATGCAAATCAATGGATATTGCTCTTGCTTCTGGGCCCTGCGGGTGTACCAGGGACATGAGTCTGGTCAGGGTGACCCCCGTGGTTGAGCACGTCATTGTCCCATCCTTCGAGAAGTGGATAGTCATGTTTAATTTGGCCATGAAGTCTCTGCCCAGGAGGTTAGTAGGTGACAAGGGGTGATACAGTACCTTCCCCTCACCTTGCTCCCTCCCATTTCTAACTCTGAGGGATTCATGAGGGGGACCCTCATGACCACGCCCGAGAATCTCTGTGTGTCCTTACAGTCCCTGGACAGAGGCATGATCCCTCCTTTCGAACATGACTTCATTGCCCCGGTGTCAATCAGGAAACTGTGGGGTGTGCTGTTTACCACGACTGTCATGGTGGGCCCTTCGTCGGGGCCCCACCTTATGAATAGCATGGGAACCTGAGTGTGGGGTGCCCCTTCCACCGAATGGACATGGGGTTGGCAGTTCATTTGGGATCGTGAGGATAGAGGAGAGGGAGATCTGGTCCTGGCTTCGGGGGTTCTCTGTACTACTTCCTCAAACCTTATGGCTACATACTTTTTTCTTCTTGAACCTCTGCAGTGGTGGCCCCATTGGTGCCATCACCTTCTGTGCCATTGTGGCTACAGTTGTTCTGACCTGTGCTGCCCTTTCCCTGTGCAGGATTTCAGCAGCAAGTAGATCCCATTCTGCTTCCCTTCTCTTTATTCTCGTCTCCTTCTTCCTCTCTGCCTGCTTCCTTTACCACTTTGTGAGGCAATGCTGCATAGAGAGGAAATCCCAGTCGGGGATTCCTATACCATATCTGATGCAATCCTCCACCATCATCATGCCCTCTGACTCAAACGACCCCCCCTCTTAGCAAGGACCGGTTGAACTGGCTTCCCTCCTTTATCCATTCTGTGAGAAGGTCACAAAAAGGGCGGGCAAATCTTTCCCCGTCCTCCCTTGCTATAATTTCCCTGGGAGTTAGCCTGCATATTTTGAATCTCTGGGGTCCAAAAAGACTTCCCTTGTGGATGTCCTGCTCCCGTCCCCTGAATCCAGTCTGAATATAAGTATTGGGGTTTTCTATGATGTTGGTATCGAATGTTCCCCCCCCTCATGACTGGGAAGTGTGTGAGCTTTAGTATGGATGTGTCACTGGTGGTAGTGTTTCTCCAGTTTTTTAGCCTGGGTGGGGAACCTTGCTTGCATGGGGCTTAGTGGAGTCTCCATAATGGATTGGGGAACTTGCTTTAAGGATTTTACAAATTTTGATTGTCTCGAGATTCTATAAATAATTTATAGATTCTACTCTAATTAAATTCTACTTTAATTTTGGGAACTATATATATGGAGTGGTAAAAAAATAATCTATTGGTTACAAGCTCTGTTAGAAGAAGGACATTTAACACTAAACAAAAAACAAATGCAATGAAATAGTAACAATCTGAAACAGAATGCAATTGTTAGTTCTGAGCAGTACGAGTTGATTTGTAGTAATAAACTAGCAAACATTAAAATCAGATCTGGAATAAATTGGTAATTATTTCATACGGCATAGACTTACTAACATGACATACCATTTAAACATGCAGCACACTGCAAAATATAACAGCACCACAACATCAATAAATGCATAAAATGGAAAATCTAAAAGAGACTTAGGGCCCGATTCCAATGCGGTTTGGAAATCATTCCGACCGAATCGGTTTGGGAATGGTTTCCGACCGACTCGGATCAGCAAAGTCCGACCGACCGATTAGGATGCATCCGGATGCTTCCAGATACAATTCGGTCAGACTCCCATTGACTTCAATGGGAGCCTATGTTCCGACCGAAAGCATAGGCTCCCATTGAAGAAAGGGGTGACTGGGGAAAATCGGGCACCCTGTGGTGGGTACCCCCTGGTGCCTGCCACACTGTGCATGGCTGGTAAGGGGGGTCCCATGGGTACCCCCACGGCCCCAATTGGGAAGGCTCCGGGTGCAGGGGGGCCCGCTACAGGCCCCTAAAGTCTGATTCTGACTGCTGATTCAAGTCGGACGGCACGATTCGGAAAGGCTGTCTGAATCCAGCATCGTAATAGGTCATTCGGAAACGTGGCCCATAGAGATGTACAAGTCTGCTCCGTATGGCTCGGTCATTCCAAATGCAATCGGTTTCGGATTGGGATATTCCTAACGGCTAACTCGCATCGTAATCGGTCGGTTAGAAACCATTCCGATTCGGGGCCCGATTCCGATGCGGTTTGGAAATCATTCCAACCAAATCAGTTTGGGAATGGTTTCTGATCGACTCTGATCGGAAGAGTCTGACCGACCGAGTACGATGCATCCGGATGCTTCCAGATACGATTTGGTTGGACTCCCATTGACTTCAATGGGAGCCTATGTTCCGACCAAATGCATAGGATCCCATTGAAGAAAGGGGTGGCTGGGGAAAATCGGGCACCCTGTGGCGGGCACCCCCTGGTGGCCTGCCACACTGTGCATGTCTGGTAAGGGGGACCCATGGGTACCCCCACGGGCTCGATTGGGAAGGCTCCGGGTGCAGGGGGGCCCGCTATGAGCCCCCAAAGTCTGGTTCCGACTGCCAGTTCGAGTCGAACAGCGCGATTCGGAAAGGCTGTCTGAATCCAGCATTGTAATCGGACGTTCGGAAATGCAGCCCATAGTTACGTACGATTCTGCTCCGTAAGGCTCAGTCATTCCAAATGCCGTCGGGTTCGGATTGGGATATTCCTAACGCCTAACTCGCATCGTACTCGGTGGGTCGGAAACCTTTCTAATTCGGTCAGAAAGACACGTGCCCGATCCGATTCGGACGGAGCAAATGCCGTTAGGAGTCCTTCCTAACCGCATCAGAATCACACCCTCGGTCAGAAAGACACGCTCCCGATCCGATTCAGACAGAGCAAATGTCATTAGGAAGCCTTCCAAACCACATCGGAACCTGCCCCTAAGAGAGAAAAAGGTTGACAGAAAAAATGATTACTTTGTTCAATAAACCTTATCCCCCTCCTAGCACCTATGGATCGAGAAGAGGGAATACTCCTAGTACTACGCAGAGCTAAGTGGGCCTGATAGTCTGTCACTATCAGCTGGGGCGACAAAGGTAGCTGTGCCTTGTGCGGAAAAAGGAATAACCTGACAACTATCGCCCCTCTGTGGCCAGACACATGCTATGCCTTGTTTCACCAATGTCTGACTTTTCCCTAACATTACACTTATGTCACACCCAGGGGTAGTGCGTACTGACTGCCTGACGCCCATTGGTCCAAGAGCAAAAATCCACCTTTTTACTTCTTTTAAATCCCCCAGTGTTAAGAAACCCCACAAGTCTCTAAGAAAACCAATTTGACTAAAAAATAAGATCGAGGTGGTGACCCTACATAACACACCAAGGATCGGGGTGTTCTGTTATGTCACACCCAACTGTTCAAGCTAAAAAGAAACCTTATAGAACACACCAAGGGTCAGGGGTGTACTGTTGTGACATGCCCAACTGTTCAAGCTAGAAAGTAACCCTATATACCACACCAAGGGTCAGGGATGTACTGTTGTGTCAAGCCCAACTATTCAAGCTAAAGAAACTGTAGCTACCTTTCTCTAGCATGCTGACTAAAGAAAAATGATCTACGCGCTTGTCCTAGTTTGCCATATGCCACATGCTGAGATTAAGGATCAGATGGGGTCTCTTACCCTTGTGACGTTGGCCTCCTGATGGACCTCCTCCCTACGGATTCAGCAGAAATTCTAATCAATTATGGCGTTTGTTCACCGATCTTGTTTGCGCAGATGAATCCGTTCAGGCAGGGGTCCTTGCCCTTCAGCATCAGTCGGGCTCAATAAACCAATTTCTCCTATCTGACTCACCAAAATGTTCCTCTGATATGAGTTTACCTGAAAGAAATGAAAAGATAAGTGGCATTTGGCAAAACAGTAACAAAGTTGGTTTAAATAAACGCGGATGCCGGGAGAATCTCGACAGAATGCATCTAGGTGTACTAAGATTTGGCTGACATTATATATATCACGTGCGGTGCAATTAAGTAATTTCTTCATTCCTGGAAAGGATATCAGTCACAAACTCGGGCATCAGATAAGGACACGGTTGGCTCTTGACCTCTGGGAGAGCTAATGTTGGCCAATGTGTATGTGTCCAGATGTCCGGCATGAGGAGAGCGTGATCACTACGTGTGGTGTGCATGTTGTATCCTGATTGGCTGAGTGTTCCTATCTACATATGGTATCTAGCTTTGTGGTATTTTTGGGAAATGCAAGCCTTTGGTCAAATGTGTTGTATTTTGCCCAATTTCCTCTGACCTGTTTCTGGTGAAACTACCTATCTGTGGAATTGATCAAGGTTTACCCTGGGTAGGTATTTGTCTTTGGGTTGAGAGAGAACCTACCTGTGACCTGTCACTTGATAGGTGTGGGTGCGGGTCACAGGGCCTGCCGGACAACATATCTCTGACTCGTGGTTGATGGGGAGGTCCCTTGGGAAATCCAACAGCAATGACACAAGTTCGTTGGAACTCCGGAAAGTAATATGTCACTCACTGGTATAATTTTTATTGACATTCTCAACATTGTGCGTGCAGTTGTTATCGTGTACATTGGCATTGTCTTTACTGATATTGACACAGTCATACTTGCCTCAGTCATAGTGTATATGGACATTGTTTCTACTGGTAAGGACATTGTCATTCATGCAGGGGTTATGGCATACATTGACATTGTTACTGCCGGTATCAACACTGTTGGGTGGGCATAGATTAGGGCATTCATGGGTATTGACATGGTTATGCAGGCACTGGTTATGGCATCCATTGACATTGCATTTATTGGTATTGTCAGTTTTTTTTTTTACGGACTTTTATATAGCGTGAACTTGACCCGGTATCGGGTATCAGAGCGCTTTACATAGCACCAGTTACGTTACATGAGGACACATTCATTTTTTTGTTAGGCATGGGCTTGCACATATCATGGTATTCATTGACATCACATTTACCCATTCCAACAATTTAGTGCAGCATGGGCTTCTGTATAGGCTCTCAGTACTGTTTGCAGCTCCACCTTCCTGGTGGTGCTCTTCACATGAAGCCCAAACCCCTTGCAGAAGTCTCTGAGCTGGGCCACAGTGTAACCCTCCAGCTTGGCCAGCATAAATTCCATTCTTGCAGGCGGAAATGCAGAACCACCAATCAGAGACAAGGTTTAGGGGTAAAAACAAAAATGCCAATCAGGGCAAATTGAAAAGCAAAAATGGCAATTGAAGGAAGATGAACACAAAATGCCAATGGGGATCAGAGACAATTGATTCGAATTGGTCTAGATGTGGAAAGAAGTGAACACCAAATCACCGTAAGGCACTGCACAAACACAAGTCCTATCCTCACCGCTGATCACCATTGGTAGAAATGGGGTTTCTGTTGGCTAGGGTATGCACCTAAGCCAGACAGAACCCACCAAACTAGTCAGGGCAAGTCAGATACACACATAAGATAACATGTGCTCACCCTCTGGTAGCTTGCCGCAGAGCAGGCAGACTTATCTAAGATGAAATGTGTAAAGTATTTGTGCAACACCTTGGTACTGTAACACAGCAAAAACACCACAAAAAGGACGCCAAACTGATGTAGAAAAATGAAGATTATTTATCTGGGCTAAACATGGCCAAAACGAGAACCATTCAATCAATATATCCTGAGACATTCACTTCTTAAGTTAGCCTTAAAACAACAAGCAGTGCTTTCAACTGGGCTCCTTTTAGAACCTTTACGGTAATTACAGTTCAAGAATAGGCATTCACAAACTAGTAGGTAGTTAATGCATGTGGGGGCGCCGGTGTGCTTCTATTAGGGTACCTAGGGTAAGAATGTAGCCCCTGATTTGCCCCTACTGCGAGGCGATGCTGGGATCACTCGGGTCATATTCCCTCATGTAAAACACAAAGTATGGTGAGCCAAGGTGCTGGGCGATGCGTGTAGCCACTAAACACACTGTTGAAAATGTGATATGTCCCATTAATATCCATAATTTAGGATACAAACATGCGGGCGATCCCTTTAAGGGAGTTATGGGGAAATCTCCGCAACACAGTTGTCCCCTCTGCAGGGAAACCTTGACTTGGCCTAACAGGGACCAAAATGACCCAGGTTACTTCACCTGATTGTTCGCGAGGCCAAGGGAAGACTGCACAAATCTCTGCTGACCCAGTACTTACAGTGGGAGCCATTGTTCCGGTCTCCTGTGAGCCGCCCACACAGGGCTGGAGGCGGGGCTTGACTGTCCGAAGGTTAGCAGGCCTCGCACGCAGGGCCCGCGTGGAAAGCAAAAGTCTCAGGAGCCCAGCTGCGGTGCAGCACACAAGTGAAGGAGGGACTGGGGGCACAGCTGTTATGGCGGAAACAAGCAGTTTTCCAAATCGTCGTCTCCCAATGCTTCTGGCTTCTAAGCAATCGGTAGAGACCTCTACCCGTCGATGTCCCCTGTGATACTCACAGCAGGCACCAACAGTCCCCGGCATTCTTCCTTGATGCTTGTAAAAATGGGAGTACTTGGGCCAACAACAAGTCAAAGGGGCATTTCAATGCAGGGAGTGTGGTGCAGTGCTTAAATGAAGGACTGCACTCAATTCCTCTGCAATGATTAGGCACACTTCTGGAACTTGGAGCATACAGGTTAAAATGGGTTGAAACTTGAAGTCCTTGATGTCCTGGGGACCCCTAGGACAACCGAGGGCAAGCCAGCAAGCCCTTGACGTTCTTGGGTGCAAGTGGATGTAGAGTGTAGGATCCTTCCTCCCTAACTGCAGAGACAGCAGGCAGCAGGACAGCACAGCAGTGCACAGTGCAGAGTGGCAGTCCCTCTTGGCAACACAGCAATCAGCTTGTAGCAAGCCAACACAAAGGAGCAGTGGCAGAGTGGCAGTCCCTCCTGGCAGTGCAGCTCCTCTTAGTTGTAACGTTTCCTCAGGACCTCAAAGTGAACTAAATTAGGGGTGTCAAAGGGCCAGTACATATACCAATATTTGTCTTTGAAGGGGGGGAGACAACTAAAGGGTGCCTTTGATCCTCCCAATGTCACCTGCCCTTCCTTTTCTGGCTCCAGATGCACTCCAGGGGTGTATGCAGCTTTTTGTGTGAAGACATGCACAGTCCTATTCAGGTGCAGGTTCCAGCCCCTCCCTCCAAATCTACCGCAGGAAGGCCCATTAGCCTGGTGATGGGCAATCAGGATGCAAATATCGCACCCCAGCTCCCTTTGTGTGACTGTCTAGAGGGAATGCACCACACCCAGCTCTCACCCTAACCCAGGTGTATATTCAAAGACAGGCAGAGGCACAGAATGGTTATAGTAAGAAAATGGCCACTTTCTAAAGTGGCATTTTCAGACCTGCATTTTAAAAACCAACTTTACTAAAAGATGTGTTTTTAAATTGTGAGTACAGAGACAACAAACTCCAATTTTCTATCTGCTCCCAATGGGAAGTTACACTACCTATGCGTGAGATAGGCCTTGCAGTAGTGAAAAATGAATTTAGCAGTTTTTCACTACCAGGACATGTAAAACCCAAAAGAACATGTCCTACCTTTTAAATGCACTGCACCCTGTCCTTGGGGCTACCTAAGGCCTACTTTAGGGGTGACATATGGAATAAAAGCGAAGGTTTGGGCCTGGCAAGTAGTTTCACCTGCCAGGTCGAAAAGGCAGGGCTACTGAGGGGAAACAGCCTTTACAACGCGGTTGTTACATTGCGTTACCTTTACAAATCGGTCATTATAACGACTGCGTTGTTACAACGCGATGCCTTTACATCGCAAGTCATTAGATCGACTTGCTCTAGATGGCGCTCCAACCTAAGGAATAGTATAATTTACTATTCCAACACCTTCCCTACTGTTGCGCAGGCTGGAGTTGGAATAGTAAATTATACTATTCCTAAGGTTGGAGCGCCATCTAGAGCAAGTCGATCTAATGACTTGCATTGTAAAGGTATCGCGTTCTAACAACGCGGTCGTTGTAACGACCGCGTTGTAATGGAACGCGATATAATACATGCGTTGTAACATGCTATATTCCTACTGAGTGGGTGGCACAATCAGTACTGCAGGCCCACTTGTAGCATTTAACCGCTTCGCTGCGGCCGGAATTCCCCCGCGGTGCTGAGGAATTTGACGCGTGCGCGGTTCGGGCTGCCCCCGGCCGTCCTCCGCACACGCCCACCGTGACGTCAGATGGCCTGGGGCCGTTCGACGCACGGAAGAGGTTAAATTACAGGCCCTGGGCACCTATAGTGCACTTTACTAGGGACTTACAAGTAAATTAAATATGCCAGTTGTGGATAAGCCAATGTTACTATGTTTAGTGTACAAAGCATATGCACTTTAGCACTGATCAGCAGTGGTAAAGTCCCCAGATATCCTAAAGCCAGCAAAAATGAAGTCATCAAAACAGGAGGTCAGGAGGCAAAAAGTCAGCGGAAACATGCCAAGGATGCCAGGGCTAACAGGAATCTAGACAACAGTATAGTTGGGCTCTTAGAGCAGGGGCACACGTCTCTTACCATGCAGAGGACTTTTCTGTCCCAGCAAAGTACATATAGGAAAGTATAGATTTACTATTCCTAACTCCACATGATTGCACCTTGAAGATATATGTACCATGTAGGTACATATGTGTGGAGTCAGGTATAGGAAATATAGACATACTTACCTGTTGGTTTTTTTTTTTTATAGCTTGGCCGCGATATTAATGGTGCACACCTCCCAGACCAACAGACCAAGTGCCCATAGCATCTAGACCAACAAAAATGAAATTCAGCACACAGCAAAAATACAGGAGGCAGAGGCCAAAAAGACAGAGGAAACCACACCAAGGATTCCAGGTCTAACAAAAGGCATTCTACCCCGTCCTCTTTAGCTAAATTACATGATGGAAACATTGACTGCAATGTCGGCTCAGAAAAAAAAAATGCTCAAATTTTACAAAACTCAGAATCCTTTAAAGACATACAAAAAATGTCCTGTTGGGGGTTCAAGAATGTCATGGCATGTTTCTGATTTAGTGAGAAGGAGGTGGTATCACCGAACATCTGGCGCCTTGGAAAAAGACACCACTGGCCCAGATAAAGCATCAGATGCTTGATGGAAGAAGAACATGATGGCCCGCAGCCCCTTGGCCCTTTAGGAGGACAAAAGGCCCTTTTTTCTGCTGATCCCTAATGTACTGTACAGCCTCTTGCAGCACACTCCATTGCCTTAGGGATTTTTCCTCAGCGCTTCCCGCCTTAGCCCTCCATTACGTCTGTCTTTATGTCCTATTCTATGGCAATACCCAACTTGGTAGGTTTGTATTGTTTACCACTGTTATGTGTTTAAAACTTTAAAATAAAGTGTGGAAAAAATGTGTCTGTCAATTGCTTCAACCCAATGAACTTGTTAATGTTATGCTTTTAGGTCCAGTTTACAAGTTTTTTTTAATAAAAAATATCGAAACCCTTCTTTACAAAAGATGAATATGCATTTCTACATCAGATTTTGAATATTTCCAAGAATTACAGTCAGATAAGGTAACTACTGCTGATGCCCTATTTTTTAATGCCTGTAAGAAGATCTGAGTAGGATTTTTATTTTTAATAATAATGCGTAAAGAAGTTTTTTGTCCAACTTCGTAATTTGTATGTTGGTATCTTTTTGTTATATTAACAGAAATATGTCTTAAGCATTTTTTTTTCAGGTGGACATATTTTTTCTCAGCTATTCTGAATTCTAGCTACCTTTATAGCAGACATTACCCATCACCCTACTTACATCTACACTCTCTGCTCAAAAGCCCATCTCTCTCTCTCGCTCTCTCTGTACCACCCTCCTCATCACCACATTTTAACACTATTGGAAACCCTTCTCTATTTATAATCCCTACTCATGAATGATTTTTTTCTGCTTCTCGGAAACATGAAGTACAGTAACTTTGTAAAATCTGCCATACAAACTAGTGACTTATCACAATAAGCAATGAGTTCACTTGCAACTGTAGACTAGTCAAAGGACCTTTTCCTCGGAGTGGACGCAGGATGGGGCATATTCACAAAGGTAAATGTACACATGAATAAATCTACACATGTAAGTGTACTCTTATACTTTGTAGTAACTTTATTACTTTTGGCTGTTCATAATTTCCGAGTGTAAAGTTACAACAAAGTATACACTCAGATATCCCCACTCCCTCAGCTTAATAAATGAAAGTCTTCATAAATGTAGTTTATGATCTTAAAGTTACCATATTAGTAACGTATTGACTGTGTTTAATGTTCCATAAACTTGGCGGAGTCCTTCGCAACCGGTTTGGCGGTCTCTGAACGCTAGAGGGAGATCTCTACATGGAAGGGTATAAGAGAATTATAAACACCTGACACCGGTTCCCTTCCAACAACATAAAACGTGTTCACGCCATAAGAACTTTTTTTTCCCTACTCATCTTTCAGCCCCTGCAGCCACCAGTTTCTGCCTAAAGGGTGCAGACTTCATTTCTCAAGCGAAAAAGCAATTTCACTGAGGAGGAAGGAGACAACTTGTAGTAGAAGCTGTGACAAAACATTACAAAAAACTTCATGGACTGCTTTCATTCACTATCAGTGGAGCATAGAAGGCAGCCTTGTGGTAGAAGGTGGCAGACTCTGTAAATGCATTGGGGGAGAAGGAATGAACTGTGGTAGATATTTTAAAAAATGGCAAGATGAATTGAGGCAGGTGAAGAAGACATTTTCCAGGATTCAGCTGGCGCAAGCTCTTTCTGGAGGACCACCTGTCTCCCTCTCACCTATCTCCCTCAAGGAGACTGTCCTCTTCACAATACAACCCCATATGCTATACAGGCCTCTTTCCGACAACACTAATGTGGTGCCAAGTAAGATTCTAAACCCTTCTTTCTTTCCTTCGTAAAAGCAGATATGCAATCACTCACCCATATCGGTTGTTCGCCTATCCCTGGCACCACCCAAGAGATGGATGGTAGAGCTGGGTAAGTGAAATGTCTGCTCTTTTGACTTTGGGTCTAACCTCTTAATGTGTTACTGACGGGGTAGCTGTATGTCTCTTATTACATATCACTATTTTCACCCTGGTCAATATGTCACTATGTCATGCAATTGTTGACTAAATGATATATTTTCTTTTAAAATTGCCCTTAGACTTGGCAACATAAGGGATTCACTATAATATGCTTGTTAGGCCTTCCCTTACCTTGCAGGTGAGGAATAATTGTGGGTCTCAAAATTATTATTTACATCATCTTTTTGGATGATTTAGGATGGCTTATTACCCTATGTGTGTCTGTCTCTCCTATAAGCTTTTGTCATACAACTGCCCATGGAGTCCAACACATGCATAGGACTCTACAGAGGTACCTCAACTTAAGAGGTACACACCACCTTCCTACCTCACACCCCTGCCACAACCACCTGCACCATGTCCACCTGCAGTACCTCCACCACCACTTACACCACCTCAACCTCCAACTCCACCAACTCAACCATCCACAAGACAAGCAATCTCACCACCAGTATTACGTAAGTAGAGTAGTGGGATGAACCACTAAAAATAGGTTGCTTATAGACTTACTCAACTCTATCTGTCACATGCTCATTCAAAGCCTATTGTAAAAATAAAATAATATGTCCCTTTTTATGTTTGACCGCTGCCACGAGCTTTTGACTACAAAGGAGCATTTGCCATAAACAAATCTACTACTGCTTAAAAAATGCTTTTCTCCCTTCATTCCCCCTTTTCTCATTTGTATCCTAAAGAGGCAGATAGGCTTCTAATAAGGGGTAAGAATAGCTTGTTGTTTACATATCAGACTCAGAGTTAATTTGCTTTGCAGTGATCACAAGTGAATTGCATGTGCTTGGTCATATCTGAATGCTGCATGATGCATGCTGGAATGAATAGAGTCATCCTCATACATGAAAGAGGCACATCTCTTCATAGGAATAATAAGTATGCACATATAGTAATATGTGTGTGCTGTTATATTTTTATTCCCTTACAGGTACATTGCTTGGAGCATGTGAGTCACCAAAAGTAGGAAGAACTCATCTGGTATGATACATATAGTACTGTGTGCATCAAAATAATCACATTACTCTAGGTTTAAGCACGGATTGTGTATAGTAGGGTTCAACCAAAGGGTCCTGAAGAAATGCTGCTTGACAAAATGAGGTGATAGAGTGTGAAACATGTTGACCATAGGAGAGGGACCACAGGACACCTCAGGTTCAACTGGTCCTCTGTGTATTGAATCATGTCATATATCCCCAGTTCCCATAAATAAAGATCTAAATTCCTATTAGGGGCTATAGACAATTTGAATCCTCTAATCCATCTGACACTACACCCACTATTATCACTGACACACAAGCACTTAACATGAGCAGTGAAATGATCCTGTCTAAGGAGCCTTCGTTGAGGGGTCCGCTAGGCATTGCACCACTTGCCTAGCCTGGGACAGAATTCTATGATGAAGAATATCCACCTTGGTGAGTGTGGATTTGTGTCCCTGAAATAATTTCTTCCTTGCTTTTCTTTGTAGCCCTGATCACAACAGACATCATACTATGTAAATTTGGAGCATCGAACTAATAAGATCACCTCCGGTCTCTTCGGAATGTCACATTTCATGATTTCATATTCAGGTGGGGAGGGTATGTAATGGACCATGACACCTCCCAGCCCTTCTCTTTATGATTATTCTATTATTTGTTGACCTTCAAGGTGTTTTGCGTTTTAACATGTCATCATCATATTTAAAGTATTTTTTAATTGCTTTTCCTAACATACAGTGCAACATACGACAAATATTGTAATGGTCAAACAAGACATGAATGTTTAAACTTTAATAACATGTTACATATAAAAAACCCTGTCCTTAGGAGTGGACAAAATTAAATTAAATGAAGTCTTCATGCAGCTGGGAATTCCAAGCATGAAAGGGGTTGGGGAAATAATAAAAAAACACAGAGGAAACATCAAGAGAAAAGGTTTATGTGCAAAGGAGACCAATTGAAAAAATGCTGAAAATTGTCCAAAAAAGATCCATCTACTGTCCTAAACTATAATAAAGTAATTCCCCTAAAATAGAGGGGAAGTCTGAGTCATGTTCCAAATTTGGGGGCAAACGATCCTGCCCATCCTCATTCTCCCTCTTCGCCAAAACAAAGGTGAAGTCCTCCCCTGATATAGATGTTAAAAAAACATGCTGTGACAATACCAGACATCCCATGGTAAGAAGGAAACACAGGAGTAGCAGGTGAAACAGGGATGACAGATGAACTGGGATAAGGTACAACTGGAGATGAAAAGGATGGGGAGGCAGATGCAACATTAGACCTATTATCAAGGAAGTCACAAGTCCACATAAAGTTCAGAGCAGTTTAGTGACCATCTCTCGCAATGGTGTGCAGACAAAATGTCGAGTTTCAAATTTCGAACTACAGAAATATTGAGTCCTAAATATCGACAGCAAGAATATCGTGGTCAAGAATATCGATTTGAAGGTAAGAAATACCATTTAAAAAAGTATAGAAGTCAATAATATGGTTTTCAAAAATATAGTTGTTTAAAATATCGATTTTTTAAGATGTGTTATGTATTTTAGTATATATTTTAAATGTATTTGATGTATTTTTTTGTATAAGTATTGTTTATGTTTTTTAAAATAAATGTAAATTTTTTAGTAGCTATCAATTTTACTTTAATAAAAAAAATGATTTTTAGTTCTGTAGCGGGTTGTGGGTTTATAGGGAAATAGGGTGGGAAGTAATTTAATTATAATAAATTAATGTTTTTAAATTCATTAATATTTATTTAATTAAGATTTTATAGTGTTAATCGTGGGAAGTAATGTATTTGTAATTAATTAATAATTTGTTGTTAATTAATAATATTTTATTAATTGAAAATTAAATATGGGAATTGTGTAATTAATTTTAGGTGTGATTTGTGGGGTTTACAGGGGTAAAGGGTGGGAAGTTAATTTTTATGTGCTTTAATCTGTTTTTTAAATAATATTTATTTAATTGATAATTAATTATGTTAATTATGGGAGTACATTTTATTTTTAATTTAGATGTGGGCTGTGAATTGTGTGGTGTTATAGGGTAGGATGTAAATAAAATAAATGTATTTAATAATGTTTTTGTTTATAGATAATTTCTATCTAAAAATCTTTGTTGAAAAATATATATATATATTTTTTGATTTAATATAATATGTGTAGTTATTTCTGTTATGCATTTAACATTATAATATGTATTTTTTTAATGTATATTATTAAATATATTTGTATTTTAATTTTTAACATATTTATGTATATTTTTTAATATATTTTGTTTTTCAAATATTTGTTGTTGTTGATATTTTGTTTGTTTTTAATTTTGAATTGATTGTAGTGGGAATAGTCATTTTTATCCCTCCGCAGTCCAACAATTTCCCTACTGTTGCACTCGTTGGAGTGGGAATAGTAATTTTCACCCCTCCATTATCCAACACTTTCCCTACTGTGGCACTCAGAGTTTAAATAGTAATTTTTACCCCTCCGCTATCCAACACTTTCCCTACTGTTACACTCACTGGAGTGGGAATAGTAATTTTTACCCCTCTGCTAACCAACAATTTCTCTACTGTTACACTCATTGGAGTAGGAATAGAAATTTTTACCCCTCCGCTATCCAACACTTTCCCTACTGTTACACTCATGGAGTGGGAATAGTAATTTTTACCTCTCCGCTATCCAACACTTTTCCTACTGTTGCTTTGATTGGAATGGGAAATTTAAGTTTAAGTATTTTTCAATAGTTTAATGTTTTAATAAATTATAGAATTTTGTTACCATAAATTTTATATTATTGGTATATGTATATATACATATATTTGTTACATTTTTATATATTTTTCAAATTATAAAATACATTTAAATTAATAGTTTATTGACTGTTTTACAGTGAATATATGTAATAACTATTATATCAATAGAAACTCCCAAGTGCTCCACCAGCAGGACAAAACAAACGGGCACAGACTCCAAGTTGCAAGAAGTGTTTTAATCCATAGACAACAGGGTCCAAATGACGCGTTTCGGCCGCAGACCCGCGGCCTTGATCACACCAAATAATTATTATATATGTGTGTTTAACTTTTGTTAAATGTATATTAAATCTATTTATTGTTTATATTACGTTTATTATTTAATATATTTAATGTTTATTGTTTTATTATATATGTATATAAAAAATGATATTTTTACATCTATATTTATGCCATCGATATTTTTTTCGATATTTTTGTACTTACCTTTATAAATATAGGATATTGATATTTTTTACATCTATATTTATGACTCGATATTGTGGTATGGGGATGTTTTGGGTGCCGATGTTTTGTCAGTAAACCCTCTCGGAATATCTGTCCTTCTCCAACTGAGTCCTGGATATCTCAAGAGATCACTCCTTGAATCTCTCCATTTGGCCCCAGGATCTCCTTGAGAGGAGCCAAGAATACCTATTCTGGGAAAAAGGAAGTGGGCTACAATGGAGGGCTGTGGGATGTCTGGGGCAAAATTGTCCTTCGACTGCTGCTGTTGATCTGGGCATGCACTGGGAGGATGAAATGATGCTGTGCAGGTGGTGCAGCTCTAGAGTGTGATGGCATGGGTGCCTCTGAAGTTAGAGAGGGGTGGGAGCAGGCCCAGATGTTGGTTGACCTGCTTTTAGGACACCACTGAATAGTCTTGCTCAAGACCATGAGGAGCCCTAATATCTGCTCTACCTGGCTGGCGGTGCCCAAATTACTTATTTACCCCCAGTCAGCTCTTCAGCCTCTGCCCGGAGTCTTTTTTTTATGTGGCAGATCTTGTTTGTCTCCAGGCAGGTGCACTCTCTCTGCTGTTCTGGACTTCCTCCTCCTTGCTTATAGTTTGGTAAAGCTGTGATGGCCACCTCTCATTCAAGGATCTTCTTCCTTAGCCCAGGTTGTGCTGTGATGTTTATTAGCCAGCCTGGTTTACTAAAAACAAAGGTGAATAAAAGTAAGACATTTTGAGTTCATATATTCAACAATACATATCAAATGTACTTTATTTTTTTTAAAAATTCAATCCCTAAATACAAGTCCAGGGCTCTGGGCAGTCTTTTTAAACATGTAGGAAGCCAATGTTTATCACCAACTCTTTAAGAACTTTAGTAAAGAATGATCATTTTCTTACCCTTTTTTTAATCAGGTATTCAAAGAAGGAGAAAGTCTTTTTTTTTCAGAGGGTAGTATTTTTTGCATGTGCACATGATTAAATGTTTAAAGATGTTTTGCAACATCTTCAACACATTGCCTATCTTAAATTAAAGTGTACTTGTACATAGCAACAAAGCATTCTAACCAATTATGCCTACTGTTTTTAGTGGATTATTTTTGCACATTTTTGATAACATTGTTTGAATATGCATACTTTTTAATGGCAATAAATGTGGTGTTTCTACAGTAAGGTAAACGATACACAAATCCAGCATCACCTAAACAAAGTTTGACAAAATTTAAATGAAAAGGTTCCCAAATATTGAAGTAGTGTTATGTTTACTCAAAATATAGAATTTGAAAAGAATTATGCTCAAATAAGTTGATTAGTAAATATAACCAAATCTCAGTCACATTAGAGGTTATAAAAAAGAATGAAGCAGCAGAATGGAGGAGGATGGTGTTGTGGTGTTGAGAGGATGGCTCAGAATGAACTCACTATGGCTGACTTCTTGTTCCTTCATGTAATTTCTTTTTTGTTGCAGTAGGTGGTAAACCTCTACCCGACTGCAGAAATCTCTGCCCCATATGCAGGGCAGAGACTCAGCATCAGAGGCAGATATTTGCCATGCAGAAGGGAACCATTCACGTGTGGAGGAGATATCTCTGCATGCAAGAGGGAGACACCTGCATGTAGAGAAATCAAAACAGTTTATAGGATCACATAAATAATAACAAGCATTGTTTGTGTATGTAATTTAGTGTTGAAAGTAAGGTATTACTATATTAGTTCTAAAACATGAGAGTACTATGTGAGAGTTTCTTCTTAAGTATTGTTAACGAAAAGTGTTTGATTGTTGTAGCACATGAAGAAGCAATCATTTGTAACTAAAGCATAGCATGTTTGTTGATAACATTATGTAAATTAAGCAGATTTGTCTCAGAATGATATAGATGGACAGGGTAGTAGTTCAACTTTCATCATGAAAAAGCCTCCTGGGCACCCCTCGAAGCTCGCCAACTACAGATTCATCTCCCAGCTGCTATACCCAGCAAAAGTCCTAGAGAAATTCATCAATAAATGCCTCACCAACCATCTCAACCAACACAAACTCCTCGACATCAGATGGTCCGGCTTCAGTACCAACCATAGCACAGAAACAGCCCTCATGGCCACCACAGACAAGAACTGAATGGTAATGGATTAAGGAGACAGGCTGCCCTCATCCCCCTGGACCTCCCCTCTGCATTCTACACAGTATCCCACCCCATCCTTATCCAAAGCCTACACGACATTGGAATCCTCTGAATCTGGCCAGACTATTTTTTTGCACACATCTCACACATATGCAGAACCACAGCAGAAGGTTGGGCCTTCTCCTACATTAACCACCAAAGCATGGAAGACCTGCCACTGCACATGAGAACCTACTCTTAAATTCTTGAATTCTGGAAGAAACTGAAAACCTGTCTCCTCGAATAGTTCCTCCAGCAGCGCTAAAGATAATAGGTTTCTCTACAAATACACATAAAATAACGTAACATAACATACCATAATTGGCGACTGTTCAACCACATAAATGCATCAACCAAACCGGCAGCTCAAGACAAATATGAGTTAACTAGCTGATCCTGCACCTAAATACCATGGCCTCTAATCTGTACTCCACCCCTGTTATCTGGAAGTGAGTATAGATCAGGGTCAAGATCTATATCTAAACCTTGTCGCATGGCAATATTGTTTAACATGCACCAAGCTACAGGTTACAACAGTCTTGCACACAACTTCTGTACAGTCATGACATCTCAATCCTGACATAAGGATTCCAAAAGTGTATTCAATAATTGCTTGTACAAGCATGTGTATCCAATTGTACCTCTGCTGAGGTAGTGTGGTTGGATGCCTGTAGGGTGTAAGGAGATGGGAAGAGATAGCATACGTAGTATCACCTGCAACAAAGACTTGAAATGTTCAAAAAGAGGCCTCTATTCTAAACGTAATATATCATGCTAGCATACATGCAGTGTATGTCAAGGTAAAGTGTGTGTATTATGTTGCAATGATTAATCAGTATGTTTGAGGTGACACCCCCAGATGCACATATAGCCACAGTGTGAGGTATTCTTACTTACAAAAGAGCAACATGTCATTGAAATCCCCAGCAGCCAAGTAATCTGCAAGAGGTGATTGACAGAAGATGTATCTGTAATGTGTACTTCCTGGAATGGCAGAGTGCACATCAGTGAAGCAGCCCTTGCATTACAGACAGCTTTCACATTGATGGAGTGCCAGTGGTATCTGTTGCAGAAAAGGTGTGCTGTGTGCTGAGGTGGCCTTAAGTGCCACATGAGTGGCATAAAATTCCCTAACTTCCCCATTTTTTTCCACCAGTGAATTTGTTATTGCCATAAACTGGGGCACTCTTCTATTGATGCATCTCAATACCTGATACAAGCTTCAAGACTGGCTTGCCCATGAGATGCTTATGGTGTCAGAGCTGACCCTCAGGAAAGATCCAGAGCTCATGAAATGGAGTGCAACTAGTATAGACAGGGAAAGCCTGGGAGAGGGCTGTAGGTGGCTCAAGTTCATGCTCCCAGTGTGTAACCATGTCAAGAATCACATCAGGTGAGCAGCAATATCTGGCAATCTGTGCTTCACTAGACATTCCAAAGCTTTTGTTACTTTGCCTGTAAACCCTCTCTCTCCTCCTAAAATAATTATTCCTCAAAATGAGAAACAACGCAACAAACACATTCACCAGCACAATAAAGGAAGAAAAAGTTGCTTAGAGAGTGAATTTATTTTTTATGTGGTTTACCTGGATGTGATTGGTTGGTGTTGAAATGTGTTTCAGCTGTAGATGGGTGGTAGGTAGAGTTCAGAACAATCACTTCTTAGGTTAGCAGGTGTGTTGCAATTGTTGTAAGCCGTGCTATATTTTTAAACTGATCTAGCTTTAGATAAAAAAATACCTTGTAATTAAACAGAGAATTTAATGAAATGTAAAAAAAAATAGTGATCTTAAACAATAAAAATGTTCCTTTATTTTCCTACATGGTTCCATAGTTATTTGATGGCTCATTCATTTTCTATGGGAGAGCGTTGGAGTACCAGTGGTTGGCCATGTGTGGTGCTAGATGTACTCTAATGTTGATCTGGAGTTTTGGGTCCTCTTAGGCAGTAGTAACTTTAGAAAGGTGGTTTATGAATAGCAGGAGTCTTAGGGGCAGATTTACAAGCCCCTTGCGACACATTTGCGCCGCCGTTGCGCCACTTCTGTGACGCAGCGGCGGCGTAAACCATGCGCCACGTTGCGCCTTATTTACAACGTGAAGCATCTAGGGAGATGCGTCAGGTTGTAAAGCCCTGCGCCACATGAAACCTGCGTTAGGTTTCATGTGGGCGTTCCGGCACAGGGTGGGCGTTCCATCGCAGGAACGCCTCGTAGAAGTGACGCAGTGAAATCTACAAGATTTCACTGAGTCACTTTTACGTCCATGCTACGTCAAAACCCTGCGCCTGCTTGAAGCAGGCGTAAGGAGTGACGCAGCATGCTAGGCATAGGGCGCCCCTGAGCATTGCTGGAGTCGCGTCGCGCTTGCGACACGACTCCAGCAATGCGCTGCCCTTACGACCGGAGATGCGACACGCATCTGGCTATCCTTGCGCCAAGGTGCGTCGCATTGTAAATGCGACGCATCTGTGGTGGCGCAAGGGTATTCCGGCGTGTCGCATCTTTGCTGGCGCATCCCTGCTGATATGCAGGGATGCGCCAGTCCTCGTAAATCTGCCCCTGACTCTTTTGTAGGTGGGTGTTTGTGCCACTCTAAATCTCACTTTATCCCTCCCTAAACCCCTCTAATTTGGTAGTAAGTATTCGTCATTTTCCAGCCATTCACCACTGTCCCTCCTAAATTAACCACAAAAACGTATGCGTACATGCGAAGAACTCTCCACAGTCGTGGTGGAGTGCTCTTTCTAGAAAAGATAAGAACGGAAGAGGTGAGATCCTTGTATGTAGCTTTGCGAATAGCGTTTTGTAGTAAGACAGGCCACTGTGGCCCCCTGTGAACACAAGGGGGGGGGGCATCCAAGAGGCCCCTGACCATTCGAAGGGTCCCCCTTCAGCCCAAGGCCAATCAATATCTTTCAAATATGAAGAGTTGGGCCCTTTGTGTCATGCTGCAGGGGGGCATCATTTTGCCCTGTGCCACTGACTATTGTAGGACTACTAAAGGTACTACACAGTGCAATTGTGCAGAGGCCCTTGCTTCTCGTTCAGTGATGGCATGCTGTAATATTTGCTTTTGATGTGGACTCTCACGCTAGTGAACGAATGCTAGAGGAATTCGAGGTCAAGGACAGCGACCCCTCTCAGCTGCCAATATCCAGGCAGACAATTGATCTTCCTGCTTTTATTTAATCTCACCACCTCTCCCCCTCCCCTCACCCGCAGCCGTCCATTTAGTGGCGCGTGCTGTCAGCAGAGCTCAGTGTTCGTGTAATATTACACGAATCAAAGGCCCTACCCGCCGCAATATAGACTCCTAATTTATTACCAGAGAACAGAGGTCTTTTCTGCAATGTCCTTTAGTTCAGGCAAATCACTGTGAATTAACCAGACAAGAGTGCAGCAGGTGCTCTCATTAGATTTACAGTCCCAGGCCGAAGACGGGAGGGCACTTAAAAAGGGAATTTCAGCAGCTGCAATTCCTGCAATGCCGATCCTCTATTGATGCACATATTTTTTTATCCACGCAATTGGCACTTGTGTTGTGAACATCCAGGGGATTTTTACTTGTTAAACAGCTGTAAGTGTTTGTTCCTAATGAAGGCGTTGTTTTATGCCTTGCTCTCTTTCAAGCAAGAACAAGAAAGGGTGTTTAAGATAAGGGCTTCAAACCTATTCACTCAGTCTGAAGCAGCAGTGGGAGGGAAGACAAGTCATCAGCATCCAAATCAATAACAACATACAAAGACGTGCTCTGCTCCGGAGGCGATGGTGGGATTTATCAGAGGACCTGGCAAATACAGAGAAATAAAAGTATTGCAGGTAAACTACAATCCAAAAAGGAAGATCGCAGTACACACCGCTATATATTCGCAGTACAATCACCACGAAGATACACAAAATAAAATATAAAATATTTTGTTGTTATTTATTCTTCAAACAATTTTAAATGCATTCCTCTCGTCTGTGCTACGGCTTTCGTTTTATTGATTTGAGTATATATTTGTTCGTGATTGTTGCCGAGCATAGCCAAGGCTAGTTTATACATTGAGGCACTGTACAGAAGCACTTAGCTGAAGTGGGAACCCACAAATCACAGATTTGTAACATAAATGTTCTCGTTGAGCAAATCAAGGAGAGGTAATTACAGTACACTTATCTTATTGAGACATTGTTTGGATTTACAGCCATTTAGAATACCTGCTGGCTTCAGCTTTTTTATCCAAGAGTGTAAAGAAACAGAAAAAGGTTTGGCGAAGAAAATGTGTGGCTTAATTTTGTTAAAAAAAAGTCAATGCAAAATGGTGTAGTCTTGCTGGTGATGATGCGCGCATAGGTGCTTTGAATAACTCATGCAGCACATTAGTTCGTTCAAGGAAATGTGTACCATGCACTTGAAGGCATGCTATCCTGATACAGTCATAGGTTTACACTCCATTATCCTCTTCCTGGACACAGTGATCATAAATGATGCTTTGTTTCGACCTACAGACCATTTTTACTCTCCTTAATTTTTATTTTTAAATAAGAAATTAAGGGGCCTATTACGATGGCTTTCCGACCCACATCATCGATTTTCAATTTCGACCGGCTGATTATATATCAGCCGGTCGGAATTGAAACCGGCCGGTCATTCCGGCTGGCTTCCGGCGGGCCTTTCCACCCTTGGGATTACGATGCACGGTTTCCGGCATGGTTTCCATGCCGGCCTGTCCAACATGGAAAGCACGTCGGAAAGCATTTTTGGGGGCCCCCAGCAGGGCCTCCTTGTGTGCGCGGCCACGGTTTGGGGGTCTTGGGGGCACCTATGTTGCCCCCCTATTGATCCCTGCACCCCATGGCAGGCACGTTGAGGTGCCTGCCACTGGGTGCATGGAGGAACAACACCTCCCATTTCCCTATGGGAGCATGTATTACGGAAGCTTTATGGCCGTAATGCATTCTCCCATAGGGAAATGTCAGAATGCGACAGAACAGTGTTCGGTCGCATCCTAATTAAGGGTGGGCGTAGTTCGCGAAGTAATGCTTCGCGAAGCTACGCAAAGTGCAGTTCGCGCTACGCAAGCTTCGCGTAGCACTACGCGAACTGCGTAGCGCACTGTTCGCAATGATTGCACAGTGCCGGATGCTTGTCCGCACTGTGCAATCATTGAAAACGGCAACTTGCACAGTGCGAGCTGTCTTTTACTGCCGCTCGAGTAGATTTTTACTCGAGCGGCAGCTTCTCAACGCGGACTGGTAGTTTCTCATCGCGGCGGTCGCAAGCATACGCGACCACTCGCAATGAGAAACCTGACCTCCCGCGTTGAGAATCTCGCCGGGAGGTTTATTTTCCACGCTCGCGATCGGCAACTTGATGTTGCTGATCGCGAACGAGGAAAAGTCTCGCCGGGATGTCATTTTGCTTGCTCGCGGTCGCCAACTTGACGTTGAGGACCGCGAGCAAGCAAAAATGACCGCGGCACTACGCTACGCTACGCTACGCGTGTTCGCACTGTGCTACGTGCAATTCGCGTTGTGCGAAGTAGCGCAAACTTCGCAAACTACGCGAGCGTAGCGTAGCACTTCGCCCAGGGTTAATCCTAATAAGGCAGTCGGGACCGAGGTCGGTCAGTCCCATTTACAAGACAGTGTCCACCCGATATCATAATCATCCCCTTAATGTCGCTTCTCCTCCTGTAAACTCCACCCAACATATGTATTAATAGGTATAGAAGCCACATAATGTATTGTCTTTTTTTAATCTCGATCAGATATGGATACTGTCTGTGATCCACAGATAAGTGTGTTGAGCTATAACAGAGGCATAACATTTTTTTTTCTATTTACTTATGAAAGCAACACTTAAATTAGAAACACATCCTTACTATTGCAGGCGTTCAGTTACTTATTCATTTAAGAAGCCGCGCTATAGCTGATGCTCTTTAGCGTTCGTATGTTCGGACATATGTTATCCCTTTTCAACCCATCCAAGTAACACGCATCAGGGGTTTAACTATTGCATTTTAATGCTGGTGTCCGCATCACTGCACTAAAATGTATTACTTACGCATGACACAGTGTGGGAAACATGAGGTGCTTCAAAAGAAGCCAGTACACAGTGCTAATGCTGTGCACTGCCGCTCAGCCTGCCAAGCAATTGACTTTTTAAAAGCCTTCTGGCCAGCTTGGGGACTAAAAAACAAATTGTGCACTCTTTCTCTTTTAGCCCCGCCCAGCATCTCTGAGATGCATGTGGCTGCTGACACTGGACAAGCTCCTGTGTGATAGAGTGGAGTCTGAACAAATCATCAAACAGTAAGCGCGGGGTCCAGCCTCACATGGATCCACCGTTTTCTGTTTTTCAATGTACCCGGCTCACCGCTGCAGGTCATTCATTGGTTCAGGCAGTAGAATGACCAGATTGCCTTTCCTCTGTGCCACTGCTGTGCTTGTCATCAAAGAGCTACAAAAAGATGCTCTCTAAACAGGGCAGAAAAGGAGTTTACAGGGCTGGGTGAGTGGATAGACTCGGAGATCAGAAAAATAATTGTTGGTTTATCATTTGCATGGCCTCTATCCACCGACAACTCTAATGAGACATAACAGATTGGTTGCTTGAGGGTGATTGTTCTGTAGGGGATGGGCCTAAATTGAAAAAATCTACAGCTAGGGATGTGAGTGCTTTTCTTTTTAACCTGGGAGTAGAGAAGGTTTAAATTCAGCCATTAAAAAAGGGGGTTGGAGAGTGCCGACACATATGTAACGTGTACATCTCAAACATCCATGTAAGGTAGAATTTGGTGCTAACTGCTCCAACATTCATAAAGTCAAACCCCAAAAAATAAATGCACGTTATACATTGACCTAGTTAGTGTGACTTGAAACAAATATGTACAGCAAACTATACACATAATTGTTTACTGCATTATTTTACTTAGCATATCTTTATACTTGTGATTGTTCTACTTTATGAAGCTTTTTTGTGTATACTCTTCGATTCCTCTTCACAATCTTAAAACACCTCCTTTCATGTAAAGTACATTTTTATGTGATAGTGCAACAGAGCCTGAAGATGGCTCAGTCGGTTAAATATATTAAGGTCATAAATAAGCTGTGCTGAAGTGCACAAGTTTGAATCCGGAGAGGGATGATTCATCCTTCCATCCTTACCCAGATCACAAATTGAGCAACTCAAGTTAGATAATATCAACATCAGTATGTTTCAACACTTGTAAATCACAAAAGTATGTTATTACGTGCAAAAACAAGTTCACATTATAATTGGGAAGTAGTGGACCTGGACCTCTCTGCAGGGTCACCCCGAAATGTGTTTCCTTCACCAGTCCTGTTTCTGAATTCATTTTTGTTAGCTTTGGGACTCTGCACACTTTATCACTACTAACCAGTGCCAAAGTGCTTGTGCTCTCGCCCCAAAATATGATAAATTTGGCCTATACCTGAGTGGCACATTTAATTTACTTGTAAGTCCCTAGTAAATGGTACTACATCTACGCAGAGCCTGTAAATTGAAAGCTACTAGTGGGCCTGCAATACTCATTGTGCCACCCACTCAAGTAGCACTTTAAAACATGTTTCAGACTTGCCATTGCAGCCAGTTGTGCAGTTTTAAACGGCCATTTCAACCTGATCAAATAAACCTTTTTTCCAGGCCTATGCCTTCTTTTTTAGTACTTA
Organism: Calotriton arnoldi; assembly: GCA_963921515.1. NCBI lineage: Eukaryota > Metazoa > Chordata > Amphibia > Caudata > Salamandridae > Calotriton > Calotriton arnoldi. The sequence continues at coordinate 695,558 of CAWUFW010003681.1, forward strand.
TAAGTCACCCCTAAGGTAGGCCCTAAACGTTCATAGGGCAGGGTGCACCGTATCTAAAAAGTAGGACATGTGCGATTAAGTTTTATATGTCCTGGTGGTAAAAAACTCCTAAAGTAGGTTTTCACTACTATAAAACCTATCTCTCCCATTGACTAACACTGGGTTACCTTATTACAAGCGGTGAGCGGAATTCTTGGATTTTGATTTAGTGGAATTAAGAGGAATTACATTATAATTCTGCCTGATTCCGGGAATTCCGTGACGGGGTGGAGTGGGCATGTGGCACAATATTCTTGTGTCCAAAAATGGATGCGAGGATGCATTTTGCCTCCCTCAGAGAACAGTGCAGCTCTGAGCACCCTTACAATATTAGCAGTGATTAAAAGTTTAATCACTGCAGAGTATGTAAGGGCGCCGAGGGCATGCAGTGGTTTCCAAACATGGTGGGAAGAGGTAGCATACCCCTCGGCACCCTTACATAGTCTGCAGTGATTAAAAGTTGTAATTACTGCAGAGAATGTAAGGGTGCTGAGTGATATGCAGTAGTTTCTAAACATAGAGGGACTGCTCACTCTTCCTGCCGTGTTTAGATTCAAAATCAAGGCATACACCCTCAGCGCCCATACATACTCTGCAGTAATTAAAATGTAATCACTGCAGAGTATCTAAGAGAACCGAGGGGCATGCTGTGGTTTCTCAAAACGGCAGGAAGAGGGAGTTGTCCATCTATGTTTAAAGACCACTGCAGTTTAAAGTAATTAATTCCACTTGTGGAGCGGCAGAATTAATCAGTAATTTCACATTACAAGAATAACACGGAATTACCAAATTCCTCCAATTCAGCAGCGTATTCAAAAGTTATGCCCAGACCTACTTCTTACATTTAATAAGTGCTATTTGAGGTCTGGGAGCAGGTAGAGAGGTCATGTTTAGACTCAAATTAATTCTAACTTAAATTCCTCTTAAATGGTAAAGTTGGATTTTAAGTCACAATTCTGAAAATGCCACTTTTAGAAAGTTGGCATTTTCTTGCGATAACTATTTCTGCCTTCTGCCAATGTCCTGGGCCACATGACTGTGAATGGCTCTGCAGTTGGGGTTTATGTATTCCTCCCAGCCAGTGACATAGAGGGGACTAGGTTTGCGCAGAATATTGCCATCCTGCTAGGATTGCTAGCGGTGGAGCTGTGCCCTGTTGCACTTCAAAGGGCTTGCCTACAGCACACAAAAAGGAACCTGTGGCCAGTCATTAATCACCCCAAACTTCTTAGAGCCTTGACAAGGGAAGGGAGGAACTTTCCACAACCAGATGTGGGGGTAGTATAGGGAATATTAACCCTCAGAACAACTCTTCAGGACACTACTGGACTTGTGGAAGCCATTAGAAGGACTGCCTGGAACCCCAGACACTGCCCTGCTGCTACCAGAGGTCTGCCCTTCTGTTTAAAGGCTTGTTTGAAGGCCTGCCTAGCTGCTTGAAGGAGAACTGGCCAATCTCCTTGAACTCAGGGCCACCAGTAGTGACGCTTAAGGACTACTTGGCAGGTATCATGTGTGAGCAACAGGGACATAACAAGCTCCAGAGAACTTGAACCCTGCAACTGGTCTCTGCTGGAGTGAGTCTTGACCTCAAAATGGTGCCTCCCGGGACCCTTGGAAGTGGTGTCAGAGGTACTGCTCCTGGATAAACTTGAAAGTTAGGACTTTGCTGCTGCAGAGAAGAACATAGCGGTAGGTCATGCTACAGTCTTTTCCGCTGCAAAAAATTCTGTTCAGTGGTATCTCTCGGTGAAGGTATCTAGCCTTGTGGAGCCCTAATCGGCTAAAGCCTAGAGCTTCTTCCTGCTAGAGATTTTCAAATTCCAAAAAGTGATAAATTCTGAAGTTAAAAATCTTCACCTCAGCTCCATCCAGCGGCTCTCCAATTACAGCTCTTTCTCCTCGGACAGTGTCTGCTGCCTTGCCCCGTGAACTCTACCTTCTCAAGAACTTTTCTTCAGGATTTTTTTAAAGTCAAAAGGTAAGCCAAGACTGGGCCCAATCCACCTAGTGTATCCATCGGTCCATCGCGGTTGGCCTTAATTTTTGTCTTTGCCCCAGTCTCGTGTGACCAAATATCTGTGATTGGAGCTTTGATCTTTTACTTGCTATTTTGCACTAAATCCTTTCAAAATTAATACCTCCGATTCTACTGATTGGATTTAATCTGTTTTGGTGTCATTTTAGTCATTACATTTTTACGCTGTTTTTGGTGGCCTAGCAGTCCATCATGGCGGACGCGCACTAGGTGAGCTCCCGGCAGCTGACTAATTATCCTCCAACATCCTGCCTGTATGGTACCTTTGCTTTCCCCCAACCATTCCAGGAGTGTCAGGGCACACAGTGGGATGGTCCGGCGGTGGAATCATTGATACTGCTGGCTCTGGGCAGTAGGTGCGTGGCAGGGCAGGCCTTGGAGTGGCTTCTAATGGCCTAGTGCGGCAGTGGTGGGCCATCCAGCCCTATCCAAGAGCTGGATGGTGGTGGTGATCTTGGCGGGCGTGTCGGTCCGTGGCAGTGGATGGAGGCCTGATTGAACTACCCCTCATTCCCCAGGCCTCGAGGTGGTTGGTGTGGCCTGAGATCGGGCCAGGAAGTGGTGGCCCCGGGCCGTGTCCAGGGCAATCTGCTGGTGGGGTCTCAGCCCCGTGTTTGCCTGCTGGCTGCAGTGCTGGGGACTTGTGTGGTATGCCGCAGGGCGGGGGCTCTGAAGCATGTGTATTGGATGGCCCCGGGCCCTCAGCAGTGTTAGGCCTGACACGGAGGGCTGGATTCGGTGACTGGAGAAGGCTGACACCCCAGGCTTAGTGGCAGGGGCGTTTGCGGTTTTCCGGCAGGATCCCACAGTGTATTTATGCTCCCATTAACCCCTAATATTATAAAGGATTTGCACTACACGGAGCCATTTTTCCAGTTAGATTGGAGGTGCCATACTAGTGGGGTTTAGGCGTCGACAGGGCCACCTCAGAGAAAGACCTATCTCCACCTACACTGAGAGGAACGGACTGCGACCCCACTATTGCATTGATTTTGACCCACATAAGTGCTGGTGAGTCCCCTCATTAGAAGGCATCGCTGAGTGTGGACCCCTGGTCGAGGATGTGGCTGAGACAGGCCTTGGTGTGGCTTGTGGCAAGGGGCTATCTGGCTACAGAGACTTTGCATGCCCTGGAGTACCCCTCAAGATAGTATTGGCTCTGTTATTTGCTTCCACACTCTGGGGATACCACTGGCCCTTCTTTACTCCTGACTGCTTGCGCCACTCCTGTTGAACCATGGTCTGGGATTTCTGGCAGGTTGGGGGCCCTTACGATACCGGAACACCTGCAAGGCTGGATCGGGCACCCACCACAGCTGTATCATGACCAAAGACAAACAATCAAGCTCCATGGCTAAAAAAGAGTACCCTGGGCAAGTTCACTGAGGTCTTGGACACGGCAGCCAATTTTAGGGGAGGCCCAGTGGCTGGACCTGATAATGCAGCGCTCCTGGCTGCCATTACCCAGTTGAGAGACATGTTAGATGTTAAAATAGGTGCAGCTGGCTCAGATGCAAATTTGCTGCACCAGGACTTACGGAACGCAGTTGAGAGGATCACAGAGGATGAGACCAGGGTGTCCGGCATAGAGTAGGCTATAATATCTCTCCAGCAGAAGGTTACCACACTCACAGCTGTGACCTAAGAGCTGGCGGCGTGGTCTGAACAACTTATGGTTCATGAATTTTCCCGAGGGTTGTGAAAGCAAGTCGAGGGGCAACTTCCTCATGCAATGGATCCATACTCTCGTACCCCTAGAGTCCCTTACCTCCTGCTTTGTGATAGAACGAACCCATAGAGCACTGGTAAAGAAGCCTCCCCCGGATGCTCAGCCTCACCAAGTCATTGCCAGAATCCTTAACTTTCATGATAGAGAAACTATCCTGAAAATTGTACGTAGTCAAGACATGCTTCTTTTTGAATCCCATCGCATCATGATATTTCCGGACTATACAAAAATGGTCCAACAGCAGTCCAATCCTTCGTTGTGGCAAAGAAACGCCTATGAGATCTTAAAATACCATATGTGATCCTCTTTCCTGTTCGCATGCGTGTGGTGTTCAACTCTCAAACCATATTTTTCAATACCCCGGAGGAGATCTTTGCGTCGACAGATGAGGCTGTATCTGTGAAACCCCACACCCCTCCTTGCCTTGATTTAGATTCGTTTTCAATAGATAGATGTTCACAACACACCAAACCCACAGGGAAGTGTTGGAACAAATCCCGCTCATCCTTGCAGACCAAACATTTGATGACAAACGTTCAACAACTCTCATTGACATGTCTGCAAGGTGTGAGCTCCCTGACGAGACATGGGCTGTCCACTTCTTGTGTGTTGGAATGTACACTACCTCCTGTGTGATCGCGATGCAGGCACATTGTGTTCGACTTCACCTCTGGATTGCCGAGGACCAAGGTTCTCCAGAGCAGACTCTTAGGGGCCGATTCCGATTCGGGCCGGAAAACGTACCGACCGACTCGGTACGGGAATTTAATCCGACCGACACGTACCGGCGCTGCCCGATCCGCGTAGTACGATGCAATGCATATGAAATACGACCGACTCGTACGGAACACAATCCGAACGACCGAACCGCACGGAAACCAGCTATCCGGCCAGGAAACAACGCAAATCGAACCGACCAACACGCACCAGGAAAGAACCCGACAGAAACGTACCCGCGAACTCCGACCCGCGCAGTACAATGCAATGCATGCAAAACCAGACCGAGTCGCACGGAGCTCAAGCCGTACGACCGACACGCATACAAAACCGAGCCGAAGCAACCCAATACCCCGCGACCGACACGTACGCCGCACATGAAATCCATCAGAAACACAGCGTGAAAGACTCGGAGAAGCTCGCACGAGCCAACTGCAGCGTCCGACTCCGTCAGAAGAACGTCTCCTACATGCCCAGAAACTACAAATAAAAAATTACTAAAAAAAGGGCCAAACAAGCAATGACAAAGCCAATAAATACTACGGGGAAAAAACATGGAACAAAGACACACCCCCAACTCCACCCATATAAAGGCCACAAATCCCTACCATGATCCTTTGCAAATTCAACTGACCTGCCAGCACAGAACACCATCAGACAGCAACCACAGACACACTCACAACTCATCCATCACACAAGCCACACACCATTAGCACCTCACAAATAGCACCCTCACATACACCCAGCAAAACCTACACTCACCCACCCTCACTTGCACACCCACACACACATCAATCCCCACCACCACCCATCACCATGCCCCCAAAGAAGAATCCAAAGTTCCTAGACAGTGAATTGGAAGTCCTGGTAGATGAGATCTCAGGGTAGAGCCACAGTTGTTTGGTACATTGGTCCAACAGACCCCATGTCGCAGAAAACCAAGATGTGGGAGAGGATCGTCAACAGGGTGAACGCACAATCACCATGTTTGCGCACAAAGGAAGACATCCAGAACAGGTGGTATGATGTGCGCAGGAGGGTCAAGGACCTACTAAAGAAGGATTACATCTTGAGTCACCGCACCGGCAGTGGCCCTCCTGCCAAACCAGTATACCTCAGGCCCTGGGAGGAGAAGGTGCGGGCCATCCTACCACCAGTGAGCGTATATGGACTATCAAACATCCCAGAGCCTGGTGAGTACACAACAAATATACACAATATTGTGTGACAATACACACACATCACTGTCAAGGGGATAGTCAAACCATGCACCCTTAGCAAATCCACAGCAACCAAAAGATAATCATCCCAAGATGTGTATGTTAGTTAGATAAACACAATACATGCCATCTCATAGTGATATGTAACTGTGTCATGACATGTACAAACCGAACAACAAATAGAGCTAGGCAGTGGCACAAATCTAACCAACAAACACAGTCAGATATTTTGCCACCACTAGATCACCACCTCACAGGGAAGCTCACTGAAAGGAAGGAATTCTGTGTATGCTGGTGAAGTCAGTGTAGCCAATAGCATGATGGGAGTTGTAGTCACAGATATTGGTCACCCTCACAATTGGCCCATCAACACCACCCTGAACCATGCTCACATCACAGGGAGTGGAAAAGAAATGACAAGATGGCTGACACTGGGTACTGCTGTGGGGAGCACAAGGCCCTGCTGGGAACTGTGCACCAACAAACAACAGGACCACACTGTCAGCCATCTTGCCATTGCTGTCACACTCACACACAGTGAAGTCCACTCAAAAGGAAGGAAGTATGGACATGCTGGGAAGGGGGGTGTAGGCAATAGCATGATGGGAGTGGTAGTCACAGCTCAACATCCCACACCCACATGGCCCAGCAAGCTCACACTGAAGCATGCACACCTCACAGGGAGTGAAAAGCCACTTCTAAGATGTCTGACAATGGTCCTCTGTTGTGGGGAGTACCAGGCCCTGCTGGGAACTGGGCACCAACCAACAGCAGGACACCACTGTCAGCCATCTTGCCATTGCTGTCACACTCACACACAGTGAAGTCGACTCGAAAGGAAGGAAGTATGGGCATGCTGGGAAGGGGGGGTGTAGGCAATAGCATGATGGGAGTGGTAGTCACAGATATTGGTCACCCTCACAATTGGCCCATCAACACCACTCTGAACCATGCTCACATCACAGGGAGTGGAAAAGAACTGACAAGATGGCTGAAACTGGGTACTGCTGAGTGGAGCACAAGGCCCTGCTGGGAACTGTGCACCAACAAACAACAGGACCACACTGTCAGCCATCTTGCCAATGCTGTCACACTCACACACAGTGAAGTCCACTCAAAAGGAAGGAAGTATGGGCATGCTGGGAAGGGGGGTGTAGGCAATAGCATGATGGGAGTTGTATTCACAGATATTGGTCACCCTCACAATTGGCCCATCAACACCACTCTGAACCATGCTCACATCACAGGGAGTGGAAAAGAACTGACAAGATGGCTGACACTGGGTACTGCTGTGGGGAGCACAAGGCCCTGCTGGGAACTGTGCACCAACCAACAGCAGGACACCACTGACTGACATCCTGAAAGCCAACTTGCACTCCCTGCAATGGAAGCACGTTCCATGGTGGGATATCTGGCTGGGTGGGAAGGAGGACTGACAGCTCTGACCATAGTTACAAGCAGCTTTTCCCACACACCCCTTAACACAAACTCCACATAACCCACCTGGGAGAATGCAATGCCTCACACTCTAATTAAATATCCCACAAAGAACCACCACCCTGGGTTATGCTGTGTGAAGCACAGGGACACTCTTGGGACTTGTAGCCAAACAAACGCCAGGACAACACTGTCAGCCATCCTGTCAGCACAGGCACACTACCCCACAGGGAAGCAGAGTCAAAAGGAAGGAAGTATGGGCATGCTGGGAAGGGGGGTGTAGGCAATAGCATGATGGGAGTGGTAGTCACAGCTCAACATCCCCCACCCACATGGCCCAGCAAGCTCACACTGAAGCATGCACACCTCACAGGTAGTGAAAAGCCACTTCTAAGATGTCTGACAATGGTCCTCTGTTGTGGGGAGTACTAGGCCCTGCTGAGAACTGGGCACCAACCAACAGCAGGACACCACTGTCAGCCATCTTGCCATTGCTGTCACACTCACACACAGTGAAGTCGACTCAAACGGAAGGAAGTATGGGCATGCTGGGAAGGGGGGTGTAGGCAATAGCATGATGGGAGTGGTAGTCACAGATATTGGTCACCCTCACAATTGGCCCATCAACACCACTCTGAACCATGCTCACATCACAGGGAGTGGAAAAGAACTGACAAGATGGCTGAAACTGGGTACTGCTGTGTGGAGCACAAGGCCCTGCTGGGAACTGTGCACCAACAAACAACAGGACCACACTGTCAGCCATCTTGCCAATGCTGTCACACTCACACACAGTGAAGTCCACTCAAAAGGAAGGAAGTATGTGCATGCTGGGAAGGGGGGTGTAGGCAATAGCATGATGGGAGTTGTAGTCACAGATATTGGTCACCCTCACAATTGGCCCATCAACACCACTCTCAACCATGCTCACATCACAGGGAGTGGAAAATAACTGACAAGATGGCTGACACTGGGTACTGCTGTGGGGAGCACAAGCCCCTGCTGGGAACTGTGCACCAACCAACAGCAGGACACCACTGACTGACATCCTGAAAGCCAACTTGCACTCCCTACAATGGAAGCACGTTCCATGGTGGGATATCTGGCTGGGTGTGAAGGAGGACTGACAGCTCTGACCATAGTTACAAGCAGCTTTTCTCACACACCCCCTTAACACAAACTCCACATAACTCACCTGGGAGAATGCAATGCCTCACACTCTAATTAAATATCCCACAAAGAACCACCACCCTGGGTTTAGCTGTGTGAAGCACAGGGACACTCTTGGGACTTGTAGCCAAACAAACGCCAGGACAACACTGTCAGCCATCCTGTCAGCACAGGCACACTACCCCACAGGGAAGCAGAGTCAAAAGGAAGGAAGTATGGGCATGCTGGGAAGGGGGTGTAGGCAATAGCATGATGGGAGTGGTAGTCACAGCTCAACATCCCCCACCCACATGGCCCAGCAAGCTCACACTGAAGCATGCACACCTCACAGGGAGTGAAAAGCCACTTCTAAGATGTCTGACAATGGTCCTCTGTTGTGGGGAGTACCAGGCCCTGCTGGGAACTGGACACCAACCAACAGCAGGACACCACTGTCAGCCATCTTGCCATTGCTGTCACACTCACACACAGTGAAGTCGACTCAAAAGGAAGGAAGTATGGGCATGCTGGGAAGGGGGGTGTAGGCAATAGCATGATGGGAGTGGTAGTCACAGATATTGGTCACCCTCACAATTGGCCCATCAACACCACTCTGAACCATGCTCACATCACAGGGAGTGGAAAAGAACTGACAAGATGGCTTAAACTGGGTACTGCTGAGTGGAGCACAATGCCCTGCTGGGAACTGGGCACCAACAAACAACAGGACCATACCGTCAGCCATCTTGCCAATGCTGTCACACTCACACACAGTGAAGTCCACTCAAAAGGAAGGAAGTATGGGCATGCTGGAAAGGGGGGTGTAGGAAATAGCATGATGGGAGTTGTAGTCACACATATTGGTCACCCTCACAATTGGCCCATCAACACCACTCTGAACCATGCTCACATCACAGGGAGTGGAAAAGAACTGACAAGATGGCTGACATTGGGTACTGCTGTGGGGAGCACAAGCCCCTGCTGGGAACTGTGCACCAACCAAAAGCAAGACACCACTGACTGACATCCTGAAAGCCAACTTGCACTCCCCGCAATGGAAGCACGTTCCATGGTGGGATATCTGGCTGGGTGTGAAGGAGGACTGACAGCTCTGACCATAGTTACAAGCAGCTTTTCTCACACACCCCCTTAACACAAACTCCACATAACTCACCTGGGAGAATGCAATGCCTCACACTCTAATTAAATATCCCACAAAGAACCACCACCCTGGGTTATGCTGTGTGAAGCACAGGGACACTCTTGGGACTTGTAGCCAAACAAACGCCAGGACAACACTGTCAGCCATCCTGTCAGCACAGGCACACTACCCCACAGGGAAGCAGAGTCAAAAGGAAGGAAGTATGGGCATGCTGGGAAGGGGGGTGTAGGCAATAGCATGATGGGAGTTGTAGTCACAGATATTGGTCACCCTCACAATTGGCCCATCAACACCACTCTCAACCATGCTCACATCACAGGGAGTGGAAAAGAACTGACAAGATGGCTGACACTGGGTACTGCTGTGGTGAGCACAAGCCCCTGCTGGGAACTGTGCACCAACCAACAGCAGGACACCACTGACTGACATCCTGAAAGCCAACTTGCACTCCCTGCAATGGAAGCACGTTCCATGGTGGGATATCTGGCTGGGTGTGAAGGAGGACTGACAGCTCTGACCATAGTTACAAGCAGCTTTTCTCACACACCCCCTTAGCACAAACTCCACATAACTCACCTGGGAGAATGCAATGCCTCACACTCTAATTAAATATCCCACAAAGAACCACCACCCTGGGTTTAGCTGTGTGAAGCACAGGGACACTCTTGGGACTTGTAGCCAAACAAACGCCAGGACAACACTGTCAGCCATCCTGTCAGCACAGGCACACTACCCCACAGGGAAGCAGAGTCAAAAGGAAGGAAGTATGGGCATGCTGGGAAGGGGAGTGTAGGCAATAGCATGATGGGAATTGTAGTCACAGATATTGGTCACCCTCACAATTGGCCCATCAACACCACTCTGAACCATGCTCACATCACAGGGAGTGGAAAAGAACTGACAAGATGGCTGACACTGGGTACTGCTGTGGGGAGCACAAGCCCCTGCTGGGAACTGGGCACCAACCAACAGCAGGACACCACTGACTGACATCCTGAGAGTCAACCTGCACACACTGCAAGGGTGGCATGCTTCATGGTGGGATAACTGGGCTGGGGGGGAGAAGGAGGGACGGATGTTCACCAAATACCACCAATGCTGGCCATGCACACACCTCAACATTCACATTGAAAAGCTTCAGGTTGGCAGGACAATGTGCTACACCAATATCAACCTCTGACTGTGACAACTTAGGACAATGCAATGTACAGGCCCGCATCCCGAGGTACAGTCACAACTGTCAGGTGTGTGAACCATTGATGCCTGTAGAAACATAACATACATTGTGTGTCTCTTCCAAAAACAGGTGATGATGGGGACACAGCAGCAGACGATGAGGAGTCCCTGTCCCAGGCACCGGGGGACACTGAGCTCACTGGTGTGGAACAGCCTCTGCCGTCCTCGGATGGCGAAGACCTACCTGGCCCCTCCAGTGTGAGTCATCATGCAGCACCAGCAGGACCAACATCTGCACCCCCTGCACCCACTCCTCCAACAACTGCCAACACACAGACCACCCCCGCCGACACGGACAGACCAAGGACCACCAATGACAACAGCACAGGGACCCCGGCCCACCATGGAGCAACGGACAACAACCCCAGTAACAACCCCCAAGGGGGCCTAGGGTCACCTGTGCGTGCCACCACAGGTTCCGCACATGTCGCCAGGGGTGGTGGGAGGGGTGGTAGACATAGGTCGCTGTTTGCAGAGGGGTCTGGACTGCATGATGACCCACAACTGGTACGCATTGCTGATGCGTACCAGAATAGCACCGGAGAGGTCAGCCAGGTAGTGGGGATCCTCAAGGACATTCAACAGCAACAGGCTGCCCATCATGCCCGCTTGGACTCACACATGTCCCTTGTGGAGACACACATGTCTCGCATGGAGCCCAAGTGGGACACATTGCAAGAACTGACAACAGTGCATAGGGACATATTGACATGCCTCCGCCAGATTAGCACCAACATAGCCACACCTCCCTGTGTGCCCACAACATCTGGTGCTGCAACAACTGCAACTGCCACAGGGAGGGAGGATGACTCTGGCGGAGAGTCCTCTGCACCGCAGCAGCCTGCACGTGAGGGTCCCCCCCGAAAGAAGAGGGGTCGTCCGAGGAAGGAAAACTGAGAGGCCGATGGCCATGTACATCCCCCAGGAACCCAACACCTGTTCTGGAAATTCTCCTTTGTGTGCAAACTGTTCACCCTGTCGAATGCAACCCAACTCTCCCACATGACATGGGGAGTTTAAGTTGGCCCAATGTATCAGATGACTGTGGACTTTACTCAGGACATTTCTGCTACCAAGACTTCCAACTCATCTGGGAACTTTGGATTCCAATCCCAATGTACAGCACCCACCATCCTGTGCACTATCCTCACACATGTATGGGAATAAACTCACTAATACACCATACTTGCCTCTGTTGTGATTCCAACGTGGTTTCTGTCATGGAGATGATGATCTGCTAAATGACACTGTGCATGCTAACTGCTACAGCAAGTTCAACACCGTCATGTGAGTCATGGCGACGTGACACATATGAGGGAGACACACCACTAGGGCTACACAACACATACACACCAGGGCCATCTGACTCATCGCCTACACAGATGTTGCCAGGAAATACAGTGGAATGCACAGACACCACACCTATTCAGAGTCTGTGTTAACTAGCCCACAGGTGCAGTAAGCACATGTCAGTCAGATGTGTGACCACAGACAACGCACATCCCAAAGTGAAGCACAGGTTTATTACACATTTGCAACATGTTGTTTCCACTACAGATGCAAGGTAATCCTACGTGGCAGTGGCCACACAGTCAACAAGTGTAGAAGAAATAAAGTCCAGGGGTGTGTGGCACATCACCTGTAGGGAAACGACTGCTTCCACCCTGGAAGTTGAATCATGGTGTCGGGGGATCACAGTTGACCAAACAACTATGAAAGTACCCTGTGAAGGATAGACATGACACACCGTCAAAAGCACTGAAGAACAGGACAGAACTGCAATACTCATTCCCAATACATGTCACAAGATACTTACAGAAAACCAAGTTAGCATGTCAACACTGTTGGGGAGTACAGACTACCTGTAAGGACACATCGCTGCACGCTTCCAGTCAAGTAGCACATGGCCACACTCAAACAGCAGCAGAGCACCACCAACACATATCACGCAAACTCACATCATTGACATGACATCTCTGGATACTCAGATTCAGCTGAAGAAGTTGGTGATGCGCTGTGTGCGGACATCACCCTCATCATCATCATCATCACTGGCATCGTGGCCCAGGCCAGGATCCTCCACAGGTGGCGGATGTTGGTCATCGTCATCCAGGGTGAGAGGCAACTCCTTCCGCACTGCCAGGTTGTGTAGCATGCAGCAGACGATGACAATCTTGCACACCTTTGCTGGGGCATATGGGAGGGCCCCTCCTGTCTTGTCTAGGCAGCGAAAGCGGCTCTTCAGGAGACCAAATGTCCGCTCGATCACTCTCCTGGTCCGACCATGTGCCTCATTGTAGCGCATCTGGGCTGGTGTCACAGGGTTCCTGAGGGGTGTCAGCAACCACGGCATGTTGGGGTATCCCGAGTCACCTACATACAGACAATTGCACATTAGCTGAGTTGGAAAAGAGGGTGGAATACAACATTGCAGAACACACACAATGGTACAAAGTCAGTACACACCGACAAGCCAGGCACGCTGGTTCTGCATCTGTGACATCATCCTCGGGATGCGACTACTCCTCATCACGTAGGCATCGTGTGCAGAACCGGGGAAACGGGCACACACGTGTGAGATGCTCATATCTGCAAGACATACCACCAGAGCATTGACCGAATGGTAATGTTTCCTGTTCCTGTATGCCTGCTCATGTGCCTGTGGTGGTACCAAAGCCACATGTGTCCCATCAATGGAGCCAATGACATGCAGCATCCTCCCCAGGGCATAGAAGTCACTCTTGACGTCAGTGAGTTGTTGACGTTTAGGGAAATAGATGTACTGGTTCAGGTATCTCAACATTGCCTCTAAAACATTGCGTAGCACACAGCTGAACATGGTCTGTGACATCCCACCAGCAGACGCCACAGTGTGTTGAAAGGTACCGGTGGCAAAGAAGTGTAGGGCTGCCATCACCTTCACCTTGGGGGTCAGCGCTGTAGGATATGGCCAGCCAGGTTCCAAATGTGGGGCCAACCGCACCGCCAATTCCTCAATCAGCGGCCTGTGGAAGCGGTACCGTCGGATGCAGTCACGTTCAACCATCGTTGCAAGGTCAGGGAATGGTCTATGGACAGCTGGTGCCCTGCAGTGCATAGGTGAAGAAAGAAAGATTGTCAGTCACCCCACATATGTGGCATAGACCATACTCAATATCACATGATACATCATTACGAGACACAAGTACCTGATGTGTGTGCCGTTCTGTAAGGACATGTATGGCACCTACATGGCTAACATCTAACATCACAGTTCAACATGTGTTGACAACAAGTTCCAGGTTGTGCTATGGGATATCATTAGGCTGTGTCACAGTACCCATGTACTGCTGTCACGTTCCAAACACACACCACAGTGACATGTGAGGACAGATATGCCCCAGGCATCACAGCTCATTGACAGGTAGATTCCCAGGGACCCTGTATTGCCACATGGACACTGGCATGACATGGCGTATCATGAATACACCACAGCAAAACAACCATGACCCCCACAGGTAGTGGTCCCTGTTGCCTCTGCAGGACAGACATGGACGTCTGTGACACACACACACGCACAACATCAAAGTCCATGCACAAACAACGTGGATGTGGAGACTGTCTCCCATTGTGCACATGGAATCAGAGACATTGTAAACACAACATGCACACAGACTGTGGAGGGCCATCACTATCGTGGCAATGGGTCACCCTGCGATGTACATACCTTCCCACATGGGACTCAGGGGGTATGTGACATGACATACACATACACAACCTGGAAATGTGACCATGCCACATGCTCTGAAATGAACCGTTGCACACCACAGTGGTCATGTGCACAACACACAAAGGATTCTGTCCCCATGAACACGTGCACAGCCTGGGAGTGGCTGCCCCCAAGTGCCACCCAAAAAACACATGTTGACCCCCATACACAGAAAAGGTAATGCAGCCTTACATGCCTCAGGATACAGTGTGGACAGGCTGTGGTGTTGTAGGTGTGCCCCTGAGTCCCTGGCAAGTAAATGTGGCTGGCATACGTTCACCAGTGACAACCATGGTGACATATGCGAGTGACTTGTACAGGTACGCGTCGTACAGCAATGGACCGATCGGTGCGCACGCATTGGACATTGCATATGATGTGAGCGGGTACGCGTTGTACAGCAATGGACCGATCGGTGCGCAGGCATTGGACATTGCATATGATGTGAGCGGGTACGCGTTGTACAGCAATGGACCGATCGGTGCGCACGCATTGGACATTGGATATGATGTGAGTGGGTACGCGTTGTACAGCAATGGACCAATCGGTGCGCACACATTGGACATTGCATATGATGTGAGCGGATGCGTGTTGTTTTCGAAATACGCGTTGTACAGCAATGGACCGATCGGTGCGCACGCATTGGACATTGCATATGATGTGAGCGGGTACGCGTTGTACAGCAATGGACCGATCGGTGTGCACGCATTGGACATTGCATATGATGTGAACGGATGTGTGTTGTCTTCGAAATACGCGTTGTACAGCAATGGACCGATCGGTGCGCACGCATTGGACATTGCATATGATGTGAGCGGGTACGCGATGTACAGCAATGGACCGATCGGTGCGCACGCATTGGACATTGCATATGATGTGAGCGGATGCGTGCTGTTTTTGAAATACGCGTTGTACAGCAATGGACCGATTGGTGTGCACGCATTGGACATTGCATATGATGTGAGCGGGTACGCGTTGTACAGCAATGGACCGATCGGTGCGCACGCATTGGACATTGCATATGATGTGAACGGATGCGTGTTGTCTTCGAAATACGCGTTGTACAGCAATGGACCGATCGGTGCGCACGCATTGGCTAGGGCCTGGCATGGCAACGGACGCGTTTCCAAAGCTTTAACGAGTCTGATGCAGTGAATTCAGTTGGCCAGCCACAACAATGTTGCAAATTCATGGGTGTCATGAAGTTTAACTTTTGAAGGATGCTGTGGGCGTGTATAAGTGGTGCAAATCCATGGATTGGCCAGATTCAGAAGATGCAAACGACTTGGACCTATCACTTTGGACACATGGGACAGTATCTGCCTCTGCAGCACACATATAATGCTGGCTGTTCCCCTGAGAGCTCACTTGCCTGCACTACATGCTCCAGGACGACATCTGCCACCAACACTGCTGCTGTCTCTGCATCCTCTGGCTACTGCAATGGCACGTACTGTGGAGAGAGCCCCAGCCTTCACCACTGAGGAGAACCAGGCCCTGCTGGTCAGCCTCCTTCCACAGTACAGCAAGCTGTATGGGAAACCAGGGGAGCAGGTGAGTGTGCTGTCCACTGCCTTACTAAATGTGCATGTTGTCTGACTAGCAAGGCTTACAGTGTGCACACCACTGGCTAGCATGCTCACTGAGTGGTTCTCACCCCCCACAGTGTGTAGTTACATGCACTGAACAGGTATAGTGCAGTAACAGTGCATTCCAACAAGGTTTTACTTCCCAGGCAATGATACCATGTAGTAACTGCTGGCAAACTGTTCATAGCCATCGTTGCACTGCCTGTGTACATCATATGCCCCTGTGATTGAGACATGTATATCCAACTGTGTGATGCACGGATATGTTGCATGTGTAGTAATGGCCTTTTCACTTTGTCATCCTCACAGGTTGATGCCCACCAGAAGCAGGAAATCTGGCTGACCATCGCCCGGGCAGTAAGATCCGTGGGGGACTACAAGCGCTGGATCCGCAACTGCCAGAAGAGGTGGCAGGACCTTCAGGACTGGACCCGGAGGATCGCAAGGGTCCAGCTGAAGCTGTCGCCTCCTCGCAGGACGGGCGGACACCGGACCCTGACCCCCACATGCTCAGGATCCTGGCGGTGGTCTTCCCTGACCTGGATGGACAGCTGAAGGCCAGACAGCAGCAAGGAGGGGGTGAGTCCATGACTGCTCTGTGAACTTTGTCTGACATGCTATGTGCCCTCCTCTGGCCTGGTTAAACTTCCACAGTACATCAGTCTTGTGGTCCAGGACCCATGTCCCTCAATTGTGACATGCCCACTCCTCATCTGATACCCAGGTGTGGCCCTTACAGTCAGGAAATGGTGTCACTTGGGTACTGTGTCCTTGCATTTTGCTTAGCTCAAGGTTGGGGACAGCATTTGTTCCAGTAACTTTGTGGTGGGCTTCATGGGTGGGTCAATTGCTTACACAATGCCTGAGTTCTGACATGTAATCTGCGTGTAACTTTGATATGTGGTCCAATTGCTGATCTGACTCACCACATGTGCCTGTTGTATTTGGCACACCCCCATGCTGCGGGTGGGAACAATGTTTGGGCCTCAGGAGTATGTATATCAAGTGTGTCACACATGCTTAGCCACCTGCCTACTGTCCAGGGCTCATCCCTCTTTCACGTGGAGCAGGACAGTCATGCCTACTCCAGGGCATACACTACACTCTGTACTCCCACTCCCGTGTATCAGCTGACACGTTGTGCTCAGTGAAATGTTCCCTCAGGTGTCTGCCTCTGTGTCATTGTGCTGTGGCTTCGTTGTCAGGACTACTGGGGTGTTTATCGGTTAGGGCTCAGCATGCCATCTGAGATGTGACCGTGAGAGACGATACTTGTGTGACATATAGGTGTTTGATCACTTGACTGTGCAGACTGGTGTATGCGACTGTGAAGTTCAGGCAGCTGTTTTTCATTCACAGCAGACTGTGAGGTGCTCAGGTTCAGAGAGTTGTGTTTCATGTCTCCCATATGTCCAATTGGTATGACGTGGACAAATAAGAGTTCAGATGATGTGGTTTGTGGGGGATGGACATGTGCACTTGTCAGCTACAGAACTTGCATTCCCCATGACCTAGGATTGTGACACAGTGCAGACTGTTGTTGGCTGGCTGCCCTGCCCATGTGACTGGAGACAGTGATGTATGACTTTGCAGGCATGCCTGTGCCATGGCATTAAACTTCCTAAGAGTGATCCTGCAGGGGAGTGACATGTGCTACATGCACCCCATTGTGGCATTGACTATCAGGACATGGGTGCATCATGGTGTCTGGTGCTGGTATGCATCACATGCATTTCAAATTAGACTCTGGCCATCCCTTTATCCGGACACCTGTACTGACTCAGTGGCAAGAGATGTGATGTGTGCATGTTCACATACTTCACCGTGTTCTCTGCAATGTCCAACAACTGTGTAGGTGGTGCATGTGTCCACACTGGGGTATTACCATCCGACAGGCACCAGACAGATGGGTGCAAGGCCAGGAGGGATGTGAGTGCCATGGTTGACCATCAGACTGACAATTGGCTTCTCCTAATCTGTGTGAGCACTTTTGGCAATGTTCAACTAAGGATGCCAGGGCTTGCTCTGTAATGTGCTGTACTTACTGTGGTGTGTGCGGTCAGTGCAGGTGACTGATGTTTGTCTGTTTCCCTAATTGTTTGCAGATACATCCACGGCCACAGGAGGGGACAGCTCCACGGACCAGGAGGAGCTGCAGAGCCAGACTGGGTCAGCAGCCGATGAGTGGTCGGAGGGACCCAGTGGCACGGAGGGCGAGGGGAGCCACACCGAGGAGTCCTCAGCACCATCCACCTCAGCTGAGGACCACAGCAGCTCGGAGGATGACTCCCTTGTGGAGGCGGGTGTCAGCAGCCACCACACCCCAGCTAGTATGGCTGGCCCCGCCACCACCACCACCACCGCCCTCCCATCGGCTCCCATTCCAGAGGTCCGTGGAGGATCCCGTGTTCGGGAGCATGTCTCCTTCGTGCCAGGCACCGCACCCCCTGCCCCTGTGTCCCCAGCTGCCCTGAGTGAGGAGTCTGTGTACTTACTTCGCCAGCTCCATGTAGGGCAGACAGCAATGCTGAGTGTCCTCCATGCACACACCACTCTGTTGACACAGCTGGTGTCGTTCATGGAGGGCATCTCATCGGGCATGTCTGCCCTACAGAGGAGCAATAAGTCCATGGCCTCCTCCCTGACGGCAGCAGTGTCCCTCCTCCAACAGTCCCTCACCCCTCCTACCTCTGCCCCATCCACACTTCCTGGCACCCTACCTGTCCCAAGCACATGCACACCTGCACAATCACCCAAACACACAGACACGAGCAGCACAGAAACACCCAAAACAAAGTCAAAACGTGCACGCAAGCATCCTCAGGGGACTGATACCACACCCACAGGGGATGGGGAACAGACACACACACAGGCATCCACAGTCACTCCGCAGTCCTCCAATTCCTCTCCCTCCAAGACCCCTTCCCTTGCCTCACCTGCAACCCCACCTAAAAAGCAGCTCTTCCTCTGTGACCTCGGCCTCTTCCCCTCCGATCCAGCTGATCCAGCATACAGGGGGAAGAGGAAGTCCACCCACACAGAGGGGAGTGCCCCTCACCCCCGGACACCCTCCCCCAGGCACAGACAAACTGAGGCCCCCACCCGCAAGTCCCCCGGGGCCGGAAGAGCAAGACCCCGCCACCGCCCTGCAGCTCAACCACACAGTCTCCTTCCTCCATCCCTCAGGCCCCCACAACACAGGTTCCCCCACCACACCCTGCCCCAGGTTCCCCCACCCACAGATACACCATCCCCAAAATGATCCGGCCTTCTCCCCCTACCACTTGCTCTTCCAGCCCCACACCCCCCGCTGCACATGTTTGTGCCCCTGGTGTGGAGACCGTGTCCTCCCCCTCTGTCCTGCCCACCTTACCTGAACCCCATTCTACTCCCCTGGAGATAGGCACTGCAGTGGAGTCCACTACCACCCCGTCTGACTTGGGCACTGCAGTGGGGAACCTGTCCACTCCATCTGGCCAGCCCACTGCAGTCGTGCCGGCACCCACACCATCTGACTCATGCCCCCAGTTGTGCCGGCACACACCATGTCAGACACCTCCACTGCAGTTGTCAGTGACTCTCCAGCACCAGCCACCCCTTCCCTGCCTCCTTCTGGTGAGCCCTGATCCTGTCCCTGCGGTGCCTGGCCTGCCCCCCGTATGCCCCTCCGAGGGGAATGTCCCTGGTCCGTAGCAGTGCAGGCAAGCAAAGGGTGACATCTGCCACTGTCACCCTGTTCGGACTTTACTGATGGACTGGCCATTGGCCTTTGTCTTTTTTCAGGACTTTCTATTTTACACCCACATATGCTGAATAAAGCTACTTTCTGTTCTCTAGTGGTTTTGCTTCAGATGTACATGATGTTGATGATGCTAACCATGCCCTCGCTGCAGTGATGGTGATTTTTGATATCAGGAAAATGAAGTGTTACTGTGCAGGACCCCATGTGGTCCAGGGGGAATGTGTCCTATCCTGGTGTGTATCCATGTCATCCTTTGCAGCAATATGAGGGTGTCATGTTTTCAATATTTGCCAATGGGATTTCCTACTTTTATTTGCAATATCACATCTGTGGCTTACACCCCTGCACATCTGTTGTGCTTGCCATTGTTCAATTTGTCTATTTCCCTGACCGTGTGACCATCTCCACTGGACATGCAAGTTTGGGCATCAATGGGGAAGGACTCATCTGTGTTATCAGTGCAACTTGCTATACATGTGTGTTGGATCTGTGCAGATGATTTCGGTGACACTCCCATGACCAGGCTGATGTGACGAGAGCCTTCATTTTGTGCTAATTGTTGACTGAGTGACCAAGTGTTCTGCTGACATGATAGAGCCCTGCAGAGACAACGTATGGCACAGCTTTCCTTACACAGGAGTGGAGTCCCCTCATGGCAGTGTGTAATTCCGTGACATTGCCTGAGCCCAAGGTGTGTGTTGTGTGAGCATGTCTGTGTGTGTTCACTTCCATTTTGCTACGCAGGCTGGGATCCCTAGTGATGTTCCTGTTTGTGATGCTTGCTGAGTTGACCTATGTTCCCCCAAAATCTTCGCCCTGGGTTATCTGGGATGTGGGTGCATGGCACATTACTGGTCATCAGGGTGTCATCCATAGGTGTGTTTGCTGTCAGGGCTGAGTTTGTGGGCAAACGCAGATGAGACACAGTCAGGATTCCCTTGGCACTTGTTGGTTACACAAGTCATGTAATTTACAGTTAGTGGTAGCTTTCAGTGATTGTGACACGTTGTGTGTGTGACTGCTGCCACTCCTCAGGGTCAGAGCTGCAATGTTGGAAGTTGTCTATGTGTGTTCTTTGTGGGTGACCTTGGCTTCTTCATTGGTGTGTGACTGTGGCCGGGATCCCATTGGTTGGTGTGGATTTGACGTCATGCCCATGTACAGCGTACTGTGCAGTGTGTCAGACATTCACGAGTCTTGTTGACTGGCCATGTGTGATGGGTTTCTGCACCTTAGTTTCCACCACCACCCCTGGGATTGTCATGGGTGCATGTGCAATGTCACCAGTCCATGTGAGCTTCACTGCTGCACATTGGTGGAGATCAAGGTGTGTGGTGTTGAGTGTGTGCAAATGAGAGTTGTTGCATGGCTAGACCCCTACCTCCATATTGGCCTTGGCTGACAAGCCGTGCTGGTTGATTTTTGCTTGTGTAGGTGTGATGGTAGTTTGTTGCTCAGGACACATGACTGTGGTTCACAGTGTGAACGACATCTAGCTTTGTCATCACAGTGGGATTATCATGCAGGCCAGTGTCACCACAATGTGGGGTCCCTGGGGGTAGTGCTGTGGTGGGTCTGTCTCTTGCTGTGTTAGTTGCTGTTCCTACAAGCTTGTGTGACATGTGTAATTTGGGCTCCCTCTCATCTAACAATGCCTGATTGGCCACATAGGGGAATCCGATCCATGAGTTACTTTTGAGTAACTGTATACACATCTGTGTGATTGGGATTCAGGCCTCCTCATGTGTTGTGTGGTTGCCTGGGGACACTGGCACACCCCCATCACCTGTTGTGTTTGATATGCAGTGTGAGGCTGCCTGTTTGTGTTTGTGCATCTGCACCACTGCATTGGCATATCTTTAGTGTGCCATTGGCTGTATGTTGTTTGGTGGGTTTCCCCTGCTGTCCCTGGGACTCCTAGGTCATCAGTCAGAACAATGATCATGGTTTGTATGTCCCATTGCGGCCATGGTATGGTATTTGTTCACCTCACATCTACAGTCTCCACAGGATATCTACATTTGTGTGTCCATTGGTGCAGATATGTGGGTCTGCATTATGATGGTCACTTCTGTCATTGTGTTATTGATGAATGTTGACAATGTCAGCCCCCATGGGTGATGTTTGTCTGCACATGGCCAAAGGTATGTCTTATTTGCACTGCACTGTTTGCCTCACACAATCTATGTTGCTATGGGACACAAGCACTACTATGCCACTGATGTGTTTGTTGTTCTGTGACCAGGAATCATCCATGCTGTTTGGCATTTGCAGCTTTTTCCATGACAACACTTACATTTTGGTCACTGTGATGATGGGGGTTTAGACCCCATTGCCACAATGTTCAAAATGTGCTTCAGCTATGGACCCCACACTTACATTTTGGTCACTGTGATGATGGGGGTTTAGACCCCATTGCCACAATGTTCAAAATGTGCTTCAGCTATGGACCCCACACTTACCTTTTGGTCACTGTGATGATGGGGTGTTAGACCCCATTGCCACAGTGGTCATGGTCTGGTTGCATTGTGGAGGCCACACACATTTATGTGTGACACATGTGATAGGGGGTCACATTGTATGTTCAATGTCATGTTCAGTGTTGTAGGCATTTGACACAGACTACACACGCTTGTCATGGTGTTGGGGGATGTGTTTTTCTGACATTCCTTATGTTGGAGTATGCTGGTTGTGTCATGCATTACCCGTCCTATGAGTAGGGGTGGTATGGGTGGTGGGCATCCAGCACCCATGAGTAGGGGTGGTGGTAGTGGTAGGCATCCAGCCCCCCCTGAGTAGGGGTGGTGGTAGTGGTAGGCATCCAGCCCCCCCGGAGTAGGGGTGGTGGTAGTGGTAGGCATCCAGCACCCATGAGTAGGGGTGGTGGTAGTGGTAGGCATCCAGCACCCATGAGTAGGGGTGGTGGTAGTGGTAGGCATCCATCCCCCTATGTGTGGGGATGGTAGTAGCGACAGGCATCCAGCCCCCCCTGAGTAGGGGTGGTGGTAGTGGTAGGCATCCAGCACCCATGAGTAGGGATGGTGGTAGTGGTAGGCATCCATCCCCCTATGTGTGGGGATGGTAGTAGTGACAGGCATCCAGCCCCCCCTGAGTAGGGGTGGTGGTAGTGGTAGGCATCCAGCACCCATGAGTAGGGGTGGTGGTAGTGGTAGGCATCCAGCCCCCCTGAGTAGGGGTGGTGGTAGTGGTAGGCATCCATCCCCCTATGTGTGGGGATGGTAGTCGTGACAGGCATCCAGCCCCCCGAGTAGGGATGGTGGTAGTGGTAGGCATCCAGCACCCATGAGTAGGGATGGTGGTAGTGGTAGGCATCCATCCCCCTATGTGTGGGGATGGTAGTAGTGACAGGCATCCAGCCCCCCCTGAGTAGGGGTGGTGGTAGTGGTAGGCATCCAGCCCCCTATGTGTGGGGATGGTAATAGTGACCGGCATCCAGGCCCCCCTGAGTAGGGGTGGTGGTGGTGGTAGGCATCCAGCCAAACCTGAGTAGGGGTGGTGGTAGTGGTAGGCATCCAGCACCCATGAGTAGGGGTGGTGGTAGTGGTAGGCATCCATCCCCCTATGTGTGGGGATGGTAGTAGTGACAGGCATCCAGCCCCCCCTGAGTAGGGGTGGTGGTAGTGGTAGGCATCCAGCCCCCTATGTGTGGGGATGGTAGTAGTGACAGGCATCCAGGCCCCCCTGAGTAGGGGTGGTGGTGGTGGTGGGCATCCAGCACCCATGAGTAGGGGTGGTGGTAGTGTTAGGCATCCAGCACCCATGAGTAGGGGTGGTGGTAGTGGTAGGCATCCATCCCCCTATGTGTGGGGATGGTAGTAGTGACAGGCATCCAGCCCCCCCTGAGTAGGGGTGGTGGTGGTGGTGGTGGGCATCCAGCACCCATGAGTAGGGGTGGTGGTAGTGGTAGGCATCCAGCACCCATGAGTATGGGTGGTGGTAGTGGTAGGCATCCAGCACCCATGAGTAGGGGTGGTGGTAGTGGTAGGCATCCAGCCCCCCCTGAGTAGGGGTGGTGGTAGTGGTAGGCATCCAGCACCCATGAGTAGGGGTGGTGGTAGTGGTAGGCATCCAGCACCCATGAGTAGGGGTGGTGGTAGTGGTAGGCATCCATCCCCCCATGTGTGGGGATGGTAGTAGTGACAGGCATTCAGCCCCCCCTGAGTAGGGGTGGTGGTGGTAGGCATCAAGCCCCCCCTGAGTAGGGGTGGTGGTAGTGGTAGGCATTCAGCCCCCTATGTGTGGGGATGGTAGTAGTGACAGGCATCCAGGCCCCCCTGAGTAGGGGTGGTGGTGGTGGTAGGCATCCAGCCCCCCCTGAGTTGGGGTGATGGTAGTGGTAGGCATCCAGCCCCCCCTGAGTAGGGGTGGTGGTCGTGGTAGGCATCCAGAACACATGAGTAGGGGTGGTGGTAGTGGTAGGCATCCATCCCCCTATGTGTGGGGATGGTAGTAGTAACAGGCATCCAGCCCCCCCTGAGTAGGGGTGGTGGTAGTGGTAGGCATCCAGGCCCCTATGGGTTTGTATGGCATTGGTGATAGCCATCCCGCCCCTATGGTTCTGCTGTTGCTAGTGTGCGTCATTTCTGCATCCCTATGTGTGTGTGACATATGTTGGGTACGTGTCATTTGTTTGTGTAGTGGGTGTTTGACTTACCGTCTGCGCCGTACGCGTCCGTACCTGTTCTGGTAATAGATGTAGAGTATTGGTAGGACCTGCGCGATGGGATTCATGGTTGGTTCGTCTCGCTCGGGTTTCTCGTTGCTTCGACTCGTACTCGTCGCTGGCTTGTTCGTCTCGTAGCCGTGGATCGTCTTGTGGCGCAAATCGGAGCTTATGTGCGGCTCTCCCGGATGCTCTGATGTGCCGGACGTAGCGACGGGTTCGGCGCGTACGGAAGGCGCATTGTACTAGTCCGGCTGGAAGGTGCTGTGTATTTGCTTCCGTGCGGCTCAATTCGGCGTTTACGGATCCGGCTCGGGCGGGGAACAGGAGCTGGAATGGGTAAGTACGGCTCGCTCGGAATCTGTGCTGTTATGCGCATCGTACTTGCTCGTTCGGACGACTGTTCGAATCGGTCGGGAAACACGCATTCAGCTGGGTTTTTTTCCGGACGAAGAGTGTTAGGTGCGCTTCCGGCCCGAATCGGAATCGGCCCCTTAGTTGTTAGTGCGATATGGGGATCCAGTGGATAGCCCCGTCTTAGGCCTCCATTGGGGTCAGACATGGGCCTTTTCCGTGAAAGATACTTCAATGTTTGTTAGGTATTGGGGCGGGGGGAAAGGAGGGCTTGTTCTAATGTTTTGTTAAGGATTGACATGCACAGCTCTGGCACCATCTTGCTTATACTTCCTTACACAGCTGTCCCTGCTATTTTTACCCCAAATCCAGATGGCTCCATTGGCCCCATCAGGCAATTCTGTGCCGTAACATAGAATGTCCGCGGAGACTTAGATAAAATCAAGCATGGAGTGGTGCTTAGACAGGCTAAAAGGTTACAGGCTGATATTCTCCTCCTGCAAGAGACCCACCTCCTAGGGTCTAAGGTCCTGTGTTTGGCTAGATTTGGGTACTTACAAACATTTCATTCTGGGTTTGTGTGGGGATCATGGGGAGCTGATGTACTTATCCACCACAGAGTCCCCTTTAGCTCCGCTTGAGCATGGGTGGACACTCAGGGCAGATATGTATTCGTAGTAGGCACAATATTCGGAATATCCTTGGTCATTGGCAGTGTATATGCCTCTCGCCACTTAGGCAATCCTTTGCTGACCATATCCTTGGCCTGTAGGGGGAATTACTGGCAGGGCTGGCCATTGTCCCCTCTATTGTTTGCTGTGGCAATGAAGCCCTTGGCTGCCTGGGCCAGGATAGATGTTCAAGTGAGAGGATTTGTGTTATGCCCTGCATAGTTTACTTATATCTTGTAGTTTATCAATCTTCCTGCTGCTCAGCCAGTGTGTGTGTTTAGAGTAGAATGTTGGGAATACAGTGATGCACGGAATGTTGGGTGTCTGTGTGAGTGAGGAATGACAGTTAGAGATGGGCTGAGCAGCAGGCAGGCTGCTCCTGGTGGGGTTTGCTATCACATGGAACTAAGGGTTGACTACTGGCTAACCTACATCTACTTCACCTGTTTACCTGGACTACCTGTCAGATGTCCTTGTATACCATCTGGATGTACTTGAACCAGCTACTGAATAAAGGTACTTATGAACTCTACTTGGCTACCAGCGTCTACTTGTGTCACAGGGCACAACAATTTGAATGGTCTGTGCGATTGTCAGATACAATTGCACTGTATGTCAATGATGTGTTGCTCTTCATGACTGAGCCCGCGGTGTTGGGACCTCGTATTCTGCAAATTATGCAAGTCTTTGGCAAGACATCCAGATTGTACATGCTGCTGCAACTGGCTGGTTTGCCAAGTATCTTGAGGTGTTTCTCTCGCCCATTCCTGCCATCTCCTGGGAGCATAACATGGCCCGACTGCTTCTGCACGTTCAGGAGGAGGTTAATTCCTGGTCCCCATTGCCTCTGTCTTTATTTGGTAGATTAGCCATCTTTAAGATGGTCTCCCTACCCTGCCTTCTTTACCATCTCCAGAACTACCAATATACTGTTTTGCCCGCATGGTTCCGACAGATCAGTGCCCTCTTAGGTCAGTTCTTATGGGGTGGAGGTGCATCCCGTATAGCCCTTCGAACCTCCTTCCAATCCACCTTCTGCGGAGGCATTGCTGCTGCAGATGTTCAATCATACTATTCTGCCTCTCACGTGCAGATTCTGAATGACTGGTGGTATAGTCCGCAGACTGACCCGGCTTACACCACAGAGAGATGTGTAATGGGTGATACTTCTCTGCTTCATCTGCTCTATAGTGAGACAGAAGTATGTGCCCCCCCAGCGACCACAGTGGTGGTGGTGGTGTGGAGACAATCCCTTCGCAAAATGGGCTGGTGGGGGCGCTTGGCACGAGAGATGCCACTGTGGCCAGGTACCCTCCTCCCGCAGGTGGCTGGGCTGAGATTTCAGGGGTGGGATCACATTGGCTGCTCCACACTAGGTGACGTTAGGCATGGCATTATACTTGAATAATTTCGGGAGCTCCAGTCTGAATTTATGATGCATCGCAACCAATTTTATAAATATCTACTGCTGTGTCATGCTATCTCCCTGTACCTGCGCAACCTCTCGGACCTTTGGGAATTTTGAGGGAAAGCTCTTAATGTGGGATTTAGGCAGCCATAAAATCTCTAGAATTTATCAATCCCTGGTCACCAATAGCTCCACAATGCTGCCCACCCTCCGAGCGATGTGGCAGGCCGACATTGAAAAAATAGGCAATGACAATTGGTCTGAGGCCCTGGAGGCCCCCCTTGGGGCAGCGATCTCTTCCCGCCTTAGACTAATTCAATTAAAATATCTACATAGTTCATACTATACATGAAGCCGCCTGTGGTGCATGGGTCTCATTGACTCCCCAGGAGTCTACGTTGTAATTTTGAGGAAGGCACATTCATGCATACTGTGTAGAGCTGCAGCATGGGGTCACATTTCTGGGAAGGGGTGGCATCCTGTTTGGGTGAGGTTCTGGCATGGGCCATTTCACCTGTCCCAAAGCTGCTTCTCCTTCATAGTACAGATGAATAGGAGGGAACTGCTATAAAAGCCATTTACTATTTCTTGGGCTCACGCTAGCGAAAAGAGATATAGATAGACAATGGAAGGCCAGCGAGCTGCTGTCTCTGGGGGCATGGAAGTGTGGGATGGACTTCTGTATGGGGTTTGAGATGGTAGTATTCCAGGCAAGGGGATATCCCAAAAACATCAGAAGATTAAGCCGAGATGGAACGATTATAGGGGCTTGTTCTTGCAGCTGGTAAGCACAGCTGAATTACACTTAGATGCCAAAATTAGGCACTACGGCCAAGATGTGCAGGGTAATGCAGACTTACATCTTTATAAGATATTAGATACTGTGTGGGGGTGTTGCCAAGGGCTTTTGTTCATCTGTATGTGTTTGGCATGATTCTGAGGTTACATCATGCAGAGTCCTATGTTTGTATATGGCCCACTTGGGTCCCTTTTTTGCTGGAAAATAAAAACAATAAAATTTGTTAGGAAAAAAAAAAAAATCGCACTATTTTCTACACTGGTTTGAGATTTTTCTTGTATTGTGTTCTCACTTTATTACTGTTTGTGTGCTGCATATTCTTTACACATTTACACATTGCCTCTAAGTTAAGCCTGACTGCTTTTGTGCCAAGCTTCCAGAGGGTTAAGCATACGTTAATGTAGTGACTTTCGTGGTTCATGCTGACAAAGATTATGGTTGTTGCCTGAGTGGGGCTTCTACCACCCTCAACCAATGACCCAATTTCTTACAGCTGGGAATTGTCTGCTGCTAGTGCTAGTGCAGGACACATTTTTTGCCTTCACTTCCTGGGCCTAGTTAAGCATACACACTTCAGTGTTGTTATTCTAAATGAGACAGCCAGTGTACGTAAGTTAAAAACACTTCAGGAGACTTGCATGTTTTTGAAAGCCATTTCTAGAGCATTACACTACACAAAAAGAAATTTTTTAAAACATATCGAATTATGTAGGCATAACAGTTCTTTTTCTACTCATGATAAAGTGTCACTCAAAGTGTTACATGTAATCCATTGAAATGTCACACATATGGCCACTGAAAAAACTGAAATGTCACATATAAGCAAACTGAACTCTAGGGAGCTATGCAGCTTTCGATCGACAGCAATGTCAATCGAACTTCTTCTTCGGCTCGCTCTAGCTATCTAGTTTTTACTAATAAAAAAGGGGCAAGTGACTGTTTTGTGAGAGAGAGCAGAGTATTCGGCTCACTGATGGTTTGCGGGACTTTGCTACTTTGTATATGCAGCATGGTCTCACGAGGCATCAGTGTTCAGCTCATGTTTGCTGCTATAGAAACATGGAAGCAGGAAGTGGCTTCCCTGTTCACAAACTCAAGCACTTACTGGAGCAATTGTTTTGCAACAATGGAGGTGAAAGATCTAACTCCTAAAATGCTGACAATACAACTCATGCAGAGGAGGTAGTCGAGGAGTATGATACTCAGAGTAACTCCCTTCCAGTCTCTTATATATAAACGTTACAGGACATGATAAACGAGACTGCGGATGCAACATTAAAAGCTCATGACCCTTACCCTGCTCATGAGACTAGGTGGGCAGCAAAACATAGCATCCTTAGAGGATGAAGAGCAAAGGGGCAGATATGTTTATGGCAGCAGCGGCCGGCACAGCTAAACATGGTGGGGCAGGGCGGGACAGGATGGGAGCAGGGAAGTCGACAGACGATGGAATAGGTATAATTAAATAAATAAATAACACCTATTCCATCATCTGTTGGCTACCCTCCTACTGCGCCCTGCCCCGCCCCTTCGCCCCACTGCGCTTCCCTCTGCCGGCAGCTGCTGGTTTAAGGGTTAGACTTGCAGCAAATTTTATCAAACATTATGCAAAATTACATTTACCATAGACATGTGTACAAGATGAGAAAGATTGTTTGTCCATTAACAGAGAAAACACAGTTTCAAGGATTATGAATGGGTCATATAGAACAATTGGAACCATAAATGTGTGGTCAAAGCCACATTCTTATCATTGCGGATTATGCAACTCGAAAATCCTGAAGTTTTGTGGATGTGGAAAACTATTCCAATTCATCTTGCAAATATTCTTCTCCAGTTCTTTGGGTAAATGTTGTTATTGACTGAGATAATATTGAATCAGGACACAAAAGGCCCGATTACGGTGTCGGGCAGAAAGACTTCGACAGCTGGTCGGAGGTTTTCCACCCGTCATGGTAGGTTTGAATGAATGAATTGAATTTATTTGCATAATTTAATTAAAACTGTTGCATTACAATAAAAACATTAAAAGAGAAAAAGAGAAAAAAAAAACGAAAAAAACCCCACAATTCCTAGAAGTTAAAAACTCTGGTAAGGTGCATTAGTTGAGTCCTGACGTTTGACTCTGTGCTTCTTCACTTGTTTGCTGTTGGCCGTTGTTCTTTGACCGGTCCCCTGTGAAAGTATCAGCTGTGTGGTTCCTCAAGTCTGCTGGACTTACTTTGTTACCATTCCGCACGCTGATACTCTTCCTCTTATGGAGTGGTTGTGCTTATCGACTGAGTTGGGAAGTGTTCTTTCACGGTCCTGAGGTTTTTTAAATAGTCCAGTATCAGCGTTTGGACCTTACGAGGGCTGCGGTGGGGGCAGTTCCGGGGTACATAGCACCTCTGATCAATTGTACAAATCTTCCACAGTGGGCCAGGATGTGAGGTTCTTTTTGTGCGAGACATACTGCAGAGGGCTCATGGCAGGTAGTTACTTTTTGTCTCAGGCATAGTTCTCTCAGAAGAATCCTCCTTTCTGTGGCTAAGGTCGGGCAACAGCACAGGCGGTGTAGCCATGATTCACGTTTGTAGTCACACAGTCGGCATGCTCCTTCAGTGTTTTGGTTTGCCCTGGCCCTGCCGAAATCCGTAATTGGAAGTGCCAGCAATCGCATGCACATAATCTCTCTCCTGGTTTTGGGGTTGAGGGGAACGGTAAGGTAGGGCTGAGGTTTGTTTACTAAGTATGAGTCGTTCAGCGGGGTCAAGAAAGATAAGGTTTTTAATGTGGCCTGGTCTTGCTGGAACGAGACTAGCTGGACTTGTTTATTGATTCGCGATTTCCAGGTGGCGTATGAGATGCTGGGAACAGCAAGTGCTGGTTTGTTTATTTCAACGGAGGCCATGGCTCTCATAAGCTGTTTATTCCATGGCGAGCCAGTTTTTTCGAATAAGTCTCTGAGGCAGCTCTTTAAGGATTCCCTCGGAGATTTTAGAATTCGGATGTAATATTTTAGAAAGTCGGCCTTAAGAGTTAATGATTGTTTGACCAGCCCGAGCTCCAGCCTAAGTCTCGCCCTAGAAAGGTATTTTGGGAGTAAAAAGATTTTTTTATAGGCCACACATTGCGCCCGCGCTAGAATTTCCGTACATGCTCCAGGAAACGCTTGGTGTCCATACGAGAGTGCTAGGAGAAGAGAAGCTTGAGTGACCTTTCTGATGCCCACTGCTGAGGGACTTTTTAACTTGTTGTTCAATTTTATCAGACAGTATGTTATGGCAGTCGATTTGTTGGTCAGTTCCTTTTTATGGGCAGAGGGTCTTGCGGTTTCTGTAAACCAGACCCCCAAGTACTTGTATTTCTGCACTGGATTGATTGTCCTGGGGCCTATGGTACATGTAATATGTTTTTTGTGTTTTTGCCTGCCTATTATTATAATCTTAGGGGCATATCAGCAACAGCCGGCGATAATTATCGCTAAGCGCGCTTAGCGCGAGGATAATTATCGCCGGCTATCGCTGGATTTTATCGCAGAGATAGCGTGCTATCAGCAACGCTTATCTCCAATGCGATAAAAATCCAAGCGCTAGCTGCAAAATGTGCGATTATCGCTGGAAATCCAGCGATGATCGCACATACATAGGCGATAGCTTGTTGATAGGGCAGGGCAGACTTAGCCATAATATCCACCTTCCATTGGATATAATGGCTAAGTCAGATTGAAAGCAGGCGTAAGGAAAGTAGCGATAACCGCGGTTAGCACTACTTTTCTTATCGCTATGCAGGTTAGCGTGCAGCTTGATAATTGGAGAAATGTCGGTTAGCGACATTTCTCACGTTATTTAGTCAGTACGCCCACTTTGCATCTCATTAGAGATGCAAAGCTGGGCGTTAAGGTAAATGGCGTAGAGGCATGGAAGCACGCGTTAGCGTGTCCTTGCTGATAGTGCGATGAAATTATTGCCGCTTTTCGTCCGAAAACGGAAGCTAAAGCGGCGATAATTTTATCGCGGGCCTTGATGATATGCCCCTTGGTCTTTTCTGAGTTGATGGTAAGGTAATTCGATATGTTGTAATCATGTAGACTGGTCAGGGCTCGTTGGAGGCCCACTTTGGTGTGATCCATGATGACTGTCATCTGCTTACTGAAGAATGTGTAGAGATCGATTGCCTAGTCGGGGGGGGCAGGCTGCTGTTGACGAGAGCTTTTCCCAGGTCTGCCGTGTACAGATTGAAAAGGAGGGGGGCCAGCACGCATCCTTGTTTCAGACCTCCGGTTGTACATATTTTAGCTGAGAGAGATGTGGGGCCTGTTTTCACCTGTACCCAGGATGTGGAAAACTATTCCAATTCATCTTGCAAATATTCTTCTCCAGTTCTTTGGGTAAATGTTGTTATTGACTGAGATAATATTGAATCAGGACACAAAAGGCCCGATTACGGTGTCGGGCAGAAAGACTTCGACAGCTGGTCGGAGGTTTTCCACCCGTCATGGTAGGTTTAAAGACCGACCGCCATATTAGGATGTTGGCAGTCAGATTGTAAACCTGCAGGGGAATCCAACGCGGTACCCTGTCGGTTGGAAAGGCAGCATAATCCCTTCAGGATGGCATTTAACTCGTCGAAATTATGATGTCTGTTTCCGACAGCCATTCCATGTTTGCCTTCCCAACATGGTAAGGCAGTCGGAAAGTGACATTGAGGGCCCCTAGCAGAGCCCCCCTGGCCCTCCGCATACTGCCCTGAGGTGCCCCCCTCAATATCCCTGCACCATGTGGCAGGCACACAGTGCGGGGATGTTTACAAACTTCCATTTTTCAATGGGATCTTGTGCTGCAGACGTTTTCAGCCAGCCGCACAAGCTCCCATTGAAAAATTGAAGTTTCCGACCTCGCTATGTGTGGTCGCATCCTAATTGGGATTGCAGAACTGCCGAGCCATGGTTGAGCAGTTCCTTTCCTGCAACAGTGTTGGGCAGACGCCAGTCCACCCAACATCGTAATGGGGCCAAAATGTATGTCTTTAATCTTTAAGCAAGTATATCCTCTCCTACAAAGACAACAAATCTGTGCAGACAAATTTACATGGCCAGATGACATGTTGTAGAGCAAGAAATAGAGATGATGTTTTCATTGGATATAATAGAAACCTCAGGCAGCAAGTGGATGTACCTCATAGTGCCAGTGCCTAAGACTCAGTTAGCTCCAATTTTGCATTGACTTCAGACATGCTAATAAAGTGCTGACCATCAATGTCTACCCAGTGCAGGATGGATGCTTGGATGAGTTAATAGAGAAGTTGAGAAAAGCAGAATTAATCAACACCATTGACTTAAGCAGAACATACTGCAGGTGCCAGTTCAAAGTAAGAATCAACACAAGTCAGTCTTTTTTACACTAAGGGGTCGATTCCGATTCGGGCCGGAAAAAGCACCGACCGACTCGGATCCGGAAATAATACCGACCGACACGTACCCGTGGCGCACGACACGCCAAGTACGATGCAAGGCGCGAAAAATCCGACCGACACGTACCTAAACCAAGTCGACCGACCGAGCCGCACGGAAAACAGCAATCCGGCCGGAAAAACACGCGAATCCAACCGACCGACACGCACCCGGAACAAATCCGACCGAAACGTACACGCGAACTCCAAACCGCAAAGTACGATGCAAGGCGCGAAAACCACGAGCGAGTCGGACGGAGGACAAGCCGTACGACCGACACGCATACAAAACCGAGCCGAAGCAACACAAAACACCGCGACCGACGCGTACGCAGCATAGAAAACTGCACAAACACAGCGTGAACGAAACGGAGAACACCGTACGAGACTAATGCAGGGTCCGACTCGGTCACAAGAACGTTTCCAACATACACAAACAGCACAAAGGAAAAATCACCCAAAAAAGGCCAAACAAGCAATTACCAAGCCAATAAATACTGGGGGGTGGGGACAGAGAACAAAGACACACCCACAACTCCACCTATATAAAGGACACAAATCACAACCATGAGCCTTTGCAAATGCCATTCCACTGCCAGCACCCAAGAGAAAGCAACCACACACCCACAGCTCATCCCTCACACAAGCCACACACCATCAGCACACCAACAAATACCTACCTCACACACACCCAGCAAAACACACACTCACACACCCTCACCTGCACACCAACACACACATCACCCACCATCACCACCCATCACCATGCCCCCAAGAAGAATCCCAAGTTCCTAGATAGTGAATTGGAAGTCATGGTAGACGAGATCCTCAGGGTGGAGCCACAGCTGTTTGGCACACTGGTCCAACAGACCCCCATGTCGCAGAAAACCAAGATGTGGGAGAGGATCATCAACAGGGTGAACGCCCAATCACCATGTCGGCGCACAAAGACCGACATCCAGAACAGGTGGTATGACGTGCGCAGGAGGGTACGGGACATGCTGAAGAAAGACTACATCAACAGCCAATACACCGGCAGTGGCCCTCCTGCCAAGCCAATATACCTCAGGCCCTGGGAGGAGAAGGTGCGGGCCATCCTTCCGCCAGTGAGCGTATATGGACTAGAGGACATCCCAGAGCCTGGTGAGTACACAACAAATGTACACAATATACTGCCACAAAACACACACATCACTGTCAAGGGGAGAGTCAAACCATGCACTCATAGCAATTACACAGCAACCAGAACAGAATCATCCCAAAATGTGTATGTCAGTCAGATAAACACAACACATGCCATCAAAAAAGTCACATCCAACTGTGCCAACACATGTACAAACACAACTACAACTACAGCTAGGCAGTGGCACAAATAGAACTAACAAACACATCCAGACATGTAGCCACCACAACAACACCAACACACAGTGAAGACCACTCAAAGGAAGGAAATCTGTGTATGCTGGCCAAGTCAGTGTAGCCAATAGCATCATGGGAGTCGCAGTCACACATATTGCCCCCAACTGTCCCATCAACACCACCATGAACCATGCTCACATCACAGGAAGTGGAGAAGGACTCACAAGATGGCTGACACTGGCTATTGCTGTGGGGAGCACAAGGCCCTGCTGGCAACTGTGCACCAACAAACAGCAGGACACCACTGACTGACATCCTGAGAGACAACTTACACTCCCTGCAATGCAAGCACGTTCCATGGTGGGATATCTGGCTAGCTGGGTGGGAAGGGGGACTTGCAGCACTGACCATAGTCACAAGCACCTCCCCTCACACACACCCCAACACAAACTCCACAGAACCCACCTGGTAGAATGCAATGCCCCCATCCTAACACAAGATCCCACAAAGAACCACCACCCTGGGTTATGTTGTGTGAAGCACAGGGACACTCTTGGGACCTCTAGCCAAACAACTGCCAGGACAACACTCCCAGCCATCCTGTCAGCACAGCCAGCCCATCCCACAGGGAAGCAGAGTCAAAAGGAAGGAAGCATGGGCATGCTGGGAAGGGGGAGGAGGCAATAGCATGATGGGAGTCGTAGTCACAGACATAGCTCACCCCCACAACTGTCCCATCAACACCACCCTGAACCATGCTCACATCACAGGGAGTGGAGAAGGACTCACAAGATGGCTGACACTGGCTACTGCTGTGGGGAGCACAAGGCCCTGCTGGCAACTGTGCACCAACAAACAGCAGGACACCACTGACTGACATCCTGAGAGACAACTTACACTCCCTGCAATGCAAGCACGTTCCATGGTGGGATATCTGGCTAGCTGGGTGGGAAGGGGGACTTGCAGCACTGACCATAGTCACAAGCACCTCCCCTCACACACCCCCAACACAAACTCCACAGAACCCACCTGGTAGAATGCAATGCCCCCATCCTAACACAAGATCCCACAAAGAACCACCACCCTGGGTTATGTTGTGTGAAGCACAGGGACACTCTTGGGACTTCTAGCCAAACAACTGCCAGGACAACACTCCCAGCCATCCTGTCAGCACAGCCAGCCCACCCCACAGGGAAGCAGAGTCAAAAGGAAGGAAGCATGGGCATGCTGGGAAGGGGGTGGAGGCAATAGCATGATGGGAGTCGTAGTCACTGATATTGGTCACCCCCACAACTGTCCCATCAACACCACCCTGAACCATGCTCACATCACAGGAAGTGGAGAAGGACTCACAAGATGGCTGACACTGGGTACTGCTGTGGGGAGCACAAGGCCCTGATGGCAACTGTGCACCAACAAACAGCAGGACACCACTGACTGACATCCTGAGAGACAACTTACACTCCCTGCAATGCAAGCACGTTCCATGGTGGGATATCTGGCTAGCTGGGTGGGAAGGGGGACTTGCAGCACTGACCATAGTCACAAGCACCTCCCCTCACACACACCCCAACACAAACTCCACAGAACCCACCTGGTAGAATGCAATGCCCCCATCCTAACACAAGATCCCACAAAGAACCACCACCCTGGGTTATGTTGTGTGAAGCACAGGGACACTCTTGGGACCTCTAGCCAAACAACTGCCAGGACAACACTCCCAGCCATCCTGTCAGCACAGCCAGCCCACCCCACAGGGAAGCAGAGTCAAAAGGAAGGAAGCATGGGCATGCTGGGAAGGGGGAGGAGGCAATAGCATGATGGGAGTCGTAGTCACAGCTCTACATCCCCCACCACATGGCCCAGCAAGCTCACACTCACGCATGCACATCCCACAGAGAGTGGAAAGGCCCATCAAAGATGTCTGACACTGTTGCTGTGTCGTGGGGAGCACAAGGACATGCTGGGTACTGCACACCAACCAACAGCAGGACACCACTGTCAGCCATCTTGCCATTGCTCTCACACCCACACACACTGAACTCCACACAAAAGCAAGTAAGTATGGGAATGCTGGGAAGTGGGGTGGAGGCAATGGCATGATGGGAGTCGTAGTCACAGACATAGCTCACCCCCACAACTGTCCCATCAACACCACCCTGAACCATGCTCACATCACAGGGAGTGGAGAAGGACTCACAAGATGGCTGACACTGGCTACTGCTGTGGGGAGCACAAGGCCCTGCTGGCAACTGTGCACCAACAAACAGCAGGACACCACTGACTGACATCCTGAGAGACAACTTACACTCCCTGCAATGCAAGCACGTTCCATGGTGGGATATCTGGCTAGCTGGGTGGGAAGGGGGACTTGCAGCACTGACCATAGTCACAAGCACCTCCCCTCACACACCCCCCAACACAAACTCCACAGAACCCACCTGGTAGAATGCAATGCCCCCCATCCTAACACAAGATCCCACAAAGAACCACCACCCTGGGTTATGTTGTGTGAAGCACAGGGACACTCTTGGGACCTCTAGCCAAACAACTGCCAGGACAACACTCCCAGCCATCCTGTCAGCACAGCCAGCCCACCCCACAGGGAAGCAGAGTCAAAAGGAAGGAAGCATGGGCATGCTGGGAAGGGGGGAGGAGGCAATAGCATGAGGGGAGTCGTAGTCATAGCTCTACATCCCCCACCACATGGCCCAGCAAGCTCACACTCACGCATGCACATCCCACAGAGAGTGGAAAGGCCCATCAAAGATGTCTGACACTGTTGCTGTGTCGTGGGGAGCACAAGGGCATGCTGGGTACTGCACACCAACCAACAGCAGGACACCACTGTCAGCCATCTTGCCATTGCTCTCACACCCACACACACTGAACTCCACACAAAAGCAAGTAAGTATGGGAATGCTGGGAAGTGGGGTGGAGGCAATGGCATGATGGGAGTCGTAGTCACAGACATAGCTCACCCCCACAACTGTCCCATCAACACCACCCTGAACCATGCTCACATCACAGGGAGTGGAGAAGGACTCACAAGATGGCTGACACTGGCTACTGCTGTGGGGAGCACAAGGCCCTGCTGGCAACTGTGCACCAACAAACAGCAGGACACCACTGAGTGACATCCTGAGAGACAACTTACACTCCCTGCAACGCAAGCACGTTCCATGGTGGGATAACTGACTGGCTGGGTGGGTGGGAAGGAGGGCCGGCTGTCAACCAAACACAACCAATGCAGACCATGTTCACACCCCAGAAAATACATAGAAATGCCCAAATAATGCAGCACAATGTGCCACACCAATATCAACCCCTGACTGTGACGACTTAGGACAATGCAATGTACAGGCCCGCACCCAGAGGCACAGTCACAACTGTCATGTGTTTCAACCATTGATGCCTGCAGAAACATAACATACATTGTTTGTGTCTCCCAAAAACAGGTGATGATGGGGACACAGCAGCAGACGCTGAGGAGTCCCAGTCCCAGGCTCAAGAGGATGCCGAGCTCACTGGCGTCGTACAGCCTCTGTCCTCCTCGGGCGATGAAGAACAACCTGGCACATCCGGTGCAAGTCAACATGCAGCACCAGCAGGACCACCAGCTGCAGCACCAGCAGGACCACCAGCTGCACCCCCTGCACCCACCCCTCCAACGACTGTCACCACGAATACCATCCCTGCCGACATGGACAGAACAAGGAGCAAGACCAGCACAGGGACCCTGGACCAACCTGGGGCCATGGACACCACCACCACCACCAACCCCCAAGGTGGACCAGGGTTATCTGTGCGTGCCACTGCACACACTGCACATGTCAGCAGGGGTGGTGGGAGGGGTGGGAGACAGAGGTCGCTGCTTGCAGACGTTGCTGGTGTGCATGATGACCCACAACTGGTACGCATAGCTGATGCGTACCAGTCCAGCACCGGAGACCTCAGCCAGGTAGTGGGGCTCCTCAGAGACATGAAACAGCAGC
This sequence comes from Calotriton arnoldi, assembly GCA_963921515.1. Taxonomy (NCBI): domain Eukaryota; kingdom Metazoa; phylum Chordata; class Amphibia; order Caudata; family Salamandridae; genus Calotriton; species Calotriton arnoldi. Next base: position 734,067 of record CAWUFW010003681.1, read on the forward strand.
AGGCTGCCCATCATGCCCGCTTGGACTCCCACATGTCCCACGTGGAGTCACACATGTCCCGTGTGGACTCACACATGTCCCGCGTGGAGTCCAAGTGGGATGCACTGCATGAGATGACGGCGGTGCACAGGGACATTTTACAATGCCTCCGGCAGATGAACAGCAACCAGTCCACACCTCCCTGTGTGCCAACAACATCTGGTGCCGAACAAACTGCAACTGCCACAGGGAGGGAGGAGGACTCTGGCGGAGAGTCCCCTGCACCGCAGCAGCCTGTACTTGAGGGGCCCCCCAAGAAGAGGGGTCGTCCGAGGAGGGAAAAGTGAGAGGCCGATGGCCAAGCGCAACTCCCAGGAAGCCTGAACCTGTTCTGGATGTTCGCCTTTGTGCACAGACTGTTCACCGTGTTGACGACAACACTACTCCCACACATTGCATGGGGAGTACAAGTTGGACCAATGTGTCAGACAACTGTGGCCCGATACTGGGGATCCTGTCTACCAGGACTTTCAATTCACCTAGGAACTTGGGATTGCAAGATTTATGTACAGCACTACCCATCCTATGCACTATTAACACAAATGTATCACAATAAACACACTAATACACCATACTTGCCTCTGTCGTGATTCCAACGTGGGTGCTGTTATGGGGATGATGAACTGCAAAATTACACTGTGTATGCGAACTGCAACAGCAAGGACAACACAGGCATGTGAGTACAGGCAACGTGACACACATGAGGGAGACACACCACCAGGGCTACACAACACATACACACCTAGGCCATCTGACTCATTGCCTACACTGATGTTGCCAGGGAAGACGGTGCAATGCACAGACACCACACCCATTCCCAGTTGTAGTCAAGTAGCCCACAGGTGCAGTAAGCAAATGGCAGTCAAATGTTTGACCACAGACAACGCACATCACAAAGTGAAGCACAGGTTTATTACACAGTTGCAACATGCCGTAACCACTACAGATGCAAGGTAATCCCACCTGGCAGCGGGCACACAGTCAACAACTGTAGACGGAAGGAAGTCCATGGGTGTGGCGCACATCACCTGTAGGGACACAACAGCTACCAGCCTGGATGTGCAATCACGTCGTCGGTGGACACAGTTGACCAAACGAATCTGAAAGTACCCTGTGAAGGACAGAAATGACACACAGTCAAAAGTAATGGAGTACAGGACAGAACAGCAAAACTCATGCACAATACATGTTACAAGATACCCACCCAGAACCAAGTTAGCATGTCAACACTGTTGGGGAGTACAGCCCACCTGTCACCACACATCGCAACACACATCCAGTCAAGTAGCCCATGGACACACTCCAACAGCACCAGAGCACCACCCACACATCATGCCAACTCACATCATTGACATGACACCTCAGGATACTCACATTCAGCTAAAGAAGTTGGTGATGAGCTGTGTGCGGACATCACCATCACCATCATCATCATCATCGTCACTGGCATCGTGGTCCAGGCCAGGATCCTCCACAGGTGGCGGATGTTGGTCATTGTCATCCTGGATGAGAGGCAACTCCTTCCGCACTGCCAGGTTGTGGAGCATGCAGCAGACGATGATAATCTTGCACACTTTCGCAGGGGCATATGGGAGGGACCCTCCGGTCTTGTCCAGGCAGTGGAAGCGGCTCTTCAGGAGACCAAAGGTCCGCTCAATCACTCTCCTGGTCCGACCATGTCCCTCATTGTAGCGCATCTGGGCTGGTGTCACAGGGTTCCTGAGGGGTGTCAGCAACCACGGCATGTTGGGGTATCCCGAGTCACCTACGGACAGACAAGTGCACATTAGCTGACTTGGAAAAGTGGGCGGAATACTACAGATCAGATCACACACAATGGCACAAAGTCAGTACACACCGACAAGCCAGGCACGCTGGTTCTGCATCTGTGCCATCATCCTGGGGATGCGACTACTCCTCATCACAAAGGCATCGTGTGCTGAACCAGGGAAACGGGCACACACGTGTGTGATGGTCATGTCTGCAAGACACACCACCAGTGCATTGACCGAGTGGTAGTGCTTGCGGTTCCTGTAGGCCTGCTCCTGGGCCTGTGGTGGTACGAAAGCCACATGTGTCCCATCAATGGAGCCAATTACATGCGGCATCCTCCCCAGGGCATAAAAGTCACTCTTCACGTCAGTGAGTCGTCGCAGTCTAGGGAAATAGATGTACCGGTTCAGGAAGAGCAACATTGCCGCCAAAACATCGCGGAGCACACGGCTGAACATGGTCTGTGACATCCCACCAGCAGTCGCCACAGTATGTTGGAAGGTACCAGTGGCAAAGAAGTGTAGGGCTGCCATCACCTTCACCTTGGGGGTCAGCGCTGTAGGATACGGCCGGCCAGGCTGCAAATGTGGGGACAACTGCACTGCCAAATCCTCAATCAGCTGCCTGGTGAAGCGGTACCGTCGGATGCTGTCCCGTTCCACCATCGTTGCCAGGTCTGGGAATGGTCGATGGACAGCAGGAGCCCTGCAGTGCAGAGGAGAAGTAAGCAAGATTGTCAGTCACCCCACATATGCGGCATTGAACACACTCAAGATCCCAACATACATCATTATGAGGCACAACTACATGAAGTGTGCAGTACCGGAAGGACATGTGTGGTACATACATGGCCAACATCTGTCAACACGGTCCAACAGGTGGCATCAATTAGTCCCAGGTTGGCCCATTGGATATCATGAGGCCGTGTCACAGTTCCCATCTCCTGCTGCCGTGTCACAATAACCCCCACAGTGACATGTGAGGACAGATGTGCCCCAGGCACCACAGCTCAATGACAGGTACATTCCCAGGGACCCTGTAATGCCACATGGACACTGGCATTACATGGAGTATCATGTATACACCACAGCAAAACAACCATGACCCCCACAGGTAGTGGCCCCACTTGCCACGGCAGGACAGACATGGACGTCTGTGACACACACACGCACAACATCAGAGTCCATGCACACACAACGTGGATGTGGAGACTGTCTCCCATTGTGCACATGAAATCAGAGACATTGTAAACACTACATGCACAAAGACTGTGGAGGACCATCACTATTGTGCCACTGGGACACCCTGGCTCAAACATACCATCCCACATGGGACTCACGGAGTATGTGACATGACATACACATACACCACCTTGAAATGTGACCATGGCACATGCACAGATATGAACAGTTGCACATCACAGTGGTCATGTACACGTAACACCCAGGATCCTGTCCCCATGAACACGTGCACAGCCTGGGGGTGGCTGCCCACAGGTGACACCCACAGGACAACATGTACACCAACATACACACAATAGGAAATGCAGCCTTACATGCCTTATGATAAAGTTTGGACAGGCTGTCGTGATGTAGGTGTGCCCCTCACTCCCTGGGAGCTATCTGTGGCTGGCATATGTCCATCTGAGACAGGCATGCTGACATATGCCAGTCACATGTACAGTGATGCGTTGTACTGCAATGGACCGATCGGTGCCTCCGGACGGCCCATTGCATTCAATGTGTCGTGGTGCACGCGTTGTACCCCTGTGCGCGTTGTACCGCAATGGACCGATCGGTGCGCACCCATTGACAATGGGCTTGCCTGGCAACGGACGCGTTTTCGAATTTCGAACGAGTCGGTTGCTGTAAATTCAGTTGGTCACCCACAACAATGTTGCAAAATCATGTATGTCATGAAGTTGAAGATTTGAAGGATGCTGTGGGCGTGTTTTGGTGCTGCTATTCCATGGATTGGCCAGATTCAGAAGATGCAAACGACTTGGACCTATCACTTTGGACACAAGGGACAGTATCTGCCTCTCCAGCACATATATATTGCTGGCTGTTCCCCTGAGAGCTCACTTGCCTGCACTACATGCTCCAGGACGACATCTGCCACTGCACTGCTGCTGTCTCTGCCCCTCTGGACCCTGCAATGGCACGTACTGTGGAGAGAGCCCCAGCCTTCAGCCTTGAAGAGAACCAGGCCCTGCTGGACAGCCTACTTCCACAGTACAGCAAGCTGTATGGGACACCAGGGGAGCAGGTGAGTGTTCTGTGCACTGCCTTTCTGAATGTGCATTTTGTGTGACTAGCAAGGCTGAGAGTCTGCACGCCACTGGCTAGCAGGCTCACTGAGTAGTTGTCACCCCCATAGTGTGTAGGGACTTGCACTGGACAGGTATGGTGCAGTGACAGTGCATTTGAACATGGTTTTACTTCCCATGCAATGATACCATGTAGTGACGTCTGGCAAACTGTCCATGGTCAGCTTTGCACTGCCTGTGTACATCATGTGCCCCTGTAATTGAGACATGTATATACAACTGTGTCATGCACGGATATGTTGCATGTGTGGTAATGGCCTTTTCACTTTGTCATCCTGACAGGTTAATGCCCATCGGAAGCAGGAAATCTGGAAGGACATCGTCCGGGCTGTCCGGTCCGTGGGGGTCTACAAGCGCCGGATCCGCAACTGCCAGAAGAGGTGGCAGGACCTTCGGGGCTGGACCCGGAGGATTGCACGGGTCCAGCTGAAGCTGTCGCCTCCTCGCAGGAGGGGCGGAACACGGACCCTGACCCCCACATGCTCCAGATCCTGGCGGTGGTGTTTCCAGACCTGGATGGGCAGCTGAAGGCCAGACAGCAGCAAGGAGGGGGTGAGTCAAAGACTGCACTGTGAACACTGTATTACATGCTTTGTGCCCTCCTCTGGCCTGGTTCAACTGCCACAGTGCAGCAGTCATGTTGTCCAGGAGCCATGTCCCTCTATTGTGCACTGCCCACTGCTCATCTGATACCCAGGTGTGGCCCTTACATTCAGGGAATTGTGTCACTTGGGACTGTGTCCTTGCAGTTTGCTTCACTAAAGGTGGGGGACAGCATCTGTTTCCCTAACTCTGTTGTGGGCATCATGGGTGGGTCCATTGTTCACACAACGCCTGGGTTTGGACATGTGATCTGCGTGTTGCTTTGATATGCGGTCCACTTGCTGAGCTGAGCCACCACATGTGCCTGGGGTATGTGGCACACGCCCATGCAGCGGGTGGGAACAATGTTTGGGCCCCAGGAGTGTGCAGATTACGTGTGTCACACATACATAGCCAGCTATCCACTGTCCAGGGCACATCCCTCATTCATGTGGAGCAGGACAGTCATGCCTACTCCAGGCCATGCAATGCACTCTGTACTCCCACTCCCGTGTATCAGCTGACACATTGTGCACAGTGATTTGAGCCCTCAGGTGTCTGCCTCTGTGTCAGTGTGCTGTGGATTAGTTGCCAGGACTGCTGGGGTGTTTCTTGGTAGGGGCTCAGCATGCCCCTGGAGATGTGACCATAGGAGACGATACTTGTGTGTCACATAGGTGTTTGATCAGCTGCCCGTGCAGACTGGGGTATGCGAATGTGAAGTTCAGGCAGCTGTTCCCCATTCACAGCAAATTGTGAGGGGCTCAGGTTCAGAGGGTAGTGGCACAGGTCTCCCATATGTCCAATAGGTGTGACCTGGACAGATGAGGGTTAAGATGATGTGTTGTGTGGGGGATGTACATGTGCACTTGTGCAGCTCCAGGACTTGCATTCCCCATGACCTACTATTGTGACACAGTGCATAGTGTTGTTGTCTGGCTGCCAAGTCATACATCACTGAGACAGTGATGTATGACTTAGCAGTCATGCCTCTGCCATGGCATGTGTCAACTTATTGGTGGTCCTGCAGGGGAGTGACATGTGCTACATGCACACCATAGTGGCGCTGGCTATCAGGACATGGGTGCATCATGGTGTCTGTCGCTGGTATGCATCACATGCATTTCCTATTTGACTCTGGGCATCCCTTTCATCCGGAAACCTGTACTGACTCAGTGGCAAGAGCTGTGATGTGTGCATGTCCACTTGCCACACCGTGTCCTCTGCACTGTCCAACTACTGTGTACTTGGTGCATATGTCCACACTGGGGTGTTGCAATCCAACAGACACCAGACAGATGTGTGCAAGGCCATGTGGGATGTGAGTGCCATGCTTGGCATCAGACTGACAATTGGCTTCTCCTGTTCAGTTAGGGCACTTTTAGCAATGTACAACTAATGATGCCAGGGCTTGCTCTGTAATGTGCTGTGCTCACAGTGGTGTGTGCGTTTGGTGCAGGTGACTGATGTCTGTCTGTTTCCCCATTGTTTGCAGATACATCCACGGCCACGGAAGGGGACAGCTCCACGGACCAGGAGGAGCCAGAGAGCCAGACTGGGTCAGCAGCCGAGGAGTGGTCGGAGGGACCCAGTGGCACGGAGGGCGAGGGGAGCCACACCAAGGAGTCCTCAGCACCATCCACCTCAGCTGAGGACCAGAGCAACTCGGAGGATGACTCCCTTGTGGAGGCGGGTGTCAGCAGCCACCACACGCCAGCTAGTGTTGCTGTCCCCGCCACCACCAGCACCACCACCGCCCTCCCATCGGCTCCCATTCCCCAGGTCCGTGGAGGCTCCCATGTTCGGGAGCGTGTCTCCTTTGGCCCAGGCACCGCACCCCCTGCCCCTGTGTCCCCTGCTGCCCTGAGTGAGGAGTCTGTGTACCTCCTTCGCCAGCTCTATGTAGGGCAGACAGCCATGCTGAGTGTCCTCCATGCGCACACCGCACTGTTGACTCAGCTGGTGTCGTTCATGGAGGGCATCTCATCGGGCATGTCTGACCTACAGAAGGGCAACAGGTCCATGGACTCCTCCCTGACGGCAGCAGTGTCCCTCCTCAGACAGTCCCTCACCCCTCCTGCCTCTGCTCCATCCACACTCCCCAGCACCTTACCCGTCCCAAGCACACACACACCGGCACAGGCACACACCAGCACACACACGTCCAGCACACAGACACACACGCCACAAACTAAACGCACACGCACGCACAGTCAGGGGACTGAAACCAGACTCACAGGGGATGGGGCCCTGGTACACACACACGCATCCACGGGCACTGCGCAGTCCTCAGTTGCCTCTCCCTCCAAAGCACCCTCCCTTGCCTCACCTGCAACCCCAAAGACCCAGCGCCTCTTCCTCAGTGACCTCGGCCTCTTCCCCTCCGATCCAGCTGCCCCAGCATCCAGGGGAAGAGGAAGCCCCCCACACGGAGCAGAGTGCCCCTCGCCCCCGGACACCCTCCCCCAGGCGCAGACAGACTGAGGCCCCCACCCGCAAGTCCCCCGGAGTGGTAAGAGCAAGACCCCGCCGCCGCCCTGCAGCTCAAGCACCAGGTCTCCTTCCTCCATCCCTCAGGCCCCCACTCCACAGGTGCCCCCACCACACCCTGCCCCAGGTTCCCCCACCCACAGATATACCATCCCCAAGAGGCTCCGGCCTTCTCCCCCTGCCACTTGCTCTCCCGGCACCACACCCCCGCTGCGCTTGTCTGTGCCACTGATGTGGTGAGGGTGTCCTCCCCCTCTGTCCAGCCCACCTTGCCTGTTCCCCATTCTCCTCCCCTGGTGGTAGGCAATGCAGTGGAGTCCACTACCACCCTGTCTGACTTGGGCACTGCAGTGGCGGACCTGTCCACTCCATCTGCAGGGTCCACTGCAGTCGTGCCGGCACCCACAACATCTGAGCCATGCCCCCAGTTGTGCCGGCACACACCATGTCAGACACCTCCACTGCAGTTGTCAGTGGCTCTCCAGCACCCACCACCCCTTCCCTGCTTCCTCCTGGTGAGCCCTGATCCTGTCCCTGCGGTGCCTGGCCTACCCCCCGGTTGCCCCTCCTAGTGGATTGTCCCTGGTTTTGTGCAGGCATGTGTAGGGTGGCATCTGCCACTGTCACCCACTTGTGACTTTGTTGATGGACTGGCCATTGGCCTTTGTTTATGTTCTACCGGACTTCTACTTTTAATGCCACATATGCTGAATAAAGCAACTTTCTGTTCTCTAGTGCTTTTGCTTCTGATGTACATGATGTTGATGATGCTAACCATGCCCTTGCTGCAGTGATGGTGATATTTGGTCTCATGATAATGAAGTGTTACTGTGCAGGAACCCATGTGGTCCAGGGGGAATGTGTCCTATCCTGTGGTGTATCCATGTCATCCATAGCAGCATCTGAGGGTGTCATGTGTTCAGTATTTGGCAATGGGATTTCCTACTTAGATTGGCAATTTCACATCTGTGGCTTCCACCCCTGCACATCTGTTGTGCCTGCCATTGTTCTATTCGTCTACTTCCCTGACCGTGTGGCCATCTCCAGTGAACATGCAGGTTTGGGCATCAATGGGGAAGGACTCATCTGTGTTGTCAGTGCAACATTGCTATACAAGTGTGTTGGATCTGTGCTGATGATTCCGTTGGCACTTCCATGACCAGGCTGATGGGACGGGAGCCCTCATTTGGTGCTAATTGTTGATTGTGTGTCCCATTGCTGCCATGGTATGGTATCTGTTCACCTCACATCTGCAGTCTCCACAGGGTATCTGCATGTGTGTGCCCATTGGTGCAAATATGTGGGTCTGCATTCGGATGGTCACTTCTGTCATTGTGTCATTGATGATTGTTGACGGTGTCAGCCCCCATGGGTGTTGTTTGTCTGCACATGGCCAAAGTTATGTCTTATTTGCACTGCAGGATTTGGCTCCAACAATTTATGTTGCAATGAGACACATACACTACTTTGCCACTGATGTGTTTGTTGTTCTGTGACCAGGAATCATCCATGCAGTTTGGCAGTTGCACCTCTTACTTTGTCAACACTTACCTTTTGGTCACTGTGATGATGGGGGTTTGGACCCCATTGCCACAATGTTCACAATGTGCTGCAGCTATGGACCCCACACTTACCTTTTGGTCACTGTGATGATGGGGGTTTGGACCCCATTGCCACAATGTTCAAAATGTGCTGCAGCTATGGACCCCACACTTACCTTTTGGTCACTGTGATGATGGGGGTTTGGACCCCATTGCCACAATGTTCAAAATGTGCTGCAGCTATGGACCCCACGCTTACCTTTTGGTCACTGTGATGATGGGGGTTTGGACCCCATTGCCACAATGTTCAAAATGTGCTGCAGCTATGGACCCCACACTTACCTTTTGGTCACTGTGATGATGGGGGTTTGGACCCCATTGCCACAATGTTCAAAATGTGCTGCAGCTATGGACCCCACACTTACCTTTTGGTCACTGTGATGATGGGGGTTTGGACCCCATTGCCACAATGTTCAAAATGTGCTGCAGCTATGGACCCCACACTTACCTTTTGGTCACTGTGATGATGGGGGTTTGGACCCCATTGCCACAATGTTCAAAATGTGCTGCAGCTATGGACCCCACACTTACCTTTTGGTCACTGTGATGATGGGGGTTTGGACCCCATTGCCACAATGTTCAAAATGTGCTGCAGCTATGGACCCCACACTTACCTTTTGGTCACTGTGATGATGGGGGTTTGGACCCCATTGCCACAATGTTCAAAATGTGCTGCAGCTATGGACCCCACACTTACCTTTTGGTCACTGTGATGATGGGGCTTTGGACCCCATTGCCACAATGGTCATGGCCTGCTTGCATTGTGTGTGCCACACACATATTTGTGTGGCACATGTGCTAGGGGGTCACATTGTATGTTCGAAGTCATGTTCGGTGTTGTAGGCATTTGACACAGTCTACACACGCTTGTCATGGTGTTGGGGGATGTCTTCTTCTTGCATTCCCTAGGTTGTGGTGTGCTGGTTGTGTCATGCATTGTCCATCCTATGGGTGGGGGTGGTAGTGGTGGTAGGCATCCTGCCCCCCCTGGCTAAGGGTGGTAGTAGTGGTAGGCATCCAGCCCACCCTGGGTGAGGGTGGTAGTAGTGGTAGGCATCCTGCCCCCCCTGGGTGAGGGTGGTAGTAGTGGTAGGCATCCTGCCCCCCTGGGTGAGGGTGCTAGTAGTGGTAGGCATCCAGCCCACCCTGGGTGAGGGTGGTAGTAGTGGTAGGCATCCTGCCCCCTGGGTGAGGGTGGTAGTAGTGGTAGGCATCCTGCCCCCCTGGGTGAGGGTGGTTGTAGTGGTAGGCATCCTGCCCCCCTGGCTAAGGGTGGTAGTAGTGGTAGGCATCCTGCCCCCCTGGCTAAGGGTGGTAGTAGTGGTAGGCATCCTGCCCCCCTGGCTAAGGGTGGTAGTAGTGGTAGGCATCCTGCCCCCCTGGGTGAGGGTGGTAGTGGTGGTAGGCATCCAGCCCCCTGGCTAAGGGTGGTGGTAGGCATCCAGCCCCCCTGGGTGAGGGTGGTAGCAGTGGTAGGCATCCTGCCCCCTGGGTGAGGGTGGTAGTAGTGGTAGGCATCCAGCCCACCCTGGGTGAGGGTGGTAGTAGTGGTAGGCATCCTGCCCCCCCTGGGTGAGGGTGGTAGTAGTGGTAGGCATCCTGCCCCCGCTGGCTAAGGGTGGTAGTAGTGGTAGGCATCCAGCCCCCTGGCTAAGGGTGGTGGTGAGGCATCCTGCCCCCCTGGGTGAGGGTGGTAGTAGTGGTAGGCATCCTGCCCCCTGGGTGAGGGTGGTAGTAGTGGTAGGCATCCTGCCCCCCTGGGTGAGGGTGGTAGTAGTGGTAGGCATCCAGCCCACCCTGGGTGAGGGTGGTAGTAGTGGTAGGCATCCTGCCCCCTTGGGTGAGGGTGGTAGTAGTGGTAGGCATCCAGCCCCCCCTGGCTAAGGGTGGTGGTAGGCATCCTGCCCCCCTGGGTGAGGTGGTAGTAGTGGTAGGCATCCTGCCCCCTGGGTGAGGGTGGTAGTAGTGGTAGGCATCCTGCCCCCCTGGGTGAGGGTGGTAGTAGTGGTAGGCATCCAGCCCACCCTGGGTGAGGGTGGTAGTAGTGGTAGGCATCCTGCCCCCTTGGGTGAGGGTGGTAGTAGTGGTAGGCATCCAGCCCACCCTGGGTGAGGGTGGTAGTAGTGGTAGGCATCCTACCCCCCTGGGTGAGGGTGGTAGTAGTGGTAGGCATCCTGCCCCCCTGGGTGAGGGTGGTTGTAGTGGTAGGCATCCTGCCCCCTGGCTAAGGGTGGTAGTAGTGGTAGGCATCCTGCCCCCCTGGCTAAGGGTGGTAGTAGTGGTAGGCATCCTGCCCCCCTGGGTGAGGGTGGTAGTGGTGGTAGGCATCCAGCCCCCCTGGCTAAGGGTGGTGGTAGGCATCCAGCCCCCTGGGTGAGGGTGGTAGTAGTGGTAGGCATCCAGCCCACCCTGGGTGAGGGTGGTAGTAGTGGTAGGCATCCTGCCTCCCTGGGTGAGGGTGGTAGTAGTGGTAGGCATCTAGCCCACCCTGGGTGAGGGTGGTAGTAGTGGTAGGCATCCTGCCCCCCTGGGTGAGGGTGGTAGTAGTGGTAGGCATCCTGCCCCCTGGGTGAGGGTGGTTGTAGTGGTAGGCATCCTGCCCCCCTGGCTAAGGGTGGTAGTAGTGGTAGGCATCCTGCCCCCTGGCTAAGGGTGGTAGCAGTGGTAGGCATCCTGCCCCCTGGGTGAGGGTGGTAGTGGTGGTAGGCATCCAGCCCCCCTGGGTGAGGGTGGTAGTAGTGGTTGGCATCCAGCCCCCTGGGTAGGGGTGGTGGTGCGCATTCAGGCCCCTGTGTGCATATGTGGCATTGGTGATGGGCATCCCGCCCCTATGGTGCTGCTGTTGCTGGTGTAAGTATATTCTGCATCCTCTGTGTGTGTGTGATGTGTCGTGTACGTGTTGTATGTGTTTTGTGGTTGGTGTCTGGCTTACCTTCTGCGCCGTACGCGTCCGTGCCTGTTCCGGTAGTATATGTAGAATATTGGTATGATCGGGACGAAGGGATTCATGGTTGGTTCGTGTCGTTCGTCCTTCTCGTTGCTTCGCGTCGTCCTCGTTGCTTCGCCTCGTCCTCGTCGCTTCGCCTCGTCCTCGTCGCTGCCGTGTTCGTCTCGGAGCCGTGGATCGTGTTGTGGCGCGAATCGGAGCTTATGTGCGCCTCTCCCGGATGCTTTGACGTGCCGTGCGTAGCGACGGGTTCGGGCGCGTACGGAGCGCATCGTACTTGTCCGGCCGGACGGGGCTGCATTTTTCCTTCCGTGCGACTCGATTCGGCGTTTCTGGATTCGCCTCGGTCGGGGAACAGGACCTGGTTTGGGTGAGTACGGCTCGGCCGGATTCTTTGCTGTTGTGCGCATCGTACTTACTCGTTCGGTGTGCTGTACGGATCGGTCGGGAAACAGGCTTTCGCATGGCTTTTTTCCCGACCAAATGGTGTTGGGTGCGCCTCCGACCGAGATCGGAATCGGCCCCTCTGTGGTCTACACTACATCAGAGTGCCACCCTTTGGCCACCAGAGAACAACTGCCATATTCCAATGACTAGTGGATAAGTTATTGAAGCCCTATGACTGTTTTACTTTACTCGTGGGCTTCTCATCTGATACACTAAGTACCTAAGCACTATGCACCCACAGGGTAGAAAGGAAGAGACTTTCATGACAATTCCCCATTACTCAACTAAAACGTAGACATGCAGATTTCTGGACTATAACCAGTCTTTATTCAAATCTGCTTTGATTGGTTTGAACCAATGACAAACACTTTAAAAAAGAAGCCCCAAATAAGGTTTGTGGGGGCTGGGCTGTTGATCTCACTCTGAGCCTTTCTTACAATGCTGCAAATCCTCTTTGATCTTTGTCCTACAGACTGACACCTATAGGGTGGGTTTAAAGGCGGTTCTTTTCCACTTTTTTCATGAAGGCCTTAAAACCTTTAGATTAGCCACATCAGGAATGGTTAGTTGTTAAGTGAGCCATAGATTCTCTCAGGCACTATCTTCATGGTCATCATGTCACTGTTCACACATATCAAGCACTGTTGCAATGGGTAACTTGTCACAAAGTCTTCAGCTGGTTCATGGCCCTCCTACCCTTTTTCTTTTTAGTATGTTGGAAGGATGGGACCTCCTTGGGCAAAGCTGTTTACCTATCCCGGCTTCCTGTGTCTACCCTGCCTGATGATCAGAGATTGTTTATAAGGGGGGTGAAATTCTCATTATTTCCTTTTGCTAAACTGCGCAAAAGTTTTGAAAAATTGCTCAAAATTAGGTGCAGTTACTTGATGCATAACTGGCATTTGCCACTGTATTGTACCATGATATGCATCCCCCTAACCACTTTGGTTGCATTCCGCACTAAAAAAAAGTACAAAAAGCACAAAAGCATAGAAAACAACAGCTACTCATGTTCTGCCGTTTGCATTATTTCTGTGTGTTTACTGCAAACAGCACATTTGCAGAAAAATTGACAGTGAAAGGGGCATAATTTTATGATGATGTGGCGTAATAGTGCAATTTTGGGAATTTTGCATCGCTAAATTCCCCAAATTATAGCAGGTTATTTTGGTGTACTGCAAATTTTGCACCTAATTGTTTGGTGCTTGTAGCGGGAGTCAGGGGAAAGCTTTGGAACATGCTGCTGATGACAGTGAGAGCGGCTCACACCGTCACATCTGTGGATACTTACACAAATGCCAAAGAAGAATACACCTGACTGAGACATGGCAGCTCCTGAGTCACTGGCTTTCATGGCAAGAGTGATGGGGTGTATGGGTGGGTTAAGGAGTCAGTAAATAGGCAGTTCATCCATCACACACCTCCACAGTGAATGTCCAATCCCTTATGAAAGACAGGGAAGAAGGGGTGGGGATTATATTAAAGGTACTATAGAAGAGAAAGCTAGTTTAGCAGAGATGGGGTTTGGAATGAGACATCCCTAAATAAAGAGCTTCCTTGAAGCCAAAAGGAAAGACCAGGAATTCATGAAGGCTATTGATACCTTGTCCTTTTATCTAGTTATCCAGAGGGCCTTTGGAAGACTAGTAGTAGTGGCCTAGAAATCAGAAATCAGAAATGCCAACAGGAGACTAAAATACCCCTGATCTGGGGAATAAACTTCTCTGAGACCACAGGAAAGTCAGAAGTCATAGAGTGTGAGGTAAAGTTCTTAGGCATAGCTGTGGCTGAAGAGAAAGCAATAAAACCTTGCAAGATGTTAATTGGACTGTTCCATTATCCCATTGCCTCCAAAGGTGACAGGGGTAGAGGTAAGGTGTGAAAGTGGCTCTATGAATCCACTGGTTTGAGGGATCAGGTTTGAGCAGAGAACAAATGGATGTATTACTTCCAATTAATTTCAATATGTCAAGACTAAGCATATGCTGTCATGCAGTACTGCATGTGCTTCTTCTTTGGTAAGGGTGTAAGCCCAACACACACTTCTTGATGGCTAATGCTATCATATTGCCCTCTGCATCTTATAAGGCATAGACTGCCCTCTGCCAGTTACCGGTACAACCCTGCATGACCAAACCACGTAGATATGGTGCATTTTATCAGGCTGACATCTAAGACACTTCTATGAGTCGTCAGTGAATATCTTCTGCAGGACAGCAAGTAGAAGGTAAGTTTGAGAAGAATACAATGACATTGAGCATTGCTTAATACTTTATTAGCATTTTCCAGATTCTTGATCCACTTAGCATCTGTACATTGTACTCAGCAGTCCACCATTTCATTTGGTCTTATCTTTCAATTACTGACACAGGATCACCCAGTGGAGTGCTCTATGTAGGATGTTTAATGGGTGGTCTCTCTGTCTCCAATGACAAACGTTTCAATATTAACTAGATTCTGGTTGCTGTCAGCGACAGCTACAAGTATAAAAATATGGTGGGGCGCTATGTCGCCAAACTTACCGTATACTGCCCCCCAGGTGCGCACTTCTCTCCCGATCGGCGTCCATGAGCAAAAAACGGAAGGCCTTCCTTCCTGCTCAGTAGGCACCAATACAACCAATCCTGGAGATGCTCTCATGTTGAGAGCAACTCCAGGATTGGTGTGAGCAGGCCTGTGCCAGACATACGCCAGCTGTTTCCCAGCCAGGGGATTACTGAGTGCGCACTGCACATGTTGGGCTGGCCATAACAATAGAGCATGCGTCACTGCAGGAGCAGATGTAAACCTAGAATTGCAGGATTCAGGCCTGCCCCCTGCTCTCGCACAGCGGCGTTCAAGTAAAATGGCATTCACATGCAATTTTACTTATTTGTATGTGCCTTCTGCGCTTGCAGCAGGCGGTGCCAACGCTTTTCCACTCAAACAGAGGAGCCGACCCTGGTTCCTGTCCTGGCATTTCTTCCAAAGTGACATGAGTAGTTCTAGAAACTTGGCAAGTACCAAAAAATACCCTGCCCTCCCTCATTAGTGCCGCACCTTCATCAAAGGTGCGTATGGTTTTCCCCCTCAAAAATAACCTCATTTTTCAAATTCATTAGCTATTCGTTTAGCCTCCCTAACTTCTGAGAATAATCTGTAGAATGCACAAAGTCTCCACATTGGTTCCTAGTATTCATAGGGTGCCTTCTTCAAAACTGACCAATTCAACATGTACCATATCTGTGACTTAAGAAAAACTGGATGTGACGCCCTGTGGTCTACTCCCACCTGGACCAAGAAACAAATATTTAGTGCCCATATCTTTATGGAAGCCTTCTAATAAACTACTTTCCCTGCCTATGATCTCAGAGAGCCAT
Source organism: Calotriton arnoldi (assembly GCA_963921515.1). Taxonomy (NCBI): domain Eukaryota; kingdom Metazoa; phylum Chordata; class Amphibia; order Caudata; family Salamandridae; genus Calotriton; species Calotriton arnoldi. The sequence goes on from CAWUFW010003681.1 coordinate 749,634, forward strand.
TCATAGATGTGTTGCAATTGAGATGCCAGGTAATGGCATTTCATATTAGGTACCCTTTATCTGCCTTCCTCTAACAGCAGTTTTTATTGTCATGTTTAATTCTTGGATGAGTACTAGCTCATATAAAAGATGACAGCATACTGTCAAATTCCTAAAGACATGCCTAGGTATGAAACAGAACACCTTTTGAAAACATACAGACATAAGTAAGAAGGCTATAATATATAATAATATAATCAGCTATTCTGCCCATCATAGAAAGTAGTAGTCTGCTCCAGAATAGATTTAAGGGCCTGATTACAATTTTGGCAGATGGGATACCCCGTCACAAACATGGCAAATATCCAGTTCACCCAGTGGTTAATTTGTAAAAAAGAAAAGTGCTGGGGCTCTCACCAGGAGGCAGTTTGCACCAGACCATTTCTCTTGTAAGTGCTGCCTAAAAGAGAACTCCTGTGCCTACCAAAAATGAATGTGTCTGCACTAAAATACCTTTGGGTCGAGTTTGGAATATAAGCGATGTTCATGATTAAGTGCTGGTGCTGGGCACCGGAAATCACTGGCTCAAATTAAGCACTGCTTTCGCCGTAGAACAAGTTCCATATGATATAATAAAATTGTAATACAGCTGACGGAATATTTGTCATGGAGTATCCCATCCGCCAAGATCGTAATCATGCCCTAAGTCACGAAACTCATCTAGTACTAAGCTATAATCCATTTGTTATAGCTTTATCGGTCATGCGTTTTTCTGATGACCAGGCATTTTAAATCAATAGTTCACCATTGCATGCCTAAATCAGGGAAACAATTCCCTCTTTGTGCTCCCATTGCCCTAAGAAAAACAACTGGGAGTTACTCCAATCAGCATGGAGCCTTAAAAGACTACTGTATTCTCCTAAGGTATTTAGTATCCAATAGATGTGATAAGGTCTTTTAAATACACAGAGGTTCCATCAGCGTGCTGAGCATACGTACATTTGCCTGGAACAAGGTGAAGCTAGAGGAAATTCTATGGTAAGAACAGAAAATGTGAGTCGTTACCTGGTAAATCCAGTTCAAAGTTCTTTAAGGGAGTTGAGAGATCTCCAGGAGAAAGTTCCAGAAGATGAGAAAATAAAATGGGAAATGTTGGGTTACAGGAAAAATTACCAGGACTTATGTCACTTCTGAATACAAATACATATGACTTGTCACTATGTTGCATCCCATGGCTAGGTTTCTGCAAGTCAGTTACATGCAGGGAGAGATTCTATAGTGAGAACGTTTGGGAAAATAGAATATTTAGAAATGTTACTGAAGATTTGTGTAGCTGTTATTTAACTTGTCAAAAGAATAATCAGATAAAAAAGCATGCCTTCTTTTGAGCCATACTGACAAGTCAGAGGGCCCAATTACAAGACTACAACCTAATTTTGTTGAAATGCTAGTTTACAATGATCTTAAATACATTATTGTCACTGGTTGTTTTCTAAATGCATTGAATCCTATCCCACACAGGGATCAGACAGCCTGACAGTTGCCAAAATCTTGTTAGAGAATAAATACCAAGATTTAGCCTGCCTGGCTTGATGGAGCCAGATCGTGGCTCACATTTTAAAAATGAGATTTTGCAATTGATTTGTACAGCTCTGCAACTTGATCAATGGTTCCATTCTAGGTATTGTCCTCAATCTTCTGGAATAGTTGAAGGTTGAATGGAACTATTAAAAACAAACTTGCCAAAGTATGTGGTTCCACTCGTTTGAAATGGCGAGATGTTCTTCCCCTTGTTTTGATGAGTATCAGAAATACTCCTGAAAAAAGACTGGCCTTTTGCTCCTTGAGGTATTGATATACAGAGCAATGATGTTGGCTTATACTCCTTCAGGTAAACGTGTTTCAATTACCGATAGCATAATTCTAGATTACTGGAAAGATCTAGCTGACATGGTGAAATCTGTTTCTCACCAGGTGAATTTGGCAACAGTACAGAGGAAAGAAACACAATACCACATGCTAAACCCAGGCGACTCTGTAGTTATCAAAAAGCATGTTAGCAAAAGTTGCCTTAAGGAAAGGTGGTGTGGCCCTTAATCCCACAGTGGATCCAAGTCGCACACACATAAAGAGTGAAGAGGGAAGATGAAGAAATGGTGAAAACAACCACTGATTCACAGATTCAAGCTGAAGTTTGGAGAGTGGATTCAGATGGGGTGAACAACCTAAAAGTGAAACTGGTGAAAACGGTGAAGACAACAAAATTATTGAAGTTCTTTTTGATGTAAGTGAAGATCCTGGTGAAGGTATCAGCAATGGTGTCTAGTTTCAAACGAGGGTCAGATTGAAGAACTGTTACTATGTCAAAGACATGAGTGACAGCAAAAAGAAGTAGTCTCTGATCCAAACAGTGAAAAGCTCCAGTCGAAAATTTGAGCCACAAGAACCCCCTGAGGAAGAAAGCAGTTCATAGTGAATCATGTCACTGATGCTGATTAAAGATCAAGCCCATCATTGAGTGGAGAAGACTCAGCAGTAGTCACAAGTGAAGATGAAAAGGAATGAAGTAAACAAGTCCCTGAAAAGAAACTGCAAAAGAAAACAATGGCAGAATAAGAGACTAAAGCCAATCAATAAAGAAACTGAAGTATGAGAGGTTGACTGAGAAAATAGTGAAAGTAAATCAATAACTGCTAAAAGATCAGCAAGAAAGAGAACTCAAAATGGGAAGTATGTTTCACCTGACTAGGTGTATTTAGCATTAGTATCTATTCTAAAGAAGAAGAATCCGTACCAGAGGTCTACAGTACAATAAATTGTAGTCAATACATTTTTTAATGTTAACCTGACAGGGATCTTGAATAAGAAACCACCTTGAAAAATTTCAGAGACTGTTAAAGAATAAAAGAAACTGAACTGGAAACATTTTTGAGAGTTAAGAAAAGAATAAGAAACTCTTTAAATAATTTAAACTGACTGAACTTTGAAAAAAAGAAAGAAACCTTTTTAAACAAATTTAGATTTTTGAATATTGTTTTGTAATGAATAAGAAGACAACAAAAAATATTATTATTTTAAAGAAAACTTTCATTCATTTTTTGGAGCTTTGCGATAAGTTTTGTTTTTGTCTTTATAAGAAAATGGCATATAGCATATGCTAGAATATTATGCATTATAAGTCTGATTGTCTTGCTAATGATACTAATAATCTTGGTTGGCTTGTCCTTGTGCCTCCTTTCTGTGGAGGGAAATTATTCCACAAAGGTTGAATTAACTACAGTACATCATGATATTAGGCATACTACACTGACACATAGGGACATTTTAGCTAGTAGATTTCATAATAATATTTACACTAAAATGTTAGAAGCATATGTTGAAATGAAATGATGAAAGTTAAATATTGCTATGTTTGTAGCTTTCGTCCTTCTTCTGCCGGTGGAGGTGCTACTTATTTACAACTACCAATATATTAAGGTTTGTCATCCAATATTTTTGTTAGTATTTTTAACTAAATTAATTTTTATCACTTCACCTGTCTAATTTCAATGTTTCACTGGAAGATTTTCCTATTTATAAAACTGAAGATACTAATAAGGGTCAACATTTTTGGTATTTTTAAAAAAAAAAATTCACAAACTAAACAGAAATTTAAAAGCACTAACTAGGAGTATGTGTGTAGTGGAGAAATTTGATTTTGTAAAAGAGTATAATGAAAGAAGGATTTTAATTGTGAGAGATTGGAGAGATGAAAGGAAAATAGGAGAGCAGATTAAGGCTGAGGAAGAATTTAGATTGCCATGCATCATTGATTGTGAATAGATCATAAAAGAAAGGGTGAGTTGTGCATCGTGCTTTGTGGACCTGTCGACACTGTCAACCATGACATCATCCTAAACACCCCCTCGAAGAGAGCAGGCATCAAAGGAACTGTCCTTAAGTGGCTCGCCTCTTTTCTGAACAAGTGCACACAGCTAACAAAACTTAATAACGAAATTACAAATGCAATGCCAGTCTCAAAAGGAGTCCCACAAGAGTCACCCCTGTCTCTGGACCTATTCAACCTCAACATGGAACCTCTCATAGTGATCCTGAAACAAGCTAGAATTCCCTATCATCTCTATGTGGATAACACCCAACTCTACATGAAAATCTCGTCAGTCAGACCTAAACCCAATGCACCTAACTAGCACTCTACACACAGTTCAATCCTGGCTATCCAGCAACCACCTAAAATTCAACCCCAACAAACCAGAACTCTTCCTCATCCAGCTCAAATAAAAATCCTTTCTTTAGCTTGTTGACTCAACAACATCACTGCTCTAAACTGCAAACTGTCCATCTCTAACTCAAATCCCTGGAGATTACACTCGACAGCCACTTAAGCATGAAGGAGCATGTTAACGTCTCTGCAAAAAGCATCTTCTACACACTGAAACATCTAAAAAAAGGCAAGCCCTTCATACCCATTGATGACCTAAAGACCGTGATGCAAGCCCTCATCCTCCCCAAACTGGACTATGGTAACGTTACGATTACGGATGCCCCAAAAAACATACCTAGCCCCTCTGAATGTAACATGGTGGCCAGGCTTCTATCAGGAGAGAAGCGAATAAACCAATTTACCTCTCAAATAAACTGTCAAAAGCCAGACAAAAGAGACCTCTATGAACCTCAAACAGTCTTCTCCTAATTCCGCCAAAATTCAAGAAAGCAAAATCTCATGCCTGCTCCTTCTGCAGGAATGCTCCCAGAATCTGGAATGCGCTAACTCAAGTCTTATCCGACAATCAATCTTCCCCCCACTTTAAGAAGAAATTGAAGCTTCTTCTCCCTCAATAAATAGTTGAAACCACCCTCCTAAAACTTTCGACGGGCTTGTGCTGCCACCCACACTGTCAAGATTGAACCTCATCACCATTACCTTGGGGAAAAATCTTATGCCTTCACTCCCCCCACCAATAAGCGGGCCATCCCCGGCTAACTCAGAACTTTATTGCCAATCCATTGTACTACATGCCGCAACCCACTGTTATTATTGGATTACTATATATGTTTACTTATTCCCCTTGTAACCCTGTGCTTTTGCTACTATGCGCTGTTAACACAATATTTATATATATATATATATGCCATTTCTATCTCATGAATGTATCAGCTATTGATCCTAATGCCTTTATATGTTTCGCTTACGTACTGTCCTTATGTCTTTAGGCGTACCCCAATATGTATTGCTACAATGCACTATTGAAACAATATGTTTTTATATATGCTGTTTCTACCTCAAAAATGTATCATCTAATGAACCCCTTCAATGTTTCACTTACGTACTGCCAATATGTCTTTATGCCTACCCCAACTTAATTGCTAATATGCAAACTCTGTGAAGCGCTCTGGTGCCTTCGGGTCAAGTTCGCGCTATATAAAAATCAATAGATAAATAAATAAATAAAATACAGTGATTGGGACTATTAAGTATGAGGGTGAAAGTGAATGTGAGAAGAGTTACGTTGTAATGGTGAGTTTCTGATTGGCGGAGGACCAATTGTGAGAGGAATTTATTAACCCCTTCGCCGCGGGGCAAATTTCGCCACAGTGCGAGAGGGGGCGGGGTTGGGCGTGGCGCTCCCATACTCAGGACGGCTCCCGGCTGTCATAAATCACGGTGGGCATGTGCTCATGATGGCCGGGAGCCGTCCAAACTCCGCCCACTGATTAATTCTCCCGCACAGGCGGGGAATTAATACCGTGTGGGCGGAGCGGCAACGTTCGGACGGCTCCTGGCCGTCATGAGCACACGCCTACTGTGACTCATGACGGCCCGGAGCCGTCATGAGCACTCAAGGAGTTAAGTGTGTAGTAAGACTCCCTATTTCAATTTGCCATGTAATTGAATTGGGTCTTGTTATCTCGCTTTAGTGTTTAGTGTTTTCTAGAGTCTATCACATGAATGGAGTGAGTGAAGTAGTTAGTTTGAAGAGAAAGAAACGTGGGTTTTGATGGATAGATTTAGATATATTAGGGGCTATTATTCCACCTACAGGTGTGGCTATGAATGATATTAAAATTAGATGTTTGTCTGCGCTTGTGGACTGGCTTGCTTCTAATACAGCTAGAGAACTAACCAAAATATATTTTGAAATAACTGCAATGAGTGCAATGTTCATGCAAAATCGCTTAGCACTGGATGTCCTCCTTGCATATGAAGGCGGTGTTTGCATGGTACTGAGGTTACAAGAATACTTCATTACTGATAACAGTAGGGTTATTAATGGATGTGTACAAAATATTACTAATGTTTTTTGTGAAGTTTAAGCTTTAGAATACAATGGCTTGTGGGAAGCAGTTTGTTCTCGGTTTAGTGAGACAAGAAAGGGTTTTAACTAGGTTACTGAATAGAATAATATTTTGGAAGGGGAAACATTGAGCCTAATACTAACTCCTGTAATAATAATCATGCTTTGTGCAATTCTCCTGTTTCTCTTGCTCAAAGTTTCTGGGTGTCTGTTTCTGTATTGTGTGTGTGAGTGTGAAGGAAAATTAAAATGAAAGAGAGAAGGAGAGATTGAGGAGGAGGATATCAACAATCGTGACAAAAGTGAATATGGAAGAAACAAAATGTGATGCAGACTGTTATAATTTTGACTAGTTTAACCTTATTAATTGTGTATTCATTGATTACAGAATATTCAGGTGGAGATTAGTGGAAGTTTTTATGCATTAATATTTTTGTACATCATTAACAATGAGAAAATGCATTTGACACTCGATTATTCATTTATACACTGAAATATCCACTCAAAGTCTGTAAAGATTATATGGCCAAGTGGTACTCTGCGAACTCCGCTTCTTCTACTAAGGCACCTTCACTTACTCCCAGGGAGGTTGTTAATCTTATACCAGAGGATATCTCTTCACCCTTAAGTAAGTAAATAGGAGACTATATAAGGTGAACAAGATCTGTGGAATGGGCCTGGATCAGATGCCACTGTCGGTCTTAAAAAACAAGGATGCATGGGGCAAATTTTTGATCCCATTATTTTTGCATTGCTATAAAACTGGCCAAATTCTAAAATCTAAGGTAGGAAGTATTGCAGTCCCTCTACACCAAAAAGGGCTTAGTTTATACCCAGGTCATTATAGGCACATTGCCTTATTAGACACAACAGGAAACAGTTTTGCAAGAAGTATCTTAGGCCACATGCAAAACTGGGCTTTTGGGAAAAGGCTTATTCCAAAAGATCAATCTGGTTTTAAACCAAAGTATTCAGTTGAAGACAACATAGCTATCGTGCAAAATGTAATTGATGAACATGTAAGTTTAAATCACAAATTCGACACACTGTTTTTATAGAATTCACCACTGCCTTTGACTGGATGGATAGGCCAACCTTGTGGAGTAAAATTAAGTATTACATTAAACCCGTTATGACTGATAATTACATCTACATCTACCTGGTGTGGAATGCTATTGGGTGGGAATAAAGGTTTAACACCAAAAATACCAAGTAATGGGTTGAAACAAGTATGTTTCGTGAAGCATCTACTGTTTTCTCTGTTCCTTTACTATTTGCCCGCCCTTTTCCCTCAGGCATGAAATCATCCACCTAAACTTTCTTCGAATGTCCTTCACATATTGATGTATGCTGACGATGCAGTTATCTTTGACTTATCCCCAATTGGGCTGCAATGTAATGCAATCATAATATTTTAGTTTATAAATGGAGAACGTTTCAAAAATGACTATATCAAAAATGAAAGTGGTTGTTTATTTTTATTCTGTGTATTAAATTTCAAACAGCAGACAGGAAAAAAAGACAGCATTTACAGTACACAGTAGGCAGGGTGGCACAGATTCAGATATGCATCCATTGCGAATGTTTCAGACCGTGACTAGCTAGAATTATGAGAAAAATGAAATACAAGATAAAACAAAGATGTAAACACTCAGCAATCAAATATAAAGGCAGTTACAGTCAGGATATTGTTACATACTGATGTATATTGCACATCAGTTAACATATAACATCAGGGGGCTACGGAGAAAGGGGGCCATCACAAGTCATTGTGTTCCATCCGCGTGGCCACATTATTAACTTTGCATTGCTGCTCGTGCTAAGAAATATGGCTCAAAGGGGGTCCAAATGTCTCTGAGGTGGGGGCGTGCCAGCATCAACTCCCAGAAAGCAATGAGCTGCTCCTGGCAGTATGCTGCATCCTTAAGCCATTCTTCTGCACTAGGCTGCATGTGCCGGCCACACCGAATTGACACCCTGCGCTTAGAAGGTAACAGAAGAAGTGCCACCAGTTTATGCTGCTGAGAGGGCACATCCTTAATGGGTCCCAGCAGGGCAACACACAGGATGTGCTCTAGCACATGCCCAGTGATGGCATTGATCTTCCCAAAAACCTCATCCCAGTAACTCAGCACACCCGGACAATCCCAGGTAAGATGCAGAAATACGGCACTGGGCATCAAACAGTGTATGCAGTGCACGTCCTCAAGCAGACCCATTATATGCAGCCCTCCCAGAGTGCGGTAGAGCTGGTAAAGGTAAGTGGAAATGTATGAGGTGCTGTCAGTAGTTAGGTGAAAGTGCACAAGCCTCGGCACAGCAATACCACCACTGCTCATCCGTAAGGGGGGGTAATATGTCTGCAGACCATGTGCTCCTGGTAGTCGGGATACGTATCCCAGCATACAATCTCGGTATCAGCTGGTGGGGGGAAGGAGTGGTAATTGTCATCTCCAGGACTGGGGGCGTGGGTGGGGCCTCTGGGAATGAAGCATGGATTGCATGGGCTTATGCTTGCAATTGATGGCATGTAGAAGTACCTAAGAAGGGAATATCAGGGTCCTGCAGTGCCTGCTGCGTGTTATACAGGTGTCGTCCGGGTATATAGCGCCCATTGTTGTCAGGCGCAGTTTATGCAGTCAGACTTGGGTGGCAGCAAAAAAAAAAGTGGTTGAGTTTAAAGTTAAGAATCACTGTAAGCTTTTCAGATGGGTCTTAGGGGCCGAGCTATTGGAGCAGGTAAAGCTATATACCTACCATCGTACAATATTTTTGGAAGACCTTAGAAAAGAACATCACTTCACAGAATTAGGAACTAAAGCACTAGCCCACATGGCTGCACTTAATACGTTTTATAACCCCATGGGGAAGAGACAGTCTAGGCACTTATGGGGTATTTATAAAACCAAAATCCCTTCTACCCTATCTTACACTGTAAAATACACTCCTATTAACGAATGGTCTTTCACGAATAACTATGAGGGTAAGATCTTTCAAATAATTTGCACGATTAGCTCAGCAATTCTGGTACAGGCGATAAGGTTGGAGTTGAGCTTGGTCAGTATACTGGCCCAATCTTTAGCAAAAATTATCTTTTTTGTTATTTATATATCTTTGGGTATATAGTATAATTTATGCCCCCAGTGGTTCTCTGACACAGTAGCGGACGGCACAGGTAAGAGCGGTGGAGTTATGGGGCAGGGTGAGGGTCGGGTAAGTCGACATACGACGGGAGAAGTAAAATTAAATTAAAAAAATAATAAATCCGCTTACCTTGCGCTCACCGCATCGCAGACACAGTGATGCGGTGAGCATAAGGTAAGTGGTTTTATTTTTTGTCTTTTTACCTGACCCCTGTCCCGACTCACCGCTCTTACCTGTGCCGGCCACCACTGCTCTGACAGACATTCTAAAAATCAATAGTAGCGCCCAAAAAGTATTCTGTCTTTACGGTGAATCTTCAACTGGCACTAGAAAGATTTGAATGTAAGTTGGTACATCTGCAAGCATGTTCATCTGGGCAATTAAGAGAATGCGATTTCGAAATGTAGCCATCATGCATTGCACTAGCCTAAAAATGTGAAAAACCTTTCCTGAAAGATTAAGCTTTAAACTGCTCCAAATCTACCAGTCATTAGCTCTGGAACACAGTGAACGAAGATGCACATTGCAGTTAAGACAAGGTATTCTACTCTTGAAGGCTTACACTGGTAGATGGGCAGATCAAAGGCTGGAATCTATCTTGTGTCATTTATGTCAGGAGGGAATGCAAGATTTGTTTCATGTAATTTCCATCTGTTCCGCACTGGTAGAGCCACAAAATTGCTTTTTAAACCTGCTATATTTAAAATATGGACTATAGATATAAATCAATTTATAAGTTTTATACTGTTTCCTCAGCATGAACATGTTTGTTTTAACTTGTACATATTTTGAAGTGTTTTTTTTAATATGTTTTAAAGATATGCATATTGGTTGGGAAAGTTAAATAATCAGCTGTATATGTCTGTCATTTGAATTATTGATCTCAGCTGAGGTAAAAACAATTAGATATTGAGGGGCTGATTTCAATGTTGGGCAGAATTGCTTCCGCCTGACATCGACTCAGTCCTGGGACCGACCAACACCTGGTCGGCTGTCCCGACCGGCCCCTTACAATGCGTCCGAACACTGTTCGGTCGCATGCTCCCTTTTCCCAAAGGGAGCTGGTGTTACGGCCGTAAACCGGCTGTAACACAAGCTCCCATTGAGAAAAGGGAGGTGCAGTTCATCCCTGCACCCCGTGGCAGGCACCGCAAGGTGCCTACCACATGGTGCAGAGATCAACAGGGCCTCCAACCGGAGGCCGCGCACCAAAGGGGGCCCTGCTGGGGGCCCCCAAATACGCTTTCTGACATGGTTTCCATGTCGGACAGGCCGGCATGGAAACCATGTCAGAACCCATGCATCGTAATCTCAATTGCGGAAAGGCCTGCCCTTGAGATTACTGGCAAGCTTCCGACTGGTCGTTGGGCTCTCTGAGCCCGTCGGAAGCCAGCCGGAATGACCGGCCGGTTTACTTTCCGACGCCTCCATCATAATGAGGACCCATTAGGATTTTGCCCTGACCTTTACAGGCCGCATCGCAATCGGCCCCTGAATATTGAAATACACTGAAATGGTACTGTTACTTTCTAGACGGATTCTTTATGATGTGTAGAAGTGTGTTTTCCTAGCATGTGCTAACTAGGCCTCAGGATAGACATAAATGCCATCTTGTTCAAGGTGGGAGTCACCCCGATCACTCATGTTTTTCCCCCAACCTTCTCCGCAAACTCTGCAGCACACAGTCAAGCTAAGATGCACTAGTCCATTTCCACTGTTATTGCTGTTCTGCTCTCAATTAACTTTTAGTCACAACCTGATACATTACCAAGGCCCTTATGCTGGTTCACTGTGTCCATTCATCTAGAACATTATTGGTCATGACTCTAGTTTTGTTCCAGCATCTCCGACTGACATTTGCATGGAGGGTGCTGAATAAAAGGATAGTGCTTGAGTGGTAAGGCAATGTGACCTTTATTTTTCATGTACTATGATTTGTTGATGAAATGGTACATTCGCTCACAATATAGTGAGTCTTCAGATTTTGTAATTTCATAAGGGAAAATAATGTTTAAAAACACTCGGTTTTGGGGGTGAGGAAGAAAGACTTTCCTGTTCTTCTTAGGATACTGTCCCTTACTTTCTTGATTTTTCTGCCCACTTGGGACTTAAAATAATTAATGCCTTCTCTGTATAATTTTCGTTGAGAGCCCTCATGAAATTAACTCTGTAGCACTTAATTTTTGATTTCTGTAATACAATCAATTAAACTTTCCATTGATCTATCCATTGTGGGCCAATTGAATTCAATTCATTATTGTCTTATTGTATTACCTTGATTCTGATATTTTGGGAGGTGCCTTAATGTGGGGACACATCGCCTCATGAAATTGAGGGTGTACATCATCTATGATCTAGTAAATGTGGGTATTCTGACTGAGATACATTTTGGGGGTGTCTAAAATTCGGGGTTCCCCGCGCTCCCACAATACCACGGTGACATAATGGCCAGAGCGGCTGCAGGCAGTGGGACTCGTGAGAGCATTGTCCTTTCAGGGATATTAGAGTTCAGTTTCTGTTTGCTATTGTGAACCGTTCCTCATTTAGGGTCATCTAGTTTTGTTAGCAGTCAACATTGGCAGCAGCAGGGTGTTCCACAGACGCTCTTTGTATGTAAGTTTTGAAGAATTTTAGCTGTCGGGTATTCCACCGTGATGAGTGGTTATGGCAGGTGTAGAGGCTCAGCTCGCACAGAGCTCTCCCTTCTAAAGGACAGATTGGTTTTCCTTCATGACGGCCTTGCCCAAGCGACGAAAGGCTGAAGCTCAAGGAATGAAAGCCGAAGGAAACAGAGAGGAGAACGTTTATCGGAAGTTATGGGTCAGCCACATACCTTCCAAAGAAACTGCGATTTGTCTTTACAGTCTTACAAGAGTGTGGGAATAAAGAGTAATTCAATTGCAGGTGCTCAAGTTGCACTTCCTAGACTGGTATTATGAAAGAAACGTCCCTGGAGAGTGAACTGACCCGTCTCTTTAAGAGCAGATGAATGAGTCTATTAAAGTGCAGGCCGTTTTTTTTCATTTCGGTATGGCAGCCAGCCATTTTACAAACCCAGCAGAATTGTAAATAAGAAACAGATGAGAGTGAAAGTGTTTTTCTAACAATGTTCAGACTGTACTTGCACTGCGTGAACTTTGGGTGATTTGTAATCTCACAAGGAAGTTTAAACTCAGACTACAAATCCAGGCAAAGTGTTGGTGAATTGAGACAATCATCGTTTACCTTTCCTCCCTAGGCGGTCAGACACTGTAATCAAATGTTATGTCAAATTGCCACTAAACTTTATCAAAACTGAAGGTTTAGTGTTGTTTGCCTTTCTAGAATCCTCTCAAGGGTTTTATTTTAGGGGAAGCTTTTCGATTCAAAGCGCCGGCATCATCTGGCCATAGGATGTTGCCCAGTATTACGCTTTTATGATTTAAATTGATAGCAATAAAATTATTAAACGAAGAGCATGTCAGCAGTGCCAGATTATGATAGGTATCTCTGATTGTTTGGAGGAGTAGTGGGGTTGGCACATACTTGCTACCACCTATTCACAAGCGCACACACACGTACACCCATCCATTAACAAGCCTACACATACAAACATAGTGACATTCACACATTCATTCAGAAGCACAAACGTGCGCATATCATACACATCCTTTCACAAAGACACGTGTGCACATGCACTCACCGATGCACAAGCCCACACTTGCACATAACAATTTACAACTCATGTGCACAAATACATGTTACTTCATACATTCATACGCTCACCCAAACATTTAATAAAACACTTACCCGGCAGTGGCAGAGCCAGTGGTTGGTGGGAGAGGGAAGAGCACAATGTTCCAGGAAGGAGCTTGAGGCTTCAGGGAGGGAAGAAAAGATGGAAGATCCTGCCACCTCCTCCCGTTGACTATCCTTTGTATTGGTAGGTTGATGAGAGGAGGACCTTCCCTAACTCATCACAGAGTGGGGAGGGGCCAGTGAGACTTGCTGATCTCACCCTACAATGTGAGAAGTTAGGAAAGGGTGGTGATAGAGTAAAACTTACTGTGCAAAATTAATTAACACAGTATGTTAAAATGTGCCTTGAAAAGTGTAAACATAATGTTGAACTGACAGGCATTTAGGTGCTAATTAGCAGTAGGCAATCATTGTAATTCATGTAGGCTGCAGACAAAATCCTGAGACGTTTTAGCTACTTAAAAAAAAGCTTGATATTACTGAAATGTGTACAATGTGATTTAGCCGCTTGACCTTAGAGTGACAGGCTTAGGTATGTTGTCATAACTGCAGAATTTCTCGTTTAACAAAAAGTATTATTTTACTATGCAACATTTATTCTTGAATGTCATGGACTTCCTATTTTCTTAATGTTTTGTGTAAGAACTGAATAAACTAGCTTGTGCATTCAAACAATAAATAACTGTTGTTTAGATTAAAAGAATGTATTACCTAACCATGATTTGTCTTTCAGTTCGTAGTTCATTGTGCTCACAGTGAAATAAGTAGAGATATAGAAGGTCAATGGATATGAAAAACCTATGAGAAAAATGCCTGATGTTTCCAGAATCTAAACTGGTAAGACTATCTGTTGCTAACAACATGATAAAAGTTTAATCCACATGTATTTCCATGGAAACGGAGGAGTTGAACTTTCTTATTGGCTTGTGGAGAAAGCCGGCAACAATGTTTTCAATATGTGCTCTTGACTTTTATATTAGGGCGTTTTCTTAGGTAGAAGCAGCACTCTCTTTTCTCTCCTTGAAGGAGTAACTTAGACTGAGACCTTTGACTGTAGTAGCTACTGCTGCTATCAATTCCCTCCTTCACTTGACTTTGCTTGGATTTAAAAGTTTGCTACTGCAACTGTATGCTGATCTAAGACTCAACTGAGGGGTATATTCACAAGAACGTGTGATAACTACCGCAAGAGTAGCGTAACGTAACTTTCAATATCGCAGCCTATCGCGGGAAAATAACCCCGTGTCAACGTGGAATTCACAACAAGGCGGTAGCATGCGATAGTCACCAGATAACGCGTCAAATGTCAGCGTAAAAATTAACGCCACGCCGAAAAAATGTGAAATGCGATAAATCATGCGATGAGGCCAATCGCGGTACAAAAAGTAGCGAAAAGCAGCCACAGGCCTGCAAATCCCACGCGTCTGGTGGGAAATTGCACCATAAAAACCACAGAAACAACACACCAGAAACAAGCCAAAGCACTTAGCAACATGGATGCACCCTGACCCAGCGCAGAGGTCAACGCGAACCCCACAACCCCCAAAGACCACCAGCAAGGAACAACTGGGTCGGGGAAGGCCAAGGAGAAAAGGGAGAGGAAGACGGGGTGCAGACTGCAGGAAAACAAGACCAGCGTCACGGAGGTGACAGAACACCACCAGCAACTGACCCACAAGCAGACCACCTGGAATGCAGTCTGAGTACCGAGGAGGCAAATCCAGGAGGCCAAGAGGTGCCGCCAGGATGTGACAACCTAAACCAGGCACAAAGCCGCTGCCAACAGGAAGGCAGCAACGGCGACAGGAGGTGGCAGTCCAGTGCCACAGGAGGAGCTGGAGGAAACCCAGGCCACAGTCATCAGTGTGGAGATGGTGCAAGGAGGTGGGAGTACGGACACAGCTCGACAGGACCCGACACAACAACAACAGGGACTGGGGGGTTGGGGGGTGATGGGCACAATGGTACACATGCACAACGAGGCATAGCACACTGCACACCCACAATTACCCAGGGACATGTCCCCCATCCCTGTGGCACACTGCAATACACACACATAGCAATCACAGCACATACCATGACAATGTGGCACAAAGTGCAACACCCACACTGCAGAACAGGGGACACAACTGGGTCCGCCCAGGCGCAGAAACAGAACAATCACATTGGACAGAGCAGGGAACTGTGAGATGCATATCTACGGCTACAACCCCACATCAGCCATGTAGGCCAAATGTACACTGTCCCAACTCAAATAGCCACCACCGCCCAAACAGTCACAATGTACATTGTCACACAGTCTGCATGTCGACAAGAACAAGGCGCCAACACAATGCCAACATGCACCTCCCCTTCACCATGCAGAGGGACAAACAACACCTCCAGCAGGTCAGAACAGACAACCCATCAGTGATGCCCGAGACGAACACCACACCTTCGACACCGACGCCCTACAACAGCCCATGGACATCCCACACAACCCACCACCAGGACCAGGGCAGACAAGCTACTCAGAGGAGAACCCAGCCCCTGCAACAGACCACACAGCATGAAGCACCCGCAATCACGGCTGGCTCACAACACTTCACCGACCCACACATGGCACCCCAATGCCAGGTGTCAGAACGCCAAAAGGAGGTGGCCCAACAGGTGCGGTGTTAGAAATGGGATCTCTAGTTGGCTAAGACTTGTGCCAAAGCCAGGCAGAGACCACCACTCTAGTCAGGGCGAGGGAGTTACACGCCAAAGATAACCCATGCTCACCCCCTTGGTAGCTTGGCACGAGCAGTCAGGCTTATCCCGGAGGCAATGTGTAAAGCGTTTGCGCACGCACACAGCAATAACATACCTGGCACACCACAAAAGGAACTCCACACAAGGTTATATCAAAAATAGCCTTTGTATTCTCATAACACATTAGAATAGTAATCACATAATATACATTGTGCCACCTGGCACTAGGTCATATGTACAAGGGATTATTTACACCTGGCAGGGCCCACTGGACCACTGTCAGAACCATCACAAAGCAAACTTAGTATAAGTAAGACATATCATAAACGTACAACCAGTAATCACTGGTAACCACTGTACTCAGCATCATCCTGCAACATAAACCACATTATGCACAGTATCACATTAGGCGCGAATTACATTCTGCGCCAACCTCACCTGCATAAACGCATTATGCAATTATCTCATAAGTCTAAATGCATTAGACCCTAACCTCCTAAGCATAACTCACATTAGGGGTATACTCACAGTAGGAAATAATCTCACTGGCATAAACACATTACACACATAATCTCATCCCCAAACACATTTAGAGGCATGGATCACAGTAAAGCATCACATTTCCTAATATCATGTACATCACTGACCCCTTGGCCAACTGGCCTTCTCAAAGGGGCTCAAATGCCCTGTGTCCAAAATGTCAGGGCTGCTGCCAATGCAGCATAGTTCGCACGTGTGCCATTGCGCTGGGGCTGAGGAGTGCAACTCACTCCTTTCTCTCAAGACCTGCCCCCCAAAGAACTGTGGCCTAAACGTTGCAGCTGGCACTAAGTGCTGCGCAGCTGTGAATACTAAGGCCTGGCACCTCTGTGCCCCCGGTCCCACTCAGGGACTCTCTCAGAAATGTGGCCAAATGGGCACGGGCCCCTCAGGGCCCTCTGGACCCCTCTCTGGAACAAGGCGCCCCCGTGGCAGCTGGCCACTACGGCGGCGCAGCTGTGACATTACTCAAAAAGGGGGGCCCGGCACGTCTGTGCCCTCTGGACCCCCACGTGGCTCTCAAAACATGCCACCATCGTTGGGGCGGCCTGCTCTCTTGCGGGACCGCCCAGGCACTGGCAATGTGCCTCAAAATGCCCTGCAAGTCACTGGGGCCCTCTGCATGAAATCACCCCCTCGGTGCAGCTGCCCTCTGCGAGCAGGGCAGCTGGGGTGAAAAACTCTATGGGGCCTGGGCCCCTCTGTGCCCTCACGTTGGAGCGGCACGGGCTCTACAAACCAAAGACACCCCACCGTTGGAGTGGTCCGCAACTGCGTGGCCGCTCAGAAGACTGACATGGACACTGTGCCTTGATCGGCACCACTCCCATAGAGCCCTCACTCACCGGCTCTTGTGGGGACTCTGAGCTGCTCCCCGGCTGGTCTCCTCTCATGCGGGCTCTCTCAGCACCGGCAACACTTCTCCCGTGCGGCGGGGGCAGGCACCAGCAATGTGCCTCGAGCCCCCCTCCGCCTCAAGCTCCACGAGCTGCCCTTCGGTTCGCCAGTGCGGGGTGGGCTCCCGCCTGGCTACAGCATCTCCCTCTTCACCCGGGCCCCCTCCTGGGACCCGGGACTTGAACGTGGAGCCCGCGAGGCTCCGGACTACTTCGGGCACGTCCCAGCGCGGGGTGGGCTCCCGCCTGGGTCTTTCGGCCTCACTGCTCTTCCGCTTCCATCCGCCAGGAACCCGCCCACAGCCAGGCGGGCTGCGGATCGTGGCGTCTTTTCTCTTCGTGGCGGCAATGAGGGGTAGGCTCCCTCGGAATTCAAAATATAAAGCGGGGTGGGCTCCCGCTAATCAGTAACGCAAAATGCGGGGTGGGCACCCGCCTCATTCAGCATCACGGGGGAATCCCTACATTGGGATTCCCTCTCCAAAGAGGATGCAGCTCAGCGCTGCGTAGCCCACGCTCCTTCTCCTGGGGGTAATTTGAAATCAAGCGCTCACAAGGCGCTAGAAGCAGACAAAGGTCCTGCAGAAAAAGGAATAAGTCCTTAGAGGGGCAATGCAGGGCCCAGGGAGGCAAGCCCTCCTGGCAGCCCCCTCTGGGCCCCAGCAGCAGCACGCCGCAGCAGGATCAGCACCAAAGTACAGAACTGAACAGCACACATGGGGTCACAGCCCCTTCTTTTATACACCCTTTTCCTTTGTGTCACAGCACAGGGCTTGGGGATGCCAGTAAGAACTGGTTTAGGGGGGATTTGGAGCACTTTGTTTTGCCAAGCTCCTCTTCCCTTTGTCAGGTGGGGGCTCAGTGATCAGACACACCACAGGGGGCGGAGCCAGCATTGTACAGCCTGGGCACAGTCCTATTCAGAGTCAGGGGATTACTCCTCCCACTCCCCTTAGCCCAGGTGTCCCACTCAGCCTAGCGCTGACTCACCCTGCCCCTCCTGGAGCCACACACACCTCCCAGCACCTGTCACTCTCAAAGCCAGACATGCAATTCACATCAGGCAGGCAGACACATAGCACACAGGAATGCCAACTTCTAAAAGTGGCATTTCTAAAATAGCCACAATAAATCTGCGCACACCATTGCGCAGCATTTATTCACACAATTTCATACATACCAGACTTGACCATACTGCTCCTCTCATAACAAGAATTACCACTGACACACACTGATCAGGGAATCCCCCATGCATTCCTATGGGAGGGCAGGCCAAGCTCACCAATGTAACACAGAGAGCGCACACACTTTCCACTGGACCACAGTGCGAAAGTGCTCAGAGGCCTAAAATCACCAACACCAGGTTCCAGACAAGGCAAAAAGTTTAGGGGTGAACCGGCCAAAAAGGGCCAAGTCCAACACAACCCCCTTCCAGCCAAAACGCAGGGCAGACCAATCACCACTGTGATGGGCTTCCCTGCTTGGGGCGATAGAACACGGACGCGGGCCCGCACTACAGGGACACCCTCCGGTTCTACGCCACTCTGAACCCATGTGGTTCCCTCTGAAAAAACTCTCAGGACCAACTAGGCTACCCCACTGGTACTCCTTAGTTGTCCACGGCCAGGACCAGGCCCTAGGCCACCCAGACGTCACTGGTCCTTGCCAATCCACAGAGTGGGGGGCAGTAACCCCTGGCATCCAATAGCCATTCTCCGATCTCCCTTCTCAGTGTAGTTCCAAACTACCACTGATCCTTCAACCTAGGGTCCGCACCCTCAGGCTGACCAGAGGTCATGGGCAAAGCGTCTCCTCACCCTACCTCTACTTCTGGGGTTGTGCACTCTCCCAGGAGAAGCACCCTCCAGAACACAACTCTCCCGCCAGATCAGGACCTCTGTCCATCAACTGGTCTATCACCTGGGATCCAAATTCACCGGCTGCACCGGGGTCAGAGGCGAGGACTCCCTCCCTCTGCACCCCCTTCCAGAGTTCTGCACCCTCCCAACTGGAGTGGTACCCCTAGAAGGCAAACCGGTCAGGACACTGATTACAGTTGCCCTGCCGTCCAGGTCAGGAAACACCTGCTCCTGGCTCCCCAACCCAGGGACGGTACCCTTTGGTCAGATGCTCGGCGAACCAGGACTTCACGGGGAGCACGCATGCCCCCCTGAGGGTGACACATAACTAATGTGTCGTGTGACAGTCTGCCTGGTGTGGATCTCACGACCTCCTGTCCATCTGACAGTGCGTGCAGATCCCCCAGGACAGAAGTGGCGTCACCATGGCCAATCATTGGCGACTCAGCCCTTCTGGCTGGCCCCTGACCCACTGGTTCTTCCACTGGGGACTCTTTCCCCCTCTCACCCCTCACTCTGGACTTCTGCACCCTCCCAACGGGAGCGGTACTGCCAGACACCAGGATCGCTGGAGCTCTGGTTACAGACGCTCCACGTCCTCTAGACACTGGGAGATCCTCCTCAAATGGCCTACAAGTACAGCCTAGGCCCCCGACCTGGTGTTCCCTGAAGAAACCATCCAGGCCCCGGGACTGGGTTTCGGGCACCTTGGATCACAGCCCACACTCACTCCTTCTCCTCTGAGACAGGACGTGAGCCCCTACAACCCTCCCACTACACTGGGACCTAGCTGGGCTACACTGAACCTCTTCCACCACACAGGACCGGAAGGTACCCGAGCCACTCTTGTTGGAATCTCTCCCCAATGCCTCTTCAGATCCTCTAACACGGGGAGTTCCCCCACACAGAACAGTCCAACAGGACAGACTAGGTTCCTTTCCTGGTGTTCCCTCTAAGAACCATCCAGTACTGGAGACTGAGGTTGAGGCTCGGAATACGGCCTAGTATCACACCTTCCTCGCAGGACATGATGTGAGGCCTTGCAACCTCCTCACTATATC
Organism: Calotriton arnoldi; assembly: GCA_963921515.1. NCBI lineage: Eukaryota > Metazoa > Chordata > Amphibia > Caudata > Salamandridae > Calotriton > Calotriton arnoldi. Next base: position 769,880 of record CAWUFW010003681.1, read on the forward strand.
GGTACCTAGTTGTGTTCCTCTGAACCATCTCCGCCACGCGGGTTGGGAGACACCTGCACCATTCCTCTAGGGTCACTCCCCCATGCAAGCTCCTTATTTCAGAGAACTCACACCCAATCGTCCAGTGCAACACACCACTCATCCGCATACGCCCCCAGACTGGTGAGACAGTATCTTACTGCCCCTGAATCTCAACCTATCCCCCTCTTACTGGGAACCAGGTACCATACTTTGAGAACTGGGAATGGGACTTCCTGCACTGGACTTCATATTGCTGCCACAACTGGATCCCACCCTTACTGGGGATTCCAGAAAACTCTCACTGCACTTAGGGGATAATCTACCCTCCCGAGCCAGTTACTCCATGCCAATTAAGTTACCACTGTAGGCCAACCCTAGAACCAGCAGACAGCACAGGGGCAGTCACTCCCTCAGCTTCAGGCCAACCCAAGAAATAGCACGATGGCACAAGGGCAGTCCCTCCTTCAGCTTTAGGCCAACCCAAGATAGCAGTCTGCCCAAGGGCAGTCACTCCTCCAGATTCTCTGGTTTCTGTCCTTGGCAGGACACCCAACTCATAGTGCAATAAAACACATTTCAAAGAAATGACTCTTAAAACAAACTCAGACACAATAATCCCTTTCTATGTGACTAGCTAAAATGCAGAGCTTGTAGTGCAACCAGTTGTCGCTGTGGTACTGCGCAAACGCAAGTCCTAATCCCCACCGCTGACAACCAATGTTAGAAATGGGATCTCTGGTTGGCTAAGGCTTGTACCAAAGCCAGGCAGAGACCACCACTCTAGTCAGGGCGAGGGAGTTACACGCCAAAGATAACCCCTGCTCACCCCCTTGGTAGCTTGGCACGAGCAGTCAGGCTCATCCCGGAGGCAATGTGTAAAGCGTTTGCGCACGCACACAGCAACAACATACCTGGCACACCACAAAAGGAACTCCACACAAGGTTATATCAAAAATAGCCTTTGTATTCTCATAACACATTAGAATAGTAATCACATAATATACATTGTGCCACCTGGCACTAGGTCATATGTACAAGGGATTATTTACACCTGGCAGGGCCCACTGGACCACTGTCAGAACCATCACAAAGCAAACTTAGTATAAGTAAGACATATCATAAACGTACAACCAGTAATCACTGGTAACCACTGTACTCAGCATCATCCTGCAACATAAACCACATTATGCACAGTATCACATTAGGCGCGAATTACATTCTGCGCCAACCTCACCTGCATAAACGCATTATGCAATTATCTCATAAGTCTAAACGCATTAGAACCTAACCTCCTAAGCATAACTCACATTAGGGGTATACTCACAGTAGGAAATAATCTCACTGGCATAAACACATTACGCACATAATCTCATCCCCAAACGCATTTAGAGGCATGGATCACAGTAAAGCATCACATTTCCTAATATCATGTACATCACTGACCCCTTGGCCAACTGGCCTTATCAAAGGGGCTCAAATGCCCTGTGTCCAAAACGTCAGGGCTGCTGCCAATGCAGCATAGTTCGCACGTGCGCCATTGCGCTGGGGCTGAGGAGTGCAACACACTCCTTTCTCTCAAGACCTGCCCCCCAAAGAACTGTGGCCTAAACGTTGCAGTTGGCACTAAGTGCTGCGCAGCTGTGAATACTAAGGCCTGGCACCTCTGTGTCCCCGGTCCCACTCAGGGACTCTCTCAGAAATGTGGCCAAATGGGCACGGGCCCCTCAGGGCCCTCTGGCCCCATCTCTGGAATAAGGCGCCCCATGGCAGCTGCCCGCTACGGCAGCGCAGCTGTGACATTACTCAAAAAGGGGGCCCAGCACGTCTATGCCCTCTGGACCCCCACGTGGCTCTCAAAACATGCCACCATCGTTGGGGCGGCCTGCTCTCTTGCGGGACCGCCCAGGCACAGACAATGTGCCTCAAAATGCCCTGCAAGTCACTGGTGCCCTCTGCATGAAATCACCCCCTCGGTGCAGCTGCCCTCTGCGAGCGGGGCAGCTGGGGTGAAAAACTCTATGGGGCCTGGGCCCCTCTGTGCCCTCACATTGGAGCGGCATGGGCTCTACAAACCAAAGACACCCCACCGTTGGAGCGGCCCGCAACTGCGGGGCCGCTCAGAAGACTGGCATGGACACTGTGCCTTGATCTGCACCACTCCCATAGAGCCCTCACTCACTGGCTCTTGTGGGGGCTCTGCGCTGCTCCCCTGCTGGTCTCCTCTCACGCGGGCTCTCTCAGCACCGGCAATACTTCTCCCGTGCAGCGGGGGCAGGCACCGGCAATGTGCCTCGAGCCCCCCTCCGCCTCAAGCTCCACGGGCTGCCCTTCGGTTCGCCAGTGCGGGGTGGGCTCCCGCCTGGCTACAGCGTCTCCCTCTTCACCCGGGCCCCCTCCTGGGACCTGGGACTTGAACGTGGAGCCTGCGAGGCTCCGGACTTCTTCGGGCACGTCCCAGCGTGGGGTGGGCTCCCGCCTGGGTCTTCCGGCCTCACTGCTCTTCCGCTTCCGTCCGCCAGGAACCCACCCACAACCAGGCGGGCCGCGGATCGCGGCGTCTTTTCTCTTCGTGGCGGCAATGAGGGGTAGGCTCCCTCGGAATTCAACATATAAAGCGGGGTGGGCTCCCGCTAATCAGTAACGCAAAATGCGGGGTGGGCACCCGCCTCATTCAGCATCACGGGGGAATCCCTACGTCGGGATTCCCTCTCCAAAGAGGCTGCAGCTCAGCGCTGCATAGCCCACGCTCCTTCTCCTGGGGGTAATTTGAAATCAAGCGCTCACAAGGCGCTAGAAGCAGACAAAGGTCCTGCAGAAAAAGGAATAAGTCCTTAGAGGGGCAATGCAGGGCCCAGGGAGGCAAGCCCTCCTGGCAGCCCCCTCTGGGCCCCAGCAGCAGCACGCCCCAGCAGGATCAGCACCAAAGTACAGAACTGAACAGCACACATGGGGTCACAGCCCCTTCTTTTATACACCCTTTTCCTTTGTGTCACAGCACAGGGCTTGGGGATGCCAGTAAGAACTGGTTTAGGGGGGATTTGGAGCACTTTGTTTTGCTAAGCTCCTCTTCCCTTTGTCAGGTGGGGGCTCAGTGATCAGACACACCACAGGGGGCGGAGCCTGCATTGTACAGCCTGGGCACAGTCCTATTCAGAGTCAGGGGATTACTCCTCCCAATACCCTTAGCCCAGGTGTCCCACTCAGCCTAGCGCTGACTCACCCTGCCCCTTCTGGCGCCACACACACCTCCCAGCCCCTGTCACTCACAAAGCCAGACATGCAATTCACATCAGGCAGGCAGACACATAGCACACAGGAATGCCAACTTCTAAAAGTGGCATTTCTAAAATAGCCACAATAAATCTGCGCACACCATTGCACAGCATTTATTCACACAATTTCATACATACCAGACTTGACCATACTGCTCCTCTCATAACAGGAATTACCACTGACACACACTGATCAGGGAATCCCCCATGCATTCCTATGGGAGGGCAGGCCAAGCTCACCAATGTAACACAGAGAGCGCACGCACTTTCCACTGGACCACAGTGCGAAAGTGCTCAGAGGCCTAAAATCACCAACACCAGGTTCCAGACAAGGCAAAAAGTTTAGGGGTGAACCGGCCAAATAGGGCCAAGTCCAACATGCTGGTGTTGCCGAACCCATGGAATGCGAACTAGAACACATACGTGGCTGTCCAAAACCCTTCAGGGACCACCTACACCCCACAAAGGAGACCCACACTGACATAGAGACACATGCAGATGCACATACCCAGTACAGAACCACGCCCAGGGGCACGCACATATCAGGCACACACCCACATTGGCTCTGCGTACGACGGCACAGTCCACTCCCCTTACGAATTGAGTGGGTGACGACAAAGCTACATGTCCAGGTTCTAGCCCACTGCCTGCGGTGACATGTCTGCGTCCGCTGTACACAGCAGAATGTAATGTCGTAGGGCCCAGGGCCCCCATGCATACAACAAGACCACAGGGACACATGCACATATCATGTTGAACTGGCTACGTGCACGTGCGCCCGGCCCCTTTATTGGCAGGGCCACATGTACAGTGACGCCTGTGCTGGATGTGTGTGGGGTGAGTATAAGCCAGCCCGCACGGAGTGCTTGGTGCTGGCAACAACCTGAACAGTGGACACCAGTGTAATAGAAACAGAAAACACCAGCATAACAGAGTCAACTGCAGAGCAACATGGAGGGATCCGGAGTAAGGACAGAGGTCACCCAATATTCAGTCAGGAGGTTCCGTGAGTTGCAGTGCACTGAGGTAGGGGCACTAGAGAAGAGCGCGCCCATGTGAGGAAATTGCTAGGATTGTGTCCCTTCGGGCTAGTCCTGATGCAGATGCAGTGTGGTGTGTTACACCTGCATCAACTTCCTCATCAACGTCCCAGGTCGCCCACACTGCCTGAGGTGACAGTTGCATCCGCAGTCCACAGCGCAATACCCAGTAATAGATCCGGGTGTGTAGCTTGACTACCACCACCAGTCTGCATTCCTGCCTTGGGGCTGTTGCCTCCTGCTATCCCATTGTCTGTGCCCTCTCCAATCCGCACACTTGACACATCTTCCTCATCATAGTCCCAGGTCTGCCCCACTGCATGAGGTGACATTGCTGCGCAACCTCACAACAGCACAAAATTCAATCAGTAGCGGACAATGGCTTGCGGTGCACTGAGTCACTGGCACCTGGAGTGCTGAGCAGGGTATCAGGCCGATGATGGCATCCACGACAGGTCTGAGCAACTCCGTAGGTCTGTCAGGAACACCGTTTCGACTCCGGCAGATGGCGGCTGGAGGTGGTCCTTGCGGTGGTGGCGTGTGCCTCCTGCGGTGATGCGACATCCGGGCCGGTCAAGACTCAATGCTATGTGTGGGCCCTGGTGGTCCGCAGTTGAGGCCGGAGGATGCGGACAGCGCAGGGCCACAGACACATGGCGTTGATGACCCCAAGACCATTGCCACAGAGGCCATTCAATGTCTCAGAAGAAGGGGTCCCAGGCCTGAGCAGCACAGAGTTAGTGGCCCCGGATGCACTGCGGCCGGCACAGGCACACAGCCACGGGATGGTGACTTGCGGTGCAGTCAGATGTGCCATGCGACCTGAGCGGGTCCCCATCAATGTCCGAGGTGTATGTTGCGGAGGGTTGCGGGGGACAGTGGAAGGTGTCCTCCAGGGCATGATGCGGAAGGTCTGATGTTATCTGGAAGCAGCAAATGGAGGAGTGGAAAGTGCAACCCTCGTTTTCGCCAACAATTCGGTATCAGCTACATGAGGATGAAAACTAGCCCCTAGTCCATAGACTCAAACGCCACCAATGTGCGACCAGTGAGTGTCCATGAATGTCGGGGAGCACACTTAGTGGCACAGGTGCTGAGAGGGGATGCAGTCTGCGATGATGCCGGTACACAGATGTGAACTCCAACATTGCCAAATCAAGACTCTGTGACCTACTGGACCGCAGTGTAGGCTGGAGGCAGCAGTCAGCAGTGGCCCACAGCCACGTGTCGTTGGCTCGCGAGGCACAGAGTTAGTGACACAGTGGCAGTTGTCGGTAGTGTTCAATCACCTCCGTAACGATGATCCTGTTCCCTCCGGACTGCAACGCGTCATCCTCTTACGCCTCTCCGTGCGTGGGATGATATGTATTCTGCCTTTTGGATTACCGATGTTCAGTTCCAAATCTGTGATCCCACTCGTGCGCAGAGTAGGCCGAGGGCAGTGGTCCGCGTAGGCCCACAGACACGTGTGGTTGTGATGCCATGCACAGACTTTTTGGCACCACATCAAAGGGAGTATAGTGAATTGTTCTCTGCCTTAAATGATGTTCACTGCCATGGTGTAATCAAGACTCAGTTCCAAATGTGTGACCTACCTGACCGTGGTGTAGGCCTGAGGCAGCGGTCAGCACGGCCCATTCACCTAGTGTCGCCTGCATAGGTTGGATGGCCCCACCGGCCTGTGTTGTTCAGGTTCAGTGGCACCACGTGTAGCCGGCTGGCGTTGAACAGGGTTAGTGACACCACGTGTAGCCGGCTGGCGTTGAACAGTGTTAGTGGCACCACGTGTAGACGGCTGGCGTTGAACAGGGTTAGTGGCACCACGTGTAGCCGGCTGGAGTTGAACAGGGTTAGTGGCACCACGTGTAGCCGGCTGGCGTTGAACAGGGTTAGTGGCACCACGTGTGGCCGGTTGGCGTTGAACAGGGTTAGTGGCACCACGTGTCGCAAGATGCCCATATGGAACTATGCCTCACTGATCGGGGGGGTCTGGTGCTGTGGCCGCTGGCCCGGATTTGGGGTCACTGCCATTCATGACTCAGGACACAGTTTCACATATGGGACCTACTGGTCCTAAGAGTAGGCCAAAGGCGGCAGTGGAGTACGTCAACGAAAAGGGAATAAAGCGGGCCTGTGTCGTGGAGGCCGTGATGGTCTGAGGTGGCTGCCAAGGTCACGGGACTCGGGCTTGGAGCTTGTGTCGGCACGTGGCGGGCCCTCCTTGACACACGCCGGTATCGGCAGGTGATCAGTGTGGCCTGGCTGCGCAGGGGCGGGCCTGACGGGTTCGTGGTCCAGCGTGCCATGGTCCGGCAGGCACACAGCATCGCAGGCAACTACGCTCACGAGGACGGAGTCGGCCTTGTGGTGGGGTGGGAGACGCCGCCCTGGCAGAGACGTGGGGCTTTCCGGGAGAGGACCACGCCCAGGCCTACGTGCTTTTTATTCACACCCCTACGCTGGCGTGGCCTACGCCGGGCCATCCCACTCCGGTGACGCTTAGGGGGTGGCGTCACAGGCAACATTTCCGCAAGTTCCCCCACTGGCTGGGGTGGCATGGTTGCGTCCACTGTCCACTGCACTCCATACACCAGAGGTGTATGGCGCCATGGATATGGGTGTGTTGTGCATACTGCGGTCTGTCCAGGACATCTCCACCACTCTTGGCATTGTGTGCTTTCCCGATCATGGTTCTACTGCATCCTTCACACATGCCTGGTTGCCACCTCTCCCCACATTCGGCTATTATGTGGCTGAAGTGCCATGCCGTTGATGGCTCATGTTCAGGGCTTGCCCAGGTTACCATTGCGGGTTGTTCTGTCGTGTCTGGTGGGTGGTCATGTTGTTGTGCATGTTGGTTGTGATTTTGTGATGTGTGCATTGCCAGAGTTGTGAGTTGCATGGTTGTGGAGTTGAGGTGTGTGAGGTGTTCATTTCGGACTTGCCAAGGGGGTGTGGATTTCCCTTGTTGCAATCCTGGGAACGCTGGTTGATGATGGACTGTCGGAGGATGAAGGTATCATGCACACTTGCTGTGTATTTGAAGGCGACATTGTTGGGGGTTCCACGGTGTTCTGTTGTTGCCTGCACATTGATGTGAGTCGTGTGCTTCCTGTTGAGGTGATTGTGTGCTGTGTCACCTGGGGGCACAGGTAGTACATGTGTGCTGTGTATTGCCCCAAACACGTGCGTGCATCCTGCTATGGCTTATGGTCCTTGCTTGGTCTCCAGCGGATCCTGTGTATTGTGTTGTACATATGGGGACTGGGGTACCAGGGTGATGGTGATGTCCAGGACAGGTGTGGGGGACTTGGATGTGGCTGGCTGTGTGACTCCTCCGACTCTGGCGGGTGTTGTTTTGGGGGTACCAGGGGCCAACAGGTGCAGCCAAGCCAGCAGCTTTGTGTGGGGTGGGATGTTGGTTGTCCGCTGTGTTGGTGCCGTAGGCCTGTTAGGCGATGATGGTCAGGATGCGTAGGATGGTTGTCCCTTTCAGCCTGTAGCGGACGGTGACATTGTCAGATGTTGGGTCTGTGCGGCTGGTACGTTTCCTGGGGTTCCGCTGTCTTTGTATGCGCTGCGTCTGTGGTGGTCGGGGGGGGGATGTTCCGGGTGTGGGTTAGGGTCCTGGGGTGGTGGCGGTGGGTGTTGTGGCCCTCTTGGGTGTCCGGGCCGCATGATGTGTGGCTTCATGGCATCTGTTGCCCTTCGGATGTGGCCCTGGGCTGTGCTCCCTTTTGTGGTGCTGGCTGCCATCCGACTTTACACCAGGTCAGAGCAGGTGTAAATTTCCTGGTGCTAACGCGCCTTATTGCCTGTTTTGTGCTTTTATCGCCGATGTGGCTGGTCATTGTGAATGTTGAGGTGTGCTGTTGTCTCGGCTTTTGGCACGGAAACGCCTACTCTGCATCTCATTAGCGATATTTGCGGGGGTCCTCTGTGGCGATGTTTTTTGAGGCTGCTATCGCGGGTAGACTGGTGCTGTGGGCTGTTAACACCGGCTTGTGAATAGGGAGGTAAATTTATCACGACTTTGGCTGCGATAAAGTGCCGTTAGTTCGGCGATAGCTTCTTGTGAATATGCCCCTGAGTCTTGTGAAATGCTCTTTATGGGAAATTCTGCTAGTTAACTTGATTTCATAGCTATACACTCCTTGATTTCACTCTTTTCCATTTGATTACAAACTTTTTATGGGTTCTTGATGATCTAAACTCAGATCCTGATTTATAGAATAGGGATTTTATTTCCTTTATGGAACATGCTTAAATGTATTGATATTAACAATTGACTCATTCTAACCACCTTTTCTTTATGATTATTGATTGAAGTTAAACTGTTAATTATTTGAAATGTCTAAATTTCTTTTTAAAGGCGGTTGCTGTTTTGGCGGGAGTATTAATGTTATGTTATGTTATGTTATAACAATTTATTATGCGCACTACTACCCAGAGGTGTCTAAGCACTCACGGTCTCCAAAGAAGTGTCAGAAAAGCTAGTTTCTAAAAAGCCATGTTTTGAGCAGTTTCCTGAACTCAAACAAGGAGGAGGACTTCCTGAGAGGGAGCGGAAGGGCATTCCACTCCTTAATAGTGTTGTAACTGAAACTCCTTCCCCCCCAGTTAGTCCTTTTAATTCTGGAGGTGAGCATCAGGAAGGCATTGGCTGAACGAAGCGATCTGTTGGGAGAGTACCAGCTGAAAAGATCCATCAGAAATCGTGGTCCTTCTCCATGCAGGGCCTTAAAGGCCGTGCAAAGTGCCTTAAATTTGATCCGCTGGCCGACTCGTAGTCAGTGTAGTTCCCAAATGCCTGCACTAATAGACTGATATTTAGGGGCATCCAGGACCAGTCCAGCCGCGGCGTTCTGTACTGCCTGCAACCTTCTGAGTAAATTGGATTGTAGATTGATGTACAGTCCATTACAGTAATCCAATTTGGATAACACAAGGGAGGTCATCACAGTTTTTCTAGTGTTTATAGGAATGAAAGGCAGAATTTTCCGTACCATTTTAATAGTGAGAAATGCGGAAGAGACCACCTTAGAAACTTGGGACTTCATGTTGAGTTTATCATCTATAATGACCCCCAAATTCTTAGCTTTGGTCACTGGTGTAGGAGTAATGCCCAGTGTGTCCGGCCACCAAACTGGTGACCACTGAGGGGAGAGGTTACCAAATATCACCACCTCAGTTTTTCCTGTGTTCAGCTTAAGGCAGTGCCTACCCATCCAGTCGCTCAGGGAGACCATACAATCATGAAGTTTGGTTGAATAGTTGATGTCCTTATCCACTGCTGAGATGACCAACTGAGTGTCATCAGCATAAGAGGTTGGACATAGATTAAAACTTCTAATCAGAGAGGCTAGTTCAGAGACATAAATATTAAAAAGCGTGGGGCTCAAAGAGGACCCCTGCGGCACCCCACATGGCAGGATGAAGGGTGCAGATTTAAAATTGCCCAGTTTGTGTGCGGTCTGAAAGGAATGACGTTAAAAGGGAAAGGGCCCTTCCTCCTATCCCGATGGTTTTTAGACGTTTTACCAGGTTCGTATGGTCCACGGTATCAAATGCCGCGGACAGGTCGAGGAGAACAAGGGCTGCCGACCCCCCGCCGTCTAGTGTTTTTCGGATCTCCTCAGTGGTTTTTATTAGAGCCGTCTCGGTGCTGTGACCCGCTCTGAAACCAAACTGACTCTGATCCAGGATTTCGTTTTCCGCAATAAAGGTGGAGAGTTCAGTGTTTAGCCGTTTCTCAAAGATTTTAGCGGGAACAGGGAGTCTAGCAATAGGACGGTAGTTAGCAGGATCAGTTATATCTAGATTAGCTTTTTTTAAAAGAGGCAGAATACAAGCCTGTTTCCATATTGAAGGGAAGTGCCCTTGCGATAGCATCAGATTAAACACGTTAGTTAGCAATGGGCTAATAATGTGGCTGATGCTTTTGAGAATCCTGGGGGGACAAGGATCATCCGGGGATCCTGATTTGATAGAAGAGAGAAGAGTAGATAGTTGCTCGGAGCAGGCCGGGGAAAAATCTAAGAAAGACACTTTGCCTGCTGGTACTTGTACTGCGTTATTAGTGACTGATCTGTACGTGGTGAATTGGTCGTATATTTGGTCCACCTTGGACTTGAAAAAGTGGGCAAGAGTGTTGCAGAAATCTTGGTTAGAGTTGGCAGTGTCGTCCTTGGGTGCTGAGATTAGGTTCTTTATAGTCTTAAATAGTTCCTTGCTGGACGTGCCAGCCCCTTCAATTTGCGTCGTATAATACTGACTTTTTTCCGCAATTAACTTTTTCTTATAGTCAGCCAGTGTGGCTTTATATAGTTCTTTCTCTGCTTCTTCATAGCTTTTCCTCCATCTTCTTTCCTGCCTTCTGCAAGCTTGCTTATCTAATCGTAGGGCCTCTGAGAACCAAGGGGCAGATGGAACTTTCCTATTTTTATTTATCACTAAGGTCGGAACTACCATTGCAAAGTTTGACTCTAGCCATGCAGTGTAATTTATGGCTGAGGCTTCTGCTTCCCCGTGCAAAGCAGGTTGGCTTTGTACTAGCTTGGCATCCAGGGTACTCTGGTCAATTTTATGCCATGCTCTGCTGAGAGTCTGACTGCTGGCCGTATTACCAGCATAAGATCGGGGCAGGTTGTAGCTAAACAAGACAGCATAGTGATCCGTCCAGGTCAAAGGGAGTGAAGATGTCTTAGAGATGGCTGGATTGTTGGTGAAAAGTCCATCCAAAGTGTGACCTGCTACATGCGTGGGATGGTGTACGATCTGCTGTAGCCCTAATCCTGTGGTGACATCAAGAAGTTCTCGTGTATCTCTCTCCTCTGGGAGATCAAGATGGAAGTTCATATCCCCTAGGATAGTGAAGTATTCCGAATGGAGCCCTAGCTCTAATAGCGAGTGAACAGTAGTAAGGAAACTATTTCTGGGGCCGGGAGGACGGTATATTAGTATGCCATTAAATGTCTTTTGGTCACCAATGGAAATTTTAAAATGTACTGCCTCACAATATGGTGTTGTGCCATCTATTGTGATTGAAATTGTGTTCTTGTTGTGTTATTGGATTGTGAATTGAGAATAGATCAATGATGAAAACAGATGATGACTATTGATTTATGTTTAAGTGAAGAGATTTGAAAAATTCAAACTAGGCGTAGTCTAAGATCGTAGGATAATAGATTGAGACAAGTGTAGAAGACACTTGAATAAATTCTTGATTGCAGAGATTTTGTGGTGTAGAGTGTGTGCTACCATCACCTACAGAAATTGAGACAGAAATATTAACAATTTGTTGTGGTTGACTAATATTGATTGATGTTGGCAGATCCTAATTGCGCAAACAGGGTAAGCTTAATTGATTATGGTGATTTCACATGTGTCGTGATTTCACTTGCGAATGTGAAAATTCTTATTGTATGAGAAAAGTACCAAGGTGTAAAACCCTTAATTTTCCAATTGTTGATTTACTACTGTTTCTTTTAGAACTACAAACAAGAACTGATATATGTTTGTCTTGTTAAAAGTTTGGGATTAATGAAGTTACGAGAGAAACATTGTAAAGGAGAGTGAACTGCTGAGGGCGCGAGATCACGCGTCATAGTGTTCCACAGTGGGATTAGCTGGCTGGCGTGTTTTTGAGCTGGGATTGGTTGGCGTCAAGGTGCAGTACTGTGATAAGTCAGTGATTTGTGAATGTCGCATTAAGATTTGAGGGCAGGATTTTGATAAATATCAACTGAAGCAGGATTGAAAGAAAAAAAGGATGTTTACGGAACAGAATCATAACATTGAATTGTGAATTGTCGTTTTACAAATTTTGTGAAAACATGAACATATTTAAAGAAATTGATGAGTTTATTGAGATGTGATGTTACAGAGTGAAGAGGAGCTTCTTGAGGGTACACCTGCACATTTTATGTTGACTGAAGTGGGATTGGATACCTTTTTATGGCTTTGTCAATGGTGTAAGATTACTGAGAAAGAGGGTCCTTTGAGGTTTCCAAAATAAGGGAGTTTTGAAATAAGAATTATTGACAAATTAAGGGAAATATTATGTCAAGTGAAACCACCACATAGACCGGTGCAATTTGAAGCCTTAAGTAGATGGGAAAAGGCAGCACAAGACAAAGAGAGGGAGAGGTAACAGAAAAGACCCAAGAGGGCAATGTGTAATCATGCAGATGCTCGATGGGATGAGGAACAGAGTAAATGGAGGAAAGCCATAGTTGAAGGAACTACGCTATATCCAGCAATTTCCACTGAAATGCTGGAAAAGGGAAAGAAAAAGAATACAAAAGTAAAAGATCAGGAGAGAAAAGAATCAGAATATGAAACAGGGTGTAAGGATTACACTTCATGCAAAACGGTACATCTTTCTTCTTCAAGTTTATTGGCAGCATATAGTGCGTGGCTTCAACTGAAGGTATCTTCCCATTAACTGCCTGTCCTAACATTCTAGCCCACCAACCTTCTAATCCCAATATTCTAATTCCATTACACATTATATTGTATTATGATATTACATCATTACATTTCTCCCCCTTTTAAAGAAAAGAAAAAGAAAAAAAAAGAAAGAGAAAGAAAAAGATGAAGAAAAATGAAACAAAAGTAAATTCAACAATCATCTTTTAGCATGTTCTATTAACCGAACTGGTTTCCGTGGAACTCTCTCAGATCTTCTATTTAATTGCTCCAGATGTTGACTGTCCACTTGTACATTTCTTTGCTCTTCAGGATTTACATAACATTTTTTGAAGAATGTTTTGTTCCTTGTTACTACTCGATTGTCATTTTTAGCTGTAATTGCTTTTCCACGAACTTGCGTTACTTCCAAAGGAGATGGATGAAATCTGCTTTGTGATTTTTTTACCTTGTTGTTGTTTCACTAAAACCAGATCTCCTACATTATAGTATTCATTTGGAAAATTTATTTTACTGTCAGCATAATATTTCATTTTCCTTTTTGCTTCTGCATCTTTTTCCATTATCTCAGCATGGTCTTTTGGAGGTGCAGACGGAAGATGTGGCAAGCGTGTTTGTCTTGACTGACCAAACATTAATTCTGAAGGACATTACCTGTAGAACCATGAGGAGTATTTCTATAGTCACGTAAAACTTGACACAATGCTTGATTTATTGAAATCTGAGACAATTTCGCTCTTTGTATTGCTTTTTTAATAGTAGCCATCAATCTTTCAACCATACTATTTGCTTGTGGCCACATTAGAGTAATCCTTCTATGATTTATTCCTATGTAGTTCACAAACTTTTTTAATTCATTTGCACTGAATAGTGGTCCATTCTCTGTTTTTAGCATATCTGGTATCCCCCAGGATGAAAAAATGTCATCAAGAATAGGAAGCACAGTTGCTGCAGACGTTGGCGATATCATTTTTACAATCGGAAATCGAGAGTAGTCATCGACTAGCACTAGCAAATAATGTCCTGAATCCAGTGGTCCATAAAAATCTGCTGCTACACTAGACCATATAGCATCAGGCAATTTAGACATGTGTAATTCTTCCATTACTCTTTCCTTTGTAGTGCATTGACATAATTGACATGTTTTTACCACCTCTTCTACTTGACTATCTATTCGTGGAAACCACATTTTTTCTCTTATTATATTTTATGTTGCTGACACACCTCTGTGACTTTCATTTTTTGTTGTTTAAATATCTTTATTGGCATTTTCTGATTTTAACATGACTGTCATCACGTTTATGTACAAAATGTCCAAGTGCATATAACATAACTGCAGAACACATATATAAAATAATATTACACATTGCACCAGTTTGCTGTTGTTACTAACGTACTATTCTCGAATGCAGAGATTTGCATCTTATGCGAGTATGTGTTCTGGGGTCCCTGTGTGCCATTGCTCACAGTTTTACTACATCATGGTTTAGAAATTATAATCATTTCTATTCACATCTTACATATGACACATCTGACCTGAGTTATAATGTCAGGGTCTTATTTATATATGTCATGAACATACAAAATCTGCCCTTCGGGCCCGATCATCACTTCGCTGCGGAAGAAAAGGAATTAAATGATGACAGAATATAAAAAGAGATCACTGAAGAATACCAATAAGACTTGTTTTCTAAAACCATACCAACTAAACTGAAACTTATAATATAAAAATAAAATTTGCCATCTATTGAATACATACAAAATCAGTCCTACATGGCTGGGTACGAGGGTGCCTTATCGGATCATTTCCACATAGTAGCGCATCCGGTCAAAAATTGAAATAGTGCACATAACTAAGTACAGTTACCAACCAGCAAAGGGTACCTCTATGTCTAGAAAAACAGATGGGGTGCGTTTGCCTACCCATAGTGGACCAGGGGGTGCGATAAATGTCTATACTGTGCATTCTGAAGCGTGTCTTCTCCACTCAGCTAAGTAGTGAAGCACTAGCGTATCTGTCACGGATCAGCAGTTAGGGTATTATCTGCGTCTATTGTGTTGCCGGTTCGTAGTGCAGTGAGTAATGCGTCCCAACCTTGCGCAATAGGATATTTGCGGAGCCCCACTGTCTCCTCTCTGTGCAGTGCCGTACTTTCTGCTTGAGCCCATATTAGAAATGAACGCTTCCAGCTAATTATCTCTGGAGGATCCGTGTTTTTCCATTTCTTGGTTATTAGACGTTTTGCAGTAATCAGACCTAAATCTCGGAATTTCGAGGTAACCTTGTTTTTTTTAGATCTAGCATGGAGCCCCAGAAGGCAAACTTCCCATGACAATGGCAGTGTTGTGTCTGTGCATGAAGCTAGGACCGTGACTATCTCTTGCCAATAATGTTGAAGGGATGCGCAAGCCCACAGCATATGAAGCAGATCTGCATCTGGATGTTGACAGCGCGGACATGCAGAGGTGGCGGTACGGAAATATCTGTTTATCATGTCAGGCGAGAGGTATGCCCTTTGTATGATGTATGTTTGTATGAGCTTGAATCTAGAGTTTCTTGGTATGTTCCTAGCACCCGCTAGTATGGCGTCCCATTCCTTATCAGTCCAAGGCCGGCCTCTATCTGCTTCCCATCAAACTCGTAGGCGTTGCATCGGCTTCAACGTATGTGCAAGCAGCGCCTCTACCAGCCAATGCACCACATGTGATCCCGTCCCCATTACATGCAGATATTGTAATACTAGATGTGTTGGTGGCTCAGTTGTTAGAACCCCCCAAGCAGCTGACAAAGCCTTCAGAAGGGAGGTGTGTAGAAGGAATTGACCAGCCGGTAACTCAGCCTCTTCGACCAGTGCCTCAAATGTTAGTAATGCACCATCTCTATAGAGGTCGTCCAAAGTGTTTAGTTCCGCTGCATGCCAGGTCGCCAAGGCTGTCTCCGATGTACCCAGTCTACCCCTTGGCGTCCCCATCAGTGTTAAAATCGGGCGTATGGAAGTGTCGTGCGGGTAAGATATAAACACCTTTTGAACATTTATGAGCCAATCCTAAGTGTAATTGCGGTGGTCGCTGGAGTTTGGCAATGGGATGGAACAGATGGCAGATTTGAGAGTGGGTCCAAGGCTGTTGCATGGTCGCTGTGTCACCCAGACACCTACCGTCTAGCCACTTCATCGCCCATTGGAGCTGGGCAGCTAAATAATACAGTTCCATATTGGGGACGGCTAGTCCACCCTGGCTAGTGGGAGCATACATCTTCCACAGAGCAACTCGCGGTCTCCCCTTGTTCCATATTAAGTCCCGGAATAACCATTCCAGCTCTCGAAAGATCCTAGGTTGGACATAAAGTGGGAGGTTTGAGAGATAATAGAGCAATTTGGGAAGCACGATCATTTTCAGCAGGGTGATACGGCTCATGACGTTCAGTGGAAGCGTTTTCCAAAATTGCGTTTGAGCTCGTATGGCCGAGATTGCTCTCAACAGATTGCCCTCTAGTAAGTCGTCGGGCGTCGGTACACAAAAATGCCAAGATATCTGAAGGTGGTGGGATACCACGTGAGGAGCGAGCCATTCAGGAATACATCTTCCTCTATGGTGTCGGTATTAAATGAATAGATCCCTGACTTAGCCCAATTGACCCGGAGCCCTGACTTTTCCTCAAAGGTTTTGAGTATATCTGCAATGGACGTCGGGATTACAGTAACATCCCGGAGATATAACAACAAGTCGTCTGCATATAGGAAACGGCGTGTAGCCCATCCCCCAGCCGTATACCCCACTCTTCGCCATCTCTCCGGAGCAGCAGTGCCAAAGGCTCCATAGCTAGGGAAAACAGCAGCGGAGACAATGGGCAGCCCTGACGTGTCCCACGCCTCACTCTAATACAGTCCGAGATTAACTTACCGGTGCGAACCCGGACAGTGGGTCGTTGATACAATAAACTAATCATATTTAAATAATGTTACCCCAGGTCGTATTTGCCCAACACAGCTGCCAGATAAGGCCATTACAAAGAATCGAAGGCCTTCTCTAAGTCCAATACCAGGCAGCCCGATCGGGGCCAACTATGCGTTGCATACTGTTGTACTCTAAAAAACCTTCGTATATTAAGAGAAGTGCACCGTGCGGGAACAAAACCGTTCTGATCGGGGTGTACCAGCGTTTTCACTAAGGGTGAAAGATGCCTGGCTAATAGCGATGCAAAGATCTTACAATCTGTGTTGAGGAGCGCAAGCGAACGGTAGTAGCCTAGGAGGTCGGGATTTTTATCAGGTTTAAGTAGGGACACCAGCATGGCTTCATTCTGCGTGGTGGTGAGAGTGGAGTCATCGAGTGCAGTTTCGTACACTTTCAACAACTGCGGTACTAGGATGTGTGTATATGCCTTGTAAAATCCAGTCGGTAGACCATCTGGTCCCGGTGACTTCCCATTGACCAATGAGAAAATACTGTCCCGAATTTCCTCTGAGTGAAGAGGGGTATTTAATTCTTCAATTTGGGTGCGTGTAGGCCGTGGCAGATCTATGTCCTCCAGGTAAATCTGTAACTCTAAGGGCGTAGTTCGCACATGCGAGTTATACAAGTCCCGATAGTGCGTTACAAACGCACCATGAATGTCCCACTGCATATATGCGATTTCCCCGTTCGCCATCCTCACCGATGCTATCGGCGTTGATGACTCATTCTGGCACATGAGCCATGTAAGCAGTTTGCCCGCTTTGTCACCCATGTGATGTGTTCTCGCGGAGTGAGCGACGTAATTGAGGCATCTCAGCCGCTCTAGCAACCGCGCATGTTCCTCCTTGTGTTGGTCCAGCCGCCCCTGGGTGCCATCTATGGCTGCCTGTTCACTAGTGGACAGTTTTTGTTCTAAAATAGTGAGTTCTTTCTCCAGTTGCGTGCGCATGCCTGCCTGTGTCCCCAAACAGTGCCCCCTAACAACCACCTTTAGGGCGTCCCACTCCACCAATGGCGACGTGGCCGTACCCGCATTTTCTTCAAAATATTGTGCCACTGTGGTGGCCAGTGAGTCCCGGAATGGCGCATCAAGGAGAACATCCGGTTGGAGGCGCCATATCGGGATCGGTGACAGTTCGACCTCCCACTGTAACTCCATGACATGCGGGTTATGAATGATCAGAGTGTGTGCGTCCCATATATGAGTATTCGGAAATGCTTGGTAAAAGGTCATCTGACACCATAAAGCGGTCTAGGCGCACATGGAGTCTATGGGCCCCGGAGTAATAGGAGTACACCCTATCTGATGGGTTTCTGTGCCGCCACACGTCAGTGAGGCGCCGTTGCGTAGCCCAGTTTGCCAACGCCTTCGCAGCTGTGTATGTGACAGTGCCAGGCAAGGGTGGGAAGGATCGGTCCAGGGAAACGTCGAGCACACAGTTGTAATCACCACCTAAGATCATAGGGGTGTCGTGCCACATGGACAATTTTTGCGACATCCGATCTAAAAAGGCTGCCTGCTCAGTGTTGGGTGCGTAGAGTGATGCTTATACCACCGGCTTACCATCAAGCACCACCTTAACTAAAACATACCTGCCCTCCCCATCAACCATTGTGTCCACCACACGAAATGGAGTACCCGGTCTTACCCACACTAGGACCCCCGTGCGTAGGCGGAGTAGCCCGTCGCATATAGTTGCCCCCTCCAGCGTCTGTGAAGGCATGTGACTTCTGCTTGAGCCAAATGTGTCTCCTGGAGGAGTGCTATTTGTATGTGGTGGCGTTTTAGATAGGAGTATATAAGATAACGGCGTGCCGGGCCTTTGGATACCTCACACGTTCCATGTACCTATCCTGATGGGTGCCATAACCGGTGAGTGTCAGGGGTGTAAGTGGTCCTTTCCAGCCGGAGGGTGGAGGAGGTGGGCAGCAGGCATGAAGAGGTCATTCTAGAGTGTGTTTCCCTGCGCAGATCAATCAATCAATCAATCAATCATGTCACTTATAAAGCGCACTACATACCCGCGAGGGTCTCAAGGCGCTGGGGGAAGAGGGGGGTGGTGCTGCTACTGATCGAAGAGCCAGGTCTTGAGGAGTCTTCTGAAGGCCAGTAGGTCTTGGGTCTGTCGGAGGTTGGTGGGGAGGGTGTTCCAGGTCTTGGCGGTGAGGTGGGAGAAGGATCTGCCGCCAGCGGTCGTTCTCCGGATGCGGGGACTGTGGCGAGGGCGAGGCTGGTCGAGCGGAGCTGGCGGGTGGGGGTGTAGAAGCTGAGTCGTCTGTTGAGGTAGGCTGGTCCGGAGTTGTGGAGTGCTTTGTGTGCGTGGGTGAGGAGCTTGAAGGTTATCCTCTTGTTGACAGGGAGCCAGTGCAGGTCTCTCAGGTGGGGTGTGATGTGGCTGCGTCGGGGGATGTCGAGGATAAGACGTGCAGAGGCGTTCTGGATGCGTTGCAGCCGTCTCAGGAGCTTAGCCGTCGTTCCTGCGTAGAGGGCGTTTCCGTAGTCCAGCCTGCTGGTGACGAGGGCCTGGGTGACTGTTTTTCTTGTTTCGGTGGGGATCCACTTGAAGATCCTGCGGAGCATTCGGAGGATGTTGAAGCAGGATGAGGAAACGGCGTTGACCTGCTTAGTCATGGAGAGGGTGGGGTCGAGGATGACCCCTAGGTTGCGTACGTGGTCGGTGGGTGGCGGGGCTGTTCCCAGTGATGTTGGCCACCAGGAGTCGTCCCAGGCTGAAGGGTTGGAACCAAGGATGAGGACCTCCGTCTTGTCCGAGTTCAGCTTCAGGCGGCTGGTCCTCATCCATTCGGCGACGGCCTTCATTCCTTCGTGGAGGTGGGCTTTGGCGGTGTGAGGGTCTTTGGTGAGGGAGAGGATCAGCTGGGTGTCGTCGGCATAGGAGATGATGTTGAGGTTGTGCTGTCGGGCGACGTGGGCGAGGGTGCCATGTAGATGTTGAACAGCGTTGGGCTGAGGGAGGAGCCTTGGGGTACGCCGCAGATGATCTTGGTGGCCTTGGATCGGAAGGGGGCGAGGCGGACGCTTTGTGTTCTGCCGGAAAGGAAGGATGTGGTCCAGTCCAGGGCCTTCTCTTGGATCCCGGCATCGTGAAGGCGTGTTCGTAGTGTGTGGTGGCAGACCGTGTCGAAGGCGGCTGATAGGTCCAGGAGGATGAGGGCTGCTGTTTCTCCGTTGTCTAGCAGGGTCCTGATGTCATCGGTGGCGGCGATGAGGGCGGTTTCGGTGCTGTGGTTGCTGCGGAAGCCGGACTGGGAAGGGTCCAGGATGTTGTTCTCCTCGAGGTAGCGGGTCAGTTGTTTGTTGACGATTTTCTCGGTGACCTTCGCGGGGAACGGGAGCAGAGAGATGGGTCGGAAGTTCTTAAGGTCCTTGGGGTCTGCCAGATCAACTATGCAGCAATTGTACCCTTGTTGAAAAAAGATGGCATAATAAACATATAAACAATTCACAATCAAAAATACCATGAGAGCAATTTTGCAACAAGCAATCGCCCAAACCTATAATGAAATGGCACACAACTAACGTCTGGGGGAGACTATTGTGCACAGCAATCTAAGTATTAGTTAAAGAAAAGGAGGGGACCGTCATGTGCGGCTAAGCCTGTCTCTGGCCAGACACTTGTAAGACAGGGGCACTGCCTGTTTGTTATGTATAAAATTCCCATACATGGAGGAGCTAACAGGGAGAGCATGCCGGCGGTTATAGGACTTACCCCGCAAAAAACAATATCGGCATGACTTAAATATAACTATTACAGTTTAGAGACAGCTTACAGAGTCTTTTATACTTGCGTAACCAGTGAAGCCATACGGCGCTCAGCCTATGGAGGAGAGGAGAGGTGGGCAAAAGACCTACGTATGCTCAAGCAATATTGTCAGAGGTCTGCGGGGTGACATGTGGCAGCACGCAGGAGCCTTGGGAAACAGGGAGATTGTCCAAAAGTTCCTCGTCACTGTGTGGCCCCTGTCGATCAGAGTCTGAATCGGATTCCCCGTCCGGCGATCTGCTGATATTCGCCACTGCTTGTACCGCCTCAAGTTGACCGCTCAATATCAACTCTGGTGTTAGGCCAGAGGCTTGAGAGGTTGAGGATTGTGATTTCCTTCGTCTTCTTCGGCGTCGTCGTAAAGCAGTCACTGGCAGCGCCTCTCTTCGCCCTGTTTGTGGTGGGTTGTAGGAATCCAGCCATTCTTGTTCACAATTTAGATCCCATTTAAATATTTTACCATCGTTAGTTCTCTAAGTGGAGCACTTATAGTAGCATAATCCTTTATGTAACGAGAACAATAACTTGCAATTCCCAGAAATGAACGTAGTTCTGATATATCTTTAGGAGTAGGTATTAGGTTTAAAGATGATACTTTTTTAGGATCAGGTCTCATACCTTTATGAGAAAATATGTGCCCATAGAAAATTAATTCAGATTTGTTCAGATCACATTTTCCAAGGTTAACCCCTTCCATGCTCATGACGAGCTGGACTCGTCATGGCACACAGTGGTCGTGTGCTCATGACGAGTCCAGCTCGTCATGAAACATCGCCTGGGAAATCCCTCTGGTGCGGGCACCAGAGGGATTCCCTTTATGCCAAAACAGCCTCGGGAGCTGGGGAAGAGGGATTTTTTGTTGCACCATTTTTTTAGGGTGGGGGCTGCTTAAAACGGGCACGCCAATGACCCCACCCCCCGCCACCATTACAGCCTTTCTGCCCCCCCCTGGGGGGCAGAAAGCCCACTTGACAGCAGGGATTTTATTTTGCACAATTTGTTTTAGTGTGGGGGCTGCCCAAAATGGGCATGCCAATGCCCCCCACCCCCCTGCCACCATTACAGCCTTACTGCCCCCCCTGGGGGGCAGATGGGGACAGTAGCCCCCAATCTGCTCCCGGGGGATGGCAGAAAGCCCACTTGATGCCAGGGATTTTTTTGGCGCATTTGTTTTTAGGGTGGGGGCTGCCTGAAATGGGCACCCCAATGCCCCCACCCCCGCCACCATTACAGCCTTTCTGCCCCCCTGGGGGCAGATGGGGCAGTAGCCCCCAATCTGCCCCCGGGGCAGAAAGCCCACTAAACGCCAGGGATTTTTTATTGCACCATTGTTTTAGGGTGGGGGCTGCTTAAAACGGGCATGCCAATGACCCCACCCCCCGCCACCATTACAGCCTTTCTGCCCCCCCTGGGGGGCAGAAAGCCCACTTGACAGCAGGGATTTTATTTTGCACAATTTGTTTTAGTGTGGGGACTGCCCAAAATGGGCATGCCAATGCCCCCCACCCCCCTGCCACCATTACAGCCTTTCTGCCCCCCCTGGGGGGCAGATGGGGACAGTAGCCCCCAATCTGCTCCCGGGGGAGGGCAGAAAGCCCACTTGATGCCAGGGATTTTTTTTGCGCATTTGTTTTTAGGGTGGGGGCTGCCTGAAATGGGCACCCCAATGCCCCCACCCCCCGCCACCATTACAGCCTTTCTGCCCCCCCTGGGGGGCAGATGGGGCAGTAGCCCCCAATCTGCCCCCCGGGGGGGCAGAAAGCCCACTAAACGCCAGGGATTTTTTATTGCACCATTTCTTTAGGGTGGGGGCTGCTTAAAACGGGCACGCCAATGACCCCACCCACACATTTCTGAAAACTAGACACCCGGGGGATTCCAGGGAGGTATGGCTTGCGTGAATCCCCCAACGTTTCCTTACCCAGAATACCCTGCAAACCTCAAATTTTGCTGAAAAATCACTTTTTCACACATTTTTGTGTGGGAAAGTTGTGGCATCACCGGGCTGACACAAATTTCCTACCACCCAGCGTTCCCCGGGTCTCCCAATAAAACGGTGCCTCACTCGTGTGGGAGGCCCAAGTACCAGCGACAGGCAAGGGCCCAAAACGTATTGAGGCGACATCAAAATTGCCTATCTCAAAATGACCTGGTTTTGCAAGGGGGATTCACGCAAGCCATACCTCCCTGGAATCCCCCGGGTGTCTAGTTTTCAGAAATGTGTGGGTTTGGTAGGTTTCCCTAGGTGGCCGCCGAGCACGGGGCCAAAAATCCAGGTGACCCCCCCTTGTAAAACCAGCTTGTTTTGTGATAGGCAATTTTGATGTCGCCTCACTACGTTTTGTGCCCTTGCCTGTCGCGGGTAGTTGGGCCTCCCACACGAGTGAGGCACCATTTTTATCGGGAGGCCCGGGGGAACGCTGGGTGGTAGGAAATTTGTGTCAGCCCGGGGATGCCACAACTTTCCCACACAAAAATGTGTGAAAAAAGTGCATTTTTCAGCTAAAATTGAGGTTTGCAGGGGATTCTGGGTAAGGAAACGTTGGGGGATCCACGCAAGCCATACCTCCCTAGAATCCGCTGGGTGTCTAGTTTTCAGAAATGTGTGGTTTTGGTAGGTTTCCCTAGGTGCCGGCAGAGCTATGGTTCATAAACTACAGCTAGGCACTTTGCCAAAAAAGGGTCATTTTTCACTGCGAAACTGAGGTGTGTCCACGTTGCGTTTTGCGCCGTTTCCTGTCGCAGGCACTAGGCCGACCCACACAAGTGAGGTACCATTTTTCTCGGAAGACTTTGGGGAACACGGGGTGGGTGGAAATTTGTGGATCCACTCGGATTTCAGAACTTTCCACCACAGAATTGTGGGGAAAATGTGGTTTTTTTGACAATTTTTTAGGTTTGCAAGGGATTCTGGGTAACAGAACCTGGTGGGAGGCAGTCAAGTCACCCCATCCTGGATTCCCCTGGGTGTCTAGTTTTCAAAAATGTATAGGTTTGCTAGGTTTCCCTAGGTGCCGGCAGAGCTATGGTTCAAAAACTACAACTAGGCACTTTGCCAAAAAAGGGCTATTTTTCACTGCGAAACTGAGGTGTGTCCACGTTGCGTTTTGTGCCGTTTCCTGTCGCAGGCACTAGGCTGACCCACACAAGTGAGGTACCATTTTTCTCGGAAGACTTTGGGGAACGCGGGGTGAGTGGAAATTTGTGGATCCACGTGGAATCCAGAACTTTCCACCACAGAAATGTGGGGAAAATGTGGTTTTTTTGACAATTTTTTAGGTTTGCAAGGGATTCTGGGTAACAGAACCTGGTGGGAGGCAGTGAAGTCACCCCATCCTGGATTCCCCTGGGTGTCTAGTTTTCAAAAATGTATAAGTTTGCTAGGTTTCCCTAGGTGTTAGCAGAGCTAGGGTTCAAAAACTACAGCTAGGCACTTTGCCAAAAAAGGGTCATTTTTCACAGCGAAATTGAGGTGTGATCACGTTGCGTTTTGCGCCGTTTCCTGTCGCGGGCACTAGGCCGACCCACACAAGTGAGGTACCATTTTTCTCGGAAGACTTTGAGGGACGCAGGGTGGGTGGAAATTTGTGGATCCACGCAGATTCCAGAACTTTCGACCACAGAAATGTGTGGAAAATGTGGTTTTTTTGCCAATTTTTTAGGTTTGCAAGGGATTCTGGGTAACAGAACTGGTGGGAGGCAGTCAAGTCACCCCATCCTGGATTACCCTGGGTGTCTAGTTTTCAAAAATGTATAGGTTTGCTAGGTTTCCTTAGGTGCCGGCAGAGCTATGGTTCAAAAACTACAGCTAGGCACTTTGCCAAAAAAGGGTCATTTTTCACTGCGAAATTGAGGTGTGACCACGTTGCGTTTTGCGCCGTTTCCTGTCGTGGGCACTAGGTCGACCCACACAAGTGAGGTACCATTTTTATCGGGAGACTTAGGGTAATTCAGATTTGTAAAGCAACTGTTATTACCTATTGACTTTCGATGCATGTCTGCCTTCCAAATGAAAGACATT
Source organism: Calotriton arnoldi (assembly GCA_963921515.1). Lineage (NCBI taxonomy): Eukaryota > Metazoa > Chordata > Amphibia > Caudata > Salamandridae > Calotriton > Calotriton arnoldi. Next base: position 794,406 of record CAWUFW010003681.1, read on the forward strand.
GTGTAAAAAGAAGTCATTTTGAAAAATGACCGATAATTCTCATGCTAGTATGAGTATTCCCAATTTCGAAAATGTGCAAATATCTACTGTTTCTAAACTCTATAATGTGTTCCCATTTCAGAAATACATAGGTATCTTTCATACCCATTTTTCCATGTATACATTTTCCCACAATAATTGATATATACCCGGTACATAATAAAAAGCCATTGCAAATTGCTGCTCAGTTTTTGACTCTGGGTTCGTCGGGTTCTTGGTGAACCTACAAGTCCTATATATCCCCACAACCAGAAAGGTCCAGCGGATGTAACGGTATATTGCTTTCAAAGAGCTGTCAAAATTAGAAGAAGTTACAAGTGAAAACGTTGACACAAAAGGCTGTTTTTTTCAACTAATTTTCAATTATTCCTATATTTAACTGTTAGTTTCTATAAAGAAACCTTGACGGATCTACACAAATGATGATGAATTCAGAATTTTGTCTACTTTTCTAAAATGTATAGCTTTCCAGGATCCATTATTGTTTTCATACCCATTTCTCCCATTAACTGGAAGGAGGTTGAAAGCACAAAAAATAGCAAAAATAGGCTTTGTCCCAGAAAAATGCCAAAACTGTGTAAAAAATGTTGGTTTTCTGACAAAAGTCTGTGATTCCCTAACATCTGGGAAAATGGTGATTTCAGTCCCACAAACCCTTTTTTGATACCATTTGCAGGGAAAAACCCAGACGCTTTCATTTGCAGCCCTTTTTCCCCATTTTTCCCCAAAAAAACAAAATGTAGCTGTATTTTGGCTAATTTCTGGGACCCCTCCAGGGGAATCCACAAACCCTGGGTACCTTTACAATCCCCATGATGTTGGAAGAAAAGGACGCAAATTTGGCGTGGATACCTTATGTGGTCAAAAAGTTACAGGGGTCTAAGCGCGCACTACCCCAAATAGCCAAAAAAAGGCTTAGCACAGGGGGGGAAAAGGCCTAGCAGCGAAGGGGTTAAGTGTTAGACCAGCTGCTACAAGTTGTTGACAAACTTCATTTAAAGCTTGATCATGTTCTTCTTGATTTTTTCCAAATATTAAGATATCATCACTATAGTTCATAGCATTCTTTACTGGTCTTATTATATTTTTTATCGTTTCCTGAAAAATTTCAGCGGCTGAACATATACCAAAATTTAACCTTTTGTATCTGAAGAGACCTAAATGTGTTGAAAATGTCATTATGTAACGAGACTGAGCATCTATTTCCAACTGATGGTATCCTTTATATAAGTCTATTTTTGAAAATACAGTTGCACCAGATATGCTACTTATCATGTCATTTAAATGTGGGCCGGATATCTCTCTCTTTCAATTGCTGTGTTAGCCACTCTCATGTCTACACAAATTCTTATATCCTCTGTATCTTGTTTTGGGACCACTTGTTGTATTCCTCTTTAGGTGTCCGTATATAGGTTTTCCAGAAAACATGTCCTTATATAGGCACAATTCGCATTGCCCTTATATAGGCATAGAATCCCAGTCCTTATTTAGGCATTAGCCGTGCACTCCAAATACAGGCATGGTCACCGACATCCGTCCACCCTAACGTCACAACGAGTTCTTAGAAACCAGACCCTTAAGCTCTTGGGAGTTCCCCTAGCACAGGATTATTGATTTCTCCAAGAACTCATCTATTATGTATGAACCACTATACCTTAAGGGTTCGTTCCTGACGTCTTCCTCTGTCCGACTTCACGTCAATGCTAACATTCCAAGGCACCTGCCAGGTATAAATATACCTTCCCTTGCCCAAGCAAGTTAGGAGGAGACCTCGACTTTAGAGGAGCCCGTATCCCGGCCTGACGCACTGAGAAGACGCTGTCATTCCTGCTCTCAGAAGAATCCAGCTTCCAGTGTTCTGACTCCCTTCGTGGGGTGTTAGAGTTCCAGATCCGGCAGGAGATTCCCACCTCTCTCATTCTCAAGGTATGGAGCTGACTAGAACCTAGAGGGACTCTTGGCATACTAGACTTAACATACTCTTAGTATACCATACTAGAGAATACTCCACCTACTTCTTACCTTTCCCTACACCTAGACTAGGTTAGGTACATTGGGATAGAACTAGCTTAGAGGCGCATCATATGAGTACTCGCATTTTTAGCTCATGTTATTTATGTACGTGAATATATGCTAAAAGATAATGCTAGCGCAGTATTATTTATTTCTACTGCTTACGCTGTACATTATTTATCTTGCATACTGTCTTGTGATCATAACAGCACATATCTCTTACACGAGAAACAAGACTGTTCAATAAACCCTTTTTATTGAAACGCCGTCTTTTCTTTCTGTGTAACTCTGTGGAAACTAAGCATGCACGATTAGCTGAGTTAAACTGTTATCTATTGTTTCCACGATTCTGAGACGTGTTCCGATTCTAAAGGGAAACAAAGTAGTCATGTTTATGCAGTTGCCAGAAACTACTCCCTTCTTGTTCAAGGAGTTTATAGTGGCCTCTGAGCTAGCTGGCACAAAGTAATTAAGTTTAATATACTCGATAGGGACATACCGACCTCAGTCCTATGTCAAGCCCATAGGGTATATTATTCCAATGCGCAGAGCCTATTAGGGAAATAGGAACTACACTACATGGCGCCCAAACGTTTGGTAAGGCAGTAATTTAACGCTAGATACTGAGTAACTCAGTCGTGCTTTTACCAGAGACCCCTACTCACATACTCCATAAGACGTCTGGAGTGGGTAGGGTTAAATATCCGCCAAAACTAAATAGGACAAAAAACCCTATATATTAGTTGCTTGGTTTGTTCAACGTTGAAGGATACAGTGTTCCAAAATATTGTGCACCTTATCTTTTGTTTCCTTGAAACTTGTTCTACATTTGTCAAAAAACAAATGTCCGAACACGGGGACAATAACACCGGGAACGGTGTAGCTGCGGCTGACCCAGTCGTAACAGCTTTTAACTTTACAGGTTTAAATGAAACCGAGGAGGGTGTTATAGTGTCATAAGGTTTCTGCACATACACAGAGCTATGCACAGGAAAATGGGACCCCGGAATACAGTGGTTTGCCACCATATACCGTAGCACCCAAAAACCCCAACCCAACTAGCTTAGCATCCCATTAGCACCCAAGTACTAATGTTTGGACAACCCAGAACACGGTATCTTTATCTCAGGACTCGCAGAAGCAAGAACACTCTTTCATCACTCACTCGTACTTGTCCACAAGGTGCGTAGGAAGAGACACTGGATAGGTTAAAATGTTTATTCCAACTTACGTGCTCTAATGTACAGTACACGTGTCAGTACTAATAGCATAATGCATATGACTAATATAAGCAGCATGGTTACAATTCCATAGAATACAAACGGGGAAAGCATCTCAGAGCTCAGTGGATAAACGTATAAATAACATTACCACCCTCCCCTTGCAGTAAGATAGTTTATTATAAAAATAGAAGACCTCTGGGCTTTGACTAGCGAACCCCCATACCTCAGTCTCTAGATGCAGAATTACATCAGCAGGACATCATAGCTCTTCTCACTGAAAGGGATTTCTCCAAGTGTGTTAAGCGCTAGTAAACCACAGTATTAAAAGCATACCAAATTCTTCATGGCAATTGCACCTAATGTTATGTCTGGGTGCGCGAGACTGGCCATATCAGGAAGAACCAAAATACATTGTTATGCGACCTTGTACATGTTTGTGCAGACTGAGCCCAAAAAGGTGAACAACAGAAAATGCAGACAGTGCAAAAGAACTTGGCACGAGCAAAGGGCGAGGAAAGCCCGGCTCAGTGTAACGTGCGCAAAGAAAAGCAGCATGGAAGCCAGGCCTAGGCCAACATAACAAGGCAGGTAACAATCCACAAGACACCCTCCCCTGGTCAGTCCAGCGGCCAGGACAGAGGCCCATCAGAGGAAAAACACAGCCGTTGGAGCACAGGGAGCGCCCAAACGGCGAAGGGCAGGTCAATCCATGAAAGTGTAAGTGCAGAGAAAAGCCATACCCTCCAGGAGTTCATCATTGGAATTGTCAAAAAACATAGACGCCATCCAATCCATGAGATCAAAAGAGCAGGAATGCTCCTCAACAAAGGGAGCATCCAGAAGCAATGCGGGACAGCTTGCGTGATAATCGAAACAGCTTCGTTGTAGGAGATCCTGGGCAGCCGCCCAGATATCCCATTGCGCCAAAATCCCCAGTGCAGCCGCACGCGCCATACAGCCAGCAACGGAACAGTCCTGCTCATGGGCCTCTAAGGGACCCATCAACTGAACAAAATCCGGAACAGACAATGACGAATTGGAGAGGCAATAATCCAAGGTCCAGGTGAAAGGACAGCGGATGCAAGTCATTACAGGTTGCACGCAAGTGAAATACGCAAAGCGAAAAGAAAGAGTATATGACACACTCAGTGTCGCCAATGGCAAGACACCAAAACCGGCCAAAAGGCGCTCACGGAGCAGCTGGAGGCGTTCTGGATCGAGCAGGTCCCATCGGGGAGCAGCCATTGCGCAGAAAGCAAATTAAGAGCAAGACACCAGCCGCTAAAGCGAGGATCAATGGGAAACCGCCAAAGACACTGGAAAAAATAGAATGTATGAAAGCCGGGATGGCACCAAAAATAGTTTGGAAGGAGGACACCAAGCCCGACCCCACGACCTTAAAAAAGTGCACTAGGCCTTCAGTGTTAGATGCGTTAAAAATACGATGTATTAACTCCCCAAAATGTTGGGGGAGATTAGTGTTTAAAAGGGCCTGTATTTCACTGTGGGTACTCGCCACCTGGAGAATGAATGTCTCCCGGGCGGACGTGAGCATAACTTCCTCGTTTAATAATAGTGCCTTTATTCTGCTCAGTCTATTGAAATCTGCTTCCATGGTAGGGATGGAAGGCCAAATAGAGATATCAACCTTGCCATGAGGGGGAGGAAAAAGCACATTTTTGCAGCAGACAACCCTGTGCGAAACTGTTACAATGTAAGGAATGCCAGCCTGCAGGCCACAACAGATTTCGTTATTTAAAAGTAAATAACTACCATTGGAAAGGAGAGTGAAAGTAGGTGAAATAACAGGAGCAGGAATACCTTTCAGCACACAAGCAAGATTAGGAGCGGAAACGCTACATGAGCCATGCAATTTAATGTGTTTACAAATAAGCGAATGACCCATAGTCGAGTCGCAGTACTCCCCCGTGAGAAAGACTTCCTTGCCGTCCCGAAGGCATTTATACATGAAAGGCAAGGACCAGAGTTCATGCAGGAAAGCACTGCCCAAGGGCCGGTAACGGCCCACAGGATAATGTTTCATGCACGAGTCAAATTCAAATAAGGAAAAAGGTAAAGCGATAACCCCATGAACTAACCACACAGCAGAATCGAGTTCTGCAACAGAGAATGGCAAAGGATCCATCTTTTCGATATGTAATAGAGTGTAAGTTGCATCTTTCATGGACATAAATTGCTGTTTGTCAGTTAAGTTAAAAGGTAGAAACAAGGCAGAGGTGTTCAAAAAATGCCAAGGAACTTTACCTAACTTGAGCGTTTGTAAAGTCCATGCAAACTGCATAACTGAACGCAATTGATTCTGACCATGATATAACACAGAAACATCATCTTGTACAATATCAACAACAGAGGACACAATATTCTCTAAAGTATAAATGCGAGAAGACAGGGTATTAATACTATTGTCAACAACAGCAAGCACCTTTTCCAAATTTGCTTGATCTATTTCCCGAAGACGGGAAGCAGCTTCCATTTGTGATAGCTTCCAGAGTTCATTATATGTTTCATAAATGAATCTCTTAGGTCGGGGACCACGAGGTCCCAAAACAAAGTCGGACAGATCAATATTGCCTGAAAGGAGGGACAAATGTTGTTTAACAGAATCAAGGGACGAATGTTGCAGCCATTGTTTGCATAATTTACCAACAGAATATGTAGTGACAGTACGGGAATCAGTAAATCTCGGATCAGGCCTATCCTGTGTGTAGCTAACACCAGAATCGTGAAAACGCATTTGACATGCATTAGATGATATAGGCCATACTAACCAGGGTGACTGAACCAGCTCAGAAACATTAAACGAATTATTTTGTAACATTGCCTGCAGGGACACGAGGGACAGATTGAATCGTGAGCTTTCATTAGGAAAACTCGACAGGGATGGTATTGATGGCGTATTCAATTGTTTAGTGGTTGCTAAGCCCCAACATGTAGTCTGATAGATGGAGACATTGAGGAACATAATTTGGGCAGGGATGAGGCAAGCACGATGTAATGCCTCGGTTCCCTGTACCTGCCATGGCTTGGAGCCCCAAATAGATTTTAAATCCACTGTATTATCCCAGTACTCATAACCACCCACAGCTAGGGCACTTAGAAAGGAACCTGAATAAAGCAATCTGGTGTGTGTTAACATAATTTTCTGAGTTGATGTGTTATTAAGTCTAAAATAATAGGATGCAGGGTTCGACCGATTAAAATCAGTAAAATAATTAAACTTATTTCGAAGAGTTTGAGAGCTACCTGGCAAGGGGTTTGGACAATGTTCCCATTGGGTATAGTTAACAGAACTACGCAGGGCACTGGGCTTATGGAGAAAATGATTACCCCAATGTTGGTAACAATACAAATCGGCATAATTAGCAGAATTCATATATAGATCTTCAGCATTAAAAGATGCATAATATTTTAAATCGGCAAACAATGCTTCAACGGCATGCACATCCCAACCATCAGAATGAATATTATTTTGTACTACATCACCCATTGAAACACGAAGGACATTAGGTACATTAATAATTTCCGTCAGACCATGGATTTGATAGTTCACTGCATCCCATACGATGCCATCAGCAACTGGGAAAGCTGAAATGTTCACAAATGTGTGGTCACGCTTCATGATGTGAGACGAGGAATGAGGAGCCAAAGTTCCAGAAACATAGTCTACAGCAGAGCGTTCAGGTAAATAGTGACCATTAATTAGTAGAAAAAACACTGTGACAAAGCCAATGGACATGAACAAAAAAATCAAGAAAAGTACCAACCAGATGTATGTCCAGGGTGGAATCAAAAAATTGTCTCTAAACCAGGATATAAAAATACTGAACTTGGATGGAACTTTTGAAGATGTGGAATCCGAATCAAAGGAATAACGAGTCGGGCCAAGTGGCGTTGTTGGTTGATGTGCCACCGATTCTGATACAGGATAAGTATACTCGTCCTCGTCGATATTGGTGGAGAGTTGGGGATCAATCGTAGTTTCAGGCAAAGTAGAGGATTCAGGCAAATCAACCATCTCAATTACAGCATCAGCGATCGTTCGTGCAGATGGACTACGAACATATGTCCGATAAATGGCAGGACAAGAGACCGCTGGTGTGACACTATTCAGGATCGGCCAGGCGCTGTAGCTTGACATTTTCCACTGAGATGTATCTGTTCTCCTTGCGACCAGGAAGCGGTGGTAAAATGACTGTACGTGTTCCCTTCAAGCCCAGAACTGGAACCGGTGCACGAAAAGAGGGGCCGAATTCTTTTTTGTTTTCAACCTTTTCTCGAACCAGTTCTCCAACCTTTGGAAGCCAGCCGGCTACCGGAATCTGCAACGCAGGATCTGTGGCTGAAGGCAAATGTGTAGTTGCAAGTTTGTCTCGGGCTTCTTGTAAGTCCTGTAACATAGCAGAATGGTTATCTACATCAAACTTGGCGGATTGCGCCGCGATGTCTGGACCCTCAAGGTCAGGCACAAACATTCTTATGCCAAAGAGCATTTCGTATGGGGTCCGCCCACCCAGAGGTCTTCTAGGGAGATTATTAAGTGCACGCTGAACGGTATACAAATGGGCCAGCCAGTTCCTGCCAGTACCTATAACCCTAGCTGTTAAGGATTGCTTTAAGTCACGGTTCATTCGTTCAACGATAGAGTTGCCCTCAGGCCTATACGGAGACGAAAATTTCACCCGCACCCCAAGCGAAGCCATTGCATCCTTGTAAGCCCTAGAGGCAAACGCTGGACCTTGGTCCGAATGGAAGGTGCCGCATGCGAAAATTCCCACAAAGACACGCAAATCCCTGATTACATTTCGGGCGTCAGCACTCCGTTGTGGCCAGACCCAGAGAAACCGTGTGCACGAGTCCACTGCCACTAAGATGTATTTATAGGCAGTGTCTGATGAGAATGGACCGCAGTGATCCAAGTAAACACACCCAAAGGGTCTGTTAGCAATGCAGAGCGGTGTTTGTGGTGGACGTGTTACCGTGGAAGGCTTAATCTGTTGACAAACGTCGCAAGAAAGCACAAAAGCACGGGTGTCTTTATATAACCCACGCCACCAATAACGCTGCTGCAAGATGGAAACCGTAGCTGACACACCTGCATGAGCAGAAGCCATGCCTTCGTGTGCAGCTGATATCAAGGCACTCCTGCGGTCCGCGTTGGGGATCAGCCGATCTCCAACGTCAGGTATAGTTACATAAGGAACCTGATCGGGACTTAATGTGTAAGAATACTTGGAAGGGAAACCTGTAGGGTAATTATTACCTTCCTTGGTTGCAGCAATAGCTGCTAATATAACAGGGTCTATTTTAGACATGGACCTGGTAACCGCTGCTACTGAACACGTGACTACTGCTGAACGGGCAGCTTCATCTGCCAGATCGTTACCTATAGCGTGTGCGCCCACCCGCTGATGGCCTAAGGTGTGAACCACCTGTGTGAGGGGCAGACGTTGTTGCAATTCTGCCACTCGAACCCAAAGCATTTTATGCTTAATTGTGCTCCCTTTTGCGTCCTTGTAGTCGTTTTTCGACCAGAAAAACAGATTGTCATTGTAAGATTGTACACAGTAGAAGGAATCACATACAATAAGAGTTGTCTCATCCTGTGAAGCGAACTCAAGTGCAAGTAGCAATGCATGCAGCTCGGCCAATTGTGCGGTACTATCTCCAAGTGTGCGAGTATGCACTGCAGAGGATTTGAACTTTCCATCTACAAAGGAACCCGCAACAATAGCACATGCAGCTGAATAAGCGTGCTTGGACCCAGTGGCCGGCTGCGCCGAACCATCGGTGTAGATCACACATTTGTAATCCTCAAGCGGTAATAAAAACAAAGGAGGAGGATGAACGAATTCATACTGCAAAAACTCCTGAGTCTGCAGAGAAGAATCAAAAACAAAAGTGACGTCCGAAGACGTCAAGGATGTAGCCCATTGTATCCAACGGGGATGCATTGCTTTTGAGTTCGGTACACTTGCCTTTGTTACTGCCTCTAGGGCAGGACAGGGTGTTACCACCAGAATTCGCTTTCCCTGTGCCAGTGCGCGTTCTTTTAGAATCGCCATTTGCACTGCAGTTAGAACTTTTTCAACAGATGTAAAGCGCAATTCAGCGGAAGTGTACAGATGTGACTTGTATGCGATGGGTACTGTATCGCCTTCATTAAAGGTTAAGTATGTGAATCCCACCGCCCCCGGAATTATTCTAATCACCAGGTTTGTGTGGTTATCACGAGTCAAAAGATATTTAGACTCCAAAAGGTCTGTCTGCAAAGACTGCAGAATTGAGGTATGCTCAGGCAGCCAGCAAGACCTTGAATAAGTAGGTTGTATCAAAGCATACAAAGGCTTGATACGCTGGGCATATTCGGGAATGTAAGTACGCCCGAAATTCAGGAAACCCAGCAAAGACTGAAGTTTCTTCAGAGTATTTGGGGGGCACAAATGTGCACATTTTTCCAAGAAATGGGGGCTAAGCCCTTACCTTCGTTGTTGAGCTCATAGCCCAAGAACAGAACTGTAAATTCAGCAATGTGTGATTTAGCAAAGTTAAATTTGTAACCCTGCTCCGCAAATTCAAGAATAATGCGGTCCACACGGGACAAATGCTGAAATAATTCGTCGTCCGTCAGATAGATGTCATCTACGTACGAACATGCGTCTTGATCAATGTCATTTAACAAAGAAACAACACGGGCGGCGAATATACCCGGACTATTTTTGTAGCCCATGGGTAAACGCCGGAACTGGAATAATTTACCACCGGATGTGAATGCGGTCCATTGACCACTCTCCGGGGCTAGGTTGTGCGTGTAGAAACCGTTTGAAAGGTCAAGTGTCGTTTTGTATTTTTTACGAACAAGACTGTCTACAAGCGCAGAACTGTGTGTATTTTGCACCGCAAAGTTCCGACAATGAGTATTTAAATGCCGGTAATCCAAAACTAAGCGGTACGATCCATCGGGTTTAGAAACCACGAAAAGGGGATTGTTCATAGGTGATACGCATGGTTCAATTACTCCCTGATATTCCAACTGTGTCAGAATTTCGGAGACGGGGCCTTTTGCCTGCCGTTTGATGGGATATTGGGGTTGTGGCTGCGGTAGTGACCGCAAAGGTATTGCATGAGGAGGTGATTCTTCATCCCATCCCACATGGTTGCGGTATAACGCTGGTGCCAGGTACACAGCCCACTCAGCTGCAAGTGCTTCAGCTTTGTCTTTTGGGACATGCCGTGAGAAGCTTGGAAGGATTACCTCCTCTCCTTTATGTGCAGCTAAAACGAATGGGGGTGGCCAATCCACCTCTGCTAACAAAATGTCATATGAAGAGGTTAGATTTTCCCAAAAAATCCCTTTTATTTCACGCGGTATGTCACCTTCAATTTGTATGACTATATTATATAGTCTGTCAGGGGGTGCCACTCTCGTGTCAGCTGTCTCTACAGTAACGAATGTTTCAGTTGCTGTCGCCTCCATATGAGGACGTAGCGCCTCCCGCACTATGGTAACTTCCGCGGCGCTGTCTAGGAGGGTCACTGCCCACGTCCAATTCTGGAGTCTCGTTCTCACGGTCTGAGGCATATTTCGCTGTGACAGCGGCAACTTTTTCTTCTGAAATTGCGGTCGAGGAAGATGAAAATCTTCTGCTTTCCCTCTGACTTGTTGTCGAGGTTGGTCTCGCTCCTGGGGAGCCTCTCGGCCCCTTCCTCTATCTTGCCGTCCTCCTCCACCAGCCTGTGACGACGTCTGGGCCTGTGAAGAACGAGGAGAACGCGTATCAGAGCTCTGAAACCTTTCTGGTGATTTAATCCTTGACCTATCACGTAAATCATAAGTACGTTCAGAAGAAACCGAAACTGGGGAAGCGCCTCTCGACCCCGGCTTCTTTTGTTGCTTACCCTGTTTTTTCTGTCTCCAACTCTTTTTAGTGAAGACTGGTTTATCATCTTTCTCAGATGCACTTTTTGTGTGTGTAACTTGTGTTTGCGATTGAGTTTGCATTTTTACAAAAGGCTTGTTGCCCAGGCTATTTCTTCCAATTGTTTTATAAGCCCGGGCAATAATTTTCGGTAATTCGTGGGGCCTGTCCAACTCTGGGACCAAAGCCAAAGCATTCGCTACTTGAAAGTTCATAGCATCGCCCTTGACATTTCCAAGGATCAGCTCAGCTACTACATCAAACACTCCCACTAGTCTCATCCCTAATTCCACAGCCGCTTCAGGGCCATGTTCGTCCTGTACTTTTTTAATTACAGAGGGTAGAACCGTCATGGAAGGAGTTCCAAAACATTTTGAATAAACTGCTGCGAATACCTTACCCCAGTTTTCACATGATGTCAAATCGGGGATTATGTCTTTTGGCAAACTTATCGTGAGGATGCGGTGTTTATCTACTGGGGATGTATGGGGAAACACTGCTTCTATCTGATCGAACTTTTCTGCAAGCCAGTAAGGATAGTCGTCCTTATTTTGTGGACGTTTGCCCATCACAGAATTTACCATGACAGGACTTATAGTCACTCCAGCGGCTATAGCTGGTTGGCCTGCGACTACAGGAGCAGCTCCATGTAGACTACCTGTAACGTATGTCACTAGGGCTCGATGCACTCGTACCAATTCGGTATGCATAGTGCGCAGTTCCGCAAGCGGTAATGCCAGATAATTTGGATGCGGGGTATACCCGGCCAATACAGGCCAAGTGGCCCCCTGAATTGACAAGGGGCCTAAACGAACTGCGGTAGTTGGTTGTGGTAGGGCGCCATTAAACCAAACACGGTGCTGCCAAGCCGTGAGAGGTACTTCAAGAGTGGTATAGGGTCGATAGGCAGCAGGAATAACGGTGGGTTTATATTCATGAAACAGCTTATCACCTGCATCCACCGCTTCAAAAGTGATCCAAGTGTAAAACACTTCAAAGTGATAAGCCGGATCGGCTTGAACCACAAAGACCAACTCGACCCCTGTATCGGGCACTCCATACACAGCTAAGTGGTCTCGGAGTGCTCCTCGACTATGTGCAGCTATCGCCACACCAGCCATGACTAAACAATTATATTCGACAACCTAACAGGGAGCACAAAAATGGGTCTGTTAACTAACCTTTTTTAATAATATCAAGCTTGAAAGAACCTATAAAACATTCAATATAGGAGGTATCACCGTCACATACGCCTCCGGAAGCGTACGCGAGGGGTTTGTGGACAAGCACAAGTACTACTCAAGCGTCTCGCAGATAAGCAGCCCCACGTTGGTCGCGCCATGTCATAAGGTTTCTGCACATACACAGAGCTATGCACAGGAAAATGGGACCCCGGAATACAGTGGTTTGCCACCATATACCGTAGCACCCAAAAACCCCAACCCAACTAGCTTAGCATCCCATTAGCACCCAAGTACTAATGTTTGGACAACCCAGAACACGGTATCTTTATCTCAGGACTCGCAGAAGCAAGAACACTCTTTCATCACTCACTCGTACTTGTCCACAAGGTGCGTAGGAAGAGACACTGGATAGGTTAAAATGTTTATTCCAACTTACGTGCTCTAATGTACAGTACACGTGTCAGTACTAATAGCATAATGCATATGACTAATATAAGCAGCATGGTTACAATTCCATAGAATACAAACGGGGAAAGCATCTCAGAGCTCAGTGGATAAACGTATAAATAACATTACCACCCTCCCCTTGCAGTAAGATAGTTTATTATAAAAATAGAAGACCTCTGGGCTTTGACTAGCGAACCCCCATACCTCAGTCTCTAGATGCAGAATTACATCAGCAGGACATCATAGCTCTTCTCACTGAAAGGGATTTCTCCAAGTGTGTTAAGCGCTAGTAAACCACAGTATTAAAAGCATACCAAATTCTTCATGGCAATTGCACCTAATGTTATGTCTGGGTGCGCGAGACTGGCCATATCAGGAAGAACCAAAATACATTGTTATGCGACCTTGTACATGTTTGTGCAGACTGAGCCCAAAAAGGTGAACAACAGAAAATGCAGACAGTGCAAAAGAACTTGGCACGAGCAAAGGGCGAGGAAAGCCCGGCTCAGTGTAACGTGCGCAAAGAAAAGCAGCATGGAAGCCAGGCCTAGGCCAACATAACAAGGCAGGTAACAATCCACAAGACAATAGACATCCATCCAAACTTAAGAAGAGCCATCACTCTAAAACTTATAAAACACGGCCTACCACCAAGAGGCGGTAGAGCAGTTTTCGTGATAGAGGCACACGAATCTTTTCAGACAGAGGTATTCTATTCATGGATAGTATTCCCTGAATCAAATCCAGTAACAAAACTGTTTCACTTCTACAAAGAAGATGAACCACTACAGGAATATATTCCTTTCGAGGATATTGAAATTCCACTAACATACCAGGAGCATCAGCTCTGGTTTAAAGGCGCCCTAAAACATCACAAAAACATTACCAGGCTCGGTCCACTAGGTAGACCAGGAGCAACATGGCCGATTCTATCCGGCTACACACCTCATCCTGACATTGAAGAAATGTCAGACGAGGAATTACTTACTCAACTTACAGAGTTAATAAAAATTTACAGACAATTAGTCCAATATGTCATGTGGACTTTCACAGTCCAACCACCATTGACCATTCCAAATCAAACCCCTCAACAGGGGAATACACTAAAAATTACACCACAGACTTTATACGCAGTCATGGGTAAAATGCCCACAAAACGTGAGCAAATTCCATTCTGGATAGCTCAAAAAATTACTCAAATCGAAGCAGTATTTCCTAATACTAGCCCTTATGAGAAACACAGAATCCTAACAATCTGTTTACCAATGGGGATCACACCACAACTGGAAGATTGCACCACTTGGGGCACAGTCTTTGCTGCAATCTATACTAAAACACATGGTGTTCCGTCAATCGCAGTAATACCAGATGTCCTGAAACAAATTCAAAACGAATACGGGGCAGAGCCTGTATGAATTTAGGTATGAAATTACTGAAAAACTTCGACCAGGTCTCAACAATAATATTATCTAATATTAAAGGGGAGGCAGCATCAGTGGCGATCCGCCAACGATTAAGGGAATTTGATGTAACAGAACATCAAACAGAACTACCCAGAATAATAGAACAATCTTATGCAGAATTAGGCAGAGATAGTTTGGGTGGAAGACCATTGAAGCCAAAACTATCTGAAAGTCCTGAGAAGGACTCTATTAAACAAACTCCTACATCTTCTAAAAAGAAGTGGGAAACTAATAAACAAAATTCAAACGAGAAACGTTCTCAATCCCGAGGTAGGTCGCCTCAAAAGGAGCCCTCTGAAAGGAGGTATAACCTCAGGAATAGGGATAATTTAAGAAAGCCTGACAGGTATCAAGATACTGATACACGTTCCTCTCGTACCTTTCAGATATCGTCACAGACATTGTAAAGAAGAGGACGGTCAGAACAAAGAGAAGAACGCGTGAAATCGAAAGACGACAAATACGTTCCGAAAAATAAATCAAAACCTCAATTCTCAAAAAAGAAAGTAGCAGGTCTGAAGATCAGACATGCCGAGAATACTGAGAACACAGCTCAAGAACAGAGAATGTGCTCAGACAATGCTGGACAGTGCAGCAGAAGTCACAATAGCTCGCCAGAACCTGAAGGAACTTCTGGAGATAGTGGACTTGAATGAGTACATCACAGTAGAGACTGTAGACACCAGGGTTAGTACTCCACAAAGGTTATATGAAATAACACTCCGAATGGAGGGAGACATATCAAGAAAGGTGAAAACACTCTTTTGGGAAAAACTTTCAAGGGGTTATGATATACTTCTAGCAGAAAAAGACTGGCCACCACAATTTGTCAGGGAGTGCCCACATGGTGAGGACATTATTATGCCTGCCTTCTCCAACCATATTCCAATTCACCTAAAATATACATTTGCCAGGAAATGGGCAGTTGCCCAGGCCCCAGCATTATATAAAAATCATATAGGATGGGATGAGGACTCACCTCACCATAAAATACATCTAAAAATTAACCTACTGCACAAAGGCAGTACCCAATAAAGCAAGAAGCTAAAAAACAGGTCAGGGAGATCTTATATCAACTTGAATACCAAGGGGTGATTGAAACATGCACCTCCTCAATGAACAATCCTTTGTTTCCTGTCTCCAAACCAGACAATACATATTGTCTAGTTTTGGATTACAGACACTTAAACACTTGTTCAAAAACATTTGCAGTGCAAAATGCACATAGTAACACAAGACACGAAGGGTATGGGGCATCGGTAACTGCACCTATCCACTAGTTGGGTTAAGGTAATTTATCTTCTGGGTGCCAAGGACCTGAGGCGCAATACCCCTACGCCCCCTATGGAGAACTCCACAGAATTTTAAACAAACAAAGGGATCCGGCACTCCACTGAATAATATAACATATTAAAAGTAACAACATTTTCAGATCCAATCAGCAGGTCTTGTGTAACTTTTCTTTATTCAAAACTTCTTTAAAAATGAAACGACAGTAGCCAACGCGTTTCGTCCCTAAGGACTTCTTCAGGGCCAATATATTTTCAATGTGTCTGTTTCTATTTTCAAAAACGAAAGAACTTGCAAAATGTCAAACACGGTCAGAAAACCTCCTGTATAGCGAAAGCTCAGTTTAGAATATACGCTGTTTTAAGGTCCCAAGCGTCAGGTGCGTTATTAATAATGAGTTCAGTTTAAACATCCATTAGTGGTAGAGGTGCGGTATTTAGCCTATCGCGACTTGTATGGCCAAGTCGGTTCACATCCGTGTCCGTATACGTCCTGTCGGTATTCCGCGATAACATTGTGCGTAAAAAATATAAAATCAAATGGTTTCTTTTGTCAAAACATAGCACCTGAAAGCAGGTACTTAACAGCTTTCTCAATAATGGGGACCCAGCGTCAATTTTGTCGACTCCCACAAGGGTTCAAGAACAGCCCGGGGTTATTCTCAGCGAGGGTAACAGAGTTACTACAAATTTATGATAATGAGGCATTGCATATGTCGATGACATCTATCTGACAGACGATGACCTGGATAGGCACTTGAACAGGGTGAGCACCATTATACTGGGCTTCGCCTCTGAGGGCTATAAGTTCAACTTTAAAAAATCCAGAATTGCCCATCTCAATGTCCTTTTTATAGGATATGAGCTTTCAAGTGAAGGCAAGAGTTTGGCAGCCAACTTTTTAGAAACGTGTGCGCTGCTCCAACCTCCAAAAACGTTGAAAAATTTACAATCCATCCTGGGTTTCCTAAATTTTGGAAGAACTTACATTCTAAATTACGCAGAAAGGGTTAAACCTCTCTACGCATTAATCAAATCTGATTTTTCAATCAAACATTGGACACATGAACACACAGAAATCTTGCGTTCACTCCAAGCTAACATGTTAGCAACAAATCACTTACAAACACGCGTACGTCAACGCAACTTAGTGATCCGAATAATTTCGGGTCAATGTGGATTCACCTACTTAACATTTAATGAGGGTGAAAAAGTACCAATAGCATACAAATCACATTTGTATACACAAGCAGAAATGCGCTTCACTTCAACTGAAAAAATACTGACAGCAGTTCAAACCGCTGTAGCAACAGAAAGAGCTCTAGCCCAAGGGAAACGCATTATTGTCGTAACTCCAGTACCGGCCTTAGAGGCGGTAACTAAAGCGAGCATTCCAAATGCTAAAGCATTACATCCTAGATGGATACAATGGGTTAATTCTCTTGCTGCAACAGATGTTGAATATGTTTTTGATCCTGATTTAAAAACACAAGTGTTCCTGCAATATGAACATGAATGTCCTCTGCCCACTGAAATTCTGCCTCTCGATCAGTATGAATTTATAATTTACACTGACGGATCAGCACAACCCGCTACAGGGAGTAAGGAAGCTTACAGTGCAGCATGCGCAATCGTTAAAGGTCGCATGCGCGATGGTAACTTCAGACCTATGGTCACTAAAACTCAATCTCTAGGAGATTGCACAGCTCAGCGAGCTGAACTACAAGCATTCAAACTGGCACTTGAAAGTACAGATCGCGAATTCCCCACACTAATAGTGTGCGATTCTTTCTACTGTGTTCAGTCGTATAATGAATATATACAAAATTGGCTTGAAAATGGGTTCAAAGATGCAAAAGGTGGCACAATAAAGCATAAAATGCTTTGGGAACAAGTAGTTCAGTTAAAAAACGAACTACCAAAAGCTCATGTGATACACACGCTGAGTCATCAACGTGATGGCGTTCACGTTGCAGGGAATTCATTGGCTGTCGAAGCCGCAAAGGGGGCTGTTCAGACGGCTTCCGTAGCTGCGATCAATCGTTCAAAAACGAGAATAGACAGTGAGATATTGTTGGCTGTCAATGCTACGAGCAAAGGCAGTGGTGCAGCGTTACCAAAAAAGTTTCCACTCAAGTACTCTTATGTAATTGATGCGAACAACGTTCCTTTTGCTCGAATCCCTGGAGTGGGGGATAGGGTAATTCCAAACATGGAACGTAGAGCAGCTTTGATTTATGAAGCACATCTGGGGGAGGGTCTGTCACATCAAGGGATCTCTAAAACAATATTGACATTAAAAGAGATGTACTTGTGGCCTGGAATGAATACACGGATTCACATCTTCATCAATGACTGCATAGACTGTAAGGTACAGCGTGATGCAGAACGCCACCAGACACCATGCTACAAAGTAGCCTGCCCAGTACAGACACCATTGTTAGACAGCATTAGACTATCTACGCACAGGCGTCCTTATGGACGAATGCAATCCCACAAATACTAAGTCAAGGTTCCTATGGATATGGCCTCAGCGCTCGGCTGACGCTCAAACTGTTATAAAAGATTTGCGAGTCTTTATCGCCACATACGCAATAGGCACGCTACATTCTGACCAGGGCCCTGCGTTTAGCTCTCGGGCTTACAAAGAAGCCATGGCCAGTTTGGGCGTTGCATTGCGGTACTCCTCTCCATTTCATCCTGAGGGAAATTCTGTTGTGGAAAGGAAAAACTGGGACATAAAGCAGTCTATAACAGCTAGGGTATTAGGTTCGGGTGATGGGTGGGTCAAACATCTTTATGGGGTCCAACGCTCATTAAATAATTTGCCAAGAAGTTCTCTAGGGGGGTTCACTCCATATGAGGTCCTATTTGGGACAAGAATGTGGGTTCCTGATCTCGAATGTAAAGGCACAGTGGTGGAAAATAAACCCTTTGATATCAAAGATCGTTTGGCTGTTTTATAACATCTAAATGAACTAAGATCGAAACAAAGCAACGTGTTCCTGAAGCCAACCACCACTGGGGAAAAACCGGCAGTCCCAGCAAGGCCTGTCTGGATCCCAAAAGTTGGGGATCTAGTCAGAGAGAAGATTGCGGACAAGAAGGAATTTGGACCTTCTTACAAACAACCAGTACCTGTCCTAGCCGAACAGTACTTCTACCGCCCCTTGCTGGAAAAAAGTAGAAAAGATTTGTGTCAATCGACCTCATCAAACCACAGTATGTGGCCAATACTAAATAGTAGGCCTCGTGGACTCCGACCTAGTAGCAGACGCACTCCTCTCGCTACTATCCAAGAGGTTCAGACTGAAAGACTGATAACCATCGAGAATTCAGCAGTAACAGATGAAGGACTAAGCAACAATGCTATGGAACTCATCCCTCTTGAAACTCAAGTAACAGTTCGTCCAAATACACCTGTCTACGCCAACGTAACAAGTGATCAACTGGTTCCAGCGATTTTGACAAATCCTGATGCAATTCCAACAATTGACAGAACTGCTTCTGGCTATTTCATTAACTTTGATACGTTTTCTGAGGATCCGAGTGAGCCTGAAACGACGCCAGCATCAACAACTTTTAAACAGCAAGTACAAGACTTTTTTCATTTTCTGAGAAAGACTTATCTGGTTTCACCATGGATTGAACTGTGGATTATTTCTGGAATATTTTTCTTTCTGCTTTGGCTAGCTTTGGTTATGACTATCAGCGTGCTTATAAATGGCAGATACATCCGTTTGGACATTGAAAGTAAAAATGTGAACTTACTTTTAAAACCACACAAATCATCCCATCGTGAAGCAAGAGACTTGTCAGCAGTGAACATCACAGCCGTTCCTATACAGGATGGTATAGTGTGGGACAAAACAGATTTCGATATCTTCTGCCCTACGGAACGTTTGAACATTCCACATTTATTTAAAATTTCACTAAGTGATTTTATTTCATCCAGTACCTATTCTGATGATTGGGACTTTGAGACTGTAAATGATATGATGTTTGATCTAGAAAGGTCTGCTGCATTTTCTAATAATGAATATTTAGAGGGTTCATCAGACTATGAACAGCTGTATTGCTATAACCACTATGGTCATCATTTTTTGCATAAATCTGCAACACCTAGAAATGTGTTTATGTTTAACCAATGGGAGCATTGTCCTACACCACCAAAAGGTAGTTCAAAAACGTTTGCTAAAAAGTTTCCCTATTTTTCAGGGTACAATACATCTGACGCGGAAACATTTTACTATAAAAATGTAAACTACACAGGACAGAAAACTATTTTAACAAATACAAAACAGATTTACTCTGCAGCATTTATTGCCCAACTGTCTAGACATGGATTCGACTGGTGGAAAGACACAATAGACACAAAATCTGTCTGGGGTTCTAAAGATTGGCAAGTGCAGGGGATAGAAGCTTTGTTTAGAGCATGTATCATCCCTCAGCAAATAATGTTTTTGAATGACACTGTGCAACAAACATCTTGCCTTGGTTTAGCCAAGATCAAAGACATGAAAACACCATCTGTACCAACACCTGCCAGTAATAACAATACACAGGCAGCGGTTACAGTTGACACAATACTACAAATCAACAGAACAAATCCTGATTGGAGAAAATGGTTGATCTGGCCCACAGACACAAACATCTGTCAAGAAAGACTCCTGAATAAAACACAGGGCTTTACTATCCATAGGCCAGACCCATGATACGTCCAAAGACAACATCCGGGGGTAGTAACAACATACAGTGTAGGAAAATTGTGCCTCGACTGGCTACAAAAATCTACACTTGAGGATGTGAAACAACACTTATCTTTACTTAAAGAAGACGCAGACCTTAGGGAATTCTTGCTAGGACCAAGAAAACCGCATCAAAAATGTTTTATATATGCCGGCATCTATGCTGCTTATAATGAAGCATGGAAGGTTTCACAGGCAGAGGCCGCAGAACGAATACATGAACTTGATCGTATTAACTTAGAGAAATCTCTCACTGTGGTCGACAATGGGTTAACAACTTTGTCATCCAGAATTTATTCATTGGACAACATTGTATCCTCTGCTATTGACATACTGGAACAAGATTTAGCCATGTTACAACAAGGCCAATCTCAGTTACGTTCTATTATGTTATTAAGCTGGACGCTGCAATCTTTGCATGCGGGCTATGTGCCTTGGCGTTTTATCAACACGTCAGCTCTGTTTGCAGAATACAATCTGACTTATAAACAGATCGAACTGGCACAAAGGGGAGCAAAGTATACAGTGCTGAGCATTGAAAAACTGGAAAAATTACCATTCACAGTGGCAGAAAAACCAGCTACAGAATGGCTTATTCATGGCAAAATCACTCTGCCTGTCACTACTTTTCAGTTTCAGTATTGCCTCAAATAAATGCAAGCAGGCAAATATGAAAGGTTGGGTAAAGAATACATTAAGACATCCTGGGATTTACCTTACGAATACAGATGTTGGAGTGGGGATCGTGAAGTGTTTCTAAGCGGTACACACTGTGAAAATGCACTAAGCGGTTCACTCATATGTCAGGACATTTCTTTACACGGGGCTTGTAATGGTTCTGTGGCAAATTTGTCCTGCCACCAGCAGGGTACACCAGCTACTGTGATTAATCCAACGTTTGGCAAACTTTCAAATGGGAGTTACCTCATGTTGAATGATCAGAGTTGCTGTGGCATGTTGCCAGGCATCCCATATCTAGTAACGGTGGACTCCAGGGTCACTTGCTGTATGCAAGTATTGTTCCCCCCAATAGACACAGTCAGGAGTCGCCTTTATGGCCTTCATTGAATGTTTCTTTTATACGATTTGATACTTTAAGCAGAATGAAAGCCATGCTTATACAACAAACAGTGCCTCTGACCTCGGCCAAAGAAATCTATGATTTACAAGTTGCAAGGACTTCGGCTGAGATACAGGCTTTAATTCATACAAACTGCCCTATACATTTCGTAGAAATGATGGGACGTATCTTTAACATGTCTGATGCGAGCGGAATTGTACATGTATTTAAGACCATCTGTTCAGGACTATTAGCACCTTTCCAGGCAGTCCTCGGAATCATCCCAAACTTCGCACATTCGGTGTTTGGTGGTGTGCCGTTAATTCTAGCACTTGTTGCAGGAATTCTATTTCTATTCCTACTATTACGCTATGGCAAGCCTATTCGCCAACATCACTCCGAGAAAGCTCTCCTTGAACGAAAGTGCCGTGAGCGAATAGTACAGCTTTTGGGCATGCCTCGTCTATGGGAACTTAATACAACGTGGTCCCTGTCATTCAGACCAATCTGGCAAGATTGCATCTTACCTGTTCTACGCTGCCTGCTTTGCGGTGAAGAATGCGTGCTAGACACCTGTCTAACACTCCCATCAGTCATGCCAACGGCTATCAATATTCTGCTGGACCCGATAACGGCCCATGCTCTGTGTTGTCCCCAGAGGCTACCAATCCTGATGACGGCATTCATTGAGATCTCACAGACGCTTCCTGCATCTGCTGAGGTACGAGATGGATCAACAGGCACACAGGTAACAACGGACGCGAACATTGCTGCGGCATCTTATGCTGAGGGCGATGCTTCTCATCTCTGTGCAGTTAACCTTCTGAACGAGGTGTTCCAAATGTCACCAACTTCGGTAGACGATATTTTGGCTACAGAAATAGATGATTTCATGTTTACACCACACCCATACACTGACTTTGATTCGGCTCACAGTGTACCAGGGAAGGAATGAAATTTGGCCTTCATATTTTCAAAACTTGGAACTTTTCCCAATATTGAACTTTTTCTTTTTTTAATTTTTGAAAATACATGGCAAAACAATCTGATTACAGTAGAACTATTCTTATAAAACCGTCTCCTTTGAATACTTCCAGGGACACATTGTCACCTTATTTGTCTAACATTTCATTTAATACCAGGAGATGCAATGGCTTTGATTTTTGAAAACTTGTCAACCATTTCATCATATGTATATATTTCTGTTTATTCATTCATGTTGCATTTATTTCCATTATATGCTTAGAATGAAAACGATGCTTTAAAATGTACAGTACCTATTGCATTCAACAATTTATTTTAAACTTCTTTTAATATGCTTTTAGAAATGTTTTTAGCAACATGTGGTACTCAGTTTAATGTTTAGCATTTCATATTTAGCATTTAATATTATCGTTCATTCGAAAGTGGAGTGGGTGTTGTATTTCGCTTTAGGTGTCTGTATATAGGTTTTCCAGAAAACATGTCCTTATATAGGCACAATTCGCATTGCCCTTATATAGGCATAGAATCCCAGTCCTTATTTAGGCATTAGCCGTGCACTCCAAATACAGGCATGGTCACTGACATCCGTCCACCCTAACGTCACAACGAGTTCTTAGAAACCAGACCCTTAAGCTCTTGGGAGTTCCCCTAGCACAGGATTATTGATTTCTCCAAGAACTCATCTATTATGTATGAACCACTATACCTTAAGGGTTCGTTCCTGACGTCTTCCTCTGTCCGACTTCACGTCAATGCTAACATTCCAAGGCACCTACCAGGTATAAATATACCTTCCCTTGCCCAAGCAAGTTAGGAGGAGACCTCAACTTTAGAGGAGCCCGTATCCCGACCTGACGCACTGAGAAGACGCTGTCATTCCTGCTCTCAGAAGAATCCAGCTTCCAGTGTTCTGACTCCCTTCGCGGGGTGTTAGAGTTCCAGATCCGGCAGGAGATTCCCACCTCTCTCATTCTCAAGGTATGGAGCTGACTAGAACCTAGAGGGACTCCTGGCATACTAGACTTAACATACTCTTAGTATACCATACTAGAGAATACTCCACCTACTTCTTACCTTTCCCTACACCTAGACTAGGTTAGGTACATTGGGGTAGAACTAGCTTAGAGACGCATCATATGAGTACTCGCATTTTTAGCTCATGTTATTTATGTACGTGAATATATGCTAAAAGATCATGCTAGCGCAGTATTATTTATTTCTACTGCTTACACTGTACATTATTTATCTTGCATACTGTCTTGTGATCATAACAGCACATATCTCTTACATGAGAAACAAGACTTTTCAATAAAACGTTTTTATTGAAACGCCCGTCTTTTCTTTCTGTGTAACTCTGTGGAAACTAAGCATGCACGATTAGCTGAGTGAAACTGTTATCTATTGTTTCCACGATTCTGAGACGTGTTCCGATTCTAAAGGGAAACAAAGTAGTCATGTTTATGCGGTTGCCAGAAACTACTCCCTTCTTGTTCTCAAGGAGTTTCTAGTGGCCTCTGAGCTAGCTGGCACAAAGTAATTAAGTTTAATATACTCGATAGGGACATACCGACCTCAGTCCTATGTCAAGCCTATAGGGTATATTATTCCAATGCGCAGAGCCTATTAGGGAAATAGGAACTACACTACACACTACAATCGGAGATATCCATGGCGTTGGCCCAGATACTGATTCAATGATATCCTGTTGAAGAATTGATTTTATTTCTTTCTCAACTTTCATCTGTGAATGTACCGGAACTCTCCTATGAGTTTGTGCAACATGTTTTACAGCTTCATTGATTTTTTTCTTTTTAAACATATTTTTATTGACATTTTGCATTTACAGTGACAGTTTGCATCATGTAGCGATTCATCGGATCACATTTCCTTGCAGTTATATCATAATGCATTGTTATTCGCACAGTTATTAGTCAAGTTTCCTGTCACTATTGAGGTCTTTGTACAGAGAATTTCTGAACATAACTGGGGTGGAAAAAACTGGGGGGGTGTTCATGGAGTCTTGGGTACAGGTGTCGAATGAGGTCTCAGGGCAGCATATGCCCCGGTGAATGATGGTTCTGCGAGTTTCTAGGGGCAAGGGGGGGACCAGTGGTCGGTCGAGCTCCCGGGTCCGGCTGTCAATTAAATCGTGTAGCATAGCACTTAGAACTAACGACTTTCAATGTGTGCTGCGGGAAGGGATCTGGCGTTCGTGTTCGCGACCTGTGTCTGCGATTGTGTGTCTTGTGGTGTACGAGGGTCTCCCTCCAGGTCGTCATGGGTCAGTGGTTGTTTGAATTGATTCAGTAGGATAGCCCAGTCCAGTGATATGGGGTGCTTGCGTATCCCTTTCACCTCTTCTTCCCCTAATGTCTCTTCCTCCGCCAGTGGCCATTTGTGTACCGCCCCCACCCATGCAGCGACTGGAGGGCCTGTGGGAGACCGCCAGTGCATGGCTATGTTTCGCTTGGCTAATAAAATGGCCAGTGAGACAAATCTGAGGGGTACTTTGTGTTGTTTTCTCTTCTGATAAATACCTAGTGCACAGGCTTCCCATGTATCCAGAAATGTGAGTCCAGTAAGATCCCTGAGTGACTTATGAATGTGTTGCCAGTATGAGTGTAGTGTGGGGCAGCTCCAGACCATATGATGAAAATCTGCCGCTTGTGAGTTGCACCTGGGGCATAGGAACTGGGTGTCGGGGTAAAAGCGTTGGAGGCACGCTGGTGTCAAGTACGCTCTGTGTAGGATGTAAAATTGTATATTTTTAAAACGCGCGTTTCGAGACACCGTCTTGGGGTGTTTGAGAGCCCTTTCCCATTCTTTCTCATGTAGTGAGCGGCCTAGTTCATCTTCCCAGGTGGTTCGTAGGGTCTCTAGCGGTTTGTTCCTGAGTTCTCTGATGGCTTTATAGAGCCATGTGACCAGGTGTCGTCCCGTTCCCATATGTAAAATTGCGTGTATGACCAGGTGTGTATTTGGTTCCCCTGTCGAGAGATCATGATACTGTCGATAGTTTGTGAGGAGTTGTCGGTGGAGTAAGAATTGGCCGGCGGGGAGGTCATGTTCCTCTATCAGGCGCTGGAAAGGCCTAAGCTGGCCGTCTTCGAATAGCGACTCAGCTTCGGTGATGCCGCAGTCTGTCCAGGCATGTAGCATGTTAGGTGTATAGTAGTGTTCATGTTTGGGCCATCCGACCAGCGGAAGAAGGGGAGAGTATGGGGGCCTCCCTGATGACATACGGTGTATCCTTTGCATGCACTGGCGTGCAACTGTATGTACGTCTAGGTTTGGTGCCAGGTAATAGTAGTCGACGGAGTTCTGGAATGGGCACTGGACCATTCGTGGTGTACGTCTCCCCTACGTGTCTGCCTGCCGTCCAGTAGGACAGCCACTGTAATTGTGCGGCTAGGAAATAGGATTCGAAGGATGGGGCAGCCAATCCCCCTTGCGTGGTGGGTAGTTGTAGCTTCGCTAGTGCTATCCTATGTCTGCTTGTTCCCCATATCAGCGTACTGAGGAGTGTGTCTAAGTCACGGAAGAAGGTTCTGGGTGGGATTATTGGCAGATTCGTGAAGTGGTATAGCAGCCGCGGAACCATTATCATTTTGGCAATGGCCACTCGGCTAATCGGAGCTAACGGGAGATTTTTCCAGAACCCTACCGAGAATCTGATGCCAGCCAGCGCCTTACGGTGGTTACCTTCATAAATATCAGTCGGGGTGTGGTAGAGATGAACCCCGAGGTATCGGGGGGCCTCTGCACTCCAGGCGATGTTCTGATCACCTAGTCTGA
The DNA here is from genome assembly GCA_963921515.1 of Calotriton arnoldi. Lineage (NCBI taxonomy): Eukaryota > Metazoa > Chordata > Amphibia > Caudata > Salamandridae > Calotriton > Calotriton arnoldi. The sequence continues at coordinate 820,588 of CAWUFW010003681.1, forward strand.
CAACCCGGGGGGGAAGGTTCGGGTGCAACGGGTACACCGTAGATTTCTCCCAGTTTACTCTTAGCCCAGAGACTTCTGCAAATTCTGTCAGCATGACCCAAATGGGCGTTAAATCCTCGGTGATGTCCCTAATATATATTAGAAGGTCATCGGCATACATAGAAACACTGTGCATGGCATTGGCTATGGGAATGCCCCATTGTTCTCCCTCCTGTCGCAGCCGTATGGCCAGCGGTTCTACGGCGAGGGCAAAAAGCAGAGGCGAGAGCGGACAGCCCTGCCTCGTGCCTCGTTGCACCGCGAATTCTGGTGAGATGTATCGCCCTATAGGAACACGCGAGGTGAGTTTGGTGTATAAGAGCTGTGTATACACCAAGAGGGTGGGGCCGAGTCCTATTCGTTGTAGAACCGAGAAGAGATATTGCCATGTGAGGGTGTCAAATGCCTTTTCGAGGTCTAGTATAAGGCAGGCTGCTCGGGGGTGAGTGTCGCCCACTTGATCTTGGACGTGGAATAGTCGGTGTATATTCTGGGATGTGTTTTTGCCCGGGACAAAACCACATTGATCGGGATGTACCAGGGGCCGTATAATTTGCGTGTATCTGTCTGCTAATATCTTTCCTAGGATCTTGCAATCGGTGGATAGGAGCGTGATGGGGCGATAGGATGCCATCAATTGTGGATCACGGTTGGGCTTCAGTAAGGTCACGATAACCGATTCCCGGAGGGATTTCGGTAACTCCCCTGTATCTAATGCCGTGGTGTACATCGCCGCCAATCGAGGGACCAATAGGGGGGAGAAGGTCTTGTAATATTCTACAGGGAGTCCGTCTAGTCCCGGTGCTTTGTTGCAAGCTAAGGTGCGTAGGGCATGGGTGATGTCTACAGGTTGTATCCTCGCCTCTAATGACGTACTGTCCTCACTTGTAATCACAGGGATCGTTAGGGGGTCGAGAAAGTGATCTATTATGTCCTGCTCAATCGGGATTGGGTGCCAGTAAACTTTCGAGTAGTACTGATGGAATGCTGAAAGGATCTGATCTTGGGATCGTAGTAAATTACCGTGGGGGTCTATTACCTCAGTTATGGGTTTCATGTCACTGTCTTGTTTGGCTAACCATGCTAGCAAGGTACCCGTTTTATCGCGTTCCTTGTGCATTCGAGTTGCATACGCCCTAAAGTTGTAGCGTCGGAGTTCGACGCAAGCCACCATATATTCTGTCCTGGCCTTGGCGATCTGTGTCGCTACCTCTTCCGATAAGTCATCCTGTTTAGTAACGGTGGCGAGGTGTTTTTCGGCTTTGGTGAGTGTTTGCTCTAGGGTCCGTTTAACTCCCGCTATTTGCTTAATACATTCTCCCCGGGCTACCACTTTAAATGTGTCCCATTCTATCAATGTGGAGGATGCTGTCCCTACATTGTTTGTGAAGTAGTCCTGTATACTTTGCCCCTGGTCGTGTTTGAAGACTGGGTCTGCTAGGCAGTCCCGTGGGAGGCGCCATGTGGGGACTGGAGGATGTGGGGGTCTCCAGTTCAATTGCAGAATGTGAGCATCGTGGTCAGAAATTATCCTACCCATGTAATCAGTGTGTTGCACTTTGGGCAGAACCGCCGCTGAACATAAGAATCGGTCTAGGCGGACTCTAAGGTTATGTGGGATGGAATGGAACGAATATAGCCTAGTCTGCGGATGTTGCATTCTCCATGCTCAGTGAGTGCCCATTGTGTGACCCAGGCTCTGAATCGTTCTGTTTGTTTCTGGGCGGCTGAGTGTGTGGGCGGGGGGTGGGAGCGGTCTAGAGTGAGGTCCAGTGTGCAATTGTTGTCGCCCCCTAAAATCCATGGTATGGAGGCAAATTGGGCGAGTACCCCTGTGAGGCGGTCCCAAAACTTGTCCTGTTCTACGTTCGGGGCGTATATACTGCCCAGTAGTACCGAGTGTCCATCGAGGAGGCCCTCTAAAAGGGCGTATCTACCTTCCTTGTCTACCACCCGTCTAAGTTCCTGAAAGGGGGTCCCTGGTCGGATCCAGATCAGCACTCCCCGTGCGTAAGCGGAGTATGATGTGGCACATATGGTACCGCGCCATTTGGACTGCAGCTTGCTTATCTCAGTGTTAGTAAGATGCGTCTCTTGTAGAAACGCAATCCGAGCATTTTGGCGCTTCGTATATGAGTATATGGCGTAGCGCTTGCGTGGTGTATGAAGACCTCGGGCGTTAAGCGTTAGGATGCTGATGTCAGCATTCTGTGTCTTTACAGCCATGTGATATCGTCGGTGCTCGTGTGGGTGGGCTGTACCTGCCGGAGCCTAGTGACCAATGAATCTCTTGTGGTGTGGGGGGCACATACACTGCCATCTGCCTCCTGTAGACATGTCTCGGGTACCCTGTTGCGTGTGTTTCCATGGGGGGGAGGGTGATGCTGGAGGAGGGTAGGAAACTACAAATAGAAACTAGGATCGGGAAACGTTCCCAATACTGAGGCTCCATCGCAGTCAGCGATACGTCCAAACTTACTCTCTCTAAACAGGAGAGCGCAACGATAAACAATGGGGGTGGCAGTACATGCTAGGTCAGACGTCTCGCCGATCGGGCCGTTGTAGGATCTCGAAGCGTCGTTTGGAGCATGTCAAATCATGTCTATGTCACAAGTGTTCAAGAAGGAACGGCAGGCTACGTAGGTCGTTTGGAGTGGGCGGTGAGATCATTTCATGCTGGAAGGGAGTTCATTTGCCCATCCATCATAGTATCAGCTGTCTGGGGGGTGACCATGGGAGGTGTAACTGAGTCCACTCCGGAGATTGTTCCATCGCTATCGTCTTCCCCTTCTGAAGAGAAAAGGTGTGGAGCTCGATCGATGGCCTCTGCCTGGGAGGAGGCTTGTAGGTCAATTACTGCTTGTAGGGCCTCCCGTCTCTCTTTTATGATTTGTTCTAGATCCGGGGAGTCTTGGGTATCGGTCCGGGTCATTGTCTTTGCCCCGCTGTGTTGCCGTTTTGGGGTGCATCTCCTGGTGCGAGGTGCTTTGAGGGTCGGGCCTCGTGTGAATTCCGTTCTAGATTGTTGCGTGCAGTGATGGTCCGCCCAGTCGTGTGCCTCTTCTGCACTCGTGAAGAAGGTAGCCGTGCCAATATAGAGTATTTTGAGGCGGGCTGGGAAAAGGAGGGAGTACTGTATTTTGTTCGCGCGCAGCCGACGTTTTACTTCCAGGAACGAGGATCTTTGCTGTTGCACCGCTCGTGCATAGTCTGGGAATATCATTATCTGCTTGTTTTCCATGTGTAGGGGGCCTGCTTGCCTGGCTGCTCGAAGCACCGCATCCCGGTCTCGAAAATGTAAGAATTTCACCAGCATCGGTCTGGGGGGTGCTCCTGGTGGAGGTTTGCGAGCTGGTACTCTGTGGGCATGTTCAATGGAGAAGAACGCCGTCCTGTCCGTTGCGGGGGTGAACGATTTCACCCATGTTTCCATGTACCCCAACTGGTCCATGCCTTCAATTCCCTCCGGAAGGCCCAGCACGCGAATGTTGCAGCGTTGCGAACGCCCTTCCAAGTCGTCCGTACGTTCCTCTATGGTGGACAGGCGGCTCAGGACATCTTGCAGTGTCGTTTGGTGTATTTTGATAGTGGGTTGCAGCGCGGCTAGATCCTTCTCCCCTTCCTTCACTTTGTCGGCGAGTTTGCGGTGATCGTCCCGTAGAAGGCTGATATCCGTCGCGAGGGCGCCCAGGCACTTTTCCACGGAGATCCTGGAATGTTCGATGGCTGTCAATACTTGATCCAGCTTGTCTGATATTGATGGGTCGGTCTGTGGCGCAGTAGATGCATTCCACGCCTTGGCGTTGGGCATGTTTTTGGGGGCGGTCTCGGGCACCGTGGTGTGCTGGGATGTCCTTGGTTTCCCCATTGTGGCGTCTATGAGGGTCCGTTATGTCGCAATCGTCTTTGAGGACAGTGGGGCGTGCAGCCTACAGTTGAAGCGTCTCGGCGTTGGGCCGGGGGATCCGGTAGATGATTGGTGCCCGACTGGCAGGATACTGGATGGTACTGGGTCAGTTGACCTTTGAGAGGAGGGGAGCCCCTGCTCCGGTTGTCACCGTGTCCAGTTCGCCTCCCTACAGGTTTTGGGAGGGCGTGTGGAACTGCGTGTGTAGGTGCCGGTGAGCAGGGTGCTGCCTGTCCGTACGTTGCACCCTTGGCGAAGTGTGTGGGCTGAGGCGGGAGCGATAGTGGTTATGGCACCTCCATGTCAGAGTCAGGCAGCGTCCATTTTTAGGCGTGTCTGGGACTCGCTGTATTGAGGAGGGGAGGGAGGGATTTCGCTGTAGTGGTCTCGCTCGTGCCTAGGAATCCAGTGGCTCACCTTAAGTCTGTGAATGTGGAATGTTCACAGAGGCTCCCGAGTCGTGGCCTTAACTGCGCTGCTCGTTGTGAGTCGCGGGCACCATCTTAGGTCCAGGCAGCCTCGAGGAGAGAGCAGTCCCGCACTTTGTGAAGCGGACGAAGAGAAAGGGGGGGTTATCAGCTTCTCCCCCCCGTTGCAGGGTGTCCGGTCACTCACCGCCGACTCGTTGAGGTAGGGTGTCCGTGTAAGGCCGCTGGGCCTGGGTCTCAGTAGCTCTGGCGATTTTGGGACCTAGACGCCATCTTAAGTCCAGGCATCGCCAAGAGAGGAGGGCTCCTTTGAGCTTCGGTGGGTCTCCGACACCGCAGTTTGGAGCTCACGCCGCAAGTCCGTATTGTTGTGTACCAGCAGTGGGAGCGGGTGCGGTAGCACGCTGATTCCCGTCGCCGCTGATGATGTCCGCTTTGGGCTGAGCCGCTTAGAGCCTGCAGTTAGTAGCGGGCGGGCGCCATCTTGCCGTCATCAGCCCGAGTCCCGTTTTCTTCAGTTTTCCCGCAGTAAAACCCTCGGATGTTGGGTCTTGGTGGAACCTTCAGACGCAGCTCACTCTCCGATTCCTGTCTGTTGTTTTTGCCGTCCAAATCGGCGCTGGAAAAGGGTGACTTGCTGGCCCGATCGTGGAGCCTCAGCAGAGCATGTCCGCTCTCATAGCCGGCTTGGCCACGCCCCCTTACAGCTTCATTGATATGCAAAGTTATTGTTTTGTCTTTCAGTTTTCCTAGACCTGTAAACAATTCTGTGTATTGTTTTAAAATAGGATGATCCGTTGTTACATTGCAAGTCATTGCTAGCAGACCCATAACTTGAGCTGTGATGTTACTCAACAAACATGGTCCAGGAACTTCACTTTCTAGGACGTGGATTTCTTCTCTGCTGATTTTTTCTTCATATTGTAGGGTTTCTTCAAATTTTCCTAAACATCGAACAGGATGTTTTGCTCCGCATTGAAAAACACAGTAGATGGAGTTAAAAATGGCTGCTTCTCCATGCTTTGATATACAGAAACACACATTATGTTACAAGTTGCACCACTGTCCAACACAAAAGGAATTTTTGGGAACCAACTAAGATATCCATAGACGTTGTTTTTTTAATTTCCTCTCTCCTAATCATGTTAATTTGGTTGAATTCATTTTTTTCAGACATCATATACAGTTTTTCAGACTGTTCAACTTCTTCATCCTCATAGTTTTGTTCAATGCTTTGCATTTGTCTTAGATGTTTAACATTACCTACTTTTTTTTATATTCAGGATATGTTTGCTTGTTCCAATTTTCTCTTTTACTCCATATCTCTTTCCTATCTTTTTTGAATTTACACACACTTGTAAAGTGATTAAATCGTCCACATTCTCTGCATTGTTGACCTATTGCTGGACACATTTTTGGCTGAGGAAAAGAAAAACCACACCTGTAGCACAATCTTTTTTCTTTATTAGATATCTCTGTTTTCTCAGAAATGACATCCTTCTTTGACATTTGTCGTACGTGTTCTACAGTTTTTATTCTGCCTTGTTCCATATTATTAGCATGTTTTTGTGCTTGAGTTTCCGTTTTAGCCATGCATATTATCGTTTGCAAATCATATGTATTTCTAATAATTTTTTTCTGAATTTTACAGATGAACATCCTTGAATTATTCTCAGTCTTAATGCTTCTTCATTATTACATTTTTCAAATTCACAAAAAGTAACTAGCTTCCTTAGTCTTGTTACAAATTCATCCATAGATTCATCTTCATTTTGGAAAGCTACACTGAAATTATATCTTTCAAAATCCAGATTTCTTTGTGGATCAAATTTGTTATTTAAACATTGAATAAGCCCTTTATACGTTGTTCTTTCTTGTTCTGGAAAAGTGACAATTAGATCTTCAACATCATCACCTACTAAATTAAGTAAAAGATCTTTTGCCTGCTTATCTGTGTATTTTCCACATGTAGCACTTAGAAAGTGTTCAAATCTTCTTACCCATTTCTCCCATCTTTGTGCAATGTTTTGCTGATCAGTCAACAGAAATGGTAAAGGTCTTCTAAAAATTGTACTGGAGACAGTTTCTGTATTTTGCTCACCATTGTATATTTCTGTATCCGTGTCAATATTTGGTTCACTGTTTGTTTCTCTGTTAGACATTTTTTTTTTAATCAATGAACAAAAATAAAATGAGAAAAATATGTATTTAAATGATGTAAATCCAATTAGTTCTTTTTTTTTTATTTATTTCTCCTCTTTTTCCTTTCTTTATTGTTTAACACCTTTGCCGCAATCCGAATTCTGCCCAGGTGCTGGACATTCCGATCGCGGGCGTGACGAGCTCAGCTCGTCATGTGCACACGCCCACCGCGCAGCATGACGAGCTGAGCTCATCATGAGCATCGAAGGGGTTAAAATAAGCTTAATTGAGTTTTGCCTGTCTTTAAAATGGCCACCAAATACAAAGAACACCTCAGGCTAACATTTGCCTGACTTTAAAATGGCCGCCGTATTTACGTGAGTAGCGTCTTTTTTGCAGTATTCAAACCTCAGACTGCCATTCGCCTGACTTGAAAATGGCCTCCACGTTTGTGTGAGCAGCGTCTTTTTACGCTACTCACACGCTAGCGAGCATCACGTGACGCTTGCTTTAACGAAGAATTCGCGCACACGATCTTCCCAAAATAACTTTCTTTCGTGAGTCAAAAGGGTTTCTCCCTAACCATGGCTCACACGTATTGCGCGTCGCGCTGGCTGGCAAGTACTCACAGTTTCTTTTGAGGATTCGCTCGTCTCCGGAGCTGTTCCTCGATGTTTTTCGGCAATATTTGCAGCAATAAGATGTAAGGGAAATGTGGATTCGTTTCCGCTCGTCGCCAAGTGTAAGAATTACACTTCATGCAAAACGGTACAGCTTTCTTCTTCAAGTTTATTGGCAGCATATAGTGCATGGCTTCAACTGAAGGTATCTTCCCATTAACTGCCTGTCCTAACATTCTAGCCCACCAACCTTCTAATCCCAATATTCTAATTCCATTACACATTACATTGTATTATGATATTACACAGGGGATGACTGATTAGAATTAATGTTGGCTGCTCGACCACGCCATATGTGACTACAACTGGGAGCCCGTTATTCGTGATTTTGCACAGCACAGAGCACTTTTCCGGGGAGAGCAGAGGACGCCAACCCCCGTCGACCATAGTGGCAGGAGGCGCTGTGACACAGCCAACGCGCCCGCGGCGCATTAAAGGGTTTGCGGACTCCCGCAGCGCTGGACGCGCGCGGGCGTGCCCGGGCCACGCTTGGGCGAAGCCCAGGCCAAGGGCGGGCCAGTCTGCGCCCGTCATAAACCGTCAAAGGCCGGGCAGGGCCACTCCTCTAAGGTGGGTCGGACAATCTTTCGTCACTAGTGTATGCTTTTGATTCCTGACTCTCACATTTGACTGTCAAGTTACTGCAAAGTAATGGGCAAAAGAAAGACGGGCCACACAGCCACCTCAGTCCCAAAAATGGGAGGACAAAAATCCCTGTTGACCTATTTGACTGGTGCTATGGGGGCCATTGAGGAGCAAATTAATACTGTAGAAGAGACTCTTACTCAAGGGAGGCTGGGCACGTTAACGGGAAACAATATATGTGTTAGCTCTCCCAATAAATCTGTCACTACAGTATGTGAGGGGCAAACTGCTCAGGGTGCTCACAATGGGTGTATTCAGGAAATATCAGAACTTTTATTTGTGAGTGACCCTGAGGATGATCCCCAGCCACCCTCGAAACGTTGTAAGAATCCTGATGCCTCAGAGGGGAAGGGGATACAAGCAGTAAATCTTGTTGGGAAGTGTCCGGTGAGCCCAAGTAAAAAGTCGCTACCTAAGAAAAGGAAAAATTTGGGCAAACAATCAAAAACAGCCATACTTAGAAGCTCTGTTAGCGCCGGGAGATCCACTGTGAACATGCAAATCGAGGATCAAACCCTTGAATTAGAAAAAATTTCGAAGAAAATTGCTGACTTACATAGCTATGTGGTGGGAGCGTTAGGGAAATTAATAGATAGAGCGGCTAATATAGAGGGGTGCTTAAGGGGAGATAACGGAGTGACCGCAGGGGGGGTGAATACGCAACATACTGTCAAGCATCCCCTTAATTCACTCTCAATCCCACAGTTAGGGACCCATTCCACCGGGTCCAGACCCGTAGAAACTTCAAGCTCAGACACCTTGCATGATGCAACCAGATTGCCCATCCAAAGAACAACTCATCTCGGTGATAAAGTGCAAGTTAATAATGACCATAATAAGCCCTCAATAGAGAAGAAAGGATCTAATATTAGACCAGGGGGACACCCAAATGGGACAAGGGTACCCGCAGAGAACCTAGAATATAACCTTCTTGATTTACCGCCGGCTGCTACACCATACATAGTAATTCTAGCCAATGTCCCTTCACTGCATACATCAGTGCACGAATCATGGGAGGGTCTTCGAAATAAATCTCTTTATTGGTTAGGAAAAAAAACTGGTCTTACTGGTGCATTATTCGAAAATTTTAAAATGGTCAGACGGGTCACATGGGTGGGAAAGGACCGGAAAACCCTTCAGGGAAATTGTATTGTTTTGACTTTTAGCGATCCTACGCTAGTGCATGCAGCACTTACAAGGGCAGGAAACACATGTTTTAATTATACTGATATTAACGTCTTACCTCTAGGTGCTTTTTATCCGCCCCCAGTTGTGAATCTTTTTAAAAATCACGTAAGTGATCGTTATGCGGATATGATGAGATCATGCAATGTCCCGCTTTACAATCGTTTTGATCTGTTAACCACTTTGGAAGACATAGATTGACCAAGAATACAGCATTTGAGGGGGGAGGGCCAAATGAGGCTGGATTTTCTATCGCTCCCGGGTGATATCTCACAAGAGCAGGACCATGGTCAAGATTTTCTGTTTGGAATGGGATAGATTGTAATTTGAATTCAGATCATATAATTGAGGGTGTGGACATGGATGAAAACTCCATTAACTCTGAAGGCAATCCTGAAATTAGTTCTAGCCACGTTGCAATACCAGCTATGGGTGGGGATAACTCCTACGGTGATGTGATTATTAACATGCCAGGAGGGGGACAGCTAAAGGAAGATACAGTCAAGGCATGTAAAATACTCTTCTGGAATATTGCGGGTTTATCCACTAAAGTGAGAGACCCTCAGTGGTTAACCTTTGTAGAAGAATATTCCATAATCTGTCTACAAGAAACTTGGACAGTTAAGGAAAAACACATTAATGGCTTTCGAACTTTTCATACACCGGCAATCATCAGCGAGCAGGGGCGTAACAAAGGGGGACTATGTATTTATGTCTCTAATACGGCAGGGGTGATCAATACGAAACTTTCAATTGAGACTGATTATTACCAGATCCTATTAGTGAATATGGCAGGAGGATATGGTACAGCGTTAATCAACTTCTATAATAATATTCCCAAAACTCAGACTACGAGTGTGTTAATGAATCTCTGTCAAACACTGAGCACCCTAGAAGGCAAAATGTCGGGTGACATGTGTATTATATGGGGTGGTGATTTTAATTGCTTCTTGTGTCAACATAGTCAAAGGGGCATTTGTGGCCTAGATAAAGATAAAGAAGATATGATGGCCCATTTTTCACACATAACACTGGGGGACTTGTTAAATGAAATTGTCTTTCAGTTTGACCTGGGATATGCCAACGAATTGTGTACTCCCCTAGTACCTTTTGAACCTACCTTTAATGGTAGGGGTTGCAATTCAATTATTGACTATGTCTTAGTGTGAAATAGGTACTCATGCAACGACCGCACTTTTGAAACCCATGGTATCATAATGAGTGATCATTATCCTATCAGCATGGTCTTTAATTTAGAGAGGTCGGATAGAATTAAGAACAATAAGGACCTACACTATAATTTTAATATTAATCTTTCTAGCACAAATGGGTATTCCTTAAATTGGGCTAAAGTGGATCCCTTGGTTTCTATTAAGCAATTAGTAAATAGGTCCAGTGATGAATTTGAAGCCTGTCTTTCTGAGGAAAGGGACGACAAAGTAGTCCTAAATGCCTTCCTTAATATCACAGGTGAGGTTCAGAAATTATTAAGGAGGGAGCAGAAACAGGGATCGCATAAGTCACAGGGCTGGTTCGATAGAGAATGCAGTAAGGCCCATATCCACCTGAAAAAGGCACTGCATAGCAAAATTAGATCAAGGGAGGAAATAAGACAGGCTAGAACCGCATATCGGCATGCGATAAAAAAGCGTAAGGCACAATTGAGATCAGAGGCGTGGCAGACGTTACACCAGGCATGTGTAAGAAAGGATAATAATGGCTTTTGGAAAGCGGTTAATGCTCCTTTCTTTTCTAATAGGGATACTGATATTATAGATATCGCCATTACCGAGGATAAGTGGGTCGAATTGTTTTCGGATCTCTATAATGATGAGACCATTGGACAAAACGAGGCATCCTCAGTAGCTACGGGGACTGATGATAGTGCACAGACTATAGTATTCCCTATAGATATTGGTATCTCTCTTGAGGAAGTCATTAGGGCCATAACTGAGAGTGCATCTGGTAAAGCACCAGGGCCGGATGGCGTCCCTGTGGACGTATATAAAACTAATATTGACTTGTGGGCCCCACTTCTAACTAATGTCTTAACTAGCTGCAGCCGACATGGTTTTATTCCCACATGGGCAGACGCAATAGTGATCCCCATCTTTAAAAAGGGGGATAGAAATGAACCAAGGTGCTATCGTCCAATCTCTCTGTTAAATTCCCTCCTGAAAGTAGTAGGGAGGGTAATTCTAAACAAATTACAATCATGGGCTGAAGAGACAGGTGTGCTATCTAACCTGCAATATGGGTTTCGAGCGGGGCTTGCTACGATTGAGCAGGGCCTTAATTTAACCCTGATTATAAGTAAATATACTTTAGCAAAGGAGGGAAAACTTTTTCTGGCATTCGTTGACCTTAGTTCAGCGTTTGATTGCGTAAAACAAGAAAAGCTGTGGAGTGTCCTCAAAGATATGGAAGTCGATCCACCTTTGCTTTTATTTATTAAGGAACTATACAGGGAGGCAGGGGCAAGGGTTCGTTATGGGAGGCAGGGGGAGTGCTCCGCTAAGTTTTGTATAAGAAAGGGAGTGAGGCAAGGCTGCATACTTGCCCCTTTTCTTTTCTCCCTATATATTAATAGTCTTGGTCAATATTTGATTGAACATCGGCAGGACTATCCGATTATCAAAAATACTCCCGTCCCCATTCTACTTTATGCAGACGATGCAGTTATCATGGCGAGGACGCAAATAGGGTTACAAAGAACTGTCACTAACTTTGTTACTTATATGCAAGATAGGGGTCTAAAAGTTAATATCAGCAAGACATACACAATGAGTTGTGGAAAAAAATGAGGAAAAAATGTGACATCTTTATTAACAATAACAAAATCGAAAGCACTGACAAGTTCTCCTATTTTGGGATTAATTTCGATCGGACTGGGTCTTGGAATGCGGCTACACATGCAAGAAAACTAATGTTTTCAAGAGCAATAGGCGCGGTTATTAATTTCTCAAGGAAACTAGGCTGTAGACCTGTCCCTGAGTTATTAGCTATTTATAAATCCAAATGCATATCAACAGCGATATACGGGGCAGGTATTTGGGGATTTGCAGATGCCCAACATATCCAACGCTGTGAAAATGCTTTCACCCGTTATCTGCTGGCGGTTCCTAGCTCTACTGCTACTTTTATTTGCCATACGGAACTTGGTCTCCCATTTATTTCCGATATCATTAGAATCAATCCTCTTTTACTTTGGCATAAGGTGTGGGCAGCAACTGAGACTGGTTTTAACCGTGATGTTATTAGGGATTGTTTAAAACTGGATAGGGCGGTTTATATATAATGGCTTACTTATATTAAAAAAATGGTGAATGAAATTGGCCATCCTGAATTTTTTTAAACTCCCGAGATCATGGAAACAATCTCCAGAAAAACCTTAAAAACAGATTGTTTGACTTATCTAGAGAATAAGCGATGGCTCATAGAGAGAGACAAAAAAACTGTCATGGATAACCACTTGATGACAAAAGGCCCTGGTATACAACCCTATTTGGTACAGGTCCAGGGAAGTTTTTGTCACATGCTTTTAACTCGTTTTCATTTTGGGACTTTCCACAGAATGATTACCTTCCCAGAAGTTAATGACTGGTCGAGAAACCTACTCCCATGCCCGTGTGATGATATTTCAATCCAAACCACGTTGCACTGTATTTTATTCTGTAAATGTTATACTTCTCCTAGGAAAAGGTTTTTAATACCCATATTGAGGAGTATGGGCCTAAGACAATGTAGAATAGCTTTGTTGAAGTTACAAGCCTTAGAAAACCAATTGATCATAATGGCTATCTCCTCATTTTTAAAGACTGTTATTAGAAACAGGAATACAATGTGAAGATCTAAAGTTATGTTACTCTTGCTTCTCCAGATATATATTTGATTATATTTTTACTGTGTAATATAAGTGAAATGTCTCTTTTTAACTGTGCTTTTATGATTTTTATTGAATGAAAAATCGAATAAAGCTGAATTTGAATTTGACTACAACTGTTAGTTCTGGAAGTAGTACCACAGTAGGCAGTACAGTAGTGACTCCTCCCATAGAAGAGAGTGGTACAAATTGAGAGACCACTGCAAGTGTTGAAAATTGTTCCACCACAAGTTACATACATTGCTGAGGGACAGATTGTTCCACCACCTGTGGTAAATCCACCAGTTATACCTGTATCTATACAAGCACCACAAGTAGTGACTGCACAGACAATGCCTAGACCAGTTGCAACTGGTTCAGTGAATATCATTTAAACTCCAGAGACATAAGGAGCTGCAGGAGCATTACCTGTGATGGGATTTGTCCGACTTCACAGAATTCACAAATTGTGGTGTGGAGACCAACTCAGATGGTCCAAGCATTAAGAAATGGGAGTATTGTCTTTACCACACCAATAACTCAAGAAGAAACTAGCTTGTTCAAAGAAGGGATTTTTCCACCATGGTTTGAAGAAGCAGTGGGCGTTAAAAAGACAGAAGGCTTAATGCAAATGACTAACCCAGAATTTGAGAAAGAGAGGCCACTCAATATTCCAAGATTAAAAATTGAATTAGAAGAAATTAAATGGGGATGTTTGGAGTTAGACTACTTGAACAACTATCAAGAAAAATAATTGGTTTATTTGTGCAAAGAAATTACCTGACGAGCAGCAACTACACATGAGAAATTGACTGAACTAACATAAAATAATATAGCATAACATTACACAGCACAGCATAAGATAACATAACATAACATGTGTGTATTTGAATTCGCTCAGATATATGATGTGGAAATTTCAAAAAGCAATCTCTCCTCACCAGAAGAGTTATAGGGTGCATTTAGATGATGTTGCAATTGAAAACATGCATCCTGCAGGAAGGCAAATGCACATTATCGAGTTAATAAAATGCATGAATAAATGGAGTGATTTTGAAAAACTAGAAACTAAATGGGCAAAGAAACACAAAAAGAAAAAGAAGCAGCCAGATTTCGGGAAAGGGCCAGAGGGAAAGTTTCAGCTTATCCTCTTAGGGAAGTAGTGGAAGTGAATGTACATGTGCCTGGGAGTAGAGGTGATCTTGCAGCATTTATGAACAATTTTCCAAAATTGAGACACAAGCCTGTGCAGTGTGGTACACACAAGTTGAAAGATTTGGTAACATTTCAAAGGTGTTGTGGACTGATTTGGATACACTAGTTGAAATTGTGGTGCCAAGTGATTTGTGCAAAAAGAACAATTGATGGACAGAATGCAGAACAATTTCATACATTCACCCCAGTACAGAGATCTGGGCCTAAATCCATTGTTTTTTTGCTCACCATGCCATTCCAGGTTGGACCCAGCTATATGCAAATCAGTCTTGACCCTGCGCCCAATGGGAACAGTCCAGCCCGAACTGCCAGGCCAGAACCTCCCTGGACTGGAAACAAGCATCCTAGGACCGGTTTCGGGCATTCAGCCCTCATCAGCCAGGATAGCTTGACTCCAGTGGCATGGAGAGCACGAGACCCATGTCTGGGCATACCCGTCCCACTCGGGGTGACAAATGGAAAAAGAACAATTGATGGACAGAATGCAGAACAATGTCATACATTCACCCCAGTACAGAGATCTGGGCCTAAATCCATCGTTTTTTTGCTCACCATGCCATTCCAGGTTGGACCCAGCCATACGCAAATCAGTCTTGACCCTGCACCCAATGGGAACAGTCCAGCCCGAACTGCCAGGCCAGAACCTCCCTGGACTGGAAACAAGCATCCTAGGACCGGTTTCGGGCATTCAGCCCTCATCAGCCAAGTGATTTGTGGGCTGAATGTAAAACTGCTGTACAATGGCCACAAGATACGTCACCGAGAGATAAACGCACTAATGTACGATCTCCCATAGTTATAGAAAAATATGAAGCAGTGATTACTTTCTTGAAAGGCCGAGTGCCACCAAAAGATTTAGATTGGTTGAAAATAAATCAAACTACACAGGAGGTAAAGGAAACAGTTCATGATAATTATGAACGGTTTTGCAGGTGTTTCAACAGCACAGTCGAAGAGAATATCCTGAAGAGAAGGATATGGGTTTTTTTGAGTCTCAGTTTGCATTAGGTTTTAGACCAGAAATTAGTTTGCACAGAACACAGATTGTAATCTGTTGGCAGAATAAGTCACTTTATGAGATCCTGTGATGTGCAAAGTATTGCAGTGATGAATTGGAAATGAAGCTGAAAAAGATTATGGAGAAATTTAGATTGGCACAGACAAAAGAGGCTCAGAAAGGTTTTCAGAATACTTCTTTTGGAGGAAGGCAAGGTATTGTTGTTCCACAGATGGGATTTCAGGGAAATTAGGGAGGATTTGGTGTTACACAAGGTAGGGATAGCGGAGTATCTATTGATCCAGGTTCAGGAATGGAAATTTCAGCATTAAAAAAGATGACACCTTGTCACATCTGTCATAAGGTCGGGCATTGGAAGCGGGAATGTAGGTTTAGTTCTGAGAATACAAATGGAAATATGATAATGCAGAGAGGAGTTCAGATGCAAAATATGCCAGTACAACATATGCAGGTGCAAATGCAAAAACATATGCAGGTGCAAATGCAAAAACAAGTCCTGATGCTACAGGTTCCACAAACACAAATGGTCCTGCAAAATATGAGGAAACCAAGATTTAATTTAAATTAGTTGCTGAAGGCAACACCATATACATTCCAGAATATGAATCAGAATGTGTTACAACTGTTTCAGAATGCAGCAATTTTCTGTTTTTGAGAATGATGGCTCAGGCTCTGAAAATTCTCTATGACGGGGTCTGAAATGGGAGGGAGATTGCGTGCTTCGTGCAGTCTTGGAGGCAGAGCAGAGTGGTCAATATGTATATGGTGAGGTGAATGGCCACTCAGTATCTATTCTTGTAGATACTGGAACTACCCGATCCACTGTTAGAATTGTGGAATTCCCAGACCAACCCCTCTCGGGAAAAAAGATCCAGGTTGCAAGAGTTTCAAATAAACAGATTACAAACCAAATTTCAGAAGAGGTACTTGTAAAAATAGGTACTTTTGAAGACAGGCATCAATTTATAATTTGTGACATGAGTCCTGTAAATCTGTTAGGGAGAGAGTTGCTGTGCAAGTTAAACTGCACAATCTATTGTACACCGGATGGTGTTGAGCTGCAGACAAATGATGAAGATGTAGGATTTAAAATGATGCAACAAAAAGACAGCTGTAGGATTATTCCCTTCAATGACAATTGAGGAACTGCATGTTGACTTAAAGGGAACTGTGAATCTGGAAGTATGGGATTGCACAGGAAAAGATATTGGATTGATTAAAGGAGTAGAACCAGTTCAGATCACTGTCAAAAAGAATGCAGTGTTTCCAAGAACTCCACCTTATCACTTATCCCCAGAAACTATTGCAGGAATAATACCTGTGATAGAAGACAAGAATACATCCTACAGAAAGGGATTCTGAGGGAATTAATTGGAAGTCCATGTAACTCTCCGATCATGGGTTTACAGAAACCTAATGGAAAATATCAGATTGTACAGGACCTGAGGAAAATTAATGAAATAGTTGTCCCATGTTGTTCTGTGGTAACACAAATCTAGCCATAATGTTGTTTCAGATTTTTTGTACTGCAGAATGGTTTACAATTATTGATGTGTGTCATGCATTCTTTTCGGTGTCATTACATGAAAACAGTCAGTTACTTTCTACATTGGCATTTCAGCTGAGAGTTTTGGCATAGTGTCGTGTCCCAGAAGCATATATAGAGAGTCCATCAATCTTTAACCAGATTTTGAAAAAGAATCTGAAATCATTGCAGATCAGTATTAGTACAATATATCGATGATTTGCTTGAGGCATCAGAAACACGAGAAGCGTGCAAGCAAGATACAATTGCTTTGTTGAATCACCTGACTGAAAATGGACATAAAGTGTCCCCAGGGAATCTGTAGTACTGTCAGAAAGAAGTTTAATATCTGGGACACAGAATTGAAAAAGGAGCTAGGAAGGAGCTAAGAAGCTGTCACCAAAGAGAGTGAAAGCAATTCATCAAATGAATCGACCTCGAACGCAAAAGGAAGTCTGGATGTTTTTAGAAATGGTTGGCTACTGTAGACAGTGGATACCCAACTTTTTCTTGGTAGCTAAGCCTTTACTGAGGCTGACACACAGGGATGTGTCTGATCCACTTCCATGGGACAGCAAATGTTTGAAACTTTTTCTAGAGCTGAGTGTCTTTGTTGTGCCCCAGCACTAGGAATGCTAGATTACAGTAAAGTGTTTTTCTTTTTTGCAGTGAGAGGGAGGGTCTCACTCTCTCAGTGCTGACACAGATGCACAGAGAAGCTTAAAAACATGCTGCGTATTTTTCTACATCCCTTGACCCTGTCGCCATAGGTTTGACCAGCTGTCTTAAAGCCATTGCTGCAGTCAGCATTAGTTTGAAAAAGAGTGAAAGCATAGTGATGGGACATCCAGTAACTGTTATGGTCCCTCACTCTGTGGAGCTTCTATTGACAAAAACGAAAGCATAACATATGACACATAACAGGTTAACAAAATATGAGCAGAGGATTCTGTCCTCTGAAAATTTCACCATTAAACGATGTAAGACATTGAATCCTGCCACGTTAATGTCTGTAAAGGATGATTTTGTGATGAACCTGAACATGATTGCCTAGATGTTATGGATTTATGCTCAAAGTCTAGACCCACTATAAAAGATAAACCCTTTATTGAGCCGTACCATATAATCTTTGTGGATTGCTCATGTCTAAGAAATAATGAAGGTACCCTAAAAGCAGCTTGCACTGTATGTACAATAAATCATCTTTGACCCCGCTCACAACAGAAGACACCTTAAATACCATGAAGAGCATCCACTCTGGAGCACCCTCAGACCCCTGTCCCCCCCACATCTTCCACAGAGCCACCACGGCCATCACACCTGAACTATGCAAGACGATCAACTGCTCTCTCGAGACCGCCACATTCTCCGATGAATGGAAACACGCTAAAGTCAACCCCCTCCTAAAAAAAACCTCCCCACACCCGACAGTCCTCAAGAATTTCAGGCCCATCTCACTGCTTCCATTCGCAGCCAAGGTCATCAACACCCAGCTAGCAAACTTCATTGAAGCCAACAGTGTCCTGGACATCTCCCAATCCGTACCCCACAGCAACCACAGCACCGAGACCGCCCTACTCGCTGCCACAGATGACATCTGCGCCCTCCTTGACCAGGGCCAAACAGCAGCCATCATCCTCCTGGACTTCTAAGCTGCTTTTGACACTGTCCCCCACCGCACACTAGTGACCAGACTCCAAGACGCTGGCATCTGAGGAAAGGCCCTCGACTGGATACGCTCATTTCTCACAGGTAGAACTCAGCGAGTCAGACTCCCACCCTACCTTTCAGAACCAACAAAGACCAGATGTGGAGTACCCCAGGGATCCTCCCTCAGCCCCACCCTCTTCAACATCTACATGACCCCCCTCGCAACCATCGTCAGAAACCACGGGCTCAACATCGTCTCCTACACCGATGACACCCAGCTCAGCCTTTCCCTCACCAAGGAACCCAACATCACTAGGCACAACTTCCAAGAAGAGATGAAAGCCGTCACCACCTGGATGAAGAACAGCTGCCTGAAACTCAACTCCAAGAAAACAGAAGTCCTCATCCTTGGCTCCTCCTCCTCAGCATGGGACGACACCTGGTGGCCCCCGGCCCTCGGAAAACCCCCTACCCCGACAGACCATGCACGGAACCTCAGCATCATACTGGACTCATCACTCTCTATGAATCGCCAGATCAACACTGTATCCTCGGCCTGCTTCAACACCCTCTGCATACTCCAGAAAACGTTCAGATGGATCACCTCCGAATCCAGAGAAATGGTCACACACACCCTCATCACTAGCAGACTGGACTACAGCAACGCCCTCTACACGTGAATCAACAAAAAACTCGTACGCAAGATCCAGACCGTCCAGAACGCCATAGCTAGACTGATCCTAGACATCCCCTACCACAACCACATCACCCAACACCTCTGCGATCTTCACTGGCTCCCCACAAAAGTAGAATAACCTTCAAGCTCCTCACACATGCATACAAGGTTTTCTCTTTAACCACCTACACGGAACCTGGACGCCTTCTATGCTAATTCTTCCCCCTCAGTGGATAATATAACTGAACTCAAGTGGGTGTCTGTCTCCCCCTGCAATCTTTGTGAGGGTAGGGGCTCACCATATGTATGCTGATGACACTCAACTGTATTTGAAGATCTCCTCTCCAGATGACATAAAAACTCTTAATTGTGCGCTTCTAAAAACTCAACAATGACTAAGACATAATCATCTTTTGTTAAATACCCTCAAAACAGAATTCCTCCTGATTGCCCCCATAACCACTCTGCACCTACTCAAGACTGGATCAAACAACTTTCCGCACTCAACTGCACCCCTCATATTGTGACTCTTCTAGATCATTAGGCGTTACCCTGGACAAATATCTAAATATGCAAGCGCACATCAGTGCCACTATTAGGAGTGCCAATCATCAGCTCAACACTCTTAGGAAAATCAAGACTTTCTTACCTCCTGAGGACATCCAGTCAGCAGTCCAATCCCTAGTTATCTCACGATTGGAAAATGGTTTGGTGACCCTAGCTGGGCTACCTAAAGCTTTTTGGCTCCGCTTAGAGCCACTCTGAACTCTTCTGCCAGACTCATCACGGGCTCCAGAAAACATGACCATAACACACCTGACTTAATTCAACTTAACTGGCTTTCCATTGAAGCAAGGATCCATTTCAGGATAGCCTGCCTGACGCGCAAAGCTATTCGCTTCAACACGCCCGTTTACCTGGCAAAAAACTTTAGCTATCCGGCTCTAGTCTGAACTTAAGAAGCTCCAATACTCTACTATTGAAATCTCCTAAATTCAACAAGAAAATAACTTACAACTGTGCCTGATCCAGGCGTGCTCCAAGAATTTGGAATGCCCTTCCTCCTGAGATCAGATCTAACCAATCGACTGTTTCATTAAAAAAACATGTCAAATGGCTACTACTGAATGACCTTCATCAGCAATAGCCCAGATGCCATTCTCTATTTACTTCCATCTCCTGTTTGACAGTCTTTTTTCCTGTGTTCAAACTGTGTTTGTTTGTCCTTTTGATATACAGCTCTGCTGGAACTTTATAGCGCCTACTAGTTGGGCCGATACCTGTGGATCACCTCTTTTTATGTCACCTTCCCGTGCTCCCCCTTGACCTTTTTATGTTTCAGGTACTTCTTATGTTCTATATTGTACTGTACTCATGCTGTTACCTCATGCCAACATACTTTCCATTGTATAGCGCTCTGATACCCTTTTGGGTCATTTTTGGGCTTTATAAAACGTTTCAAATAAAAATAAATGCAAGGCCCTCCACGACATCAAACCAGCATACCCAAACAACCGCCTCTCCTTCCACGCACCCAAGAGAAACCTCCAATCAGCCGACCTCTCTCTGGCAACCATGCCACGCATGTACAAGACCAGAACAGGTGGGAAGTCCTTCTCCTACCTCGCAGCCAAGACCTTGAATGACCTGCCCCTCCACCTCTGGCAAAGCCCTACACTGCTCCAGTTCAGGAAGGACATCAAGACCTGGCTCTTCAGATGACCCCAGCACCCTATGGAGCCACCCCCCCAGCACCTTGAGACCCTCACGGGTGAGTAGCTGCACTTTACAAACCCCTGATTGATTGATTGATGTTGTGGAAGCTTCATTGCTTTAAGGGGTTACCACAGCACAAGCTGCAGAATTGATTGCCCTTACTAGAGCATGTAGTTCAACTGCTCAAATGAGAGTCACCATATTTACAGATAGTAGTATGACTTTGGCGTTGTCCATGACTTTGGGCAATTATGGTCACAAGGAGGTTTCATGAAATCTCAGAAACCCCAATTAGAAATGGAGTGCAAGTGAAGGATTTACTTAATCCCCTGCAATTGTGAGCTGAAATTGCAGATGTTAAATGTGCTGCTCATCAGAGTGGGAATGGCTACATAGCCATGGGAAATCGGTATGCTGATTCAGTAGCAAAGTATTGTGCTTTGTTGGCCTGCACATTTAATGAAGCATTCACATGTGAGGAGGTCACTAATGTTGTCATGTTGATGAAAGTGAAAGATACATGGAATGAGCTGAATAGAGTACAAGTAAATGTTTCAGAAGCAGAACAGCAGAGTTGGATTATAGCAAGTTGTTTGAAAAATGCAAATGATATTTGGATGTCTGCTGATGAGAGGCCAGTGTTACCTTATAGTTTGTTGTTTCCAATTATATGGTATTTGCATGGTTTAACACACTTAGGTAGGGACTCAATGAATAGACTATTTTGCCAGAGATGGCTCAATCCTAGATTCAGGGTGCTAGCCGAAGTGGTGTGTCACAGACGTGTTACATGTCAACAAATAGGGAGGTCAGGTGGTCCCTTCAACAGGATGCAGATGAACTTCATCGAAATGCCTGTTTGTAATGGGCTGAAATATGTCCTGGTCATAGTATGTGTTTTCTCAATATGGATGAAAGCCTAACCAACCAGAAGAAATGACAGTCTCACAGTAGCAAAACTGTTATTACGAGAATTGATTCCCAGGTATGGCATGCTGGTGTCTTTGGATTCAGATCGAGGGACCCTCTTCAGTAACAAAGTCCTAAAGAGGATTTTGACAGCACTACAAACTGAACAAAGACTACATTGCAGTTATCGACCTGAAGCATCTGGCATTGTCGAGCAGATGAATGGGACTCTCAAGTCTCGTTTAGCAAACGGTTGTGCCTCAACCTCACTGAAATGGCCAGGTGCTTTACCATTGGTACTGATGAGTATCCAAGTATTCCTGATAGAAAGACTGGTCTTTTACCCCATGAAGTGTTGATTTGAAGAGCAATGATATTACCTTCTGTACCGGCAAATACCCTGTTGAACATCACAAATCATATCATACTCGATTACTGCAAAGGAGGCTGATGTGGTGCATTCTGTTTCTTACCAGGTTGCAGCTGCCACTAAGGACCAACATAAAGATCAGTGCCACAACCTCAATCCTTGTGAGGTTCGAATCCCGAAGAAGAAATGTAGCTCTTTCACATGGAAACAAGAGCATTGTTGACCGCACCACCACAAGCTGAGAGATCGTGTGGAGCAGTGGTACTGAGATGTCATCAGGAGCAACGAAACAAAAGGAATGAAGAACTGCAATAAGTTATACCGTTTCAAGTACCTCTTGTTGCACCAAGTAGCTTCGAAGTCTGTAATAAAGAAGCAGCACAGATTGGAGCCTCAGTTTGGAGCTGTGATTGAAACAACAGTACAACAAGAAGATCCAGGTGAAAGCACGAGCACTAGATGAAGAAGAAACACCAGTGAAGTTGAATGGCCACAGACTCATAATCAAAGAAGAGAAGATTGAAACAAATGTTGCCAATTGATCCCCAGTGACAATATAGGAGGAAACAGGAACAAAGGATGAGAGTGATTCAGGAGAAAATCAACAAAGTCTGAGAAGATCAAAGTGGGTATGACTACCTTGTCAGAGGGATTCAGCACATGAGTGGACTTACTATCAAATCGAAGAGCTGGATGTCATAATTGATGAACAGTGATGTAAGATCTGAGTTATTTGAACCTCCATTAGAATAATTAAAACAAGCTGAGCTGGGAAAAATATTTAACAAAGATGAACTGTGCACTTACAGAGAAACTACATAAAGTTTGAAAGAAAGTATACGAATAACTAAAAAACTGATGTTGATTAATTCCTATTGCCTTACTTTATCTTTTTTTTTTTAAAGAAGATCAACCTAGGCCTGAGTGTACAGTAGAAGAGTAGGGATAGCATTTTTAGAAGAACACAGAGTACGGTTAAGGATTGTCTAATGCTGCTGACTGGATAACTAATCATTTAAAGACGCTTTTAAATAAAGAAAACTTGCATCTTGAAGTCTAACTGTATTGCCTGTAATCTGCTTCTGAATAGAACATGTGTTACTCTAGAAATAAGTGTTAATATATTATGTGTTCAATCTTCATAATGACAGTAATTTTTGATCATCATGGTGTTAAAATGATTTTATTTAACACCTCAGCAAGATTTTAGAAACCCAAATGCAACAAATGCACAAATACATTTGAATGAGGAGGAGCAACTGATAGCCTCTTTTATTGCCTACAATAGGAAGGATTATTCAACAAACATTTATTCTAGGTTAGCATAGGATGATAGACATGCCACGAGAGCTAAGGGCTGTTATTTCTGTGCTCATTTACCATCATTCGCATCAGAATAAGTCACCTATTACCACACGCCATTATCTTATGGAGTTTCATGTAGCATATTACTTACACTTGTATAGAGACGAGAACACTTTGAATATTTCTATTCTAATTATGACTTGATACTTTCCAGAGTACCATTGATATAAACCATGAATTTATACTCACAAGAAAAGAAATGGGCACAGCTTGGTATTAATTCATGCCACATAGACCTATAGATAGTGTTAAAACTTATCAGAATAACTTAACTTGTTTGGTGTGCCCATTAGAGAAAGTTTGTATAATGACATTGGATCAGTGACTAAATATCGAGGGACAGAATATCGACTGTCCAGAATATCGATGCCAAAATATCGAGGGACAGAATATCGAGTCCCTATCTACAAACAGGTAAGTACTACAATATCGAGTACAAAATATCAATGTTTAAAATATAGTTAACTAAAATATCGAATTTTTAAATGTATTAAAAATAATATAAAAGTAATTAAATAATAAACACAATTAAATAAAACATAGTTAAAATAATGTAAAAAAGCTTAAAATGTAAAAATAATAAATGTAATGTAAAAAAAAAACATATTAATTATTTTTTAACATATATATATTTACTTAATAATATTATAAAATAATTATTAATCTTAATTATAAAATATTTAAAACATTAAAAATATATTTACATATATATAAATAAACATATTATATCAATATAAAAATAAATAATATATAATAATTTAAATAATTAAAGTAAAAACGTTTATGTTAATTAATAATTTACACTACATTAAATCTAACAAAATTAAAAACGTTGCATAGCTAAGGGAATAAAATTAGTATTCACACTCCAACAACTGCAAAAGTAGGGAATTTGTTGGATAGCGGGTGGGTACAAATTACTATTCCCACTCAAGTGAGTGGAACAGTAGGGAAAGTGTTGGATAGCGGGTGGGTAAAAATTACTATTCCTACTCCAGCGAGTGGAACAGTAGGGAAAGTGTTGGATAGCGGGAGGGTAAAAATTACTATTCCCACTCCAGTGAGTGGAACAGTAGGGAAAGTGTTGGATAGCGGGTGGGTACAAATTACTATTCCAACTCCAGCGAGTGGAACAGTAGGGAAAGTGTTGGATAGCGGGTGGGTAAAAATTACTATTCCTACTCCAGCGAGTGGAACAGTAGGGAAAGTGTTGGATAGCGGGAGGGTAAAAAGTACTATTCCCACTCCAGCGAGTGGAACAGTAGGAAAAGTCTTGGATAGCGGGAGGGTAAAAATTACTATTCCCACTCCAGTGAGTGGAACAGTAGGGAAAGTGTTGGATAGCGGGAGGGTAAAAATTACTATTCCCACTCCAGTGAGTGGAACAGTAGGGAAAGTGTTGGATAGCGGGAGTCTAAAATTACTATTCCCACTCCAGTGAGTGGAACAGTAGGGAAAGTGTTGGATAGCGGGAGTGTAAAAATAACTATTCCCACTCCAGTGAGTGCAACAGTAGGGAAAGTGTTGGGTAGCGTAGGGGAATAATTAAGTAGACCCACTCCTACAATATAATTAAAATTAATTAACAAATAATTAATTAATAAAAATATATTTACCTTCCAAAATTTTCCCCTATAAACTTCACCTCCAATAGTGCAAAATATTAATGAATCAACATAATTAATTAACATTTAATAAATTAGCTAATTATAATTAACAATCGAATTAATAACCATCATATCTACATTAATTAACACAATTAACCCTATAAAATAACTTTGAATAATTAATATTTAAAAATTATTAAAATTTGAATTAAATGTAACTTAATTCCCACCCTACTCCCCTATCAACACAACACACTACTAAAAAAATGTACATAATTAACATATTAATAAATTAATTTTTAATAATTATGTAATTAATTACTGATTAATAAAAAAATAAACAATTTACATAATTATCAATTAATTAAAAAAGATTATTAACTTTTTATATATTTAATAATAAATTAATTAACTTAATTATCAATAGTAATTATTAAACAATAAATTACTTCCCACCCTATTCCCAACCCGCTACGGAACTAATGTATGCAAAAAATATTAAACAATAGTTATTATGAAACACTAAGGGCATCATTTCGATGGCGGGCGGACAAAGGCCTAGTTCCCGACCGATTCGTACGGGCGTCCGCGCGAGCAAGTACGATGCGAGCGCACGCGAAATCGCCGACCGACTCGTTTCCGGGTCCGAACCGCTCCGACCGACTCGTACGGACACGCCTCGCACTACGCAATGGAGACGTTACCCGACCGAGCCAGTACGATGCGCGCCTCGAACAGCCCGACCGACTCGTAGCGTCCGGCTCAGAAGAGCTGTCGGAGCCGGACTTGGGGGGTCCGTGTCGGACCCCCTGCACGCGTAGCCGCGCGAGTCGCACACAGGGGGGACCCAAGGGTCCCCCCTACACATGCATGTGCGGTGCGAGTCGCACCAACGCGTACCCACTTTAGGGGGCCCCCCTGTTCGCGACGTGCCCATTCAGTCAATGGGAGCCCATGTACGCGTTGTACGACCGGCTCCCATTGACTTCAATGGGAGCCCGACCGAGTCGAGTCCGGCAGCATGCGGCCGCATCGTACTCGCTCAGTCGGACTGCTGGAGTCCGGCTCGGTCAGAAAACTCACCGGATCCGGCACGGTCGGAGAGTTTTCCGGCCCAGATCGGAATCGGCCCCCAAGTGTTTTAGAAAAGTTTGGAAAAGGAGTGCATACAATTGGAATCTGGATTGCAATTGCAGGAGGAAGTATTTTAAAGGCTATATTAATACCAGTGCTAGCAGTAGGGCTAAGCTTGATATGCTTGTATGCTATAGTCAAAGGCTGTAAATAATATTTACATATGAGAAAGGAATGCAAAATGGACAAGAGATTTGTAAAGAGTTTGTCATTGAATCACATCATGAATGATGACTAAAGAATGTCATTGAAATTTCAAAGTTTAAAAAGAAAGAGTAGGGATTTAACTGATGATGAGAGTGCCTTTTAATAGAACTCGCATGTGAAATCAAAATAGTTTGATGGTCTAAAAACCATCAGATGGGGGACTAATAGAGTCTAAAATCACTGTGCAAAATTAATTAATACAGTATGCTAAAATGTGCAGTGAAAAGTGTAAATGTAACGTTGAACTGACACATTTAAAGGTGTATAGTTTGCAGTAGGCAATCATTGCTATTCATGTAGGCTTCAGACAAAATCCTGAGGCGTTTTAACTAGTTAAAAATAAGCTTGATATTGCTGAAGTCTGCACACTGTGATTTAGCCACTTAACCTTAGAGTGAAAGGCTTAGGGATGGTCTAATAACTGCAAAATTTCCCATTTAACAAAAAGTATTATTTTACTATTTAACATTTATTCTTGAATGTCATGAACTTCCTATTTTCTTAATGTTTTGCATAAGAATTGAGTAAACTAGCTTGTGCATTTAAACAATAAATAACTGTCATTTACATTTAAAGAATATATTACCTAATCATGATTTGTCTTTCAGTTAGTAGTTTATTGTTCTCACAGTTAAAAAGTACAAATTTAGAAGGTCAATGTATATGGAAAGTCTATGAGAAAAATGCCTGATGTTTCCAGAATCTAACCTCAAAAGACTGTCTGTCGCTAACAACATGATAAAAGTTAATCAACATGTATTTCTGTGGGAACGGAGGAGCTGAACTTTCTTACTGAAGAACCCTGCCTTCTTATTTGCTTGTGGAGGAGCATGCCGCGAACAATGCTTTCGATATGCGTTCTTGACTTTTATATCAGTGCGTGTTCCTAGGTAGAAGCAGCGCATTGTTTTCTCTCCTTGAAGGATTGACTTAGACCCAGACCTTTGATGGTGTTAGCCACTGCTGCTATTGTTTCCCTTTACCTGACTTTGCTTGGATTCAACAGTTTGCTAATGCAACTGCATGCTGATCTGAGACTCAGCTGAGTCTTGTGAAATGCTTGTTATGGGTAATTCTGCTATTTAACTGATTGTGAAGCTTTATGTTCCTTGGTTTCACTCTATTCCATTTGATTTTGAACTTTTTATGGGTTCTTAATGCACTAAACTCTGATCCTGATTTATAAAATAGGGATTTTATTTCCTTTATGGAACATGCTTAAATGTATTGATATTGACAATTAACTCATTCTAACCACCTTTTCTTTATGATGAGATTTCTGTAAACTTAATTGATTGATGGACTAACTGAATACAGATCAAACATAAACAGATCTTTACAAATCACTTAACGATAAATAAACTTTTGAAACAACAACACAACTCTCATTATTGATTTGAACTTAAACTGTTATTTACTTGAAATGTCTAAATTGCTTCTTGACTCCTAATACACAATTCAAAGGTCCATTGCACAAGAAAAAGGATTATGGAGTGGGGACGGGCCCTTAGAACCAACAAGCAATTATAAGTTTGGCTGATTACCATGCTATCAGTGGTGTGAGGGGTTCTTGATAGAAAGCCAGCTCTACACACTCATGGACTTAAACACGAAACGCCCACAGCGGACTCTATCAGTAACAGTCCTCCGCATCATGAGAGGGAGAATCCTTGCATGGCTTTGCCGGGGCTGATAATATCACTGCCCTGAAGCTGGACAGGTTGCTCCTAATAGCACATGCAAAGCGTCTGGCTGCCTGACCCTAACATGATGAGTGTATGAAAGGCTGAGCTTTGCTCAGGCTGACAGGCACTCATCATGCTTTGGAAAAAGGGTGTGGAGCCGTGAAGTCCTTACTGATGGGCCACCATTGGTCTCTCTGCACTTCTTTTCAAAATTACTGCAAAATAGTAGCCCTTTTGTAGATCTCTGAAATCAACCTCATTCACATCCGTAATACCCCTCTTCTTTCTTCACTCATTTGCCTTTCTGTTCAATCAGCTAATCACATTTTGTTGAAGAAGGAAGGTGCACCAGGAATGGAGTGAAGATCATCCGAATCAGTCCAAAATTTTTCTTTATTGGTGTAAAAATAAAAAAATGGTCATCAGCCAACGCGTTTCGTTCCTATGAAGGAACTTCATCAGGGCTGAAACAATCACACAAGACATAACATGAGTCATAACATAAAACATCTAAGAAATATGACATACATATATATATACACAAATGTGTTACCTACAGTCCTAACACAATTTAAGAACACACATAAAAAATGACTCACATTAACTAATTATAATACCATACAATAACATCACAAGACGGCCCACCTAAGAAAGAACATGCAGATATAATACACATATACCATTCAAGATAACAAACACTAATTTATAATCCTGATAAATAAGTTTAAATTACTACATTACTCGAAAGGTGCCATTAGTACCTATACATGACGTATTCGTGATTAAAAAATAGAGAAGAATGGGAAAAGCCTCGTTTCTGTAAATATATACCCAATCGTTGTCAATATACATGGCTAAACTGAAGCCCAGGAATTTAAAATGAGTGTGAACACAACGCAGGAGAAGAAAGAAAAAGAAAAAGAAAAATGAAAGTAAAGGGAGAAGCAAACATCATATATTAAGAGAATAAACAACAAAACGGGTCCCTACATAAAGAATCATCATAGGACTGTAAATCAAGTCTCACCTTCAAATATCAGGTGAAGAATTGTGTCTCTGCAATCAATGTAGCAACTCGGGAGAATACCCCTCAATACAAGTCAACAGTATATCGTCCAGCCAGTCATGATGAAGAACCAGGATTCGATTCCTATATTGTATTCACAATATATGTGTTTTCCCTTTTTTTAAGTTGCTATTTTTTTATTCCAATAAAAGCAATAGGGTCTGTTTTTCATTTTCATCTTTTTTTATGTTAAATGGAAGTGACCAGGAGTTGGTTATCACTTCCTGTATGAGAACTTGGAAGCCAAAACCCATTACAATACATTTGTCACAATAAATTTCAGACTCATCACCCCACTGGAGTGCTGACTATTTTTCTGTAGAGGAAGCAGAGTTTTGTTTGAATATTTGGTGTGCTTGGATACCGTGAAGCACTGGGTGTGATAAAGACCAGAGTCCAACATTATATATATAATACAGAGTGGCATTTGCCATTCTGTAGTTATAGTTAGGATTCCCAGGAATAGGAATGCCTCAGATATTTGGTCCCTAATAACTTTGCTCCCATTTGATGAATCTTGACAACACATTCCAGATCTATAAAATTATCTACATTGGAGGAGGATGAAAAGTTTCACAGTGATCAGTCAAGGGGGTGCTAAGATAAAAGGAGGGTCCCAAAACACATTTTTCTACCAATGCATTTTCCATAGATTTTTATATCTCATGTAGCATGAAAATGGCTTAACGGTTTACGTAAAATTTGGCAGTATTAGACATCATTGCAAACAGATGACCCTTTTGGATACTATAGGTAAGTAGGGTAAGTACTTTTTAAGTGATAAGGCATTTTGCAGTATTTTGTGGTATTTCACGGAAGTACCGTGGTACATAGTAATGACAAGGCATTTTGTGATTGGCTAATGACTGGCTTTAAATAAGTTAAAGGCAGCTATGTCATTCTTATTTAAAATTTGCTGTGGTCTGCATTTCACCCTTAGATAAATATAAGTATTAGGTTTGATATTTTCCCCCTACGTACTATCACTTTAGTAAAGTGGTAGTAGGTAGGGGAAAATATTTATACATCTCTATATATTTAAAAAAAACATTTGCGGACCACTGAGATACTACCTTGGGAGTACTGCGGTATCTAAAATAGATTTTAAAAAAATGTTAAAAAATGAATTGTACACTGTACTACCCTATATTTTACAAACATAGTGTAGTACAGTGTATTTTACATGTTTAGCATATTTACATCTTCCCAAAAGGTCAAAGCAGTACCGCTGTAATACCTACAAATTATCGTGGTACTTAAAATCTTTTTTAAAAAGGGCACAGTTCTCCCTAAACTCTTGTAAAAATATATAGAAAATATAAATACATTTCTCTACCTGCTAACACTATAATAACGTGGTAATAGGTAAGGAACAACAACAAAAAATAGTACTTTTCTATATTTAAGACCTTAACCCAGAATGCAGCAAAAATGTGCTGAGAATGACATGGCTGTGTTTAACGTTTGGTAAACAAGCCATCAACTGATCACATTGCCTCATAATGTGCATGTACATTGGTATTCCATGAACTTACAGAGGCACAATATATAGCTAAGTATTTTAAAACTTATAACTTTAACACTACTCACACTATTCACTTCACACATACTACCAATAATTAACATATACACCTAATACTGTATTTTCATGCCACATTACATCTACATCAGTTCACATTCTTTCACACTACATCTATTTCACTACCACACTCTATGCTACTGCACTCTACGCCATTCCACTATATGGCACTCCAATCTACGACAATCTACTGTACACTAATGCACTGTACATCACTCTATCCTATGCCACTCCACTCTACATGACTCCACTCTACCCTACCCCACAATGATGTCCTTTATATAATGGGAAGCATACATTACTTTTCAATACTTCTCCATGAAAGCATAGCACCAATCCCAGAGCTTTTGCAATCAGTGTCACTGTAACGTACTTTCTTTGAGTGTGTAAAACTTTAAAAGAGATTGTGCTGTAGGAATCTCTTGCTTAAATACTGTTTATACAGTTTAACTTGGCTATAAGCTTTGTAAAATGATTACAAAGTATTAAAAAAATCCAAATATATTATTTGTTCTTCAGCTGTGGTGCATCATGAATTGCCTTCACAAGGTTTCTTTTGGGTCTCATCTTATGAGCCATAATTCTGTAATTCTGTGCCTCAAATATTTATCTTCATTTATGAAATGAACACATTTCTCTATTTTCAGTGATATACTGTCCTTTTGCAAAATATATATCACCCATTCCAATACTTTTACAGGATTATGAATATAATGTTTATTTGTTAAAAGCATCTCCTAGTTGTGCTTGGGTTCCAGAAGCCCCAGACAAGTGGACTGACACCTGTGAGTAGCTCTTACAGCCCTTCTGTTGGGGGAGCAGCCTCAGATTTAAGGAGTCAAAAACCACACGGGGGCCAGAGTAGACAGGATGGAGACTTTCTTTCATCCTTGGTATGAGTGACTGGGCTGGACCATGGCTGAGATCAGGGATGGAGAGAGTTGATTAAAATGTAAAAAAAATCTCTGTAATAAACACTTTCCTAAAAGCATATGCCTAGAGCAGGAGCGGGATCACACTGCTGCCTGAGCTGGGATGGTAAAGTATGGTAAGTTAAGTCTGAATTCCTTAGAGCCTATCACTAATTGTTCTCTGGTTTTATATTTTGCCTTGTCTGATTCAATCCCAGCAGAAAGGTGACAGAAGCCAAAGAATCTACAAGTCCACTCTGCTAATATATTGAAATATTATTGACTGTGTGACAAAGGTATATGAAGAGGTCTGTCTTTAGCTTTTTCTTCATTATCTGGGAGTGGTGATGTGTTCCAAGGACTACAGGTATAGCCTCACTTAGGCCCTTAAGAACATAGAGTTCTAGGACCACCCAGAGAAGTGTACGTCTCTCCTGGCATGGGGGAGTGAAGAAGGTCCTGGAACAGGGACAACATGTGAACTAGTTACAACTGGACATTTCTCCTGCGAAATGTACCTCCTGTGCCTAGCGAGTGCAGAATGCCTGATGAACAAATGAAGATGGAGCAGCTGCAAAGAAATTTCAATAGCCAGTTTAAAAAAGAAATAAACATGAACTCACAGACTAAGGGGCCGATTCCGATTCCGGCCGGAAAACGTACCGACCGACTCGGAGCCGGAATTAATTCCGACCGACACGTACCGGTGCAGCCCGACCCGCCAAGTACGATGAGAAGCGAGCAAAACCCGACCGACTCGTACGGAACACAAGCCGAAGGACCGAGCCGCGCTGAAAACAGCAATCCGGCCGGAAAAACACGCGATTCGAACCGACCGACTCGCACCCGGAACAATACCGAACGAGACGTACCCGCGGACTCCCACCCGCCAAGTACGATGCAAGGCGTGGAAAACACGACCGAGTCGCACGGAGGACAAGCCGTACGACCGACACGCATACAAAACTGCGAGCCGAAGCAACCCAAAACACCGTGACCGACGCGTACGCAGCATAGAAAACAGCACAAACACAGCGTGAACGAAACGGATGAGCCCGTACGAGACAACTGCAGGGTCCGACTCGGTCACAAGAACGTCTCCTACATGCACGAAAAGTACAAAGGGAAAATACACAAAAAAAGGGCAAACAAGCAATTACAAAGCCAATAAATACTGGGGGGAGGGGCAGGGAACAAAGACACACCCACAACTCCACCCATATAAAGGACACAAATCCCTACCATGATCCTTTGCAAATTCAAATTACCTGCCAGCACTCAACAGACATCAACCACACACCCACAGCTCATCCATCACACAAGCCACACACCATCAGCACCACAACAAATAGAAACCTCACATACACCTAGCAAAACACACACTCACACACCTTCACCTGCACACCAACACACACATCACTCACCATCACCACCCATCACCATGCCCCCAAAGAAGAATCACAAGTTCCTAGATAGTGAATTGGAAGTCCTGGTAGATGAGATCCTCAGGGTAGAGCCACAGCTCTTTGGTACACTGGTCCAACAGACACCCATGTCACAGAAAACAAAGATGTGGGAGAGGATCGTCGACAGGGTGAACGCACAATCACCATGTTTGCGCACAAAGACAGACATCCAGAACAGGTGGTATGACGTGCGCAGGAGGGTCAAGGAGCTGCTGAAAAAGGACTACATCTTGAGCCAATACAACGGCAGTGGCCCTCCTGCCGAGCTAGTATACCTCAGGCCCTGGGAGGAGAAGGTGCGGGCCATCCTACCACCAGTGAGCGTCTATGGACTAGAAAACATCCCAGAGCCTGGTGAGTACACAACAAATGTACACAATATTCTGCGACTACACACACACATCACTGTCAAGGGAGAGTCAAACCATGCACTCTTAGCAAATACACAGCAACCAGAACAGAATCATCCCAAAATGTGTATGTCACTCAGAGAAACACAACACATGCCATCACAAAGTGACATTTAACTGTGTCATCACATGTACAAACACAACTACAACTACAGCTAGGCAGTGGCACAAATATAACTGACAAACACATCCAGACAAGTAGCCACCACTACAACACCAGCACACAGTGAAGCCCACTGAAAGAAAGGAAATATGTGTATGCTGGGCAAGTCAGTGTAGCCAATAGCATGATGGGAGTTGTAGGCACAGATATTGCTCACCCCCACAACTGTCCCATCAACACCACCCTGAACTATGCGCACATCACAGGGAGTGGAAAACAACTTACAAGATGGCTGACACTGGCTACTGCTGTGGGGAGCACAAGGCCCTGCTGGCAACTGTGCACCAACCAACAGCAGGACACCACTGACTGACATCCTGAAAGACAACTTGCACTCCCTGCAATGGAAGCACGTTCCATGGTGGGATATCTGGCTGGGTGGGAAGGAGGACTCACAGCCCTGACCATAGTTACCAGCAGCGTTTCTCACACACACCCCTAACACAAACTCCACAAAACTCACCTGGGAGAATGCATTGCCTCACACTCCAATCAAATATCCCACAAAGAACCACAACCCTGGGTCATGCTGAGTGAAGCACAGGGACACACATGGGACTTGTAGCAAAACTAACCCCAGGATAACACTGTCAGCCATCTTGTCAGCACAGGCACACAACCCCACAGGGAAGCAGAGTCAAAGGGAAGGAAGCATGGGCATGCTGGGAAGGGGGGTGGAGGCAATAGCATGATGGGAGTGGTAGTCACAGCTCAACATCCCCCACCCACATGGCCCAGCAAGCTCACCCTCAAGCAAGCACACCCCACAGAGAGTGGAAAGCCCCATCAAAGATGTCTGACACTGGTGCTCTGTTGTGGGGATCACAAGGCCATGCTGGTAACTGGCCACCAACCAACAGCAGGACACCACTGTCAGCCATCTTGCCATTGCTCTCACACTCACACACAGTGAAGTCCACCCAAAAGCAAGTAAGTATGGGCATGCTGGGAAGTGGGGTGGAGGCAATAGCATGATGGGAGTGGTAGTCACAGCTCAACATCCCCCACCCACATGGCCCAGCAAGCTCACACTCAAGCATGCACATCCCACAGAGAGTGGAAAGCCCCATCAAAGATGTCTGACACTAGTGCTCTGTTGTGGGGAGCACAAGGCCCTGCTGGCAACTGTGCAACAACCAACAGCAGGACACCACTGCCAGCCATCTTGCCATTGCTCTCACAGTCACACACACTGAAGTCCACCCAAAATCAAGTAAGTATGGGCATGCTGGGAAGTGGGGTGGAGGCAATAGCATGATGGGAGTGGTAGGCACAGATATTGGTCACCCCCACAACTGTCCCATCAACACCACCCTGAACCATGCGCACATCACAGGGAGTGGAAAACAACTGACAAGATGGCTGACACTGGCTACTGCTGTGGGTAGCACAAGGCCCTGCTGGCAACTGTGCAACAACCAACAGCAGGACACCACTGACTGACATCCTGAAAGACAACCTGCACTCCCTGCAATGGAAGCACGGTCCATGGTGGGATATCTGGCTGGGTGGGAAGGAGGAGCGGATGACAACCAAATACAACCAATGCAGACCATGTACACACCCCAACATTCACATAGAAATGCCCAAATAATGCAGGACAATGTGCTACACCAATATCAACCCCTGACTGTGACAACTTAGGACAATGCATTGTACAGGCCCGCATCCAGAGGCACAGTCACAACTGTCCATGGTGGGATATCTGGCTGGGTGGGAAGGAGGACTCACAGCACTGACCATAGTCACAAGCACCTCCCCTCACACCCCCCCTCAACACATACTCCACAGAAGCCACCTGGCGGAATGCAATGCCTCATATCCTAACTCAAGGTCCCACAAAGAATCCCCACCCTGGGTCATGCTGTGTGAAGCACAGGGACACTCCTGGGACATTTAGCCAAACAACTGCCCGGACAACACTCCCAGCCATCCTGTCTGCCCAGGCAGCCCACCCCACAGGGAAGCAGAGTCAAAAGGAAGGAAGTATGGGCATGCTGGGAAGTGGGGTGGAGGCAATAGCATGATGGGAGTGGTCCCATCAACACCACCCTGAACCATGCTCACATCACAGGGAGTGAAAAATGACTCACAAGATGGCTGACACTGGCTACTGCTGTGGGGAGCACAAGGCCCTGCTGGCAACTGTGCAACAACCAACAGCAGGACACCACTGACTGACATCCTGAAAGACAACTTGCACTCCCTGCAATGGAAGCACGGTCCATGGTGGGATATCTGGCTGGGTGGGAAGGAGGAGCGGATGACAACCAAATACAACCAATGCAGACCATGTACACACCCCAACATTCACATAGAAATGCCCAAATAATGCAGGACAATGTGCTACACCAATATCAACCCCTGACTGTGACAACTTAGGACAATGCATTGTACAGGCCCGCATCCAGAGGCACAGTCACAACTGTCAGGTGTGTCAACCATTGATGCCTGCAGAAACATAACATACATTGTGTGTGTCTCCCAAAAACAGGTGATGATGGAGACACAGCAGC
The DNA here is from genome assembly GCA_963921515.1 of Calotriton arnoldi. Classification (NCBI taxonomy): domain Eukaryota; kingdom Metazoa; phylum Chordata; class Amphibia; order Caudata; family Salamandridae; genus Calotriton; species Calotriton arnoldi. The sequence goes on from CAWUFW010003681.1 coordinate 856,664, forward strand.
AGATGCTGAGGAGTCCTCGTCCCAGGCTCAAGAGGATACGGGGCTCACTGGTGTGGAACAGCCTCTGCCCTCCTCGGATGACGAAGACTTACCTGGCACCTCCGGAGCAAGTCATCATGCAGCACCAGCAGGACCACCAGCTGCACCCCCTGCACCCACCCCTCCAACGACTGTCAACATACATACCACCCCTGCCGACACGGACAGACCAAGGAGCAGCACCACCAACAGCACAGGGACCCTGGACCAACGTGGGGCCATGGACACCACCACCACCAACAACCCACAAGGTGGCCCAGGGTCACCTGTGCCTGCCACCTCAGGTACTGCATGTGTCGCCAGGGGTGGTGGGAGGGGTGGGAGACATAGGTCGCTGCTCACAGAGGGGTCTGGACTGCATGATGACCCACAACTGGCACACATAGCCGATGCGTACCAGTCCAGCACAGGAGAGTTCAGCCAGGTAGTGGGGCTCCTCAGGGACATCAAACAGCAGCAGGCTGCCCATCATGCCCGCTTGGACTCACACATGTCCCGCGTGGAGTCCAAGTGGGACACACTGCAAGAGATGACGGCAGTGCATAGGGACATATTACAATGCCTCCGCCAGATGAGTAGCAACCAGTCAACACCTCCCTGTGTGCCCACAACATCTGCTGCTGAAACAACTGCAACTGCCACAGGGAGGCAGGATGACTCTGGCGGAGAGTCCCCTGCACCGCAGCAGCCTGCACTTGAGGATCCCCCAAAGAAGAGGGGCCGTCCGAGGAGGGGCAAGTGAGAGGCCGATGGCCATGTGCAACCCCCAGGAAGCCAAAACCTGTTCTGGAGAATAACCTTTGTGCGCAAACTGTTCACCCTGTTGACTGCAACACAACTCTCCTACATGACATGGGGAGCTCAAGTTGGACCAATGTCTCTGATTACTGTGGACTTTACTCTGGACATTTCTGCTACCAGGACTTCCAAATTATCTAGGAACTTTGGATCACAATCACAATGTACAGCACCCAACAACCTGTGCACTATACTCACACATGTATGTCAATAAACTCACTTATACACCATACTTGCCTCTGTTGTGATTCCAATGTTGTCTCAGAAGTTGCGATGATGATCGGGAAATGACACTGTGCATGCTAACTGCTACAGCAAGTACAACACCGGCATGTGAGTCATGGCGACTTCACACATATGGGGGAGGCACACCACCAGGGCTACACAACACATACACACCATGGACATCTGACTCATCGCCTACACTGGTGTTGCCAGGAAATACGTTGCATTGCACAGACCCAACACCTATTCACAGTCTGTGTTAACTAGCCCACTGGTGCAGTAAGCAAATGTCAGTCAGATGTGTGACCACAGACAACGCACATCACATAGTGAAGCACAGGTTTATTACACATTTGCAACATGTTGAAACCACCACAGATGCAAGGTAATCCCACCTGGCAGCGGGCACATAGTCAACAAGTGTAGAAGGAAGGAAGTCCATGGGTGTGGTGCACATCACCTGTAGGGACACAACAGCTACCACCCGGGAAGTCGAATCACGGTGTTGGGGATCACAGTTGACCAAACGACTCTGAAAGTACCCTGTGAAGGACAGAAATGACACACAGTCAAAAGTACAGAAGAACAGGACAGAACTGCAATACTCATGCACAATACATGTTACAAGATACCCACCCAGAACCAAGTTAGCATGTCAACACTGTTGGGGAGTACAGACTACCTGCAAGGACACATCGCTACACGCATACAGACATGTAGCCCATGGACACACTCAAACAGCACCAGAGCACCACCAACACATATCATGCAAACTCACATCATTGACATGCCATCTCTGGATACTCACATTCAGCTGAAGAAGTTGGTGATGAGCTGTGTGCGGACATCACCCTCAACATCATCATCATCATCACTGGCATCGTGGTCCAGGCCAGGATCCTCCACAGGTGGCGGACGTTGGTCATCGTCATCCAGGATGAGAGGCAACTCCTTCCGCACTGCCAGGTTGTGGAGCATGCAGCAGACGATGATAATCTTGCACACCTTTGCTGGGGCATATGGGAGGGACCCTCCTGTCTTGTCGAGGCAGCGGAAGCGGCTCTTCAGGAGACCAAATGTCCGCTCAATCACTCTCCTGGTCCAACCATGTGCCTCATTGTAGAGCATCTGGGCTGGTGTCACACGGTTCCTGAGGGGCGTCAGCAACCATGGCATGTTGGGGTATCCGGAGTCACCTACATACAGACAATTGCACATTAGCAGAGTTGGAAAAGAGGGTGGAACACTACGTAGCAGGACACACACAATGGTACAAAGTCAGTACACACCTACAAGCCAGGCACGCTGGTTCCGCATCTGTGCCATCATCCTCGGGATGCGACTACTCCTCATCACGTACGCATCGTGTGCAGAACCAGGGAAACGGGCACACACGTGTGTGATGCTCATATCTGCAAGACAGACCACCAGTGCATTGACCGAGTGGTAGTGTTTGCGGTTACGGTAGGCCTGCTCTTGGGCCTGTGGTGGTACCAACGCCACATGTGTCCCATCAATGGAGCCAATGACATGCGGCATCCTCCCCAGGGCATAGAACTCACTCTTCACGCCAGTGAGTCGTTGGAGTCTAGGGAAATAGATGTACTGGTTCAGGTATATCAACATAGCCTCCAAAACATCCCGGAGCACACGGCTGAACATGGTCTGTGACATCCCACCAGCAGTCGCCAGAGTGTGTTGAAAGGTACCAGTGGCAAAGAAGTGTAGGGCTGCCATCACCTTCACCTTGGGGGTCAGCGCTGTAGGGTACGGACGGCCAGGTTGCAAATGTGGTGCCAAGCGCACTGCCAAATCCTCAATCAGCTGCCTGGTGAAGCGGTACCGTCGGATGCTGTCCCGTTCCACCATCGTTGCCAGGTCAGGGAATGGTCTATGGACAGCTGGTGCCCTGCAGTGCATAGGTGAAGAAAGCAAGATTGTCAGTCACCCCACATATGTGGCATTGAACACACTCAACATCACATGATACATCATAATGAGGCACAAGTACATGATGTGTGCAGTTCCGTACGGATATGTATGGTACATACATCGCCAATATCTAACATCACAGTCCAACAAGTGGCATCAAGAAGTCCCAGGTCATGCCATCGGATACCATGAGGCCGTGTCCCAGTACCCATCTCCTGCTGCCAAATAACAAACACATGCCACAGTGACATGTGAGGACTGATGTGCCCCAGGCATCACAGCTCAACGACAGGTAGATTCCCAGGGACCCTGTATTGCCACATGGACACTGGCATGACATGGTGTATCATGTATACACCACAGCAAAACAACCATGAGCCCCACAGGTAGTGGTCCGTGTTGCCTCGGCAGGACAGACATGGACGTCTGTGACACACACACGCACAACATCAAAGTCCATGCACAAACAACGTGGATGTGGAGACTGCCTCCCATTGTGCACATGAAATCAGAGACATTGTAATCACAAAATGCACACAGACTGTGGAGGACCATCAACATTGTGCCAATGGGTCACCCTGGGTTGAACATAACGTCCCACATGGGACTCAGGGGGTATGTGACATGACATACACATACACCACCGTGAACTGTGACCATGCCACATGCACAGATATGAACAGTTGCACATCACAGTGGTCATGTACACGAAACATCAAGGATTCTGTCCCCATAAACACGTGCACATCCTGGGGGTGGCTGCCCCCAAGTGACACCCACAGAGCAACATGTTCACCCCCATACACGGAATAGGTAATGCAGCCTTACATGCCCTAGGATACCGTTTGGACAGGCTGTGGTGTTGTAGGTGTGCCCCTCACTGCCTGGGAAGTATATGTGGCTGGCATATGTTCACCTGTGACAGGCATGGTGACATATGCCAGTGACTTGTACAGGGATGCGTTGGACAGCAAGGGACCGATCAGTGCGCACACATTGGCCATTGCATTCAATGTGCGCTGGTACGCGTTGTATTGGCAATACGCCTTGGACAGCAATGGACCGATCAGTGCGCACACATTGGCCATTGCATTCAATGTGCGCTGGTACGCGTTGTATTGGCAATACGCCTTGGACAGCAATGGACCGATCACTGCGCACACATTGGCCATTGCATTCAATGTGCGCTGGTACGCGTTGTATTGGCAATACGCCTTGGACAGCAATGGACCGATCAGTGCGCACACATTGGCCATTGCATTCAATGTGCGCTGAGTACGCGTTGTATTGGCAATACGCCTTGGACAGCAATGGACCGATCAGTGCGCACACATTGGCCATTGCATTCAATGTGCGCTGGTACAGCGTTGTATTGGCAATACGCCTTGGACAGCAATGGACCGATCGGTGTGCCCGGCCGGCCCATTGCATTCAATGTGTGCGGGTACGCGTTGTATCCTATGTACGCGTTAAACAGCAATGGCCCGATCGGTGTGCCCGGCCGGCCCATTGCATTCAATGTGTGCGGTGCAGCGTTGTATCCTATGTACGTGTTGAACAGCAATGGTCCGATCGGTGTGCCCGGCCGGCCCATTGCATTCAATGTGTGTGGGTACGCGTTGTATCCTATGTACGCGTTGAACAGCAATGGTCCGATCGGTGTGCCCGGCCGGCCCATTGCATTCAATGTGTGCGGGTGCAGCGTTGTTTCCCATGTACGCGTTGAACAGCAATGGTCCGATCGGTGTGCCCGGCCGGCCCATTGCATTCAATGTGTGCGGGTACGCGTTGTATCCTATGTACGCGTTGAACAGCAATGGTCCGATCGGTGTGCCCGGCCGGCCCATTGCATTCAATGTGTGCAGATACGCGTTGTATCCTATGTACGCGTTGAACAGCAATGGTCCGATCGGTGTGCCCGGCCGGCCCATTGCATTCAATGTGTGCGGGTACGCGTTGTATCCTATGAACGCGTTGAACAGCAATGGTCCGATCGGTGTGCCCGGCTGGCCCATTGCATTCAACGTGTGCGGGTACGCGTTGTATCCTATGTACGCGTTGAACAGCAATGGTCCGATTGGTGTGCCCGGCCGGCCCATTGCATTCAATGTGTGCGGGTACGCGTTGTTTCCCATGTACGCGTTGAACAGCAATGGTCTGATCGGTGTGCCCGGCCGGCCCATTGCATTCAATGTGTGCGGGTACGCGTTGTATCCTATGTACGCGTTGAACAGCAATGGTCCGATCGGTGTGCCCGGCCGGCCCATTGCATTCAATGTGTGCTGGTACGCGTTGTTTCCCATGTACGCGTTGAACAGCAATGGTCCGATCGGTGCGCACCCATTGGCTATGGCCTGGCCTGGCAACGGACGCGTTTTCAAAATTTGAACGAGTCTGATGCTGTAAATTCAGTTGGTCACCCACAACAATGTTGCAATTTCATGGGTGTCACGAAGTTGAACATTTGAAGGATGCTGGGGGCGTGTGTAAGTGGTGCAATTCCATGGATTGGCCAGATTCAGATGATGCAAACGACTTTGACCTATCACTTTGGACACATGGGACAGTATCTGCCTCTGCAGCACACATATAATGCTGGCTGTTCCCCTGAGAGCTCACTTGCCTGCACTACATGCTCCAGGACGACATCTGCCACTACACTGCTGCTGTATCTGCACCCTCTGGACCCTGCAATGGCACGTACTGTGGAGAGAGCCCCAGCCTTCAGCACTGAGGAGAACCAGGCCCTGCTGGATGGCCTGCTTCCACAGTACAGCAAGCTGTATGGGAAAGCAGGGGAGCAGGTGAGTGTTCTGTCCACTAACTTTCTAAATGTGCATGTTGTCTGACTAGCAAGGCTAACAGTCTGCACGCCACTGGCTAGCAGGCTCACTGAGTAGTTGTCACCCCCCATAGTGTGTAGTTACATGCACTGGACAGGTATAGTGCAGTGACAGAGCATTTAAACTAGGTTTTACTTCCCAGGCAATGATACCATGTAGTAACTGCTGGCATACTGTCCATAGCCATCGTTGCACTGCCTATGTACATCATGTGCCCCTGTGATTGAGACATGTATATACAACTGTGTAATGCACGGATATGTTGCATGTGTAGTAATGGCATTCTCACTTTGTTATCCTCACAGGTTGATGCCCACCAGAAGCAGAAGATATGGCTGACCATCGTCCGGGCAGTGAGATCCGTGGGGGTCTACAAGCGCCGGATCCGCAACTGCCCGAAGAGGTGGCAGGACCTTCGGGGCTGGACCCGGAGGATCGCACGGGTCCAGCTGAAGCTGTCGCCTCCTCGCAGGAGGGGCGGACACCGGACCCTGACCCCCCACATGCTGAGGATCCTGGCGGTGGTCTTCCCTGATCTGGATGGGCAGCTGAAGGCCAGAGAGCAGCAAGGAGGGGGTGAGTCCATGTCTGCATTGTGAACTATGTCTGCCATGCTATGTGCCCTCCTCTGGCCTGGTTAAACTTCCACAGTACATCAGTCTTGTGGTCCAGGACCCATGTCCCTCTATTGTGCACTGCCCACTCCTCATCTGATACCCAGGTGTGGCCCTTACAGTCAGGGTATTGTGTCACTTGGGTACTGTGTCCTTGCAGTTTGCTTGGCTCAAGGTGGGGGACAGCATCTGTTTCCCTGACTCTGTGGTGGGCATCATGGGTGGGTCCATTGCTTACACATTGCCTGTGTTCTGACATGTGTTCTGCGTGTCATTTTGATATGTGGCCCAATTGCTGAGCTGATCCACCACATGTGCCTGGGGTATCTGGCACACACCCATGCTGCGGGTCGGAACAATGTTTGTGCCCCAGGAGTGTGTATATAACGTGTGTCACACATACTTAGCCAGCTGCCTACTGTCCAGGGCTCATCCCTCATTCATGTGGGACAGGACAGTCATGCCTACTCCAGGCCATACAATACACTCTGTACTCCCACTGCCGTGTATCAGCTGACACGTTTTGCTCAGTGATTCGTCCCCTCAGGTGTCTGCCTCTGTGTCAGTGTGCTGTGGCTTCGTTGTCAGGTCTGCTGGGGTGTTCCTCGGTTGGGGCTCCGCATGCCACCGGAGATGTGACCATAGGAGATGATACATGTGTGACACATAGGTGTTTGATCACCTGACCGTGCAGACTGGGGTATGCGAATATGAGGTTCAGGCAGCTGTTTCCCATACACAGCAGATTGTGATGTGCTCAGGTGCAGAGGGTAGTGTTACAGGTCTCCCATATGTACAATGGGTATAACCTGGACAGATGAGGGTACAGATGATGTGGTGTGTGGGGGATGTACATGTGCACTTGTTCAGCTCCAGGACTTGCATTCCCCATGATCTACTATTGTGACACAGTGCAGAGTGTTGTTGTCTGGCTGCCCTGCCCATGTGACTGGAGACAGTTATGTATGACTTAGCAGGCATGGCTGTGCCATGGCATGTGACTTCCTATTAGTGATCCTGCAGGGGAGTGACATTTGCTACATGCACACCATTGTGGCAATGGCTATCAGGACATGGGTGCATCATGGTGTCTGTCGCTGGTATGCATCACATCCATTTCCTATTTGACTCTGGGCATCCCTTTCATCCGGACACCTGCACTGACTCAGTGGCAAGAGTTGTGATGTGTGCATGTCCACATGCTTCACCGGGTTCTCTGCACTGTCCAAATACTGTGTAGGTGGTGCATGTGTCCACACCGGGGTATTGCCATCCCACAGACACCATACAGATGGGTGCAAGGCCAGGTGGGATGTGAGTGCCATGGTTGACCATCAGACTGACAATTGACTTCTCCTGTTCTGTTTGTGCAGTTTTAGCAATGTTCAACTAAGGATGCCAGGGCTTGCTCTGTAATGTGCTGTACTTACTGTGGTGTGTGCGTTCGGTGCAGGTGACTGATGTCTGTCTGTTTCCCTATTGATTGCAGATACATCCACGGCCACAGGAGGGGACAGCTCCACGGACCAGGAGGAGCCGCAGAGCCAGACTGGGTCAGCAGCCGAGGAGTGGTCGGAGGGACCCAGTGGCACGGAGGGCGAGGGGAGCCACACCGAGGAGTCCTCAGCACCATCCACCTCAGCTGAGGACCAGAGCAACTCGGACGATGACTCCCTTATGGAGGCGGGTGTCAGCAGCCACCACACCCCAGCTAGTGTTGCTGTCCCCGCCACCACCACCACCACCACCGCCCTCCCGTTGACTCCCATTCCCGAGGTCCGTGGAGGCTCCCATGTTCGGGAGCGTGTCTCCTTCGGGCCAGGCACCGCACCCCTGCACCTGTGTCCCCTGCTGCCCTGAGTGAGGAGTCTGTGTACCTCCTCCGCCAGCTCCATGTAGGACAGACAGCGATGCTGAGTGTCCTCCATGCACACACCAGTCTGTTGACTCAGCTGGTGTCATTCATGGAGGGCATCTCATCGGGCATGTCTGACCTACAGAGGGGCAATAGGTCCATGGACTCCTCCCTGACGGCAGCAGTGTCCCTCCTCCGACAGTCCCTCACCCCTCCTGCCTCTGCCCCATCCACACTCCCCAGCACCTTACCCGTCCCAAGCACACACACACTGGCACAGGCACACACCAGCACAGACACGTGCAGCACACGGACACACACGCCAGAAACAAGACGCACACGCACGCACCGTCAGGGGACTGCAACCACACTCACAGGGGATGGGGCACAGGCACAAACACACGCATCCACAAGCACTGCGCAGTCCTCAGTTGCCTCTCCCTCCAAAGACCCCTCCCTTGCCTCACCTGCAACCCCATACACACAGCGGCTCTTCCTCTGTGACCTTGGCCTCTCCCCCTCCGACCCAGCTGATCCAGCATTCAGGGGGAAGAGGAAGCCCACCCACACGGAGCAGAGTGCCCCTGGCCCCCGGACACCATCCCCCAGGCGCGGACCGACTGAGGCCCCCACCCGCAAGTCCCCCCGGTCCTGGAAGAGCAAGACCCTGCCACCGCCCTGCAGCTCAGGCACCAAGTCTCCTTCCTCCATCCCTCAGGCCCCCACTCCACAGGTGCCCCCACCACACCCTGCCCCAGGTTCCCCCACCCACAGATACACCATCCCCAGAAGGGTCAGGCCTTCTCCCCCTGCCACTTGCTCTTCCGGCCCCACACCCCCCGCTGTGCTTGTCTGTACCACTGATGTGGTGAGGGTGTCCTCCCCCTCTGTCCTGCCCACCTTTCCTGATCCCCATTCTCCTCCCCTGGAGGTGGGCACTGCAGTGGAGTCCACTATCACCCTGTCTGACTTGGGCGCTGCAGTGGTGGACCTGTCCACTCCATCTGCAGGGTCCACTGCAGTTGTGCCGGCACCCACAACATCTGAGTCATGCCCCCCAGTTGTGCCGGCACACACCATGTCAGACACCTCCACTGCAGTTGTCAGTGGCTCTCCAGCACCCACCACCCCTTCCCTGCCTCCTCCTGGTGAGCCCTGATCCTGTCCCTGTGGTGCCTGGCCTGCCCCCCGTATGCCCCTCCTAGGGGATTGTCCCCGGTTGTGATCAGTGCAGGCATGCGTAGGGTGACATCTGCCACTGTCACCCTGTATAGACTTCCTTGATGGACTGGCCATTGGCCTTTGTTGATACCTTACAGTTCTTCCAAGTTTTGAACCCACATGCTGAATAAAGCAACTTTCTGTTCTCTAGTGGTTTTGCTTCTGATGTACATGATGTTGATGATGCTAACCGTGCCCTTGCTGCAGTGATGGTGATTTTTGGACTCATGAAAATTAAGTGTTACTGTGCATGTACCCATGTGTTCCAGGGGACAGTGTCCTATCCTGTGGTGAATCCATGTCGTCCTTAGCAGCATCTGAGGGTGTCATGTATTCAATATTTGGCAATGGGATTTCCTACTTACATTAGCAATGTCACATCTGTGGGTTCCACCCATGCACATCTGTTGTGTTTGCCATTGTTCAATTAGTCTAGTTCCCTGACCGTGTGGCCATCTCCACTGGACATGCAGGTTTGGGCATCAATGGGGAAGGACTCTTCTGTGTTGTCAGTGCAACTTGCTATACATGTGTGTTGGATCTGTGCTGTTGATTTCGTTGACATTCCCATGACCAGGCTGATGTGACGGGAGCCTTCATTTGGTGCTAATTGTTGACTGTGTGACCAAGTGTTCTGCTGACATGATGGAGCCCTACTGATGCAACATATGGCACAGCTTTCCTCACACAGGAGTGGAGTCCCCTCATGGCAGTGTGTACTCCTGTGACATCTCGTGCGCCCAAGGTGTGTGTTGTATGAGCATGTGTGTGTGTTCACTTCCATGTTGCTGTGCATGCTGGGATCCCTAGTGATGTTCCTGTTTGTGATGCTTGCTGAGTTGAGCTATGTTCCCCCAAAGTCTTCTCCCTGGGTTCTCTGTGATGTGGGTGCATGGCACATTACTGGTCATCAGGGTGTCACCCATAGGTGTGTTTGCTGTCAGGGCTGAGTTTGTGGGCAGATGCTGATGTGTCACAGTCCGGATTCCTCTTTGCACTTGTTGTTGACACCTGTCATGTGATTTCTGGTTTGTGTTAGCTTTCATTGGTTGTGACACGTTGTGTGTGTGACTGCTGGCACTCCTCAGGGCTGCAATGTTGGTAGTTGTCTATGTGTGTCCTTTGTGGGTGACCTTGGCTTCTTCATAGTTGTGTGACTGTGGCTGGGATCCCATTGGTTGGTGTGGTATTGACGTCATGTCCATGTACAGCGTAGTGTGCAGTGTGTCAGACATTCAGGAGTCTGGTAGAGTGGCCATGTGTGATGTGTTCCTGCACCTTGGTTCCCACCCCCGCCTGGATTGTCATGGGTGCATGTGCAATGTCACCAGTGCATGTGAGCTTCACTGCTGCACATTGTTGGAGGTCGAGGTGTGTGGTGTTGAGTGTGTGCAGATGAGAGTTGTTGCCCGGCTAGACCCCTGCCTCCATGTTGGCCTTGGCTGACAGGCCGTGCTGGTTGATTTGTGCTTGTGTAGGTGTGATGGTAGTTTGTTGCTCAGGACACATGACTGTGGTTCACAGTGTGAACGACATCTAGCTTTGTCATCACAGTGGGATTGTAATGCAGCCCAGGGTCACCACATTGTGGGGGCCCTGGGTGAGGTGCTGTGGTGTCTGTGTGTCTTGCTGTGTCAGTTGCTGTTCCTACATGCTTGTGTGACATGTGTGATTTGGGCTCCCACTCATCTGACAATGCCTGATTGCCCACATAGGGGATTTGGATCCATGAGTTACCTTTGTGTGGCACTGTATGCACGTCTGTGTAATTGGTATTCAGGCCTCCTCATGTGTTGTGTGTTTGCCTGGGGACACTGGTACCCCCCTCACCTGTTGTGTTTGATGTGCGGTGTGGGTCTGCCTGTTTGTGTTTGTGCATCTGCACCACTGCATTGGCATATCTTTAGTGTGCCATTGGCTGTATTTTGTTTGGTGTGTTTGCCCTGCTGTCCCTGGGACTCCTAGGTCATCAGACAGCACAATGATCATTGTGTGTGTCCCCCATTGCTGCCATGGTATGGTATCTGTTCACCTCCCTTCTACAGTCTCCACTGGGTATCTGAATTTGTGTGCCCATTGGTGCAAATATGTGGGTCTGCAGTCTGATGGTCACTTCTGTCATTGAGTCATTGATGAGTGTTGACAGTGTCAGCCCCCATGGGTGATGTTTGTCTGCACATGGCCAAAGGTATGTCTTGTTTGCACTGCACTGTTTGCCTCCCCCATTCTATGTTGCTATGGGACACAAGCACTACTTTGCCACTAATGTGTTTGTTGTTCTGTGACCAGGAATAATCCATGCAGTTTGGCAGTTGCAGCTTATTCTTTGTCAACACATACATTTTGGTCACTGTGATGATGGGGGTCTGGACAACACTGCCACAATGTTCAATATGTGCTTCAGCTATGGACCCCACACTCACATTTTGGTCACTGTGATGATGGGGGTTTGGACCCCATTGCCACAATGTTCAATATGTGCTTCAGCTATGGACCCCACACTCACATTTTGGTCACTGTGATGATGGGGGTTTGGACCCCATTGCCACAATGTTCAATATGTGCTTCAGCTATGGACCCCACACTCACATTTTGGTCACTGTGATGATGGGGGTCTGGACCCCACTGCCACAATGTTCAATATGTGCTTCAGCTATGGACCCCACACTCACATTTTGGTCACTGTGATGATGGGGGTTTGGACCCCATTGCCACAATGGTCAATATGTGCTTCAGCTATGGACCCCACACTCACATTTTGGTCACTGTGATGATGGGGGTTTGGACCCCATTGCCACAATGGTCAATATGTGCTTCAGCTATGGACCCCACACTCACATTTTGGTCACTGTGATGATGGGGGTCTGGACCCCACTGCCACAATGTTCAATATGTGCTTCAGCTATGGACCCCACACTCACATTTTGGTCACTGTGATGATGGGGGTTTGGACCCCATTGCCACAATGTTCAATATGTGCTTCAGCTATGGACCCCACACTCACATTTTGGTCACTGTGATGATGGGGGTTTGGACCCCATTGCCACAATGGTCAATATGTGCTTCAGCTATGGACTCCACACTCACATTTTGGTCACTGTGATGATGGGGCTTTGGACCCCATTGCCACAATGGTCATGGCCTGCTTGCATTGTGGGTGCCACACACATTTATGTGTGGCACTTGTGATAGGGGGTCACATTGTATGTCCACAGTCCTGTTCAGTGTTGTAGGCATTTGACACAGTCTACACACGCTTGTCATGGTGTTGGGGGGGATGTCTTTGTGTTGCATTCTTTCTGCTGGTGTGTGCTTCTTGTGGCATGTATTTGCCATCCTGTGAGTGGGGGTGGTAGTAGTAGGCATCCAGCCCCCCCTGGGTAGAGGTGGCAGTAGTGGGAGGCACCTGGCACCCCCTGGGTAGAGGTGGTAGTAGTGGTAGGCACCTGGCACACCCTGGGTAGAGGTGGTAGTAGTGTTAGGCACCTGGCACCCCCCTGGGTAGCGGTGGCAGTAGTGACAGGCATCCAGCCCCCCATGGGTAGAGGTGGCAGTAGTGGGAGGCACCTGGCACCCCCTGGGTAGAGGTGGTAGTAGTGGTAGGTACCTGGCACCCCCTGGGTAGAGGTGGTAGTAGTGGTAGGCACCTGGCACCCCCTGGGTAGCGGTGGCAGTAGTGACAGGCATCCAGCCCCCCATGGGTAGAGGTGGCAGTAGTGGGAGGCACCTGGCACCCCCTGGGTAGAGGTGGTAGTAGTGGTAGGCACCTGGCACCCCTGGGTAGAGGTGGTAGTAGTGGTAGGCACCTGGCACCCCCTGGGTAGCGGTGGCAGTAGTGACAGGCATCCAGCCCCCCATGGGTAGAGGTGGTAGTAGTGGGAGGCACCTGGCACCCCCTGGGTAGAGGTGATAGTGGTGGGAGGCACCTGGCACCCCCTGGGTAGAGGTGGTAGTAGTGGTAGGCACCTGGCACCCCCATGGGTAGAGGTGGTAGTAGTGGTAGGCACCTGGCACCCCCTGGGTAGAGGTGGTAGTAGTGGTAGGCACCTGGCACCCCCTGGGTAGAGGTGGTAGTAGTGGAAGGCACCTGGCACCCCCTGGGTAGAGGTGGCAGTAGTGACAGGCATCCAGCCCCCCATGGGTAGTGGTGGTAGTAGTGGGAGGCACCTGGCACCCCCTGGGTAAAGGTGGTAGTAGTGGTAGGCACCTGGCACCCCCTGGGTAGAGGTGGTAGTAGTGGTAGGCACCTGGCACCCCCCTGGGTAGCGGTGGCAGTAGTGACAGGCATCCAGCCCCCCATGGGTAGAGGTGGTAGTAGTGGGAGGCACCTGGCACCCCCTGGGTAGAGGTGGTAGTGGTGGGAGGCACCTGGCACCCCCTGGGTAGAGGTGGTAGTAGTGGTAGGCACCTGGCACCCCCATGGGTAGAGGTGGTAGTAGTGGTAGGCACCTGGCACCCCCTGGGTAGAGGTGGTAGTAGTGGTAGGCACCTGGCACCCCCTGGGTAGAGGTGGTAGTAGTGGTAGGCACCTGGCACCCCCTGGGTAGAGGTGGCAGTAGTGACAGGTATCCAGCCCCCATGGGTAGAGGTGGCAGTAGTGGGAGGCACCTGGCACCCCCTGGGTAGAGGTGGTAGTAGTGGTAGGCACCTGGCACCCCCTGGGTAGAGGTGGTAGTAGTGGTAGGCACCTGGCACCCCCTGGGTAGCGGTGGCAGTAGTGACAGGCATCCAGCCCCCCATGGGTAGAGGTGGCAGTAGTGGGAGGGACCTGGCACCCCTGGGTAGAGGTGGTAGTAGTGGTAGGCACCTGGCACCCCCTGGGTAGAGGTGGTAGTAGTGGTAGGCACCTGGCACCCCCCTGGGTAGCGGTGGCAGTAGTGACAGGCATCCAGCCCCCCATGGGTAGAGGTAGTAGTAGTGGGAGGCACCTGGCACCCCCTGGGTAGAGGTGGTAGTGGTGGGAGGCACCTGGCACCCCCTGGGTAGAGGTGGTAGTAGTGGTAGGCACCTGGCACCCCCATGGGTAGAGGTGGTAGTAGTGGTAGGCACCTGGCACCCCCTGGGTAGAGGTGGTAGTAGTGGTAGGCACCTGGCATCCCCTGGGTAGAGGTGGTAGGCACCTGGCACCCCCTGGGTAGAGGTGGTAGTAGTGGTAGGCACTTGGCACCCCCTGGGTAGAGGTGGTAGTAGTGGTAGGCACCTGGCACCCCCTGGGTAGAGGTGGCAGTAGTGACAGGCATCAAGCCCCCCATGGGTAGTGGTGTTAGTAGTGGGAGGCACCTGGCACCCCCTGGGTAAAGGTGGTAGTAGTGGTAGGCACCTGGCACCCCCTGGGTAGAGGTGGTAGTAGTGGTAGGCACCTGGCACCCCCCTGGGTAGCGGTGGCAGTAGTGACAGGCATCCAGCCCCCCATGGGTAGAGGTGGTAGTAGTGGGAGGCACCTGGCACCCCCTGGGTAGAGGTGGTAGTGGTGGGAGGCACCTGGCACCCCCTGGGTAGAGGTGGTAGTAGTGATAGGCACCTGGCACCCCCATGGGTAGAGGTGGTAGTAGTGGTAGGCACCTGGCACCCCCATGGGTAGAGGTGGTAGTAGTGGTAGGCACCTGGCACCCCCTGGGTAGAGGTGGTAATAGTGGTAGGCACCTGGCACCCCCTGGGTAGAGGTGGTAGTAGTGGTAGGCACCTGGCACCCCCTGGGTAGAGGTGGTAGTAGTGGTAGGCACCTGGCACCCCCATGGGTAGAGGTGGTAGTAGTGGTAGGCACCTGGCATCCCCTGGGTAGCGGTGGCAGTAGTGACAGGCATCCAGCCCCCCATGGGTAGAGGTGGTAGTAGTGGGAGGCACCTGGCACCCCCTGGGTAGAGGTGGTAGTGGTGGGAGGCACCTGGCACCCCCTGGGTAGAGGTGGTAGTAGTGGTAGGCACCTGGCACCCCCATGGGTAGAGGTGGTAGTAGTGGTAGGCACCTGGCACCCCCATGGGTAGAGGTGGTAGTAGTGGTAGGCACCTGGCACCCCCTGGGTAGAGGTGGTAGTGGTAGGCACCTGGCACCCCCTGGGTAGAGGTGGTAGTAGTGGTAGGCACCTGGCACCCCCTGGGTAGAGGTGGTAGTAGTGGTAGGCACCTGGCACCCCCCTGGGTAGAGGTGGCAGTGGTGACAGGCATCCGGGCCCCTATGTGTATATGTGGCATTGGTGATGGGCATCCCGCCCGTATGGTGCTGCTGTTTCTGGAGTAAGTAATTTCTGCATCCCTGTGTGTGTGTGTGATATGTCGGGTACGTGTAGTTTGTGTTTGTGGTTGGTGTCTGACTTACCTTCTGCGCCGTACCCGTCCGTGCCTGTTCCGGTAGTAGATGTAGAATATTGGTAGGATCGGGACGATGGGATTCATTGTTGGTTCGTCTCGTTCGTCTTCGTCGTTTCTTCGCCTCGTCCTCGTCGCTGGCGTGTTCGTCTCGTAGCCGTGGATCGTGTTGTGGCGCGAATCGGAGCTTATGTGCGCCTCTCCCGGATGCTTTGACGTGCCGTGCGTAGCGACGGGTTCGGCGCGTACGGGAAGCGCATCGTACTTGTCCGGCCGGACGGGGCTGCTTTTTGGCTTCCGGGCGACTCATATATTCGTTTACGGATCCGGCTCGGTCGGGGATCAGGACCTGGATTGGGTGAGTATGACTCGGTCGGAATCTGCGCTGTTGTGCGCATCGTACTTGTTCGTTCGGATTCATGTGCGGATCGTTCGGGAAACAGGCATTCGCATGGCTTTTTTCCCGACCGAATGGCGTTGGGTGCGTCTCCTGAGTCTGAGGAATTAATCATGAGAATTTGTAGACTTTTCAAGTCAAGGCAACAAAGTTACCAAATGCTTTGAAAAATGTGATAAAAACATGATTACCTCTAGAGGACGTAAGAAAATGCAACCCTAGTGGCTCCATCTCAGCTTTTTTTCTGGCTCTGAGCTTTTTGGCAAGAAGGGCACTCAACAATTGTTTCCTACCTTGTGGAGCTATTCTCAGTTTGCACTTCTAGCTCTGACCACCTAAGGATCTGTAGCTATAAGATTGGTCCAAACGTAACAATTCTGATCTGTAAAAAATACACAAGTATGACCTGACTGATTTCCATCTGTGAGAAGGTGGTTTATTAGTTGGGTGGATTGGTGTCATCCACAAGTAATAAAGTCACTATTATGTTAGGTCAGTAAAAGGTTTCTGTAATTTAAACCTGTGCTCAACCCCTGATAGCTATAGTGCAGAGCAGACAACCTTAAGCTAGAGAAAATGTGTAAAGGATTTAGAAGTACCAAAACAATTAAAAAGTTAAAAAACAACACATTGAAAAGTGCACTCTAATTAATAAAAAGAGAGAAAGAATAATAAGCAAAATGACAACCAAAACAACTAAAATCCAGTAACCGGAAGTAGAGATGTGATTTCTTTTATATATTTAAAAAAAGATAGTGCCAAAAAGCAGAAAGTGCTAATGGTAGTCAATGGTCAAGTAAACCAAGATGTAGGCACAATTGGAGGCCAACCACAATTGAGTGCAAATCGGATACACCAAGAAGGTCTTGAAAGTAGTGAAGTTAGAAAACGTTTTTAAGTCCTAATCTGAAAAGAGACTTTGCGTTTTTTCTGACGGAAGACACTTCTCCATGCAGGACAAGCCTGAAATTCAATCTGATGCCGTGGAATTGCCCGTCGGATACTTTCACAGTTGATCTCCAAAAGTTCTGGAGCTCTGGAGCAAGAGTTTTGAAAAAGTTCCCAAACTTCCTTTGTGGGCAACATCAAAGTCCTGTCCAGGCCCAGTTGCCACTGGTCAGATGGGATTCATCTCATGATTGTTAATCTTCATTTTTTTGTTTGTTCCTAGAGCCACCTAGGGGATCAGCCTTATGATCTTTGGCAATATTTATATCCTTTAATTTTAAGTGGTAGGGAGTCCAACTATGATAGGTCCTCAAGTCACAAGGTCCAATTCACAAAGGTAAACTTAGATCTGAAGTCTAAGTTTAGATCTGAAGTCTAAGGGCCCAAATCACAAAGATAAATCTAGATCTGAAGTTTAGACCTGAATTCTAAGGGCCCAATTCACAAAGGTAAACTTTGACCTGAAGTCTAAGTTTACCTTTGTGAAATGGGCTGTTAGACTTCAGGTCTACGTTTACCTGTGTGAACTGGGTCCACAGATTCCAAGTGCAACAGGCTCAGTCAACCTGGTATCCATTCATAAGTCCAAACGTTCTGCAGAAGTCTGCTGAAAGGTCTAGGCTTGTAGGGTTCACCACCCTGTAGGTGGGGAATACCATAAAACACTCCTAGTTCCTCTTTGACCAAAGGAGTAAAGGTTCCCAGGCCCTGAACAACCTATTTTTTCAGTAGTTCCTGTATGCTTAACAGAACACTGGCCCCAAACGCAGTGTGTCAAGGCAAATCAAAGATGGCTACACTAAACTTTAACTTTGAGGCTGGGTGTGTGAGTGGGGAGTTTACTATGGTAATCCTAGTGCACTCCCACATCTAACACTGAAATCCAGTGTGAAACAGGCACTGTACCCACCTCAAACCAAGAGACAGAATCAGGGGCAGCCCATGCAGGTAAAAGCGGTGAGCGGGGGGAGTCAGCAGACAATGACGAGGTTACCTCATCGTTGTCTGTCGACTAGCCTCCTCCGCCCCCTCCCCACTCCACTGCTCCTACCTGCACGGGTCGTGCCTGGACAGAATCCTGGTAGGATTAACGCAGGGTCCTTCAGCAACCAGATAATTGATATACAAGGGTTGTCCTGGCATCCTGTTTGCTCCCTTTGAAGGGCTCAAAACATTACATTTGCTTCCAATAGACCTGTGATGCAAGATTTGACACTAGGAGCCTGAAACACAAAGGGAAACTCACAGTTTTGTGTATGTTTACTATTTTTTGGTATTCACAAACTATGAATTGAATTTTACTAATAGTAAATTTTCAACTGCAGAGACTCTGCACTCGTGGTGGAGATTCTGTATATTAAAAGATAGGCCTCTCCTATCTTTTTATGTGCAGACATCACTACCCGAAATGTGGAGTATCTGCAGCAGTAAAATTACTATTAATAAAATTAAACTTGTAGTTTGTGAATACCAAAGAAATAATTAAATTACACAAAAGTGTAAGTTTACCTTTGTGAATCAGGCCCTGGGTGTCAACAGGAGGGGCACAGCCAACATCCTGCATATTCTATTGCGCTCATATGGGTCATCTTTGCCTATTTAAGTCAGCCTATTGTGTGCTTCTGAGAGGAATTTCATTCCTTATTCATACCTTATTCAAGGCTGAGTACTGTCTGGAAGTAGCTTGAGAGCTGGTGTAAATTAGCCTCCTGAAAGCTCAGGCAGGTAAAGGGGACTTTTATAAAAGTTACATTGCCTTAATATTTATACAAAATCTAACTTGACAATTGAATCGAATTTTTAGTAACTATTAAAAAAGTGGCTTAAATATTTTTTGGGCTGGTTTTTTCCAGCGATAGAAGTGTTGGCATGTTAATATGCACTCTTTTTACAAAAGAAAGTTAGTCCTTCCACATTGAAAATATCTTTTTGGGCCTTGTCACTGTAGGGACACAGTAACATTAATTTTCTACATGTCCTACTTTTAAATACTATGGGGCACATGCATCCAGCATTTTACCGGTCGCAAACGTTTGCAACTGGAAAAATGCCTTTTCCGATGCATGTACCTTTTTGCATTCACAAAATAGGTAATTGCAATTTTTTGCGATTACCTAAATTGCTAATGCATTTAGGGAATCGTAATTTGTGATTCCCTATTTGAGATGCATGCAGCATTTCCTAAATGCGACTGTGCATTTAGGAAACGCTAATTACCATCAACTTCAAGCTGATGGTCATTTGTGCATGAATTGGAAAATGCAAAAAAATGCATTTTTTCAATGCGCTATGCCGCGCACACATGCCCTTAGGGCATGTTTGTGCTACAAATGTGCATACTTACCTTTTTTGGGGGGTGCCTCAGGCACCCAGGCACCCTTGGATTTGCATTTGCAAATTGCGATTACCAATTTGGTAATCGCAAATTGCGAATGCATTCCCATTCATTCCTATGGGCCTGTAGGTCCATAGGAATGAATGGGAATGCATTCCCTAATAGCGATTCACAATTAGCGAATCGCTATCAGGGAACGTTAAGGATTCACAAGATTAATTGTGAATCCTTCATGCATAGGCATTTGCGATTACCAAATAGCAAATCCTTAAAATTCGCAATTTGCTAATCGCAAATGATTACCTTGATGAATGTGCCTAACTTGTGGGCTTCAATGGTTAAATAGGGGTGACTTAATAATATTTAAAAGGGAGGTTTTACCAGTTAGGCATTATTTAAACAGGTTGTACTGCAAGATTTACACTGCAGTAAACACGGTACAATGGTAGGCCTGAAGCCATGTTTTCCTTTGTCACACTAGTAGATGGCAGAATAAGTGCTATGGTCCACTGGAGACCTTTAACTCTTCATGTCATGGGTGTATTTCTTCACCAAATACTATGGGTTAGATGTACTAAACACTGGTCGCAATTTGCGACCAATGGGTATTTTACTAAATGACCTAGGTACTAATAGGTTGGTTTGCAAAAAAACAAATCGTCGTTGGTCGCAATTCAATATGCCTCATGAATATTAATGAGGTAGGTCTAAAATAGCAACCCACTATGATTCGCTACCATTACAGCGATGGTGGGCTGTTGGGGTCAGCAGTCCAACATGTCTGTGATTGCTTTTTAATAAAGTGAATAAATAAAGCAATATTTGTTTTTTAAATGCAGCTCACTTTCTTGAAAAGAAAATGGGATGTGTTTAAAACAAAAATGAAAATTTTAACAAACATTTTTACGACCAGACAGTTTCCCGTTATATTTTTTTCTATTTTGCTTTTTCTTAATTTAATAATATCTCTCAATTTATTTCAAGTTCAATAAAAAAAGATGATTCATTTCTCAAATTACTTCTAAACTCTAATGATTAAAATGTGTACCATCCCATATATATTAATCATTATGTTAATAGGATTTTCCCTTATGTGGGTGGCATACAGTGATAATATTGGTTAGGGCTGCATTGCACACATTGCACACTGTTCATTACATGTAAAGACATGTGAGCTGCGCGGACGCCAGTGCCCTCAGTAAGAGTAAAATTCTCCATTGCACTTTATCTTGCGATCGGCTTTGAAAATTGCATTTTAACTTTTTAATAAGTTTTATTCTGCCTCACAATCATTATTTATACTGGTTTTACCTGTTTGCCTTGAATTTGAATTGTACTTCGACCGCTGCCTTCCTGGCCGGTCGCATTTCCTCTTCGTGCCTCCCTCCCCTGCTGGGACTTCTAGAGACGACATTGTGGGAGTGCGTGCTCTAGTTGTTTCAGGGGCTGGGATGATAAAAAGGCGCACTGCGCGGACGCACCGCTGGCGTGCCAATGGCGCGCCAAAGGCAAGCCCGTCTGCGCCCGATCGCGTCCCGGAGGCGGCCAGTGCCAGTTATGCTGCTGAGTTCCGTCTTACACCGGCACTCTGACATATCAGTACAATAGGGAGGAACTGCTGTCCCTTAACACCATGACATGTGCAGCCTCCACTAAATGGGATCTAATGTCAGAAACGGTGCCTGTTTGCAGCAAGTGCAGCTACAAATTCCCTATGCCTTCCTCTTCTCTTACGGACTTGTACAGGGGGCGGCATTCTCCACCACCCATTAAGGCGGCTTTAATTAATGCTCGCTCAGTTTCCAAACACTTCCAGGACATTTTTGATCTTTTGACTGATGAGTCCTTAGATCTGCTCTCTATCACAGAGACGTGGCTCACCCCTTTCTCTAACCCGGTCATTGAGATGGCCATCCCCAACGGGTTTAAAATCCTGAGAGTGGATCGCAAATCAGGGTGAGGGGGGGGTGTTGCAGTGGTTGTGAGGGAAGATTGGGAGTGCCATTGTAATGAGCTGGTGGAATTACCGGACATTGAAGCAATGGATTTCTGTGTTAAGATCTCACCACACTTTTCGCTAGGAGGGATTTTGCTGTACAGACCCCCTGGCCCCGTCGGACTTTTCCCAGCATTCTTGGCGGCTGGATTTTGTCTCAAGCCCTTCAATATTCGCATTTTTTACTCCTAGGAGATTTTAATATACATATTGACAATACTGAAGAGGGAGATACATGAGATTTTTTATCTGTGCTGCAATCTGCCCAACTCCAACAATATGTAACCTCAGCTACACACTGTGGAGGCCACACTTTGGATGTGATTTGCTCCAGCTTCTCACTGGTGGTGGCGCCTCCCTTGCAAATAACGTGGTCGGATCACTATCTGTTGTTCTTCTCAAGGCAACTTCCCAGTAAAACCTTCTTGGCCAGACCTTGTAGGGATGGCCTGGGGACTGCCACCCATAGAATCGATCCGTTAGCCTTTAGTCAGGCCTTGGCCGAATGTCTGCCTCAGCTCCTGGAGGATTTTCATGAGGCCCTTGAGAACTACAGTAACTGGATCACTAAGGCCGTGTCGCATCTTAGCCTGCAAAATAAACCTAGGGGGCAAAATGGGCCTCTTTCCAAACCCCGGTTCTCACCTGCACTTGAAGTGCATAAAAAGCATTGCAAAAGGTTAGAAAGGCAATGGAGACTGAATTATTGCAGCGAGGCCAAAGCTGCATTTAAGATGGCACAAAAATCTTATTATGCTGCTATTAAACAAGCTAAATGCCTACAGTACGCTGAACGTATCGCCTCATCTGGCAATAATGCTCAAGAGCTTTTCAATATTGTACAAAGCTATACGACACCGAAAGCCATCACCAAAGCCCATGTCCCATCGCTTCCATGGTGTGAAGAACTTTCCAATTTCTTTATCAATAAGGTGAGAATACTTCAATCTCACTTTGGCAATTTGGATATCCAAGCTACTCCCACCTTCTTCCCTCTACAAAATTCATCGTCCTCTGAGGTCACTTTCTCCACCTTTGATGTAATACCTCGGCTGATTCTATGGCCGCTTTGTCCACTCTTAAGTCCGGCTCTCCCAATGATCCATGCCCCGCCAAACTTTTGGCGAGTGCTGCCACTGTAATCAACCCCTTCTTGAATCAGCTGATTAACTCGTCTTTGGCATCGGCCTTGATCCCTCCCGCATGGAAACAAGCCTTGATTGTCCCACTTTTAAAAAAGGTGTCCCTTGATCCCAATCTTCCGGCCAGCTACCGCCCGATCTCACTTCTCCCTGCCATCGCCAAAGTCTGTGAGAAGATGGTTAACATGCAGCTGACTGCCTATGTGCAACAGCATGGACTCCTTCATCCGGCTCAATTTGGCTTTAGAGCCTCATATAGTACGGAGTCTGCACTGGCAGAAGTGGCTGAAGCCATTCATGAAACTTTGGATATGGGCGGCAGGGCAGTACTGGTCCTCTTGGACCTGTCTGCCGCTTTTGATACGATTCCTCATTCACTTCTCCTCGCCCGTCTGCAACAGCTTGGTATCACGGGTTCCGCTATTAAGTGGCTCAAATCTTTTTTGGAAGGCAGAACTCAGCGCGTTTGGATCTCCCCGTTTACGTCTACCTCCCAAGAGCTTCAAACCGGGATACCCCAAGGATCCGTGTTAAGCCCGCTCTTGTTCAACATTTACATGTCGGCTCT
The DNA here is from genome assembly GCA_963921515.1 of Calotriton arnoldi. Classification (NCBI taxonomy): domain Eukaryota; kingdom Metazoa; phylum Chordata; class Amphibia; order Caudata; family Salamandridae; genus Calotriton; species Calotriton arnoldi. The sequence goes on from CAWUFW010003681.1 coordinate 879,882, forward strand.
TATTCAGCTGGCAGAGGAATTAGGTGCCAAAGTTGTCGCTTATGCTGACGATACTCAGCTTCTGTTCACTTGGAAAAAGCATGAGTCGTCTACTGATTATGTTAAGACCTGTCTGGCAGCGGTGTTTAATTGGCTCACTTCCGCCCAGCTCAAGTGTAACGAAGATAAAACCGAGATTTTATTCTTTGGCACGTTTCCCCCTCTGTTCTGGCACTCGTTTTGGCCGCAGGATTTCCCCAAGCCCTCGCAGCAGGGCCTCCCAGTCAAGAACCTTGGGATTTGGTTCGATGAAAGGCTTAGCTTCAGCAGCCAAATCAGTAAGCTGACAGGTACTTGCTTTGGCATTTTGAAGCTACTAAAAAAGTTTCTGCCTCTTCTCCCTTTAGCAGCTAAGGAAACGGTTACCTGTGCGCTGGTCACCTCCCGTCTCGACTATCCCAATGCACTCTATGTGGGTCTTCCTGGTTTCCTCCTGGATAGACTCCAGGTGATTCAGAATGCCATTGCTAGACTGCTTCTCGGCCTCCCTAAATGTTTGAGTGTCAAGCAACATTTGCATAATCTTCATTGGTTGCCTGTGAGAAAAAGGGTTAAGTACAAGGCCCTGGTAACGGCCCATGCTGCCCTATATGAGTATGGCCCCGTCTATCTCAGGAAGCGTTTTCAGTTCTACATTCCCGGTAGACAGCTGCGCTCTTCAAATATGTTAAGGGCCTCCCTGCCCAGATATCGCCTGAAAAGGAAAGGTGGCAGCTCTTTGGCCTATCTGGCCGCGGTGGCCTGGAATTCTCTTCCGTTTGACTTACGTAGCTTGCAAAATCCCATTCAGTTTAGGAAAAAACTTAAAACCTTCCTTTTTAACTGAATCTCTCCCTGTGTGTTCTGTCTCCTCCTCATGTCTTACTTGGGCTCGCGCCGGGACACTCTTTGAGTAGCTGTGCGCGTTATAAAACCTGCTAACATAACATAACATAACAGCTCCTCCGCTAAAGAGCATTTCCAGCTCAAGACAAAACAGTCATAATATAAATCTTCGGCACCTGCGAAAGGGCACTTTCAAGAAACATCTTAATATCAGTTGCAACTGTTAACAATTGCAAATGTGCAATCTTCTCATCTAGACTTATTTACATTCTGCTTAGATTGGTTAAGCACTATTTTATTCCAAATTCACAATATTTGAATGTCAATTCCACATATAAAACTTGTCATTCCTCATACATTCAAACGTTTAACTATAAGATGTTTAATATGATCTTTACTATAGTACGTATGTGAAATATCATGTAGAAAAGCAATATTTTTAATGAAATCAATACTTTTAAATCAGTGTAATGCATTGATAAACTGGGGCTATCATAAAAGGCTTTTTAAAAAAAAAGTTTTTATAGCGCCAACTAGACCCGAAGGTATCAGAGCGCTTTACATGAGCACCAGTTACATTACAGACGGACACATTCATTTTTGTTAGGCACAGGGAGATTAAGTGATTTGCCCAGAATCACAAAATGTTGAGTGTCCCTGCCGAGACTCGGACCCAGTTTCCTAGCTCCGAGGTCGACCTCCCTAGCCGTTGGGCCTCATTCTCTCCCCAATCTGAACACTTCTCTGTAGCCACTCTTTGGTAAAGGCAAGATTAATATTCGATAGGCCCTTAGCAACTGAGTGCAGCGACTCTGCAGTCGTGGTGGAGCACTCCGCACATAAAACGATAGGGCGGAGTTCTCCACCCCGACTGGGGAGCCTATGGTGTCATAAACTTGCTATTAAAATGCAGTTTTTTTAATACTGAAAAACTGTAAACTCACACAAACGTGTAAATTTACCTTTGTGAATAAGGGCCCCGAATATTTAATGGAATATGTCATGCTGTAGGTTTCATGCACTTTTTGCATCCTCCGAAGCTTGCTACCAATGTTCATAAAACTTGACAGTTGCCAGATTTTCTCAATTTGTTTCTGACTGAAAATCCTATCGGCAGTTATTGAACACTTCCTTAGTTTAAATTGTGCCCCTCAAACCTTGTTTACCCATACATCTGCAATGGACATTCACAAGAGAGTCACTAAGTTATGACACTGTCACGCACCACTCAGATAATGTAGGTAACCATGTATCCCTTGGTACCTGCGGTGGGAAAGACAGACTGTCCATCCTAGTGAACATCTTGGATTTATACACAGTAATTAAAAGAAGCTAATTAGATGCTACTGCAGTTATACCTTCCAATTTCTGCTTATGTAGTACATGACAGTATCACTGTTTATAACGTCATCATAAGAACTGCCATTGCCATGCAGTCTGCCCAATTGCTCCTCTTACTTCTTAATTGATTTCCGTGGGAGGCAGGCTTCTCAAACAATTTGTTTAAAAACAAAGCCAAAGGATTATATCCTACTGAACCTGCTAATTTTCTCCAGGGTCGTACTGTGAGCTCTGTTCCTGAGACTTTTCTCCTTTTCTCCAGTCCTAGGAATAGTTAGTGCACAGCAGTTGCTCTCCTTGAACTATTCTGTGTCCCCTTCCTCAGAAGGTGCAAGGAACCAGCTCTTCTAGCCCTAAGAATGGCAGTGAGAAGCAAAGATTCAAGGGTAGCTGAAGTCAACCACTTCACAGTCCTCTCAAGTGGGATTAAGATAAGAACTCAGGTTCTCTGTTAAAGTCAGCATTTTATCTCCAGCTAGTGGGCGTCCCCGTTTATATGGTAACCCATCAGCGATTAGTAATCATTCTCACACCTATCAAAGCAAAGTTCTCACATACATTTAATTCTGCCTTTGCATACTTCTTTTGCTTTATGATAAAAGCTATTCCAGAAAGCACAACTTCAGCTTTTCTTGAACGCTGGAAGGGGAACTCGAGCTCAGTAGCAGTTCACCCATTAGGGCCTCAGTCATTGCCTCTTGCTTTTTCACTTGTCAGCCTGAAGCTGTACATCACAACTTTGAATTCTCAGTGACAGTAAAAAAAAGCATATGGAAACTGAGCATGATAGCCTGGTGAGTTCTCCTCATTGACAAAGACATGCACAATTTGCATATGCTTTTCCTATGTCAGTCTGAGAGTCTGAAGCTGCTTAGATGCTTAGAGAGAATGTATAAAAAAGTACACAAACTGTGCATGTCTTGGGTAGTGATGGTACCTCATCCAGGCTGTTATGTGCAGTTTCTGCATGTAGATTACTGGCAAGCAGTGCTCATTTTGAGCAAATGTGGGCTTTCAAGCATGTGTTAAAGCTGTCAGTTGGAGCACTGCCTCTCGGTGCTCTAAGCAATTGTGAGTAGACAGGTCACACTTACTATGTAGTTGAGGGTGTAGGACGAAATGAGGCCCTGTTCTGCCAATCATAATGTATGTGGTTCTTCAGGCCTCGCAATGCGGGTGCTTCAACAGTGAGGCGGTGTAGCAAAAGAACAACAAAAAAGAAATGCTGTGTGCAGGCAGGTTGGAGCATGACTGATTGTGTATGAATATGTGTCTGTGCATCTGTATGTGTGGGATGTGTTTGTGCACACATCAGTAACTTCACCAAACTTTACTTTGAATTTACTTTCTCCCAGCAGCTCCACCACTTTCAATGATCAACAGCCATCACTGTTGAAGCTGCAAGAAAGTGGATTAATAATTTTAGGAGTGGGGTCTCCCACCAACTTGTTCACTGAGAAATGCTTTCTCAACCCCTGGCAGCTATAGCAGAAGCAGCAGACGTTTCTCCAGAGAAATGCATCATAATTTCAAGCAGTTCCAAACAACATTAAAGTCAAGAAGCAACAATCAAACCAATTTAGAAAAATCAAGACAATTTTAATAAGCAAAATGATACCTACATGCTAAAATCACATTAGATGAGCAATGTGAGCTACTAAGTTTAGACTGAGGGGCCGATTCCGATTCGGGCCGGAAATCTCCCCGACCGAGCCGGACCCGGAGAGATTTCCGACCAAATCGGACCCGTGCAGCCTGACCGAACGAGTACGATGCGTCCGTATGCTATCGTACTCGAGTCGGTCGGACTCCCATTGAAGTCAATGGGAGCCGGTCGTACAACGCGTACGCGGGCTCCCATTGCCTCAATGGGTGCGAGGCGAACAGGGGCGCCCCTACAGCGGGTACGCGGCGAAGCGACTCGCGCCGTACACGCACAGGTAGGGGGACCCATGGGTCCCCCTGTGTGCGACTCGCGCAACTACGCGTACAGGGGGGTCCGACACGGACCTCCGGAGTACGGCTCCGACTGCTCTTTCGAGCCGGACGGCGCGTGTCGGTCAGACTGCTCGCGGCGCGCATCGTACTTACCCGGCCGGGGAACGTCTCCATTGCGCGGTGGGAGTCGTGTCTGAGCGAGTCGGTCGGTGCGGTTCGACCCGGGAACGAGTCAGGCGGAGCGGTTGGGACGCCCGAATGAGTCGGTCGGCGATTTCGCATCGTACTCGCTCGTCCCGACGCGCGTACGGATCGGTCGGGAAATAGGGCTCCGAATCGGATCCGGTTAAGCCGAATCCGATTCGGAGCCCTACCGGCCGAGATCGGAATCGGCCCCAGAGTCTTCACCACAGTTTTAGCTGACTGGTTTCTTAACTAGTTGAAGAGCGAGAGCAGCACTATAGTGTTAATTTGTTGCATGCCATGGGAATTTTAACGTAATGTACTGCTTTTAGTTGCCGTGTCTTTGGCTGCCAACAATAAAACTGACAAAATGGAACACAACACATCAATTCTGTTTTCATATTACAGTGGTCAAAGGTGTTTGGAGCAATACTTTGTCTTAACGTGCCACCAAGGATATGAAATATTGCCAGACAAAGATGTTCTGTGATCTAGCCCATGACGTTTCGAAATTGTATGACAAAAAGTGGCAAAAAACAACAGTGCACTAATTAAAGTCAACGGATATGATTGACCAGGTCCTATTGACAATTTTAGGCTAATTATTATGGAGTGGTGGGTCAGGGAAGCCTTGCGGGACACACTTTACCTTGGGCATTTGTCCTTTTTTGTGGAAGTAAGTCTGCTGTAGGGAGGCACAGCAGTATGCTGTAGCCGGCAAAGGTCCCTCAAAGCTCTAACTATCAAATCTGTGGTCTTCTTTAAACCATTAGATTGTCTCCAAAAGTTTCAAGTGAGACAAGAATGGATAGATTCTACAGCAGCTTAGGTTGGTTTACTACTGGTATGTCTTTCCCACCATGTCCCATCCCTAAATCCAAATCCTATATTTAGACTTAATTATTTCTTTGGTGGTCAGAACAATTCAGCTTCAGTTGCTCTAGCCAAGATCTTTACAGCAATTAAACTCAAACTGGAAGCTCCATGGGCCAAGAAATGATCTCTTCCATAGCTTCTAAGCTTCCTGCAAAGGCTTCTAGGGTCCTAGTCTCCCTCCATACAGGCCACCCAAAGGTCCCAGTGCAGTGGGCTTCCAGCTGAGTGCTTGGTTAATATGATGGCGTCTGTCTTAGACTTTTGTGTCTTTGAGGCAAGACAGGAGGCAAGCCAATTTACCCTTGAAGACTGCTACTAGTACCTTGGCATAAATGTAGTGCAGGCCCAGACAGAATTTTCCTTCATTTGAGTCTTCCACAGGTCTAGTGGCATTATGATCAATGGCTGGTAGGGTGTCATTTTTATCATGCAAACCAGTCTTTAATTGATGACAACTCCTCACCCAGTTTCCACAAACTTCCAGCAGCCCAGTCAACAGATATTTGTGGTAGTGACAGCGGTGTAGCAGTGCCAGCAAACATAGCAGAAGTCAAAATGTCAGGAGCCTGGCTTCTGAGGCTCCACCCACTAAGATTGATCTGGAAACAGCTTCTGACAAACTAGTGTATCAGACAGAAGTCTGGGAGGTATCCCAGTACATAGGTCATAATTATCCAAACCCTTTTTTAGTGTTGACTTGTGAAAATGACTAGGTATAGAATGGTTCTTGTGATTTCATACATGTTCCATTCCACTGCCAAGCGGTACACCCAATTACAAGTGGTCAGTTATTTCAGATAGAGTCTGTAGAAAAACAGAGCACAATGAAGTTCATTAATGCCAAAGCTTCCAAGCAGCACAAAGGAATGTTTTAGTAAGATACCTTTGAAACATATATCTTCACAATTAATCAATAGTTTTGATAAACATGAGAAATGCTTTAAATTTTAAATGCCTTTCTCATATTTTCCTAAACTGAATTATACTTGGACAATAACCACTGGACCACTGCCACAGAGTTTGAGAGACATTGTAGATTGAGATGTCACACTTATATTCATAAGAACTAATTGTCAAACTCAACACAGTTGTATCAGACTAAGAAAGTAAGAATAAAGATTAACACACATCTTCCTTTCTTGGTTTTGAACTAGATGTCAGAGGCAAATGGAGTGGAGGTGGGACCCAGTTCCATATTTACCTGGTACTAGCCCTTCAGTGGGAAACATCCTTTACCCCGCAGTCACAACAATGACCTGCCTTTACAACGCATTCACTACCCCAACTGTGACTTTATCATGTGTTACTTTACCAGGCAAGTCGTTACAACAACTTGCTTTAGGGGGCACGTTTTTAGACTGGTGTTGGATTTCTAACTCCAACACCTTCGCTAGTGTTGCATAGACTGGATTTGGAATAGTAATTTATAGTATTCCAAAGTTCAGTGCCCACTAAAGCAAGTCATTGTATTGACTTGCTTGGTAAAGTAACACGTGGTAACGTCGCAGGCGGGGTAGTGGCTGTGTTGTAAAGGCACGTGGGATAAATGCATGCAGGATTCCGTTGCACAATCCCTTGAGTATGTTCTTTTCTGAAATTGGGTACATGTCCATATAACACAGAATAATAAGGTAGATGGCCAAATCCTGCAAGAAAAGTAATAGCCTTAGTAAAGTGATAGAAGACACATATTCTTAGGATAACATAGAAGATGAAGGTGTGCATTGTCTAAACTGACAAGTGTAATAAAGATGATATGCTGATCAAAAAGATTTTATTAGTTTTTGCCGAGAAGAAGGTGATGCAGACCAGTTAATCCACCCGAACTCTGCTTTGATAGCTTTATATTTTATATTTGTTTTGAAATTAATTTAACACTTTGGGGTCGATTCCGATTCCGTTTGTAAAGTGAACCGACCGACACGTCCCGGGATAAAGTACCGACCGACACGTCTCGCCACCGTACGACCCGCGCAGTACGATGGAAAGCCTGTGAATTCCAACCGACTCTCCCGAATATGAACCGGACGACCGAGCCGTACGGAAAAATAGCCTCCGGCCGGAAAAAGCCCTCGAGCAGTACCGTCCGACACGTTCCCGGAATGGAGCCGAGCGACACGTACCCGTGACGAACGAGTTGCAAAGTACGATGCCATACGCGGGAAACAAGAACGACTCGCATGGAGCACAAGCCGCACGACCGACACGCACACGATACAAACACTCAAACCAACGGACTCCGCCCGCGACCGACTCGAACTCCCGCGAGCGAAACGAACGCCCACGACTGAGTCGAACGCCCATTGACCGAGTCGCACACGACATACACAACACAGCATAACAACAGCGTGAAAGGCTCGGAGAAGCCTGTACGACTCACCAGCAGCGTCCGGCACGGTCAGAAGAACATCTCGTACACACACACAAACAACAGCTGACCAAACACAAAAAAAGGACCAAACAAGCACTGACAACGAAAATATATAAAAAAAAAAATCAATTAAGAGAGACACACCCACAACTCAACATATTTAAAGGCCACCAATCACTCCCATGAGCCATTGCCATTTCCTGAGAACCTCCACACACACAACTCTGCTGACACACACCATTGCCATCTCACCAACAGCATTCACACACACACACCTACAAACCTCACTTGCACCCTCACACACACACACACCAATCACCACCACCACCACCCCACCACGACCCCAAACCCCCCATCCACCCCACCCTCACCACCAACACCACCCCCCACTACCCCAAACCCCCATCCACTCACCCCTCACCATCACCAACCCACCCCCCCACCACCCAACACCACAACCACAACTCCCCCATCCACCCCCCTCACCACTACCACCACCACCACCACCACCCCCAACACCAGTACCCCAACCCCCATCCACCCCACTCACCACTACTACCACCACCACCACCACCCCCCACCCCCCAACACCACTACCACAACTCCCCCAACCACCCCCCTCACCACTACCACCCCCCCACCCCCACCCCAACACCACTACCCCAACTCCCACATCCACCCCCTCACCACTACCACCACCACCACCACCACCACCAACCCACCACCCTCGACACCACCACCACCACCACCATGCCCCCAAGAAGAATCCAAAGTTCACAGATAGTGAGTTGACAGTGTTGGTAGATGAAATCATCAGAGTAGAGCCACATTTGTTTGGCACAATGGTACAGAAGACCCCCATGTCCCAGAAGGCCAAGATGTGGGAGAGAATCGTCAACAAGGTGAACGCACAAGCACCTTGTTTGCGCACAAAGGACGACTGCCAGAACAGGTGGTATGACGTGCGCAGGAGGGTCAAGAAGCTGCTGGAGAAGGACCATAAGCTCAGCAAGCACACGGGCAGCGGCCCCCCTGCCAAACCCGTTTACTTCCGGTCCTAGGAGGAGAAGGTGCAGGCCATCTTACCACCGGAGAGCATACATGGTCTGACTGACATCCCAGAGCCTGGTGAGTACACAAATAAGAGACTCAAGATTGTGGGGCCATGTACACATGTCACCGTCAAGGGGACAGGCAAAACGACTTCCGTCAACAAAGCCACAGTAACACAAACAAAGTCATCCCTACAGCCATATGCCTGGCACAGCAACACAACACCTGCTATCTCATACCAACATTGAACTATGTCATCACGTGTACAAACCTAACAAAAATCAGAGCAACTCAGTGCCACAAAACCCCAACAGACACTGCCACACAGTCTGCCACCACTGTCACACCACCTCACAGGGAACCTGACCCACAGGAAGGAAGCTCGGGGATGTTGGGGAAGTCAGTGTAGCCAAAAGCATGATGGGAGTTGTAGTCACAGCCAATAGTCCCCCTCACAAATGGACCAACAACACCACTTCTAACCATGCGCACCTCACAGGCAGTGGAAATGTACTCTCAAGATGGCTGACACTGGGTCCTGCTGTGGGGAGCACAAGGCCCTGATGGGCTATGTGCACATACCAAATGCAGGACCCTGATGCCTGACAACCTGAAAGTCAACTGCCACTCCCTGCAAGGGAAGCATACACAATAGTGGCCCATCTGGCCATGGAGGGAGAAGCACTGCCAGCTCTGACCATGCCCACCACCATGTGCTGTCACACACCCCTCAACACAAACTCCACACAACTCACCTGGGAGAAGGCATTTACCCACACTTCATGCAAACAACACCCAAGACCCACCATACTGGCTACTGCTGTGTGACGTACAGGGACTGTTGCCACTTGTGTACAACCACCACTACACCACTGACTCACAACCTCAGCATCAACCCACACTCACCGACATTGAAGCATGTCTCTGTGTGAATTGCCTGGCCCCTGGGGGAGGAGGAGGTACTGCAATGACACTGAAAACCATTGAGGCAGCTGCAAATCACATGTATCCAGCAAAAACTAACAGCAGCCCTGGGAACACTCACTGCCAAACCAAAGAGCAGGGCAAGATGGCTGACACATGGATACAATGTATGAGTAGGCTGCTAGTCACACACACGCATCGACCAACCCAATCACAGTCACACTGCCAGCTATTGCAAATGTACCTTTGCACTCAACTTCCGGGGATGCAGTGCCTGGACGGGTAGGCGCGGATTGTAGTTGACAAGTGCAGAAATGCAGACCTACCACAGAGATCCAAACACACAGCAACTCACATACACAGCAGTGACAGGGGACACCTGACTGACTACAATGGACCTACCAACATCCCTCACACTGTAGCATGCTGACATACACTCAAACACCCGTTGTCAGCCACATGAAATGCAGACATAGTCCAGTATTATAGGCATCATCTACACCACACAGCACTCACTGACATGGACACTGGGGACACAAGGACTAACATGGGCTGCACTGGAGCAGGCATGCAAGTCACAGCTGAAGCAACCGAACACACACCTCTGGTCACGACTCTAGTAAAGAAAGACAGCCACAGCGAACAGTCCATACCACCATGGAGGACATTGACATCACAAAGCATGTGTGCAAACACAAAACTCACACACAACTCCATTAGCAACAGTGACACCATCACCTGTGTGAAATGGGATGTGCACTGGGGACACAGACAACACAGAAGAGAACATCAGGACAACCCGGGCATGCTGGACTGTGACCAGGTTGTGCAGACACACTAATGTGATGCACATTGACTGACACAAACTGGCATCACACATGCCCCAAACAGAGATCCCAAACTAGGTGCCTTTGCAAGGATGCCAGCGTCAAAGCACAAATGTTGACAGGGATGAAACACCTGTGTCAGGCATGTGTCAGCACCAGTGCAGGAATGGCACAGTGCAATCCAGCGTGCAATTAAGATGCCAGGCAGGCAGACAGCTAGACTTGACAACCAAAGTGCCTCAGGGTGTCAGGTGAATGCACCACACTAATGGAAATCTCCCGCAGTGACAAAGTAGGATGATGCAATGGACAGGCATGCAACACCAACCACAGTGGCCAATGTCATGTGTATGAACCATTGATGTCCATGAATACATCACTAACATTGTGTCTTCCTTCCAAACACAGGGGCAGATGTGGACTCAACCACATACGAGGAAGAGTCCCAGTCCCAGGCTCCGGTGGACCCACCTGGCTCCGGTGGCGCACAGTCTCACACCTCGTCGGACGACACCCAAGCTGGCCCCTCCGGTCTCGGCCCTCATGCAGCCCCTCGGCAACATTCACCTGCCCCCTTGAAACCACCCCTGCAACTGCTGATACACCGCAAGCCACCCCTGCCAACACGGACAGACCCACCGAACCATCAGACGGCACAGAGTCACAGGGCACCAGGGCACCTGACAACAGCAACAACATCCAAGGTCCCCCTGTGACACCTGTGCGGAACACCACAGGTGCTGGCCGTGTGGCGAGGGGTGGTGGGAGGGTGGGAGGCCGAGCAGAGGCTCCACTGAGGGTGCGGGTCTGCAGGATGACACCCACCTGGAACGCATCATGGATGCGTACCAGGAGAGCACCGGAGGGTTCAGCCAGGTAGTGGGGATCCTCACGGACATCAAAGAACAGCAGGCTGCCCACCATGCCCGCTTGGACTCCCACATGTCCCGTGTTGAAACACACCTGTCAAATATGGAGTCCAAGTGGGATACCATGGAAGATATAGCAGTGGTGCACCGGGAAATGTTGACCTGCCTCCGCCAGATCAGCACCAACTTGAGCCCACCTCCCTGTGCGACGACTACATCTCGGGCAACAACATCTGCCACTGCCACAGGGAGTGAGGGGGGTCTGGTGGAAGCCCCCGTGCACGGCAGCAGCCTGCAGGTGAGGCTCCCCTGAGAAGAAGAAGAGGGGTCGTCCGGTGAGGAACAAGTGAGACGAAGATGCCCATGCACATCCCCCAGGAAACCAACACCTGTTCTGGACAGTGACCTTTGTGTGCAAACCATTCACCTTGTTGTACGACATCGTACTCCCCACATGACATGGAGGGTCTGAGTTGGAACAATGTGCTTAACGACTGTGGACTGTACTCTAGACATTTCATCTACCAACACTCCTAACTTGTTATCTGTGAACTTTGGATTCTAAAGCCAACGGACAACACTCCCAATCCTGAGCACCATCCCCACTTATGTGCTAATAAATTCACCTAAACACAAGACGTGACTCTGTGGTGATTGAGAGGTTGCCAGTGGCATGTAGATCTGGATGTGCTGAAGAACACAGTGCATGCAAACCTGTACTGTGATGAGTACACTGTCATGTCAGTCAGGCCAATGTGCCACATATGTGGGAGACACACCACCAGGTCTACTTTACACATGCCCACCACGTCCAACCAATTCATTGCCAACATCAATGTTGACAAGCAAGCCTGTGGTATGCACAAACTACACAGCCAACCTGAGTCAGTGGTGACAGGCCCACAAGTGCAGTACGTCAATGTCAGTCTGATGTGTAGGCACAAGCAACACACATCAGAAGGTGCAGCACAGTTTATTGTCAGGCAATTGCCACATGTCCCTTATTACACACATGCAAGCTAGCAACACCTGACAGTGGGCACACGGTCACCAAGTGGATAACTACGGAAGTCCTGGGGTGCCTGGCACATCCCTCGTCGGGACACTAACGACTCCATCCTGGCAGTGGAGCATGGGCATCAGGGGTCTCTGTACACCAAACAACAGCCACAGTACCCTGTGAAGGACAGACAGAAACACAATTGTTAACACTGCATGACGCCATACAACTGCAACACACATGGCAAACACAAATCACAGACTACACCACCCCAAAATACTAATCATCACACAACTGGTGGGGAGTACAGGTAAACTGGATGGACACATCACTGCAGGCATCCACACAAGTAGCACACAGCCACACGCAAGGTGCACCATACACACAAAACATGCACACACAACACATTTACAACACATCACTGTATACTCACATTCAGGAGAAGAAGTTGTTGATGAGCTGTGTGCGGACATCCTCCGCAGCCTCATCATCGCTACTGGCATCCTGGCCCAGGCCAGGATCCTCCACAGGTGGCGGGTGTTGGTCATTGTCATCCTGGATGAGGGGCAACTCCCTTCGCACTGCCAGATTGTGCAGCATGCATGCTACGATGATGATCCGGCACACCTTAGCAGGGGCATACGGGAGGGCACCTCCTGTCTTGTCTAAACACCTGAAGCGGCTCTTCAGGAGTCCAAATGTCCGCTCTATCACCCTCCTGAGTACGACCATGTGCCTGGTTGTAGCGCATCTCGGCTGGTGTCACAGGGTTCCTCAGGGGTGTCAGCAACCATGGCATGTTGGGATATCCAGAGTCACCTACATACAGACACATGCACATTAGAGGAGTTGGAGAAAAACAGGTAGCACACAATTGGCAGGCACACACAATGAGGAAAAGTCAGTACACACCAACAAGCCAGGCACGTAGATTCTGCATCCGTGACATCAGTCTAGGGACACGACTACTCCTCATCACATAGGCATCATGCGCAGACCCAGGGAAACGGGCACACACATGGGAGATTGTCATGTCCGCCAAACAAACCACCAGAGCATTGATGGAGTGGAAATGCTTGCGGTTCCTGTATGGCAGCTCATGTGCCTGTGGTGGCACCAAAGCCACATGTGTCCCGTCAATGGAGCCCATGACATTTGGCATCCTCCCCAGGGCATAGAAGTCACCCTTTATGTCTGCAAGTCGTTGGGGTGTGGGGAAATAGATGTACAGGTCCAGGAAATGTAACATGGCCTCCAACACATCCCGAAGCACCCGACTGAACATTGTCTGCAACATCCCTCCACCAGAAGACACAGTGTACTGGAAGGTACCCGTCGCAAAGAAATGAAGGGCTGCCATCACCTTCACCTTGGGGGTCAGTGCCGTCGGGTATGGCCGGCCAGGTTGCAGGTGTGGGCCCAACTGCCCTGCCAACTCCTCAATCACTGCCCTGGTGAAACGGTACTTTCTGATGGACTCACGTTCCACCATCGTTGCCAGGTCCGGGAATGGCCTAGGTACATTTGGGGCCCTGCAGTACAGACAGAAACAAAGGATGAAGGCACACCCTCCAGCAATGTCACAAAGCCACAGCAACACAGCCCATCATAAACAAACACATAACACAATGAGCTGAGGTGGTTGCCACAGGTTACAGACACTAATGTCCCATACATGGCATCAACGCACATTGAAGCCCAAGATGTGCACATGACAGGGCCCCTGTTGTACCATGACAAAGCAATGGGCCCTAGCACAGTACATCTGCCCTGTTGCCACCTACCACACAAAGCCCACAGTGACTAGTGAGGACAGATATTTTCTCCACATCACAGCTCCCTGACTGACAGTTACACAGGCATGATGTGACGTATCGTTGACATTACACACAACAAGCATGTTAGCCACAGTCCATGTGCCCTGTCGCCACAAGTGGACATATGTAGGTGTCTGTGCCACCCCCACACAACAACACTGTGCATGTACAAACCAATGTGATGTGTGGATCAGCTCACATTGGATCACTGACAGATCACACCACATGCACACAGATAGTGTATGGACATCACAATGTCGACACTGGTTCACCCTGCGTTGAAGCTACTAACACTGATGAGACAGGGTACATGTGACACGACACACACGCACATCCTGGCTGGGACTGTGTCCATTGCCAATGTCCTGTACTGCATTGCTGCACCCCCCTGTGGCAATGGGCACACCACACATGTATGTGTCCACCCACCTACGGGTCCAGCCTGGGAGTGCTTGTCAACAAGTGGCACACGACCAAACACATCCTGTGCCCCCAGACACACACATAAGAGGCAGCCATACATGACTGGGGACACACTGTGGCACAGGCAGTGGTGCCATTGGTGTGCCCCATAGTCCCTAGCTAGTGACAGAGGATGGCATCTGTCAGGAATTGACAGCAAGGCTGACTGACACGTTCAATGTCCCCAAAACCCAAATAACTTGTTCGGACCGAGCCGTGCGCATGTCAGGGACATACATTACAATGGCGACGGACGCGTGTGACGCGTCGGTCGTGTATGGACCGAGCCGTGCGCATGTCAGGGACATACATCACAATGGCGACGGACGCGTGTGACGCGTCCGTCGTGTATGGCCGAGCCGCGCGCATGTCAGGGACATACATTACAATGGCGACGGACGCGTGTGACGCGTCCGTCGTGTATAGCCGAGCCACGCGCATGTCTTGCCCATTGAATCTGATGGAGACGGGTGTGTGTTGCCATTCAAAATCTGCGTAGTACAGTCATTTGCCGGGCCCTGCACCCTCATTGGCCATGAGCTGTCATGGTGATGGACGCGGATTTGAAATTTGAACGAGGCGTGTGCAGGAAATTCAGTTGGAGTCGTACAACCTTGTTGCAATTGCCAGTGTGTCATGGAGGTGATGTTTTAAATGATGCTGAAGGCGTGTACGAGTCGTGCTATCCCATGGATTGGCCAAATTCATAGGATGCAAGCTTTTTGGACCTATCCCTTTGTACCCCAGGGCAGACATGCCTCCACAGCACAGATATAAGGCTGCCTGGCCCCCAGAGAACCCACTTGCCTGCACCACATGCTACTGGAGCACATCAAGATCATCACTGCTGCTGTCTCTGCTTCCTCTGGCTTCAATGATGGCACGTACTGTGGAGAGGGCCCCAGCCTTCAGTGAGGAGGAGAACCAGGCCCTGCTGGACGGGCTCCTGCCGCAGTACACCAAGCTCTATGGGAAACCAGGGGAGCAGGTGAGTGTCCTGTCCACTGCTTTGCTAATTGTGCTACTGGTCTGACCAGCAGCAGCATTAGTGTGTACACCAGTGGCTTGGTTGCCCACTGACTACTGCTCTTGCCACAAATGGGGCACCCACATGTACTGCACAGTTGCAGTGCAGTGCAAGGTGTATTGTCACTAGGTCCCCTTCCCAGGCCATGTCTCAAAGCTGTGAGTGCTGGACACCGGTCCCTCAACCATAGTTGCACCACCTGTGTACCTCATTAGCCTTGCTGATGCCCACATGTGTGAGTGCCTGTGTGTTGCACTAATATGTTGCCAGTGTAGTAATGTCCTCTGCACTTTGTCATCCTCACAGGTTGCTGCCCAGAAGAAGCATGATATCTGGAGGAGCATCGTCTGGGCGGTGAGATCCGTGGGGGTCTACAGGCGCAGGATCCGCAACTGCCAGAAGAGGTGGCAGGACCTTCGGGGCTGGACCCGGAGGATCGCACGGGTCCAGCTGAAGCTGTCGCCTCCACGCAGGAGGGGCGGACACCGGACCCTGACCCCCACATGCTCCGGATCCTGGCGGGGGTCTTCCCGGACCTGGATGGGCAGCTGAAGGCCAGACAGCAGCAAGGAGGGGGTGAGTACATGACTGCACTGTGTGCTGTGTCTGACATGCTATGTGCCCCCACTGGCCTGGTACCACCTCAACAGTACATTGTTCAGTTAGTCCAGGACCCATGTCCCTCTCTGGTGACTTGCCCCCTTCTCATCTGTTTGCCAGGTGTTGCTGTTTCTGTCTGGGCATAGTGTCACGTGGGAACTGTGCCCTTACATGTGAAGGTGCATGGGATGTGGGCCAGCATTTCTTCAGGGGACTCAGTTTTGTGCTTCAAGGGTGGGACCATTGTACAGTACATGCCAGGGTCCTGGTATTTATCTGCATGTACTCCTGTCATGTGGCCAATTGACAGCTCGGGCTCACCACATGTGCCTGGGGCATTCGGCACACACCCATGCTGCTGGTTGGGTAAACTGTTGGGGCCTCTGGAGCATGTACCTCAAGTGTGTCACATATGCACAGCCACCTGCCTACTGTCCATGGCTATCACCTGTTCCACGTGGAGCAGGATAGTCATGGCTAGTCCAGGGCATGCTACAGTCTGTACTCCCACTCCCGTGTCTCGGTTGGCACTTTGTGCCAGGTGAACAGTTCCCTCAGGTGTCTGCCCCTGTGTCATTGTGCTGTGGCACCGTTGTCAGGCCCACTGGTGTGTACATGGGTTTGGGGTCAGCATGCAATCTGAGATGTGCCCATGTGAGACAATACCTCTGTGACATGTATGGATGTGATAACTTGACCGTGCACAATGGTGCCTGCAACCGGGTAGTTCCAGCAGCTGGGTGTCATTCACAGCAGAGTGCGAATTGCTCAGCTTCAGAGTGCCCTGTCCCATGTCTCTCATGCGTCCAATGGATCTGGGGTGGGCACATCAGAATCCAGACGCTGTTGTTACTGTGGATGGTCATGTGTAGTTGTCAGCTACAGAGTTTGCAGGCCCCATGTCTTGGGAATGTGACACAGTGGTGACAGTTGTTGTAGGGCTGCCCTGCCCCCTGTGACTGGAGACTGTGATGTATGATCTCACAGGCATGGCTGAGCCATGGGACTACACTACCTAGGGGTGATCCAGCAGGAGTGTGTCATGTGCAACATGCACTCCATTGTGCCAAGGTATGCAGGACTTGCGGGGATCAGGATGTCTGGTGCATGTACTCAGCCCCAGCCTCTCAGATGCAACACTGGCCATCCCTACGTCCAGGCAAATGTACAGGTCCATTGTCAGCAGATGTGATGTGTGCATGTTGACAGACCAGTACGTATTTTCAGGTCTTGTCAAGTGATGGGTAGGTGGTGCATGTGTCTGCAGTGGGGTGTAGGGATCCTACATGCGCAAGACAGATGGGTGCAAGGGCAGGAGGGATGTGAATGCCATGCTCGACTCTCAGACTAACCATTGGCCTATGCAAATCTGTGTGAGCACTCCTAGCAAAGTTCAACTGATTGATGCCCGCACTTGGCCACTGATGTGCTGTACTTTCTGTGGTGTGTGTGGTCAGTGCAGATGACTAATGTGTTTTCATTCTATTTTCCCTGTGCAGATACAGACACGGACACAGAGGGAGACCGCTCCACGGACCAGGGGGAGCCAGAGAGCCAGACTGGGTCGGAATTTGAGGAGTCGGAGGGACCCAGTGGCACGGAGGGCGAGGGGAGTGAGTCTGTGGGCTCCTCGGCAAACACCACCGCAGCTGAGGACCACAGCAGCAGTGACGGGGACTTCCTTGTGGAGGCGGGTGGCAGCAGCCACCATCCAACACCTGTTGAGGTTGTCCCCGCCCCCACCATCACTGCCCTCCCCATGGCTCCCACATCTAAGGTCCGTGGAGGCGCCCGTGTTCATGGGCATGTCTCCTTCCAGTCAGGCACCGCACCCCCTACCCCTGTGTCCCCTGCAGCCCTGAGTGAGGAGTCTGTCGACCTGCTGCGGCAGATCCATGTGGGGAAGTCATCCATGCTGCGTGTCTTCCATGTGCACACGGGTCTGTTGAACCAGCTGGTGTCGTACATGGAGGGCATGTCATCATCCATGTCTGCCCTACAGAGGACCAGTCAGGGCATGGCCTCCTCACTGACGGCAGCAGTGTCCCTCCTCCAGAAGTCCCTCCCCCTCCTGCCCCTGCCCCATCCCCTACTCCCAGGACCCTACCTGTCCAACTCACACACACACCTGCACCATCATTGCACACAACAGACCCAGGCACTACACACACGCCCAAGCCAAAGTCTAAACATGCACGCACGCATACTCAGGGGACTGAAAATACACTCACCGGGGATGGGTCAGACACACACACACATGCATCCACAGGCACTCCGCAGTCC
Organism: Calotriton arnoldi; assembly: GCA_963921515.1. Taxonomy (NCBI): domain Eukaryota; kingdom Metazoa; phylum Chordata; class Amphibia; order Caudata; family Salamandridae; genus Calotriton; species Calotriton arnoldi. The sequence goes on from CAWUFW010003681.1 coordinate 898,317, forward strand.
TCCGATGCCTCACCCTCCACAGCCCCTTCCACGGCCCCTTCCACTGCCTCAACTGCATCCCCAGCTGCAAAGAGGCTCTTCCTGGTCGACCTCGGACTCTTCCCCACTGATCCATCCACACCAGCACACAAGGGGAAGAGGGGGTCCGGCCACACAGAGGGGTGTCCCTCGCCCCCAGACTCCCTCCCCCAGGCGCAGGCAGGCTGAGACACCACGCCGCAGGTCCCCCGCACACGGAAGAGCAAGACCCCACCACCGGCCCAACACTCCACCAGACAGTCTCCACCCGCCATCCCCCAGGCTCCCACTCCACAGGTCCCACCACCACACCCTGCCCCAGGTTCACCCACCCACCGCTACCGCATCCCCAAGATGCTCAGGCCTTCCCCACCTGCCTCTTGCTCTTCCAGCACCCCACACCCCACTCAGCCTGTGTGTGGCACTGCTGTGGAGGGCGTGCCCTCCCCCTCCGTCCTGCCCACATCACCGGATCCACTTCCTGCTCCCCTGGGGATGGGCACTGCAGTGGAGTCTCTGCCCTCCCGGTCTGACTTGGGCACTGCAGTGGGTTCCGTGTCCACTCCCTCTGACCTGCCCACTGCAGTTGTGCCGGCACCCACTGCTCCTGACTTGTGCCCCCCAGTTGTGCCAGCACCCACTGATCCTGACTTGTGCCCCCAGTTGTGCCGGCACCCACTGCTCCTGACTTGTGCCCCCCAGTTGTGCCGGCACCCACTGATCCTGACTTGTGCCCCCAGTCGTGCCGGCACCCACCCTGTCAGACTCCTCTGCTGCAGCTGCCGCTCCTGCACCCACCAGCCCTTCCCTGCCTGTTTCTGTAGACCCATGATCCTGTACCTGCGGTGCCTGGCTGGCCTCTATGTATGCCCCTCCCAGGGGTATGTCCCCTTCCGTTGGCAGTGCAGGCATGCCAAATGTGGCATTTGGACACTTGACCCTGTTGGGTCTGTTTATGGACTGGCCATAGGCCTTCATGTTTTTCTTCTTGATTTTCCATTTCACAAATAACTCGGCTGAATAAAAGCTCCTTTTTGTTCACTAGTGGTTTTGCTTCAGATGTACATGATGTTGTTGATACTTGACATGCCCTTGCTCCAGTGATGGTGTATTCCATGGCTGGGAAATGTAGTGTCACTGTGCTGGAGACCATGTGGCCCATGGGGGTATGTCCTGTTGGGGTGTGTATCCATGTCATCCTTTGCAGCAATCCGACGGGGTCATGATTATGGTCTTTGGAAATGTGTTATCTATCTTTTGTTAGCAATGTCTCATCAGTGTCTTACACACATGCACACCTGTTGGCCTTAGCATGGTTCAATTGGCCCATTTCACTGACTGTGTGGCCATCTCCAATGGACATGCAAGTGTATGCATCTATGTGGATGGACTCATCTGTGTCCTCAGTGCTACTTCATCTACATGTGTGTTGACTCTGTGCAGTTGACTCAGGGGACCCTCCCGTGCCCAGGCTGCTGTTACCAGGGCCACCAATGTGTAGTATATGTTAGCTGTGTGACAAAGTATACTGCTGACATGCTGGTGGCCGTCATGGACAACATATGGCACAGCTTTCCTTCCACAGGAGTGGAGTCCCCTCATGTCACTGTGCTGATGGGGGTTGAGACCCCATTGGCACAGTGCTCTACATATGCTGCATGTGTGATCCCCACACTTACCTTCATGTCACTGTGCTGATGGGGGTTGAGACCCCATTAGCACAGTGCTCTACATATGCTGCATGTGTGATCCCCACACTTACCTTCATGTCACTGTGCTGATGGGGGTTGAGACCCCATTAGCACAGTGCTCTACATATGCTGCATGTGTGATCCCCACACTTACCTTCATGTCACTGTGCTGATGGGGGTTGAGACCCCATTAGCACAGTGCTCTACATATGCTGCATGTGTGATCCCCACACTTACCTTCATGTCACTGTGCTGATGGGGGTTGAGACCCCTTTAGCACAGTGCTCTACATATGCTGCTGTTTAGTACCACACAGTTACCTTTTGTACACTCAAGTAATGGGTGTTGAGGACATTACTGCAGTGCTCATGTGAGGCTTGGCTTGTGTTAGCCACACTATGGTATTGCAGACACGTGTTGTGAGTTACATTGTGTGTACATGGTCATGTTCACTGTGGTGGGTATTGTACACAGACTACATGTTGTGGTCATGAGGTTGTTGTGGATATCCTTTGGTTTGTAGTCCTTATGTTGGGGTATGGGGTATGTGTTATACATCACCCATCCTATGTGTGTGGGCATTGGTAGTGGTACTCACACAGTTCACTATTGGTGGTGGTGACAGGCAAGAGGCCCCCTATGGGTGGGGGTGTGAGTAGTCCCAGGCAAGAGGCCCCCTATGGGTGGGGGTGTGAGTAGTCCCAGGCAAGAGGCCCCTATGGGTGGGGGTGGAAGTGGTGACAGGCAAGAGGCCCCCTATGGGTGGGGGTGTGAGTAGTCCCAGCCAAGAGGCCCACTATGGGTGGGGGTGGGAGTGGTGACAGGCAAGAGGCCCCCTATGGGTGGGGGTGTGAGTAGTCCCAGGCAAGAGGCCCCCTATGGGTGGGGGTGGAAGTGGTGACAGGCAAGAGGCCCCCTATGGGTGGGGGTGTGAGTAGTCCCAGGCAAGAGGCCCCCTATGGGTGGGGGTGGAAGTGGTGACAGGCAAGAGGCCCCCTATGGGTGGGGGTGTGAGTAGTCCCAGCCAAGAGGCCCCCTATGGGTGGGGGTGGAAGTGGTGACAGGCAAGAGGCCCCCTATGGGTGGGGGTGTGAGTAGTCCCAGCCAAGAGGCCCCCTATGGGTGGGGGTGTGAGTGGTGACAGGCAAGAGGCCCCCTATGGGTGGGGGTGTGAGTAGTCCCAGCCAAGAGGCCCACTATGGGTGGGGGTGGGAGTGGTGACAGGCAAGAGGCCCCCTATGGGTGGGGGTGGTTGTGGTGACAAGTAAGAGGCCCCCTATGGGTGGGGGTGATGGGCAAGGGGGGGCCTGGGTGTTTGTCACAGGTTTACTGGTACGTGTCGGCTGTTTGTTTGGGGGGGTGTCTCTTACCGTCTCCGTCGTTGGCGTCTGTTCCGGATCAGTCCATGGATGTAGAGGATCGGTATGACCTGTGCGATGGGATTCATTTCGACACCGTCTCGTCTGCACTGGTCGTTGGTTCGTTTCGTCCCAGTTGCAGGCTTGTACGTCTCGTGTCCGGGGATCGTGTTGTGGCGCGAATCGTTCCTTTCATGCAGCTTTTCCGGATGCTGTGACGTGCCGTACTTGTCGACTCGCTCGGCGCATAGGAAGTGCGCATCGTACTTGTCCGGCCGGAAACAGCTCTGACCTAGCCCCCGTGCGAGTCAATTCTGCGTTTACGGGACCGGGTCGTAGGGTGAATTGAGTATTTATTTGGCGAGTTCGTGTCGGTCGAGTTTTCAGCACATGCACGCATCGTACTTGATCGGCAGGACTGACCGGCTCCCGGGACGGGTCGGTCGGGAGGTAAGCGTCCGGACGGCTCTTTTTGAGCTGTCCGACCCGAATCGGAATCGGCCCCTTTATGTGTGTATTTTGGTGATAAAGTGTTTTTTTTTTATTTTGTATACTGTGAGGATTGTATTTAACCTCTGTGTTTTAAGAAACAAAAACATTGTAAATTATTTTTTCTATTGAATGAGCAAATTATTAAGAACATATATTTTTCTTACGAAGACAATAAAGAATCATTTGGAGCATGCAGCTTCTTTGAAATAGAAGTAAGGGGTACCTGGAGTGGATTTGTAGGAAACATTGTTCCTTATGCAAAGTAGAAGTGAAACTGTTTTGGTGTTCAGTTCTTAATGACCCTATCCCCTTCCTGGATTAAGGGGTTACTCTCTATCTTTGTGTTGTTGTCAGCAGGCAAGCAATCACTGGCCTTTGGTTGCTGAATTGCAATGGGTTTAGCACACACAATCTGTGCACCCACTGGAATTCTAGAGGCTCGAAAAATTGCTTGCCCAGCAGACAAAGAAGAGGGTCTTTCAGAAAGGATATTATATTTCCATTTTCTGATTGCTCTTGAGTGAGACTTTTCTGAATGTTATCTCTTCATGAGGAGTCTTCTCAGTCTGTAACCTTGAATTTAAGTTGCCAAAGCACTGTACCCCATTCCAGCTGTGCCACCAGTTATGTTCTACATCTTCCAGTTGATAATTTATGGAATGTAACTGATGATGTAAATGTACATGGTTAATTCTCATTGATCTTATTTCCATGGATGCTTTGTTCACCATGGAATCAAAGGTGACCATTTTCATGCTAATCGCCTATATCTCTTTTATGATGGTATTTAGTCTGTCCTCTGGCATCTTGTTATGTTGTTGTTGGATCCCTGTTTATCACCAGAGTGCTTCAGAGAACAGAAGTTGTTTTGATGTTTTTGAGGTAAACATAGGTAAAGGTACTACTTAAAGATTTAATCACTGCAGGATGTTAGTGCTACTAGTAGGTTAGTCTGATTGGTTCAATGTCTCACAGTGCGGTCTTCTTATATGTTATCTGTATTTACTAACTTGCATATTGTAGGGTTCGGACTTTAGCCCTCCTGGCCAATGCAATTAAGTCTGGAAGCATTCTGGAACTAGTAGTAGTTGTTGTTGTGGGAGTCAGAACTGCAACCTTCTTGATAATGTATGGAAGGTTTGCAGTGTAAAGTTAAAGAGTGCAGGGATTCCATATTCTCTTTCCTGCCCCAAAGGTATTCATTAATTTTTCAACTACTTATTTTTTTAGAATCCTCTCAATATTGAATGTTCAACTTCATTCCTCCCCTTAACTCATAGCTGTTTCTACTTAGCTCCTTAGATTCAAAGGGTCTTATACCTTGAGTGTAGTGCCTTTTCCCTTGCACATATTTTGATGGGTCCTCCAGGTTGAGTGCTGCTCTGGGTGCTTGGTTGATTATCACTCCACTCTGTATAGTTACATGGGCAAACTGCTATCTAAGTGGTTGCTGTGCAGTATGGCACAGTTTTTAAAACCTTTGGTTAATGTTGGTTTTTCAATTTTGTATTAGTCCTCCGACAAACACTAAGTGTTTAATTGCCTAATCCATCTCAGAACTTGTCTAAAGTGGTTCGCAATAATGTCCTGTGCCACAATTGTATGCGTCTCTTTTGGTGGTTCCTAAAACTCACCTCCCCTTCAGGTCTCAAGTTTGTAATGTCACCTTATCCTGCCAGTGTAAGGACTCACCGGTTTCTAGGGTTGAGGCAGTATCTCCTCCTCTAAGTCCTCTGGATGCAATGCCATCTACCACCTTGAATCTGTGTGCAATGGCAGAACGCTGTGATCTGGTCACCCTCCACATCTGTGTAGGAAGTGACCATCTTTTGCATGGTATACTCCATGATTTTTGCCTTACCTGCTTTTGCTGGCTATAGAACCTTGTGCACGTTACCCTGATTAAATGGGTATTCTACTAATTGACATACTTAGCTTACCTATAAGTCTTACCTGTAAGTCCTTAGTATATAGTACAATGTGTAGCCAGGGCCAGAAAGAAAAATGCTACTAGTGGAGTGCAGCACCTATTGTGACATCTACTACAGTGGCAGTGCAAACATGGCTTCAGGCCTACCAATGTAGCCTGACTATAGCATTGTACAACCTGCCAATTGACCTGTCGAAATAAACCCTTTGACAGGTCAAAACCGAAGTTTTAAACATTAATAAATCACCCTTGTGTAGGCCTTGTAGCCCACAGGGCAGGGTACATGGTATGTAAAAGAAGCACATGGAGAAATGTAATATTAACATCTCCTTAAAGTGATTAGCTCCCAAAAGCTATGTGTCACTGTGGCAGGCCTAGCTGTCCTATGCAGAAAACCAGAGTACAGATTAAAATCCTAATTCTGAATCTCTGGAATGTACTAGCTAGACAAAATTAGAAAACAACAATTTTTAATAGTCAATAAAAATACAACTCAATGATGAAGTTGTATTGTTAATAAATATTAAGGAAAAATAGCTTTTAGAATGTTAATGTTTCCTTGCTGAAGCTCGTGAAGACAGTGACTAGCATTTTAATATGTGTGAAAAAGGCGGGGAATCCTAGGAGGAAACTATAGGATGACATGAATGGACAGTTATGATTTCTCTGAACCTAACAGACTATGCAGGGTGTGGGCATCCTCTTTCACACTACTGTGGAGTGCTAAACACTGCTTTATAGGTATACTGGATTTACATATAACATTGAGGTGCACTTGAAAGGAAGGAAACAGGTTGCCAAGACAATTATTTTGTATCCACTGTTTTGTTGCTGGAACACCCTACTTCTCTCCTACCAGACCTCTACCTTTGGGTTTATAGGGGGGTACAGTGAGTTCTTCAAACTGTTTTTTAGTGTTAGATGTGGGGAGCACCAGGATTAACATAGCACACTCCCTCCACACACACACCCAGTCCTCAGAGCCCAAGTTTAATATGGCCACCGATTTTTGCCATCTTCAAAATTCACAAAATGGTTAAGGTTGGCCCGGGAACTTTTATACCATTGGTTAAGTTGTGCCCCGGAGTCATTCCTCCCTACTATCTTGTGCCAGACATAAATATGGCATCTCGAGAGACCAACTTCAGAATACCGTGAGAAACGAGTTAAGAACAAAGAGGAATGGAACTGATGCTTTTGAAATGAGAGGATCCCCAAAGGCTGGACCTGCTACCTATTGTACCCAGGATAAATAAGTGGACTCCAAGGGTCATAAAACCGACCTCCTGCTCAAGCTACAGGGATACAAAAAGCTACAAGAGGCCTTTCCTGCAACTGCTCAGCTGACAAATGGCAAGTGGACTGGATGCTGCTGTTGGCCTCTACCTGACACTGTGTAAGCCCCTAAGTGGCTCCCCTGAGATGTTGGGAGTTTTAGTAGTGCACTCTTGATGTGGAATGGGACTTAAAACACTAGGGACCTGATTCAATTCTTAGCAATAGGAATACCCCATCGCAACGGTAATGGAGTATCGTCACTTTTGAGAATGTGGTCTGCTCATCCCATTTAGATGCAGGCAGACCTTCGGGTTAATCATGGCAGAGACAACTCTATCTCCACTGTGATTAAACCCCTCTGATGGCCCTGGGGAATAAGGGTCATCAGAGAAATGACAACATGTCCGCCCACCCAAGTTGAATGGGCAGACACGTAGTTATTTTTTACTGTTCCTTACTGCCAAGTATCACCTGGTGGTAAAGAGCAGTTAAATCATTATAATACTCTCCCCGTCACGTCATGGGAGAAGATTCCCATGGTGAGGGTAGCATTATATTCTTTATTTTCAAAAAGAAAATCCCAAAAAAGTAAAACAAATTGTTTTTTTGCAGGACTGCACCCTTCCTATGCAGCCCTGTACAAATAGTAAATTTCATTGACAGGAACTGCTGTGATGGCAGTTCTTGCCAGTGTCTTTATAAATGACCGACATAGGAGTCACAGCTTGTCAGACATAAAATCCTCTGCCAGGCCAATGGTTGCTATATTGTCCACCAAAAATTAATTCAGGCCATTTGTTAGAAAGTAAAATCTTTGAGCAGGATGAACCTGGTTGGTGTGTGTGAACCGTGCTCCATCGCAGCCAACCTCAAAGTGTGCCTAGGTTCTGGTCTACCACGACCATTAACTGCCATTAGCACTTTGTGCTTCTTGACACTATTACTACTGAAAACTTTAAAAACTCATCTCCGGTTCCCCTAGTTGGATTTTTTCCATTTGGTGTCATTTTGTTTATTACATTTTACTCAGTTTTTTTATTTAGGTTTGGGGTTTCAATTGTTTTGCATTTCACCTTTATTGCTGTTTTGATATCGCATCAATACTTTACACATTGGCCTAAGTTAAGCCTGTCCGCTCTGTGCCATAGCTACTAGGGGCTTGAGCTCATGTTAATTTAGTGACTTTGATGGTTCACTCTGACGTGGGTTATGTTTATTCTTTGGGGTGGGCAGTCACCCACCCCAAACAATAATCTAGTTTCTTACTGTCTGGATCGCCACTTCCTTCAGACCATAAGACAGTGAGGGTGGGCTTTACTTTTTATCTGTCTCACTACCAATCACTGTTCTAGCGGGTAATCCCCAAGTTCGGGCTGGCTCCTCAGGGTACTGCAGCAAACTGCATAATCAGGGAACGCAGGTTATAAGTCTCTTGTAACTTCCCTAGGAGGGTTAGAAGTGCATATTTTGGCATTGCTGGGAAAAGTAGATCTTCCACCACTTTCAAGTATTTTGAGATGTGGACTTCCCTGGGAGATTTAGGCAGAAGATCCCTGCTTTTTTCCTTGACAGGCTCAGCATATCATTGAGTTGCCATCTTGCTCTTATTTGTTTTTAGTTTTAATCAGAAAGGGTTCCAAAAAAGAGAGAACATTCATTCCAAGAAAAACAGGATTATCCAAAAATATCATCATTAAACGGCACATGTAAATATATTAGTCACATTGAAATATTTGCCCCCAAGTCCCTTTTAATTTTTAGCTCAGTAGATTCCAGTTCAAAGCAGTGGTGCATCGTAACAAGCCAAGAGTCAAGAGTGCATGGAGACTTACTTTTCGATTCTTGCGCAATACAGATCCCAGCAATAATAATGGACAGGAGAAGAGCTGACATATTACTTCGAGATATTCTAAATGTACACCCAGCATAATATTCAATACATCGATTTCCATCTTAGCCCCTTTTTTGTTAGAGAGCCAAAGGCAAATTTCATCCCAAAACCCTTGAATTGCAGGACATACCATACCAATATTCGCAGCCAACAGGCTGCCTCTAGGACATATAATACAACCCAAATTCTCACCATCCCAACTTGCAATGCGCTCTGGTGAATAATAGAGCATAGCAATAGATTTATAATGTTGCAGCTTCCACCTAGCAGATATTAATTGTGAAGAGGATATTGTAAATGCCAGGATGATCATTGGAGAGTCCACCACTTGCCCCAACAGATTAGACCATTTAATACACAAAAGCTCCAGATCATTCATCCCAAACTCATTAAAGCAGGAGTATTATCTCTGAATGCGCAGTCTATCTTCTCACTTAAACATCCGGTAAATTATGCTCCCCGAAAATGCTGGGAGAATGCTTAATTAGATAAACCTCTGTCTGTACAAAAAGGCTTTTTAAATGTCTCCAGAGTGCAAACTCCCCTTGTATGTCACAAAAAGGTGGTTTGTATCAGCTGAAAAAAGTTGACTATCAGTTTTAAGCATACATTTTGCCATATTGATAGATAGGCCAGTAAAAGATGGGTGGAAAGACATTATGTTTGTAGACCTGTGTGTAAGGATGCATTTGCCCAAAATTGCTTTTTTTCCCAATCAATCCAAACGTCCCAAGCATCCTACACCACTTTAAATTGGACCCGCTTAAAATATGTGTTCCCCAGGGACAGCCCACAAATACTGTTGGAAGTCTTTTTAATGGTTCATCTAACATACCCACAAAAAACTACCAATAGCAGAGTCCAACTGTTCAAAAAAAGATTTGCTTACTCAGAGTGGGATGTCCCTGAACAAATAGAGAAACTTTGGGAGCACATCACTTTTATGATGTTACATCTCCCAATGACAGAAAAAGGCAAACCGATGGCAACACTTCATTAGGGCAATAGTTTTAGAAAGCAAAGCCTTGTAGTTAAGTTTGAAGACTTCTAGCATATTGTAAGAACTGTTGATACCAAGATAGGCTGCAGAAGAAGTCACCTGAGGATCATGAACAGTAATAGGATAGTTTAACATAATTTGTGTTTTATTCTATTCAAGTTATATCTGGATACCTTACCAAAATCCAAAGCCTCCTCCATAACAAAGATATTAGAGATGGCGTTGGCTGAGTTTATAGAGATATCATCAGCATAGGCCGTTATATGCACCCTAACCCCATTAGCCTCTGAAGGTGAAAGAGAATCGTTATTAAGGATCAGTGATCTATAAGGTTCCAGATATAATAAAAAGAGTAACACAGAGTGGTCAAAGCTGATGGGAGCTCCATTGAATCTTAACTGTCTCTGATGCTTCTCCAGTAATAAGTGTCCTAGCTCTGGGTTTCTTATATAGGCAATGGGCAAGATGCATATATTTTACACCAAACCCCATCCTAGTTATTACAGCCCAAAGATAGGGCCAAAGGGCCCTATCAAATGCCTTCTCAGATTTGAGAAGGATTTATGTAAGTTATTAGCTGCCTCAAAAAAAAGTATTTGCAGTAGCAGTAATGTAGTAGATTCTCTGCCCAGAATAAAGCCATGCTGTTGCATACTGACAAGCACACCAATCACCACTATCATTTTGGCAGCTAGAATTTCAGGATCTTCATTAATGAGTGAAATCGGTCTATATAATACTCGCTTGGTAAGGTCTTCCCTTTTTTAAAGAATACTCCAATATTATTAGATTCCCATGATTAATTAATAAGATTAGAGGAACCACTAAATCAGCAAAGAGTTTAAAAAACTCATAAGGTTTCCCATCCGATCCAGCCACTTCACGCGTTTATAAAAGTGCACCGAAACTGCTTGACATAAGAGGTACAATTTTCTTCTGGTGATCTGAGGCTGTTTATTTTAAGATTAAGTAGGGCGCAGTTACACTCTGGGCAAGGCAAAGAATTCTTGCACTTGGCGGGGGACAACACAGGGCCGTTACATATCCTACCTGGTTTGAGTTCATGCAGTTCGCCCATAGAGTATCTGCGGATCATTTGGGGCTGTGTAGCAGAACCGCCATAGTGGCTGGCACTGGTCGCATTCCAGGCGCTGACGGGCGCAGACGGGCTTGCCTTAGGCATGCCTATCATTGTATTTAAAGGCCGTCATCGTCAGGGGGTGTGTCTGGGGCGTGATGAACCGGCGCTGAGAGTGCGGGCTAAAAACGAGTGAGGGAAACTAAAAATTCAAACAAGGGTCCAGCAACCCCATGTGTTCTGCCGCAAGCTCCCGTGCGGCAGGCACTACTGGTAAAGAAACTCAAACTAAAAGAAAAGGATTAAAATCAGGCGAAGCGTAAAAAGATCATAAACCCCTTCTCGCAGTTTAAGGGTCAAAGTCCTTTCCAAGATGGCGCTACTAATTTGCTGGGAGCCAGGCAACTCCAAAACAGCACTGAAGTGCTTACAAGGAAATCAGTCTACTAGCATCTGCCCTTGTTGCAACAGCACACTTCGGACAAACACTGGTAGTTGTACATAATAAACCACGTTTGAAGGTGACTTGCCCAATTGGAAGCTCAGTTCTGCAATCTATTTTACTGATAGTTGTCAAGTCCTACCATAGTCCACACAGTAAGTAAGTAAGTTTATTCATGCAGACCATAGTCATGCACATCTGATTATTGAGGTAAATACCTAAACACCTCCCTGGATGTCTGCTGGTGCTCCTTGCCAAGTGTAGAAGCACCAACTGCAAACAAATCTCTCTTTTGATGTGGGTACATCAATTCAGGGAATTCATACGTCAAATTATTTTTGTGTAGGTGATTGGTTTCCTGTATGGCGCACTTCGTCTTTGCATCTTGGTGCGCAAACAAAGCGTCATCTCATCCTAGTGGAATCATGGGAATTATAGGGTAATATCAGCCAAAGTGAACTTGTATAAATGGAATAGGTATGTCATAAATTAAAGGAAATTACATAAGTCTATTTATCCAGAATTTGATTTATTCCAGTGATGTATTTATTCCATATTTATACATGAAATGCAATAAAGAAAATGCCTGCTTTTTAGCCATAACATATAAGGACAGTCACATATGTAGGCTAAGCAATAATAATTCTGCAAGATGCACTGTCAAATGGGATCTGGGTAATTTCTTTTCAAAAGGTTTTTTTTCAAAGGTTAAAAAAATTATTTCAGTTGCACTGTTATACAGATGTAGAGCTGCTAGAGTAGTATATACATAAAAAAGACTTGTTAAATTAGGTCCCATGCTATACTTTCATTCAGTCCTTTCTTGTCAGTAGCAAAGGGGATAGTATGCCATTGTTCAATTGATAATAGATTTTTCATCTTGATATGTTGGTGTCTGTTTGGGAATGTGCAGGAAAGTGTTCCTTTTTGAATGGTTACCCCTCACTTTTTGCCTGACATCTGATGCAACCTTACTTGATGTGCGCTGGGTCCATGCCGATCAGGTTCCCAGGGCCTGTGTTTCTTTCCCAAGACTGTACCTTTGTACCCACAATTCGCACAACTCTGGCCACAGGTAAGCCCCTAGTAAAAGGTACCATGGGTACCCAGGGCACTGTGACCAGGGAAGGTCTGTAAGGGCTGCAGCACCTATTGTGCCTCCCTTAGAGGCCCTATACCTTAACACCCACACACTGCCATTACAGGCTGCGTGTTTTGGTGCAGAGAAAAGAAAAGAGTCGACATGGCACGCATCCCTGTGTGCCATGCCTACAACCCACTGCCTGAGCCCTTGGTAAGTCACCCCTCTAACAGAGTGCACTAGCCCTAAGGTGAGGGTACAGTGGCATGAGCCCTGTATCCCTACAGTATCTAAGCCCATTCTTAGACATTGTAAGTGTAGTAAAACCATAAAGAGTATATGGTCTGGGAGTTGGTCATTACGAACTCCACAGCTCCATAATGGCTTTACTAAAAACTGGGAAGTTTGGTAGCAAACGTCTCAGCACATTAAACCCACACTAATGCCAGTGTTGGATTTAAAGTAAAATGCACTCAGAGGACATCTTAGAGATGCCCCCTGAAAATGGACCAGCCCTGGTGAGGGGCCTGCATGGCTGCCTGCTATTTGCCACCACCATACAGATTTCTGGACCCCTGGGTAGAGAGCCTCCACTCTCTGGGTTCAGAAACAAAGCCCATCCTGGGCAGAGGTGTCATGCCTCCTTCCCCAGGATGGACTGGGTCCATGAAAGGGGAAGCTTCAAAAGCCTGCCACCTTTGGAAGCTGTCCCTACCTTTTTTTGCCCCAGCAACTGGCTCCCACTGATTCTTCCCCCAACTTTGGGTTGAGAATCAGCGGGAAAATAAAGCTAGGAAGAGAGGTGTGCCCACCTTTGTCAGCCTCACCCCGCGATTCTGCACCACTCTGCACCCGACACCCACGGCCTGAGTTTGAGTGGCCCAACACTACAAGGAGGTCTCCCCAGCGATCCTGACCTGGGATCTTTTGATCCCCAACCTCCCTCAAGCCTCAAAAAGATGCCTGCAGCCTCAACCTGAAGAGTCCGCCAGACAGCAACCGGAGCTGGTAAGAAAACCCAACACCAGAAGACACCCCTGCACCCGACACCCCACGGCCTGGGGTGGCCCAACCGACATTGTCCAGGCATCCCCCAAGATCCCAACTTACGTCTCTAGCTGGTGATTGCCTTCAAGAAGTCTCCCTTTCCCAGCCTGCAGCAAATTCGCAAAACTGAAGGTCTCCATTGAAAAGCACTGGGTCCCCGACACCTGTTTTGCACCCTGTACCCGGCCGCCCCAGTGCAGCTGGTGTTGCAGTTCTTGTGCTGGTCAATGGGCCCTGATGTGCTGACCTTAACACTAGGAGCTTTGCCCCAGCAACCGAGTGGCCTGCTCGACAGCAGTCCCTAACCAAAGGCCCTTTAGCCCCATTGGCTTACATTGGGCCCCTGCACTCTGCACCTGGCCGCCCCAGTGCCGCTGGTGGTGCAACTAGAGTGCCCATCTGGACCTTGTGGAACCTTGGTCCAAACCCCCAAAACTCCCACTTGTAAGTTGTGTACTTACTGGATAACCGCTAACACTTTTCTCCTTTGGAACCCATCTCCCATGGATTAAATAGAACTCAATTGGAAAGTATAAAAAGTTGTTCTTTCCTTGTATTGTGAGATCTTAAGGTGTGGTATCTAGGCATACCACCACCAGTACTCAAAGTAATCCAAAGTAACTGAAAAGTAATCTGAAAGTACTTATTGCATAATTCAAACTGCATTTTAAAGTGATACAGACCTGTAACATTTGCAAATTCAACCACAACTGCATTTCCTTGAACAGTGTGCATTTGAGAGTATATTTAACTCACCTGTGCCAAGTCCTACTTGGTTCTAAAATAAAACATAAGTATACCTTTTTTTTATACTTACCTAATTGGTCTAGATTCTGATTATATGTGCACACTATACCTTACTTTGGTACAGTATATACAGAGCCAGCTTCCTACAGAATGCCTTTTTTATTACTGTCCACTTAAAGTCATGTTCTGAATGTGCTTTGGTAATGAAATGGGTAACTCATTTTATCGTAAGTTTGCCACATCTGAAACTGCTTTTGTGTTCAACAATGCATTTCTTAACGTTATGTGTAATTATGGCTACATATTTCAGCCCATATGGCAATATAAAAGTAGATGACCTTTGGCTATTACAATTAGTAAGTTTTTTGTACCCACAGTGTTTTTAGTGCTAAATATAAAGTGGTCATGTTGTCTGTGTTTTGCTGATGCCACTTAGGAGGAATCCCTATGGCAAAGAATGCCACTCATTGTGAGGGAGGTGCTTGTGTCCTGTTTGTAAAATTGCTTCAGACACATGTACAGAAATAGCACCAATCAACTGCTAAATCCCTTCTGTTCTTCCTATTATTCACTACAGAAGGCATGATAATAGTACTTTCTAGTGGATTCTCTTTCATCAACTATGACAGGGGATATTCATTGGTTTATCTTCTTCAGCAGTGCATACAGTAACACTAGGGCAGGTGGTTAGAGGTTGCCAAGATTAAATGATGATACCAAAAACCATGGTGCTACAAAGAGCTTGAAGTGCAACCAAGCAGACATAGGGCAGATTATAGGTAATGAGCAAAGCACAACATTGGACTCCAGGAGTGGCAGAGGCTTAGGAATGGGGGCAACAAAATACAATTTAGAAAACTTGAGAAGAGGCAAGCACCACAACATGGGCAGTAATGTCATGAGCATACAAGCATCATAAATGATGGAGAACCGTCGGAATTTAGTGGGAGCTTTCCCATAACATCCAGCGGGAATGCCATTAAGGGATGATTATCATGTTTGTGTTGGGCAGTTTCTTTTGGTGTTGGCTATCCGTAGATGTTCTATTGTCTTTGAAGTTTACAGGCGTGCCCTACATTCAATGCTCCCAAGTGTTGTGAGAAGGAAATTTGTGACTTAAGACACTTCATAAATCCAGGGTGGACCATGCGTGGGAATATTTAGCCCTTAGAACAATAATTGCCTTTTCTTTAGAGGTTTGGTTAAATGGATTGCACCCAGCAGATTGTAGAAATAGCATCCCTTCTTCACATGTCAAAAGTGTATTTGCATACATTAAAACAGGAACTTGATGTGTTTACAGACCAAGCTGCAAAGCACAGTACTAGCCAGGGAGTAAGAAAAGTGACCAGGAAGTGGGAAAGCAGGAGCTTATCCTGCACTACTCAATATCTCCAGATCCATTCCCACCATTTGTGTACATGGTGCTGGCCTTGGAACTATCATGGATTGAAATTGACGATTCCATCCTAACAGGAATTGCTACACTGTCTGTGGCTGCATTCAGCTTCCAGGCTGATGTTAGGAACAAGAAAATTCAAACACATATCTTCTGTCCTTAATCCTCATTGTCCCACTCCCACCTATCCAAATGCTGGCCACATCACATTTGGAGTGCTGAACCATCTGGTGTCCATAGAAAGTAGAGAATCCTATGTAACTTAAGGCTACAGCCAAATACATCAGATATCACAGGGCTGGTAGATAGTCATTCTCTGAAGCAGCCCTCTATCCCTGTAACTCTCGGAGACATTAAGAGGACCTTGAATTCGTCCATGCTGATTTAGTCCACTTACATTTTTTTTTATGAAAATAAATAAATACATTCATTAATTAATAATAGTCTAATGACCAAAACACCCATCTGCCAGACGGAATCTACCATGCATTTATTTTATGGTATTTCTATGGCATTTAGTGTGACGAATAGTAATTCCCAAAATGTAATGTGATAGTAAAATTATTAGAGCAATGTTAAAAACAGCAAGTTCAAAACAGATACAGTATAAGGTCTGTTATTACACAAACAAGGAAGAAGTGCATCTTTCTGAAAAACTACTAACCTGTATTACATTTTTAAACATGCACGTTTAAATGAACAGAAAAGCTTCAATGATATAAACAGTCAACATCTCAACACCCAAGGTCCTGGCAGCACAGCTGTGGTGGTGCAAACCCTTTAACCTGATAGAGGGGCTGCAGAACAAAAGTACACTGAGAGCAAATGTATGAGAAGCAAAAATAGCCCGGGTAGAAAGTACACACCTCAGGAACCTGCCAATATGAGAAACAGCAGAGTTTGGCATCCCAGCGGTGTCTATGTCATGTGACACATGAGATTTGTGTGCCACAAGTAGATCACTGTGTTCTGCTTCATTTGCTCACCACAGGTGCAATTTTTAGGCAAAAACAGGCCAGCCAACAGACAATGGCTAGAAAGGAAGACTGCACAGACCTCATACGAGGACGGAGATTGGGCTGACATCATGGAAGCCCTAGACAAGGGCACACAAGAGGCCGGCATAAAGTTCTGCCTTTTCAAAACACTCCACGATTGGCACTGGACACTGACAAAACTTAACAGGGCAGGAGTCCTTCCCCACGCAAACTGCAGGCATAGCTCACATCCTTTGCGAGTGTTCTTCGATCCAATCTTTCTGGTCGCATATTGGAACCGTCCTGGGTGCATCTATGAGGTTGCGCTTTCCCGTCACCCCCTCCGTCATCCTCCTCCATGACACAGGGGACTCCCCGGATCTTGCCTGCCCTCAGTGCCGCCTCTTTCATGGCCCTGGCTACAGTGAAGATATGTGTCCTCTGCCAGTGGCGGTCGCCCGTGCCCCCATCCCAGGAAGGCTGGACGGTGGCAATGATCCAAACGGCTTCACACGAACGTGTTATTTATGAATTACAGGGCCAGGCAGAGCTAATTACGCAAATGTGGGCTCCTTTCCTCAGGGATGAGGTCTTCAGCGGGCACCCTAACACAAGGCCAACATCCCCTTGAACCGCGCAACCAGCCCTCGCCTGTATTCCCGGTAACCTAGTACCCCTCTCCCTCCTCTCACTACCCATGCCCTGCTGACCCCCTCCCTCCACCTTGCTCCACCCTGTTTCTTCACCCTCCCTTGGTTCCCCCCTCCCCCTTTTACCCCCCTCATGGCTTCCCTTTCCATCCTTCCATCCTTCTTTTCTCCCTTTCCCTTCCCATCCCTCCCCAACCTCTCCCCTGTGTTTCTTCTGCCTTCCCCCTTAGCCTCTACCACCCCTTTCCTTCCTCACCACATCCCCTCCTTCCTCCGCCCACTCCCTCCTCCCTGACCCTTTCATCCCCGCTCACCCATCCCTCTCCCTTCCTTCACCCAGACATGCAGGCTCGCGGGTCCCCCCTACACATTGGAAACCGACACTATAATCCGTTCCATGCACTCCAGCTTTTGACAAGAGCCCCCATCCCCTTAGGCAGATGGCGTGGGAACTGCCTGAACTGATAACACAGGGCTCCCCTCTCCCTTGTCATGGACCATGCCTCCCTCCAGCCCTGCTGTCTGCAATACCCAGCCACTGGAGACACAACCCTCCTCCCCTCTCCCCCTCCTCCCAGGGATTACCTACCAGAAACCCTCCCCCTCCTTCCCCCATTCGTGGGTCCTTGGCCCAACAGCCCCTCAACACCTGCCTCCTGGAGGACTGACCGGCATTGGGATGGTGGGTTTTCTTGGATACTAGTTTCATTTGCACCTTGATTCCCCCATACCCCATTTTTCTTTTCTCTTCTCCCCCCTTCCTTAGTGAACTGTATTACACTGTTTAGTACTTATATGCTCTGATATCAAACTGTGTTCACGTTGTATGATTCTGTTTCAATCAATAAAAAGTTACAACACAAATTTAAAAAAGACCGCTTTCCCATATAATAACATACATGATAAAGCAATCTGGAAATCAACTGATGGAGGAAGAAGGTGGCTGCATGTTGAGCACAGATGATGCATTTTCCTTGGAATTCAAAGCATAGTGACCTAAAAACTCCAGCACTTTCACTATAAGCAGCATAGAATTTGAAAAACTACCAACTATGAAGCCACAACAAGGGAGTAACAGTCTACTAATATAGGAGGCAACATAACTAAGCTAAGGCTACACACACATACATGTTATACCCATATGTATTGTCTTGTGGATTGTTACCTGCCTTGTTATGTTGGCCTAGGCCTGGCTGCCATGCTGCTTTTCTTTGCGCACGTTACACTGAGCCGGGCCTCCCTCGCCCTTTGCTCGTGCCAAGTTCTTTTGCACTGTCTGCATTTTCTGTTGTTCACCTTTTTGGGCTCAGTCTGCACAAACATGTACAAGGTCGCATAACAATGTATTTTGGTTCTTCCTGATATGGCCAGTCTCGCGCACCCAGACATAACATTAGGTGCAATTGCCATGAAGAATTTGGTATGCTTTTAATACTGTGGTTTACTAGCGCTTAACACACTTGGAGAAATCCCTTTCAGTGAGAAGAGCTATGATGTCCTGCTGATGTAATTCTGCATCTAGAGACTGAGGTATGGGGGTTCGCTAGTCAAAGCCCAGAGGTCTTCTATTATTATAATAAACTATCTTACTGCAAGGGGAGGGTGGTAATGTAATTTATACGTTTATCCACTGAGCTCCGAGATGCTTTCCCCGTTTGTATTCTATGGAATTGTAACCATGCTGCTTATATTAGTCATATGCATTATGCTATTAGTACTGACACGTGTACTGTACATTAGAGCACGTAAGTTGGAATAAACATTTTAAACTATCCAGTGTCTCTTCCTACGCACCTTGTGGACAAGTACGAGTGAGTGACGAAAGAGTGTTCTTGCTTCTGCGAGTCCTGAGATAAAGATACCGTGTTCTGGGTTGTCCAAACATTAGTACTTGGGTGCTAATGGGATGCTAAGCTAGTTGGGTTGGGGTTTTTGGGTGCTACGGTATATGGTGGCAAACCACTGTATTCCGGGGTCCCATTTTCCTGTGCATAGCTCTGTGTATGTGCAGAAACCTTATGACATGGCGCGACCACCGTGGGGCAGCTTATCTGCGAGACGCTTGAGTAGTACTTGTGCTTGTCCACAAACCCCTCGCGTACGCTTCCGGAGGCGTATGTGACGGTGATACCTCCTATATTGAATGTTTTATAGGTTCTTTCAAGCTTGATGTTATTAAAAAGGTTAGTTAACAGACCCATTTTTGTGCTCCCTGTTAGGTTGTCGGATATTATTGTTTAGTCATGGCTGGTGTGGCGATTGCTGCACATAGTCGAGGAGCACTCCGAGACCACTTACGGGTGTATGGAGTGCCTGATACAGGGATCGATTTGGTCTTTGTGGTTCAAGCCGATCCGGCTTACCACTTTGAGGTGTTTTACACTTGGATCACTTTTGAAGCGGTGGAGGCAGATGATAATCTGTTTCATGAATATAAACCCACCGTTATTCCTGCTGCCTATCGACCCTATACCACTCTTGAAGTACCTCTCACGGCTTGGCAGCACCGTGTTTGGTTCAATGGCGCCCTACCACAACCAACTACCGCAGTTCGTTTAGGCCCCTTGTCAATTCAGGGGGCCACTTGGCCTGTATTGGCCGGGTATACCCCGCATCCAAATTATCTGGCATTACCGCTTGCGGAACTGCGCACTATGCATACCGAATTGGTACGAGTGCATCGAGCCCTAGTGACATATGTTACAGGTAGTCTACATGGAGCTGCTCCTGTAGTCGCAGGCCAACCAGCTATAGCCGCTGGAGTGACCATAAGTCCTGTCATGGTAAATTCTGTGATGGGCAAACGTCCACAAAATAAGGACGACTATCCTTACTGGCTTGCAGAAAAGTTCGATCAGATAGAAGCAGTGTTTCCCCATACATCCCCAGTAGATAAACATCGCATCCTCACGATAAGTTTGCCAAAAGACATAATCCCCGATTTGACATCATGTGAAAACTGGGGTAAGGTATTCGCAGCAGTTTATTCAAAATGTTTTGGAACTCCTTCCATGACGGTTCTACCCTCTGTAATTAAAAAGTACAGGATGAACATGGCCCTGAAGCGGCTGTGGAATTAGGGATGAGACTAGTGGGAGTGTTTGATGTAGTAGCTGAGCTGATCCTTGGAAATGTCAAGGGCGATGCTATGAACTTTCAAGTAGCGAATGCTTTGGCTTTGGTCCCAGAGTTGGACAGGCCCCGCGAATTACCGAAAATTATTGCCCGGGCTTATAAAACAATTGGAAGAAATAGCCTGGGCAACAAGCCTTTTGTAAAAATGCAAACTCAATCGCAAACACAAGTTACACAAACAAAAAGTGCATCTGAGAAAGATGATAAACCGGTCTTCACTAAAAAGAGTTGGAGACAGAAAAAACAGGGTAAGCAACAAAAGAAGCCGGGGTCGAGAGGTGCTTCCCCAGTTTCGGTTTCTTCTGAACGTACTTATGATTTACGTGATAGGTCAAGGATTAAATCACCAGAAAGGTTTCAGAGCTCTGATACGCGTTCTCCTCGTTCTTCACAGGCCCAGACGTCGTCACAGGCTGGTGGAGGAGGACGGCAAGATAGAGGAAGGGGCCGAGAGGCTCCCCAGGAGCGAGACCAACCTCGACAACAAGTCAGAGGGAAAGCAGAAGACTTTCATCTTCCTCGACCGCAATTTCAGAAGAAAAAGGTTGCCGCTGTCACAGCGAAATATGCCTCAGACCGTGAGAACGAGACTCCAGAATTGGACGTGGGCAGTGACCCTCCTAGACAGCGCCGCGGAAGTTACCATAGTGCGGGAGGCGCTACGTCCTCATATGGAGGCGACAGCAACTGAAACATTCGTTACTGTAGAGACAGCTGACACGAGAGTGGCACCCCCTGACAGACTATATAATATAGTCATACAAATTGAAGGTGACATACCGCGTGAAATAAAAGGGATTTTTGGGAAAATCTAACCTCTTCATATGATATTTTGTTAGCAGAGGTGGATTGGCCACCCCCATTCGTTCTCGCTGCACATAAAGGAGAGGAGGTAATCCTTCCAAGCTTCTCACGGCATGTCCCAAAAGACAAAGCTGAAGCACTTGCAGCTGAGTGGGCTGTGTACCTGGCACCAGCGTTATACCGCAACCATGTGGGATGGGATGAAGAATCACCTCCTCATGCAATACCTTTGCGGTCACTACCGCAGCCACAACCCCAATATCCCATCAAACGGCAGGCAAAAGGCCCCGTCTCCGAAATTCTGACACAGTTGGAATATCAGGGAGTAATTGAACCATGCGTATCACCTATGAACAATCCCCTTTTCGTGGTTTCTAAACCCGATGGAACGTACCGCTTAGTTTTGGATTACCGGCATTTAAATACACATTGTCGGAACTTTGCGGTGCAAAATACACACAGTTCTGCGCTTGTAGACAGTCTTGTTCGTAAAAAATACAAAACGACACTTGACCTTTCAAACGGTTTCTACACGCACAACCTAGCCCCGGAGAGTGGTCAATGGACCGCATTCACTTCCGGTGGTAAATTATTCCAGTTCCGGCGTTTACCCATGGGCTACAAAATAGTCCGGGTATATTCGCCGCCCGTGTTGTTTCTTTGTTAAATGACATTGATCAAGACGCATGTTCGTACGTAGATGACATCTATCTGACGGACGACGAATTATTTCAGCATTTGTCCCGTGTGGACCGCATTATTCTTGAATTTGCGGAGCAGGGTTACAAATTTAACTTTGCTAAATCACACATTGCTGAGCTCAACAACGAAGGTAAGGGCTTAGCCCCCCATTTCTTGGAAAAATGTGCACATTTGTGCCCCCAAATACTCTGAAGAAACTTCAGTCTTTGCTGGGTTTCCTGAATTTCGGGCGTACTTACATTCCCGAATATGCCCAGCGTATCAAGCCTTTGTATGCTTTGATACAACCTACTTATTCAAGGTCTTGCTGGCTGCCTGAGCATACCTCAATTCTGCAGTCTTTGCAGACAGACCTTTTGGAGTCTAAATATCTTTTGACTCGTGATAACCACACAAACCTGGTGATTAGAATAATTCCGGGGGCGGTGGGATTCACATACTTAACCTTTAATGAAGGTGATACAGTACCCATCGCATACAAGTCACATCTGTACACTTCCGCTGAATTGCGCTTTACCTCTGTCGAAAAAGTTCTAACTGCAGTGCAAATGGCGATTCTAAAAGAACGCGCACTGGCACAGGGAAAGCGGATTCTAGTGGTAACACCCTGTCCTGCCCTAGAGGCAGTAACAAAGGCAAGTGTACCGAACTCAAAAGCAATGCATCCCCGTTGGATACAATGGGCTACATCCTTGACGTCTTCGGACGTCACTTTTGTTTTTGATTCTTCTCTGCAGACTCAGGAGTTTTTGCAGTATGAATTCGTTCATCCTCCTCCTTTGTTTTTATTACCGCTTGAGGATTACAAATGTGTGATCTACACCGATGGTTCGGCGCAACCGGCCACTGGGTCCAAGCATGCTTATTCAGCTGCATGTGCTATTGTTGCGGGTTCCTTTGTAGATGGAAAGTTCAAATCCTCTGCAGTGCATACTCGCACACTTGGAGATAGTACCGCACAATTGGCCGAGCTGCATGCATTGCTACTTGCACTTGAGTTCACTTCTCAGGATGAGACCACTCTTATTGTATGTGATTCTTTTTACTGTGTACAATCTTACAATGACAATCTGTTTTTCTGGTCGAAAAACGACTACAAGGACGCAAAAGGGAGCACAATTAAGCATAAAATGCTTTGGGTTTGAGTGGCAGAATTGCAACAACATCTGCCCCTCACACAGGTGGTTCACACCTTAGGCCATCAGCGGGTGGGCGTACACGCTATAGGTAACGATCTGGCAGATGAAGCTGCCCGTTCAGCAGTAGTCACGTGTTCAGTAGCAGCGGTTACCAGGTCCATGTCTAAAATAGACCCTGTTATATTAGCAGCTATTGCTGCAACCAAGGAAGGTAATAATTACCCTACAGGTTTCCCTTCCAAGTATTTTTACACATTAAGTCCCGATCAGGTTCCTTATGTAACTATACCTGACGTTGGAGATCGGCTGATCCCCAACGCGGACCGCAGGAGTGCCTTGATATCAGCTGCACACGAAGGCATGGCTTCGGCTCATGCAGGTGTGTCAGCTACAGTTTCCATCTTGCAGCAGCGTTATTGGTGGCGTGGATTGTATAAAGACACCCGTGCTTTTGTGCTTTCTTGCGATGTTTGTCAACAGATTAAGCCTTCAACGGTAACACGTCCACCACAAACCCCGCTCTGCATTGCTAACAGACCCTTTGGGTGTGTTTACTTGGATCACTGCGGTCCATTCTCATCAGACACTGCCTATAAATACATCTTAGTGGCAGTGGACTCGTGCACACGGTTTCTCTGGGTCTGGCCACAACGGAGTGCTGATGCCCGAAATGTAATCAGGGATTTGCGTGTCTTTGTGGGAATTTTCGCATGCGGCACCTTCCATTCGGACCAAGGTCCAGCGTTTGCCTCTAGGGCTTACAAGGATGCAATGGCTTCGCTTGGGGTGCGGGTGAAATTTTCGTCTCCGTATAGGCCTGAGGGCAACTCTATCGTTGAACGGATGAACCGTGACTTAAAGCAATCCTTAACAGCTAGGGTTAAAGGTACTGGCAGGAACTGGCTGGCCCATTTGTATACCGTTCAGCGTGCACTTAATAATCTCCCTAGAAGACCTCTGGGTGGGCGGACCCCATACGAAATGCTCTTTGGCATAAGAATGTTTGTGCCTGACCTTGAGGGTCCAGACATCGCGGCGCAATCCGCCAAGTTTGATGTAGATAACCATTCTGCTATGTTACAGGACTTACAAGAAGCCCGAGACAAACTTGCAACTACACATTTGCCTTCAGCCACAGATCCTGCGTTGCAGATTCCGGTAGCCGGCTGGCTTCCAAAGGTTGGAGAACTGGTTCGAGAAAAGGTTGAAAACAAAAAGAATTCGGCCCCTCTTTTCGTGCACCGGTTCCAGTTCTGGGCTTGAAGGGAACACGTACAGTCATTTTACCACCGCTTCCTGGTCGCAAGGAGAACAGATACATCTCAGTGGAAAATGTCAAGCTACAGCGCCTGGCCGATCCTGAATAGTGTCACACCAGCGGTCTCTTGTCCTGCCATTTATCGGACATATGTTCATAGTCCATCTGCACGAACGATCGCTGATGCTGTAATTGAGATGGTTGATTTGCCTGAATCCTCTACTTTGCCTGAAACTACGATTGATCCCCAACTCTCCACCAATATCGACGAGGACGAGTATACTTATCCTGCATCAGAATCGGTGGCACATCAACCAACAACGCCACTTGGCCCGACTCGTTATTCCTTTGATTCGGATTCCACGTCCTCAAAGGTTCCATCCAAGTTCAGTATTTTTATATCCTGGTTTAGAGACAATTTTTTGATTCCACCCTGGACATACATCTGGTTGGTACTTTTCTTGATATTTTTGTTCATGTCCATTGGCTTTGTCACAGTGTTTTTTCTACTAATTAATGGTCACTATTTACCTGAACGCTCTGCTGTAGACTATGTTTCTGGAACTTTGGCTCCTCATTCCTCGTCTCACATCATGAAGCGTGACCACACATTTGTGAACATTTCAGCTTTCCCAGTTGCTGATGGCATCGTATGGGATGCAGTGAATTATCAAATCCATGGTCCGACGGAAATTATTAATGTACCTAATGTCCTTCGTGTTTCAATGGGTGATGTAGTACAAGATAATATTCATTCTGATGATTGGGATGTGCATGCCGTTGAAGCATTGTTTGCCGATTTAAAATATTATGCATCTTTTAATGCTGAAGATTTATATATGAATTCTGCTAATTATGCCGATTTGTATTGTTACCAACATTGGGGTAATCATTTTCTCCATAAGCCCAGTGCCCTGCGTAGTTCTGTTAACTATACCCAATGGGAACATTGTCCAAACCCCTTGCCAGGTAGCTCTCAAACTCTTCGAAATAAGTTTAATTATTTCACTGATTTTAATCGGTCGAACCCTGCATCCTATTATTTTAGACTAAATAACACATCAAATCAGAAAATTATGTTAACACACACCAAATTGCTTTATTCAGGTTCCTTTCTAAGTGCCCTAGCTGTGGGTGGTTATGAGTACTGGGATAATACAGTGGATTTAAAATCTATTTGGGGCTCCAAGCCATGGCAGGTACAGGGAACCGAGGCATTACACCGTGCTTGCCTCATCCCTACACAAATTATGTTCCTCAATGTCTCCATCTATCAGACTACATGTTGGGGCTTAGCAACCACTAAACAATTGAATACTCCATCCATACCATCCCTGTCGAGTTTTCCCAATGAAAGCTCACGATTCAATATGTCCCTCGTGTCCCTGCAGGCTCTATTACAGAATAATTCATTTAATGTTTCTGAGCTGGTTCAGTCACCCTGGTTAGTATGGCCTATATCATCTAACGCATGTCAAATACGTTTTCACGATTCTGGTACTAGCTACACACAGAATAGGCCTGATCCGAGATTTACTGCTTCCCGTACTGTCACTACATATTCTGTAGGTAAATTATGCAAACAATGGCTGCAACATTCGTCCCTTGATTCTGTTAAACAACATTTGTCCCTCCTTTCAGGCAATATTGATCTGTCCGACTTTGTTTTGGGACCTCGTGGTCCCCGACCTAAAAGATTCATTTATGAAACATATAATGAACTCTGGAAGCTATCACAAATGGAAGCTGCTTCCCGTCTTCGGGAAATAGATCAAGCAAATTTGGAAAAGGTGCTTGCTGTTGTTGACAATAGTATTAATACCCTGTCTTCTCGCATTTATACTTTGGAGAATATTGTGTCTTCTGTTGTTGATATTGTACAAGATGATGTTTCTGTGTTATATCATGGGCAGAATCAATTGCGTTCGGTTATGCAGTTTGCATGGACTTTACAAACGCTCAAGTTAGGTAAAGTTCCTTGGCATTTTTGAACACCTCTGCCTTGTTTCTACCTTTTAACTTAACTGACAAACAGCAATTTATGTCCATGAAAGATGCAACTTACACTCTATTACATATCGAAAAGATGGATCCTTTGCCGTTCTCTGTTGCAGAACTCGATTCTGCTGTATGGCTAGTCCATGGGGTTATCGCTTTACCTTTTTCCTTGTTTGAATTTGACTCGTGCATGAAACATTATCCTGTGGGCCGTTACCGGCCCTTGGGCAGTGCTTTCCTGCATGAACTCTGGTCCTTGCCTTTCATGTATAAATGCCTTCGGGACGGCAAGGAAGTCTTTCTCACGGGGAGTACTGCGACTCGACTATGGGTCATTCGCTTATTTGTAAACACATTAAATTGCATGGCTCATGTAGCGTTTCCGCTCCTAATCTTGCTTGTGTGCTGAAAGGTATTCCTGCTCCTGTTATTTCACCTACTTTCACTCTCCTTTCCAATGGTAGTTATTTACTTTTAAATAACGAAAACTGTTGTGGCCTGCAAGCTGGCATTCCTTACATTGTAACAGTTTCGCACAGGGTTGTCTGCTGCAAAAATGTGCTTTTTCCTCCCCCTCATGGCAAGGTTGATATCTCTATTTGGCCTTCCATCCCTACCATGGAAGCAGATTTCAATAGACTGAGCAGAATAAAGGCACTATTATTAAACGAGGAAGTTATGCTCACGTCCGCCCGGGAGACATTCATTCTCCAGGTGGCGAGTACCCACAGTGAAATACAGACCCTTTTAAATACTAATCTCCCCCAACATTTTGGGGAGTTAATACATCGTATTTTTAACGCATCTAACACTGAAGGCCTAGTACACTTTTTTAAGGTCGTGGGGTCGGGCTTGGTGTCCTCCTTCCAAACTATTTTTGGTGCCATCCCGGCTTTCATACATTCTATTTTTTCCAGTGTCTTTGGCGGTTTCCCATTAATCCTCGCTTTAGCGGCTGGTGTCTTGCTCTTAATTTGCTTTCTGCGCAATGGCTGCTCCCCGATGGGACCTGCTCGATCCAGAACGCCTCCAGCTGCTCCGTGAGCGCCTTTTGGCCGGTTTTGGTGTCTTGCCATTGGCGACACTGAGTGTGTCATATACTCTTTCATTTCGCTTTGCGTATTTCACTTGCGTGCAACCTGTGATGACTTGTGTCCGCTGTCCTTTCACCTGGACTCTGGATTATTGCCTCTCCAATTCGTCATTGTCTGTTCCGGATTTTGTTCAGCTCATGGGTCCCTTAGAGGCCCATGAGCAGGACTGTTCCGTTGCTGGCTGTATGGCGCGTGCGGCTGCACTGGGGATTTTGGCGCAATGGGATATCTGGGCGGCTGCCCAGGATCTCCTACAACGAAGCTGTTTCAATTATCACGCAAGCTGTCCCGCATTGCTTTTGGATGCTCCCTTTGTTGAGGAGCATTCCTGCTCTTTTGATCTCATGGATTGGATGGCATCTATGTTTTTTGACAATTCCAATGATGAACTCTTGGAGGGTATGGCTTTTCTCTGCACTTACACTTTCATGGATTGACCTGCCCTTCGCCGTTTGGGCGCTCCCTGTGCTCCGACGGCTCTGTTTTTCCTCTGATGGGCCTCTGGACTGACCAGGGGAGGGTGTCTTGTGGATTGTTACCTGCCTTGTTATGTTGGCCTAGGCCTGGCTGCCATGCTGCTTTTCTTTGCGCACGTTACACTGAGCCGGGCCTCCCTCGCCCTTTGCTCGTGCCAAGTTCTTTTGCACTGTCTGCATTTTCTGTTGTTCACCTTTTTGGGCTCAGTCTGCACAAACATGTACAAGGTCGCATAACAATGTATTTTGGTTCTTCCTGATATGGCCAGTCTCGCGCACCCAGACATAACATTAGGTGCAATTGCCATGAAGAATTTGGTATGCTTTTAATACTGTGGTTTACTAGCGCTTAACACACTTGGAGAAATCCCTTTCAGTGAGAAGAGCTATGATGTCCTGCTGATGTAATTCTGCATCTAGAGACTGAGGTATGGGGGTTCGCTAGTCAAAGCCCAGAGGTCTTCTATTATTATAATAAACTATCTTACTGCAAGGGGAGGGTGGTAATGTAATTTATACGTTTATCCACTGAGCTCCGAGATGCTTTCCCCGTTTGTATTCTATGGAATTGTAACCATGCTGCTTATATTAGTCATATGCATTATGCTATTAGTACTGACACGTGTACTGTACATTAGAGCACGTAAGTTGGAATAAACATTTTAAACTATCCAGTGTCTCTTCCTTGCGCACCTTGTGGACAAGTACGAGTGAGTGACGAAAGAGTGTTCTTGCTTCTGCGAGTCCTGAGATAAAGATACCGTGTTCTGGGTTGTCCAAACATTAGTACTTGGGTGCTAATGGGATGCTAAGCTAGTTGGGTTGGGGTTTTTGGGTGCTACGGTATATGGTGGCAAACCACTGTATTCCGGGGTCCCATTTTCCTGTGCATAGCTCTGTGTATGTGCAGAAACCTTATGACAGTATGAGTACTGGCCATCAACTGTAATGGAGTGTGCACTTACTATTCTAACTCTATGCACACCTTGGTACTGGGGTAAGTTATGCATTAGGCAAAAGCCAATATAACTGTGCTTTTCATTTTTTATATATACTCCCTCAAAAGTACCTAAACATGCTACTGTGACTGATACCTGGAATGGGCTCATCCTCACAGAGATGATATTTGTCTCCATCAACCCCAAAGACCATTCTTGGCCTCATAGTGTGTGTTAAACATGGTCCCCCCACACACAAACAGAAAGACACTCGTTAAGAGAAGATGGCCACAAGACCTAATCCCCCATTTGAGTACCACCCATACTGGCCATTACGGGTGTTACACATTTGGAATGAGTTGTGGCACAACATAAAACCGTTTCAAATTTCTGTTTAACAAGGAAACAAAGTAGTACCTAAAATATCCAAACGCCATTTATTCAATAGCAATACCACCAAAATGTTGTATTTGTCCTCCTTATTTAATTGGACGATGGACAAGATTCCAATGACGTCATAGGGTGCAGTATGCTTCCTTGGCTCCAAAACCACAGCGATTCACAGTGCCATTCAAGTTATTCATTAGTGTGTAACCATTCGAATCGAAAGGAAGGAGAAAGAATATATTGTTGTCAAAATCCTGACAATGCCTTTGAATGGCTTCAGCATAAGGCTATTCTATCACCTTTGTAGCCACTGAATTTTAAGCACTATTTTCAGTGCAAAGGAAACAGAGACACTCATGCATTTCATTGTATCCTCAAAAATGAAACATAGCTTGACGAGATATTAGGTAATAGTATCAAATGTTGTGAGTATGTGCTACTGAAGCATGCTTTTGCTGACCCGAAAGAGGGGATGATGCAAATCATGCAGTTTACAAAGCCACCTGGGTGAGGAACATACCACCAAGCTGGTACAAGGTAGTGGACCTCATCTCAGACTGCTATATTACTGGAATGTGGAGAATGACTTAGTTTGATGTCGTCACCCAGCTATCCCAGAGGTCTTGTTATCGCAACACTTGTTCTAGCCAAAATTGTAAAAAACGTGTTAGAATCAGAGTCAAGAGAGTCACCTGGAATATTGGAGCAGAGTGAAGTAAGAGAGTAAGTATAGTACGAGAGTGTCATTGAAGACAGGAAGTGGAGAGAAGTCCAACAGTGGAGTGAGAAATGAGAGCATATCAAAGTTCAAGAATGAGGCAACTTCAGAGGTTCGATTGACATTACAGATCAAGGATTTCATTGGTGAGAGCAGGCAGCACAATATTGGAAGGTAGGAAACCCTGCAAAAAGGACCATGAAATGGACTCCCGTACTTATTCAGATGCTCGTCTCAGAAGCTAGACCATTGGCCTGCCAAAGTGGAACAAAGCTAAAATCCGAGCATTACCACAGCGGTTTGGTCTCCCTGCCAGCAGTGCCTCTACAAGACACCTGAGGCAGTATTGTGTGCCAATTTTGAGACCTCAAGAACCAAACAGTTGTAAGAGTGACCTCCTTGTCCCCGATTGCCAATCTGTTTATACTGTCCTTTTCACATTGCAGATTTCTTACTTACACAGAAACTAAAATAGAAAACAAATTAAAGAGTAAATTGCTTTTTAAGCAACAAACAATTGTCAACATTTCATTCATTGTCTTAAAGCCCTGATTCAGTTTAGGAAACTAATGGAAAGCTAGTGACCCTCCATAGCATTACTTCAAAGAAGAGGATTCTTGCGTGGTGGAAGTATTATGCGATATGGCTGGTGAGCCTTATCGTGTAATACTAACACAATACACAAAAGTAAACATCGGATTTACCCTTAGCAGCCCTAGCTCGGTCCTGGTAGAGTGGCACAGATCAGTCAGGCGTACATGTGTAATTGCAGGGTGAGTTCAAGTGAACCCTCTTGTGGTTATGGTTTTGCAGGGTCCTAGACCAAGACTCAAGTCACTACTTCATTTCCTTGCTCATGGAGTCAAGGGGCAGAGGTTACTTGGCTGTCCTTAGTACTCATGGGATCCGGGGGAGCTGTCAACAATGCAGCACTTGGCAAAACCACCCGTTACGATGAAGTTACACTCTACACTCAAAAAGTAGAGGCCTTTGGGCTCCGAGGACCCGGGTGGAACAGCTGGATTTCTTCTACCTTGCTCAGTTGCTCCGGGTGCAGAGGTAGATGGCAGCTGTCAATAACCGGGGCCTGGTCGCGCCAAAGATGGTTTGTTGCACACTCGACGACACAAACTTGAGAATGCAGGGACACAGCAGTGGGGTCATTGACAATGTAAGTTGCTGTGTGTTGTTCTTGGGCTGGAGTTGTCACTCAAGGGGTCAATCACCAGACTGGTGATCACCAAGCCTTAGCTGTGGGAAATTTAGACTTCGGATACTTCGGTGGCTGGAGGTTGACAGGAGAGGACCAGTGGCTTGAAACTTGTTGTGAGCTTGGCTACCACACAGGGCTTGCAGGACACCACTTCTCTTTGGCCTCTCTCTCGACAGGCCCAGCAGGTTTCTATTCATGTGACGCAGCACGTCGATTCTTTTGCAGGTTGCAGGTGACTGGATCGACCAGTCAGAGGAGTCTGTTTCAGATTTCTGGTGTCCACTGGAGTCCCTCTTACTGGGAGCAATGAGCTTTCATCAAGGGCACACGTCGACATTAGGGTTCAGAATATAGTCTCTTCAGGGCACTTAAGTGTCCTCTCTTTGTGCTGTGACAGAGTGCAAAGTCCTGTCTTTGGTGACAGTGTCTTTTTTGTCTCTCTTCTCAGATTCCCAAACAGATCCAAAGTTCTGGTGCCCGGGGAGCCCCATAAATCCTAGTTTAGGGGGCATCAGGTGTGTGAGGGACAGCAGCCAATGGACTGCTGGTCCCTGAGGCTAACCCTCCCCTGTAGTCACTGTGCTGCCCAGAATACTCTATTTTAGGGTCTGTCAAAATGGCAGAAGCCTTACTCAGCTGTAAAAACCTCTAAGCCCACCCTAAATGTGTGACTAATCTTTTGAAGGTGTACGCCTCCTGACTGCCTAATTTTTCCGCCTGTCAGCTGGACAGGCCGGGAAGGGTTTTGGTCTCATCGTCTTGATCACGCTAAACACTAGACATCCTGGGAGGGTGGAGGTGTGGCCTCTTTTCTGCCCAGGCCTTTGTCTCCATCCTGGGGAGGTGCAAGCACATCCCACCAGGAGGGAAGACTCTTGTCCTCACTGCAAAGGGCGCAGGGAAGCCTTCTAAGGCACTGGAGCTTTGTATCCTAGAGAGGTACCCACTTAGGGTGGCACCCCTGTGCATGGTAGTTCACCCTTGACACGAGAGTCATGGTGGTGGTGAAAATGCATGGTGTTTGATGCCAAACATGACACAATGCAGTCGTTCCATAATGGAGCTGACTATCTCAAGTTTCCTTGGTAGTCAGCCCATGTTACCCTATGGACTGCAGTTCACTCACAGTAAAACCTTGCTTTATAGGGCTACTGTAGGGATATATATGTGTAAACATATATATCCACACCTTTAATATAAATCACTCTACTTCCTGGTCCTCGTAGGGCAACCTTAAGAGTGACTTACTTAGATTAAGGCAGTGGTGTAGCTTTGCAGCACATGGTGAGGAGACAGGCTATTCGTGCAGGGCTGCAATGGCAGGCCTGCAGACTTACTTTTACTCAGGCCATCCAGGGTGGCACAATAAAGTGCTGCAGCCCTGGAGGCCCCTCTTATCACCCTTGCCCTGGGAACCACTGGTACAATCTACTAGGGACTTACAAGGAGTGATAAGTGCTTGCCAATTGGGTGTACCAATTCAACAGTTACAGTTTAATGGAAGAAGCACTGGCATTGGGGCCTGGTTAGCCGGTTCCACTCCCCTTCAGACCAAAAAAGAGGGCATCTGGAGCAAAAAGTGGGGGGTGACCATGACAAAAAGGGCACTTTCTAACAAGGATGCTCCTATAGGCCTTATTGCTTGTTATATAGAATAATTGCCATTATTTTCCCTCCCTGGAATTACAGTTAATGGGTACTGTTAATTCTGTTAGTGGAAAACAATGGAATTACACGTTTTTGGGGAGCAGCATGTGGGAATTGGTATTTCAGAGCTGATTTCTGCATGTTTTCCCCCCAGCAAAAATCACTACAATCTGTAATCCTGTTACGGCCAGTAATAGCTGTTACCAACCCCAGTGAGATTAATGATAATAAGGTTTTAAGTGGGCCACCACCTTGTGCATGCTTCAATGTTTGTTTGATGAACGTAAAGCCAATGAGTATGTGATGCAGAAAAAAATTAATGTACCATCCATGTCCTTTGACTCCTCAAAAACAGTGATTATTTCACCAAATAATCCATATTCTTGTGCTCAGATGTGAACTGAGCAGTGACAAAGCCAATGTGAGCCAGGTTATCTCTCAGCTTCATGAGCTGGAGGGTAATGTGTAGAGCCAGGTCCAACAGAGTTTGAAACAATTACTGAAATGGCAATGATGATAACGTTTTGGATTGTTGAAGCTTAGGTTTGGTGAGCGACATTCACTTAGTTTATTTCGGTTTTTTTTTAAATTTTGTCCCAAGATAAATCTTTCAGTGGCTCTGATTTCCACTTTCATGAGATAAAATCTGTAATTACAATTAAATTGACATCCGATATATTCAAATTTCATTTGTAAATTGTATGTCCAGCTTGGCTACATTAAATTGCACTAGATCATCAATCAATAGATATCAAGGAAGGACTGCTGAAGGTATGTGACATTGAGCCCCTAAAAATAGGAATGCAATGGAGATAAAAGCTCTTAGCTTACCGAGCCTGCAAGCAAAATGTGAGAGACGCCAACATTTTAGGGAGAAGTGAACAGTGCAAGAACAGTAGGAGCACATAGGGAAAAATGACCAAAAACAACAGAACTGGAGATCATATGCAGAGTGATTGGGACAGACTATTTTCTGGTTGTGCTCCCCCATTCCCATTGTGCACATCGTTGTAATAGGCAAAATATGTCACTCATAATGACTGATATTCCGAACAGTGAATGGCTGTCCAGGAGCTGATCGAATAATACATGATCAGCCAATATCTAAATGGGCCAACCCAATGCCAGACTCTCTGGGGCATATGTACAAGGAGTTAATGGCGCGTTAGCAGCACTTTTCCGACGGTTTTGCGGCGATATTTTCATCGCCATATGTACAAGCTGTCGCTAACCTCTGTTAGCGGCAGTTTTCTGGCAAAAGCGTCCATTATAAAGATCGCCACTTCTGTTAGCGATAATGACATGCAAGGGAGGCGTTCCCATGCAAAAACGGCCGCTAACCCCACTTTGCGATATTTTCAAGGGGATTCTTTAAGTTTGGAGGACCAGAAAATAGCTGGTCTTAAAAATGGAGATAGCACTTGGGGCCTCATTTCAGCAGGTTTTGTTGCTGGACTGCGCTGCAAGCAATGTTGATGTGCTGCCCTGCGACAAAACTACAGGGCAGGACTGCGCACCATCAATAAGATAGTGTGCATTCCTGGGCCTCACTCATGAAAAGTGTTGCAGCGGTGCAACACTTTTCACTACCCCCTT
This sequence comes from Calotriton arnoldi, assembly GCA_963921515.1. Lineage (NCBI taxonomy): Eukaryota > Metazoa > Chordata > Amphibia > Caudata > Salamandridae > Calotriton > Calotriton arnoldi. The sequence continues at coordinate 932,501 of CAWUFW010003681.1, forward strand.
CTTGCGACACCACGGATGCGCTGTATTCACTGGACAGCGCTCCATGACGCAAGTAAGGACAGATACGTCTGGAATCCTGACGTATCTGTCTGCGCTCAAGTCACGCATTGCTGCAGTCGTGTCACAACCATGATGCAACTCCAGCAATGCATGGGGCCAGCCTATCCCTGTGGCACTGCGTCACCCTTACGCCTGCCATCATGCAGGCGTAAGGTACTGACGCAGTGCCGTTCTTGAGGGGTGCCCGGGTGTTGGCCCAGTTGGATATCCATCGGTGGCGGTTGCGCGCTGCGGTGTCATCGTCTGTAACCGTTGGTGGAGTGGTGGTGCTGAGGGAGTTGACAAGACGTACTTCAGTTGCCTTGATCCAGCTGCGAGGGGGGCGATGATGGCGATTGTGTACGGTGGGCATGGTGAAGATGTGATGTATACAATGATGGTCGGTCCAGGAGAGTCCGGTGGTGTGGCTGTAGTTGAAGGTCCCGCTGGCGGAGGAGACGTGCTCGACCGAGTGTGCTGTTATGTGGCTTGCTGCAGTGACTAGCTGCTTGAGTCTGATGTTGGGGAGCTACCCCAGGAGGGGGTGGTGTTCTGATCACTGGGGTTGTCCAGGTGGAACTTGAGTTTGCCGAGTAGGTTGTCGTCGGTGGATGGGAGAGCCTGGTGTGCAATGAGGTCTACAATGATATTTGAGAATGGGTGTCCATGGCCCGGGGGGCCTGCTGATGAGGGTGCCGCAGAGGACGGGGTTGGGGTTGGTCCTGATCTGGAAGTTAAGGTGTTCCATGGTCACCGTTGGGTCATTAGAGTGCTTGGTCAGTCGGAGTGTGCTTCTGTAGGTGATGGCAATGCCTCCTCCTGGATGGTCGGGGTGGTCCTTGCGGGTGATTTAGTAGCAGTCAGTGATGGCGATGGCGATGTCCGGTCCGGAGCAGATGTTGATCCTGGCAGGCAATGTGGCATCCAGGGTTGATGGCGAAGAGGGTGCTGGCGCCGTAGGGGTGGAGTGTCCGAGAAGAAGGGTCCTTGGTGCTGAGCGCGGTCCAGGGGCAGACGGACGCAGACGGGATTGTCTATGGCTTGCCTTTGGCACGGGAGACGTCCATTACAACGCAAGCATTACATCGTAATGCCTTTACAATGCAAATCCAACAATGCAGGTGCCTTTACATCGCATTCCATTACAACGCATTGTGAGGTCAGTAATCGGGTATTTTTTATTTTTAGGGTGGGTATGGGTTTCGGGTGTCGGAGATGAAATGTGGGGTGTATTATGGGGTAATATTTGAAATTTGGGGTGTGTATTTGGGGTCAAATATGAAAATTGGGGTGTGCATTTGGGTCAAATATGAAAATTGGGGTGTGCATTTGGGTCAAATATGATTTTTAGGGTGTGTTTTGGGGGCTCAATGATGGATTTTAGGGTTCAGGTTTTGCTTTGGGGTGCAAGGGTCAGTTTTAGGGTTGCACTCCCTGAAGTGGGGATAGTAATGTTTACATCTCCGCAATCCAACACCTCCCTACTGTTGAAATATGCCTAGTATTACTATGCATTGTAATGGAATGCGACATAATGGTATGCGTCGTAACTCCATATATACCTTTGGCACACCAATGGTATGCCTGCTGTGCATGGCCGCACAGCGGCCGCCATTGAGAAGTGCTTTGGGGGGGACTGGACATCTGGGAGGTGGGAAACGCCGGAAAGAACACTGGATGGGGCATGGACGCGGGGGTGTGTGTGAGCAGGTGTTGTAAATATTTACATGAGAGAAATCTTACCTCGAGGCCGGGTCCCATGTCTTCGTTGCTCCTGCTCTCCTGAGTCTGCTTCCAGGAACAGGAAGTAGGCAGCCAGGCTCCCTCCCCTAAGCCAATCACAACGCTGCAATGTGGTGTTGGGATTGGTCATTGGTGCCGGGACGAGGCTTTCAGCCAGGGGCTGGAAGTGTGGGCATGTTCTCCATGCAGGCTGTAATGCAGCCTGCATTACGAACAGGACAGTGCGCATGACTGCTTTGTGCAGCCTGAGCGGGCCGACCAAACAGTCACTGCGCACTTGAGTGGGCATGCCACTCCGCCCCTGCCCTGCTCCATGAGTGGAGCAGCCCTACCCACCCTCCAGCCCGCAACGGACACATGGCAACATAACATCAGGAAGTTATCATCATGTGATGATTGTTCCTCTTCTTGCACTGCTTGGAAGCAGTGGGGCGACGCTCTTCCGCCATAGCAGATGAGCCGACACTGGGGGTGTGTCATCTACTGGCGCTAGGCCTGAGCGACTCGACCCCTGGGCCTCCTCCGCTACGTGTCCCACCTTCTCCTTACCTGGACATTGACACCTTGGCGCAATCCGCTAAACTCTCTCTAAGTCTGTGACTCACCCAGCAGGAGCCTCAGCCAGGTGGGATTTCACAAGCGTGGGTACAGCAGTCGCCACCAAGTCCGCTGGTGAACCTCCCGATGCAGTTGATGAAGCAGGGCCCCCTAAGGCGTGAACTTGCAGCGCTCCCGCAACACAAGTTTGGCGCAGCTCAGGGGCCTCACCCTCCACAGCGTCCGGCCAGCGCAACCTCATCCGGCCTGTGATGCAGAGAGGTGCCGCCCACTGTTGGTAATCCTCTCTGTGCACCCCGGTGAAGTGGTGGATCATAGTATGCGATGCAGACCTCCCTACGTTGGTGCGCAAGAGCGCCTCTACCATTCACAGCTCCAAGGGGCACAAGGCGGTCTTCTCACACAGGTCAGCAACGTGTCTCCATGCAACCGTCTGGACTTCACCACCAGATCGCTGCGCCTCAATGTCTACCGCCACTGCTCATCGACTACACAGCTCCTCCGCATTCCACTCCAGGCTCCAGACGCAGGTCCAGCAAGGCATCCAGGCTCCAGGCACAGGTCCAGCGAGGCATCCAGGCTCCAGGCGCAGGTTCAGCAAGGCATCCAGGCTCCAGACGCAGGTCCAGTGAGGCACCCAATCTCTCATCCTGGTCATCCTGGATGGTGGGTGGCTTGAGGGGGTTGTTGATGTGTGCTGCACTTGGCCCTGGCTGCTCCATTCTGCATTTCATTGTTTTTTTTGCCTATTTTCTATTGGGGGTCGACTGATAGGCTATTTTTTCCATTAGAGGCAAAAAAAACTCACGTTGGGCTGACTAAAGTGCGTTTTTTTGGCGCTAATGGGCCTTTTGTTGGTTTTTGCCCGCTAACGTCGAAATTCCTATCGCCATCACGCTAATGTTAGCGGCAGTTTTCACCGCTGATCCCTGAAGCCATCGCCGTGTAGCGACGTCTTGTACATACGTCACTAACAAGGCGATAGTTTTCCGCGGTACACGGCGATAGAAAAACTGCCGCTACCTAGCGTTAGCCATAGTTATCGCCAATTCTTGTACATATGCCCCTCTGTATTCTAACTGTGTACTGTTCCGTATTGTGAATGACACTTCAACAAACCAATTGCCGAAGTGGGCGGACAAAGAGCCCTATTCTGTATGTAATAATACTGATATAAGCATGTATTCATTTTGTCAAACCAATAAACTGGTGAGACAGCTAAAGCTGTATCTAGGACAGACCTACAAACATCGACAGATACTGCATCAAAGCAACTGCAAAAAATAGGGTGGCCTCTCATACATTGCAGTAGTGTCAGGTTGGTTCAACGTCTTTCCAGCCAGAGCCAATGGTGACTCTACCATCAGTAAAATCATCAGACCCTCAACTGTGAATGAGGCGGGGAAGCGAAAGGTTTGTATTAAGTAAAACTGTCAATTTTTGGCAGCTATCCCAACACCGTCCACCTTTAAATCAGTATCAACAACGCCTATTAGGTATACCTGCTGTGCATCGTCATCATTGTTGTATATTTTTTTTACATAAATTATTTTAATGTAAGTTTACAATAATATATCGGGTCACCAAAAGGCCCCACTCTGTTTATATTGATGATACCTAACAGCATTGGTTTTTGTGAGCATCAAGCTGGGCTACAGCAGACAGTTTAAGACAGTGGAGGAAGGACAATACATTCATTCAGATCTAAACCAAAGACAGGAGACGCTGTTCACAAACACATCCACCCCTCTATATCCACCGTGGCTGACAGTGTGATGGCAGATACGAATAGTGGCAGGTCCACTCACTTTGCCAGCCTATGAGGGTAATGCTCACCACTTGTTGAGGACTACAAATTGCTTTCCTAAGTAGGGAGGTATGTCTATTCAAGGCTTCAGCAGTCTTTTTTCTGTTTTTTTTTTTTTTTTAACTCAACGCATCCTTTTTCCATTTCAGAAAATAAATTATAAGACATTATGTTAGTCCCTTTTGAGAATGTGGAACATTTCCAGTAGAATGTTAACATTATAGTGCATGTGATTACATTTCCGTGGATAAAAACTCCTCCGGGTAATTGACGAATGGGCAGATGTCATAAACCGATCATAATTCTGCATGGAGCCGCGGCTGATCATCGGCCATCAAAGCATCACTCTTTCAGACGATGCGAGAAAGCGCTCTTTGAAGTCAGCTGTGACTGCTACATCTTTTGATTGTGTGCTTTCGTTCCAGCTCTTTTTTCAGAATCAAGACGGAATCAGAAAGGGAAATTACTTGATCTGAAACCTTCAGATCCCTAACCCAGAGAATTTCACTTTATTGTTTTTAGAAAGGAAATGACTCCGTTTTTCTTTCTACTTGAATTCAAAGAGCTGGGAGCAGATTTTGTTCCTTCATATTTTGATGCTCGTTGGCAGAAGAGAGGAGAATAGCTATATTTTATCTCGGCTTCACCCACTCAGAATTATGGCTGGATGCCCTCCACTGTGGACTAGCTGGATTGTATCTATAATTAAGTAAAATGTGTCTTTAGTCGCGCAAATACTTTGCTATTTTAATCATAAGAAGATTTTCCATCTAAACGTTCATAGTAGTGATTTTTTTTGCGATTTCAAAGGATTTTGAAACTCTTCTGACAGTATAAATGTCCATTAAACCTTTATGTCTGCCACATACGATGCAAGGTGTAGTAAATATATTTTGAAGCTCTTTGAACAAGAACTTGCATATCAAATGGTTATCAGGTTCAAAATGCCAAGCTTTGCCAATAATGGTTAGCACTGATGTGCAAACACAAATATGGCCGGCAGTGTTGAATAGCTGCCGATGTGCGGCTTGTTTAATCAAAAAGAAGCCGGGGTCTAACACACTTGCTCACGCCTGATTCTGCCTTTCTGGTGGAGAGCAATAGGTCTTAATGAATCTTAATTTCAATTGTATTTCCTTTGTCAACTCACCACCTACATTGCTCTGTCACAATATGTATTTTAAAGTCTAACTTTAAGGACACTAGCGTAGATATCCTTGTATCCCCTCTTTACGGGTGGAGATTGATCACAGATTAGCCACTTAAGGGCTGACAATGATGGAACAGCGTTTCACAGGGTGCCTAATTTGCACCCTTTTCTGAGTTTGTCAGTGCAGAGTGAGGAAAAACGCACCAATATCGTATGCTATTTCCAGTTCCGACGTGTGCTATTTAATATCACATCTAAGCCCAAATTCAAATTAGAACATTGGAATGTTGGGAGATCCATTGAAGACAGTGGAGCACTCCAGGCTTCTAATGTTCGATAAAAGCCCGGAGCTCCAACATTCCAATGTTTTATGTTCACAGCTGTTGCAGTGAAGAAAGGCCTCAGTGAGATCGAGGGGATTTAAATCCACTCTGGCTTATTGAGGCCTTTGTTTTATTTGTTAGAACATTCTTCCCTGTAGAGGCAAAATGTTCTAATAGCCTTATAGCCCACCGTAGCTGGTCTATACCGACCATTAAAAGCACGCACCCTTGTTAAAGGCCCCCACCTACGGCTCGGGCCTTTAACTCTAGAGTCGGCCTTTAATGGCCGGTATAGACCGCTAAGGCGGGCTATAAGTCTATATTAGGTTCGGGTGCAGCTGTAGTTTGAGCTCAATATGGAATTACTGTCCCTTAGTGATCATGGTCTTTGCTTGGTAAATCCAATTTATGAGAGCAGGATAACTAATGAACATCTAAGTAATTAAAAGATAAGTGATATACATTTACAACTGTGATGCCAGCTGGGTGGAAGAGTGAAAGCAGCAGCACCATTGATTACACATGATGCCAGCTGGGTGGAAGAGTGAAAGCAGCAGCACCATTGACTACACATGTATAAATAAAACCAATTAATGAAACATCTATAAAATATGCAATACAAAAATCCTAGACAAGTCAGCATAACATTTAAACTACGAAAAAGGTTGTTGGAATGTAATACTTATAACTTTCTATTGTGTTTGTCATTCTTCCTCTTATAGCATTGAAGGAATCATTGCAATTCGAACACTGGTGCTATTAACAAATGTTGAGTTTTAATAGAACAAACAAGTTCAATTTAAAATTGGGTGGAGGCACCATGTCCATCTTTGTCTAAACACCACCACAAGCTTACCACGCCCTCAACCATGACAATTAGGTTTAATTGCCCTTTAGTACATCGGTAGTGAGGCTGCTGTATGGGATGTGGTAGGAGTCACCAGCAGAGGAATGGTGGCAGAGGATAATAGCACTGTAGTGAAAGCACGCTCACACTGGTGTCCCTTTTCCACCTGGTGGTACTACAGGGCAGCATGATGGGAATATCATCTGACAGAGGTCTTGGGGCTTTGAGGAATCCATAGGATTTCCCTGTCATTGCCTTGATAGTTCAGCAAGCGAGAGCTATTCTAGCTCCTAAGGCACACTGCTAATCCCAAGAATTTCCTTCCCTGCCAAAAGGCAGCATGCGAGATGGGAGACTGGTGGTTTAGGACAGAAATGGCAGGCTGCATTTACTTATCTGAGTCATGAGATCCGTGGGAATGACACTGAATAGGGCTGTGGTAGAGCTAGTGAGGAGGGATGACCCTTGGACAGAAGGGGGTTAAGACTGAGGGAGCAGCCATTGGCTTTTTGTCATTGGGCATTGAGTGCGGGTATAGAACGTTTGATACAATGTGCACACAAGCTTTATCAGAACCAATAGGTCTGGTGTTGGCTGCCAACCTCTGGCAATTCTTGTTTTCTTTGCAAAACATTATTGCTTGGGAATATAATGGGCTCTCATCAGTCTAAAAAACAATCATTTGCTACAGGCAAGAAAATACACATCACCATAGTACTCCTTTGCACTAAAGAAAACTACTTTGTGTGTGGATGTGTTCCTTATGAGAGAACAGCATGCCATAACTCATAGTGAAGTTAGACAATAGCTGAAGTGGGCTGATTAATTACCCATTAATGCATGCTGGAGTGTGTGGAAGAACAATTTGATCAAAGGCAACCACAGACTAATGTATGAAGTCTGGCTGAAACCCCTATAAGTAATTATGTTATACACATAAGTTTAGTGAAATCAAAAGGTCCTGGCTAGCACAGACCTAAAAAAGTCAATCAGTCTGGCACGGATGCAAGCCTCTTGCCTTTCAGAAAAAAAAGCAACAAAGAAAGGAAGAAAGAAACAAAGTAAAGAAGGAAAGCGAAAGAATGATTGAAAGAACGTGAAAGAAGGCATAAACCAAAGTGGGCAAAGAAGAAAGAAAGAAAGGCAAGAAAGTCAGGAGGCAAGAAAGAAGGTGAAAGAAAGCAGACAAGAAAGAGGCAGAGAAAGAAAGGAAGCTAATAAGAAAGAAGGCAAGAAAGAGAATAGGCACAAAAGAAAGAATGCAAGAATGAAATAGGGCAAAAATTAAAGAAAAAGAGAAAGAGGAAGAAAGCAGGTCGAACATGAAGGAAAGAATGAAAGAGAGAAAGAAAGAGAGAAAGAAAGAAAGAAAGAAAGAAGAAAGAAACAAAGAAGAAAAGAAAGCAAGAAAGAGAGAGAGAAATGGACAAAATGTGATATGCTGTGATATAGCAGCATCCAAGAAAGCTGAGCACTCCAAAAGGAATTTACAACAGCATTGGCAGGAGATGGGATCTGATAAAGCTGGAGTGTGCCCTGTGTTCACATCAGAAGTGCTCTGGTATCACATCAGACTCAAACACAAAGGCCCCACTAAAGTAAAAGGAGTTAGCTTGTGTGCGGATGTGTACCTTATGAAAGAGCAAACTGCAGTCAGTCAAAGTGAAGTTGGCTTAAGTAGGCTGATCCACTGCCCCATGCGATATGCTGTAGTGGGCAGAAGGAAAATGTGAATGATACAACAACAGACGAATGGAGGAAGAGGGGTGGCTGGAAGCCCCTATATGTAAGCATATTATACATATTATAGTAAAATTTTCAGTTATTCAAAAACCTTTTATTTATTGTAAAGGTCACATATAGTTCAGTTCGGCTTTAGTCATTTTGTATGTTAATTTGTACCTGTTGGACTTGGATCTCTCTGCAGGGTCACCCCCACACTTTCTGCCTTAAGCACCCTGCTTTCTCAATTTCATTTTTTTTGGCATTAGGAAACTGTGCTCTTTACCACAGCTAACTAGTGCTAAAGTACTTGTGCTATCTCCTTTCAAAATATAAAATTGGCTTACACTCCATTGGCACATTTAATTTACTTATAAGTCCCTAGTAAAGTGGTATTACAGGTACACAGGGCCTGTAAATTAGATGCTACTATTAGGCCTGTAGCACATATTGTGCCACCCACTGAAGTTGCCCTTTAGAACATGTCTCAGGCCTGACACTGCAGCCTGTGTGCAGTTTTTAACTGCCAAGTCGACCTCGCAAAATAAACCTTTTACCAGGCCCAAACCTACCCTTTTTAATGCATGTAAGTTACCCTTAAGGTAGGCCTTGAACAGCATGGTGGGGTGAATTGTATTTAAAAGGTAGGACATACCTTTTGCATGTCCTGGTAGTGAACAACTCCCAAAATCGTTTTTTACTACTGTCCTATAGGGTAACATTAGGTTACTTTTTTACACTTAATAAGTACTAGCATTTGATTGAAAACAGTTAGAAATGTAATGACTGATATCAAAGAATTTTAATTTAAAATCCATTTTAATGGTAATGTCAGATTTTAAGTCACAATTCTGAGAATGTCACTTTTGGAAAGTTGTCATTTTCTTGTCCTAACCATTTGGTGCCGCAGCCTGTGTACTGGGTCCCATGACTGTGGACAGAGTGGCAGTTGGTGTTTATGTATTCCTCCCAGGCAAGTAGACAAAGGACGACTAGGTTTTGGCAGTATAGGCCATCCTTCCCGTACATATGTAATTTTGCTGGGTACGGTTCATTTATCACTATTATTCTCTTTCTCTGTTCTGGTACTTCTGTAATATAACATTAGAAAAGATAGAACAATGAGTACATTTATAGAGGAGCACCTAACACTACCACCAGACCTTAACTATAAATGAAATATTTTATACAGAATTATCCTACCATTATACCTAGATTCACACAGGGGAAAGCTGTGTTTTGTAATATAAACCATATAGCAATTTCTTTCTAAAGATGCATAGCACACAGTACTCTATTTATTGATGAAAGGGCTGACATCAGTCCCAGTATTAAAATCCTGATGAGATAGTTACTCAGATTTTGAAATTCATTCTGCTTATATTTCATTCAAAATATTCACAAGAAGACATACTGATACATTCCAATGTTTTCCTACTATATCTTTTAGAAACTAGACTATAAAGTTGTTAGAAGCTTGAACTAAAACATCATTATTATGATAATAGAGAAGCTTTATACCCAGGACCTACAAAGGACACATGAAATAATAAATCCATATATTTTGTATCATTTCGTATTCATTGGTACATCCAAATTATAGGGACATAGATTCTCACAGAACGAGATTCCTAGAATAGGAACATAACTTAGACATTTTTGTCAATACTAATATTATATGTTCTCCATCTCATTATGACCAATTAACCAGCAAACTTATGCCAGGTCTTCTCAGTGCCCCATTGTAGGAACTGTCTTATCAGTCTAGTTATTTCCGCAACTTCATCTGTTATAGTAAGTAAATAATGTACCACTGCTTTATACAAACAAACTGTGTAAACTGGGGTTTATAATCACAATGAGTATAGCACGAAGTGAAGTATCTGTCAATTCCTATTCTATGCTATGAAGCCATTATGTTACTTTTCAGGTAAAAATCCAAAATGTATGATTATGTCTGACAAGTGAAAACTAATTCTTAGCTTTTTTTCACTCTGACCTACAAAAGTATGGACATCATTTACCTTTTTGCAGGCTGGCTTTCAAGCAATTTGGTGGCAGAGAACCTGCCTCTGCAGGCCCAGTAGTCTATTGAGAGTGCCTCCTAATGCCAGTCAGTACATTTCATACAAAGTCCTTAGGCTAGAATTGTCCACTCACTATCAGGGAAAATGCTTTGTGCCAACTGACCATGCAGGCCTGTGAGAAAGGGGGAAATTGGCTAATTTTTCACCAGATTTCAAAGCAAGGTAGCCTTTTTATTAGCAACGAGTCAAATAATTCAGATAACATGACTAAATGGCACCATTTGCTGATCCTGTTGTGTTTTTTCTTCTTCTGCAAGACATTATTTGAGCCTTTGAAATAGAGCTTTGTTCCATGAAGAGCGCCACTTCGATTTGTTGACTTGTGCCCCACACAATCTTCTGACATATCTGATGTCCTCTTGCTTATTATGAATTATTGAATAGCCTAATTAACTAACCATTATGCTTTCTGTAATGATACTATTTTATAAACTTGATGGTTTGGTCTGTGAATGTTGTCTTGTGTAGGTTTCCTTTATTTGCCTAGGGTCCTCTTTCTTTGGGGCTCTCGGAATCCAGGTCCATCTTATCAGCTTATACAATTCATTAGTAGAAAACAACAACACAGTCTCCCGCTGAGTAAGATAACATGAGCTGAAAACTCCCATACAGTGTGGGCCCGATTCACAGAACTAACTTACGTCAAAAACGTAAAGTTAGTACTTTTTGGTATTCACAGAATGCACTTACTCATTTTGGTATTCACAGAATGCACTTACTCATTTTGGTATTCACAGAATGCACTTACTCATACTAACTTTATGTCCGCACTCGGGCCGGAGATTCCGGCCCTTTGTTGGAGATTCCGGCCCTTTGGTGGAGATTCCGGCCCTTTGGTGGAGATTCCGGCCGGTTGTGGAGATTCCGGCCGGTGGCGGATTTTTCAGGAGGCGAGAAGAATAATGAGTAATAAAAAAGCCTTTCTTTGTTTGTGTTCATCTTGTCTCATTTGTTGCAAGTTCAAAGACAGTGAACATGTGTTACGCAATGTCTTGTGACAGTATGCTGCTTATTTAACAAGGAGATTGGGGTTTACTAGGGTTCATTTTTTCTTTGGCCGACCATAAACAAAGGGAATCTTGTAATGTGAAATAGATCACACCCAACAAAATCTAAATGCTTGTGTTAGAAATGGGGGTCTCTAACTGGCAGAGGTTTTCACCTTTTTCCAAGAAGGAGCCCTTGCTTCTACTCAGGGTAAGGGAGTTACACACTTTATATAACCCCTGCTCACCCCCTTGGTAGCTTGGCATGAGCAGACAGGCTTATCCCAAAGGCAATGTGTAAAGTATTTGTACCCTGACACACAGTAACACAGTGAAAACCCCACAAATGGACACCACACCAGTTTAGAAAAATACAGCATCTTTATCTAAACTAAACAAGACCAAAATGACAAAAATCCAACATACAGGTGTCAATATTTACTTTTAGAACAGTTACTTCAAAAACAGAACTTATAGAAACAAAATAGCTCCACCTGGGGCTATTACGTGGTGAAAGGCAAAAATCCAAAGTATGGGCTGACCGCGAGGTGTGCGGCATTGAGCATGAAGTCGTAAGGACCCCCAAACAACAGTACCTTGGAAACAAAGTCCATAGATGATGCACAGCATCATTAAGGTGAGGCGTCGGTGCCGAGGCGAAGCCAGTTGATTTCTGCCACGGGAGAGGCAAGGTGTCGAGTCCATGAGGAGGCGAGTCCAGGACAGGGGAAGTTAGGCGGCGGCGGTGGTGAGGCGTCGGTTCCAGTGAGGCGATGCAACATCAAAGAGTTCGTGGAGTCACCCTCATTGGTTATTAGCTCTACGATAACAGGATGCAGGCACTGGCGGTGACAGAGTCAGTGCGAACACTGACGTCGGGAATGCCGATAACTGCAGGTGTCGGCGGGTGTCAGAGCTGCGGCACAGGCGGGCGGTGCATCATGCACTTCACAAGCGATGGCCATGGCCTCAGTGCAGGTCGCGGTGCCACTTGTGGCGTTGCTGACAGCATCAGAGTTGTTTTTCTTGCTTTTTAGCACCAACCACGCAATTTTCAGGGCCCAGGAATTAAAATTGGCACCCTTTTGAATGCAGGAGTCCAAAGAGGGGTCAAGTTGCTGATCAGTGGGTTGCAGGTGAAGTCTTTGTGGCCCTGAGGCTTCAGAACAGGAGGCAAACACACACAAGCCCTTGGAGATTCTTCTTCGAGCAGGTTCAAAGCAAAGTTCCAATCTTTGTCCTCTCCTTGGCAGAAGCAGCAAATGCCGGCCAGCCCAGCAAAGCGCACCCAGCAAAGCGGCAGTACTCCTCCCTACAGTTCTCCAGCTCTTCTCCTTGGCAGAGGTTCCTCTTGAGTCCAGAAGTGATCTAATTCTCTGTGGTTTAAGGTCCAATACTTATACCCCAGTTTCTCTTTGTTGTTCTTGTGGTAAGGGTCTCTGAGCCCAGTCCAAACCAGTACTGTCTTCTCTGGTACAGCATGACTACAGGAGGTGGAGACAGCATTGTGCAAAGGAGACACAGCCTATTCAGGTGCAAGTGAAACTCCTCCCACCACGCTAAATGCAGCCAGGGTCTATTCAGCTCAGCTATGAGTCACCCAGGAAAGACAGGACACTTCTCAACCCCTCTTGTGGCTGTCTACAGTGAATGCCCATCCCCAGCTCCTGTCACTTCAAAACCAGACAGTCAATACACACATCAGCAGAGGCACACAGAATGGTTAAGCAAGAAAATACCTACTTTCTAAAAGTGGCATTTTCAAACACACAATTTAAAAACAATCTTCCTAAAAATATGTGTTATTAAATTCTGAGCTCAGAGAGCCTAAACTCCATTTCTCTATCTTGTCCCAATGGAAAGTTATACTAGCAAGATGTTACAAAGCAACTTCATGTTAGCTGATGGGACAGATAGCCTTTCAATAGTGAAAAACGAAATTGGCAGTATTTCACTTTCAGGACATGTAAAACACACCAGCACATGTCCTATCTTTTACATACACTGCACCCTGCCCATGGGGGTACCTTGCGCCTACCTGAGGGGTGCCTTACATGTAAGAAAAAGGAAGGTTCGGGCCTGGCAAGTGGGTGCACTTGCCAAGTCGAAATGGCAGTTTAAAATTGCATGTACAGACACTGCAGTGGCAGGTTTGAGCTACATTTACAGGGCTACTCATGTGGGTGGCACAATCAGTACTGCAGGCCCACTAATAACATTTGATTTACAGGCCCTGGAACACACAGTGCACTGTACTAGGGACTTACCAGTAAATCAAAAATCATGGATGACCTATCACAATTTGCATAGAGAGCTTATGCACTTTAGCACTGATCAGCAGTGACAAAGTGCCCAGAGTCCTATAGTCAACAATAACAGGTCAGGAAAAATGGAAGGAAGCAGCAAAAAGGTTGGGGATAACCCTGCAAAAAAGGCCATTTCCAACAGCTTTTATATGAACTTTACAATTATTCCAAACTAGATCAGCAGCAAGGAAAGTACAAATGAGGCACAATTAGCTTTTTGGAATTCTAAAATGTAATGGGAAGAAAGATCAAAACAAAGACATTTTACTTGTGTCATGCCCATATGATAAATATGCATAGAAATCTGATTTCCAAACATTAATGTCTTTGTGAGATACAGGTTTAACAGGAAAATGGCATGCTTTTTGTAAGTTTAGTGGCTATTTTAAGAACCATTTAATAGGAAAATATACCCTCTTTAAATGGTCATATCCTTCTCCACCATGCTGTAGTCAAGTACTACGGACCATTTGCTCAAAAATGACCCACTTGCCATACACTATTCTCTTATTTAATGTGTATGGCTAATTTGCTGTTCTTGTTCTTTGGGTAATGTTTGGATTTTTTACAACCTCAATTACTTGAATGACGCTGCACCCCTGCAATGAAAATTGTTCCACTACTGAGTGGAAGTGCTCGTTAATTCCATTTGGCTCATTTTATTTAGTGTATAAAATAGAATCAAATTTTTTGTAATACAAGCTTTCGCTTATCACAACCTCTTTGGGCACATGATCAATAATTTGAAACCTCATTTGTAAAATCTGGTGACACTCCATCATTAAATGTATTACACTAGGAAATATTTATTATGATTCATTAAGTCTATAAATGTTTTGAAACTTCGTGGAAATAATGAATAAATTCTTTGAAGATTGCAGCAAGAACGACATATGAGAGAGTTCACATGGAGTCAGTAAAATATTATTCTGATGTTAATTTAAATGAATGAATACCTATGGTGGTGAACTGGGTGCAGCAGTATGAACGTTTTGAAAAGCAGAGAATATATTGTTCAATAGTAAGTGCCATTTGTGCCCCCTAAAAAGCAACACATTCTTATTTTATTGATTCAGCATCTGTCATTACTGCCATTGTGTCGGGCTCTGCTGGGGGGGCTCACCTTTGCCTGCTGACACTATCGTAATCCCTGGTGGGACCGCCGTCCCAGGGAACATCGTAAGCAGCCGCCTTTCACCCTTCCTGCACTTTTTTGGTTCCAGTATCAAGTCCCAGAGTGCAACGCGCAATCCTTAAGCTGCCGCTGATGAGGGGGAGGCACTGCAATACCTGTGCGCATAAAGCGCCACCTTAACCCCCGCAGCACGGGACGCGCCCGGGCAGCTCCCGGGCCAAGGGCGGGCCCGTCTGCGCCCGTCCAAGACCGTCCAAGACCGGACCGGGCTACAGCATTAACACCTGCATCCTCATAAGGACTACAAGAAAAGAGGGTGAGTCCGGCGAAACTGGTGTACCGAAGTAATTGCTTTCCAGCGTATGTCATTGCTGTAAATTAACTCGAAGGGCATAAGGGATTTGGTAGTGGTGCACCTGCAGAAACTACTGGGCTTGCAAAGCGAGGTCGACGAGTTTCTCTTTTGGATATATCCGCTTTTTCCCACCTCACGGATATCGAACAAGTATAAAGACCTTGGCGATTTCCATTCTTGAACCTCCCCCAGGTCAGAAGGAGCACTTGGAACTATTTCGGTTCATATTGACTCAGTTGACTTGTTAATATTCGGCTTCTTGTCTGTGTTTGTTAACTATTCATACTGTTGACAGAGGTAACATCGACGCAAGTGGGGCTCGTAAACAGCCAGGGTTATAGGGGGAACATTCAACATGGGAAAAAGGAAAGCAGAACCTTCAACCAGGGCAAATGGGGGATCAAAGGGATCCAAGTCTTCACTTATGAAATATCTCTCCAGTGCAATACTCACCATAGAGAAACAAATTCATACGGTGGAAATCACCCTTAACCAAGGTAGAATTAAATGAGTCCACAACCAAAGAGCACGCGGCCCGTAGCCCCCCAAAGTTAGATGAGCCCTCGACCCAGAATTCATTGGTATGTGTAAATGGGTGCATTCAGGATGTGTCCGACCCCATAGTTCTATCTGACTTTGAGGAAGTGAGCCAACCTCCCCCCAAGCGCCCCAGAAACCCAGATATAAATATAGTAATACCAGAAAAGGATCTAAACCCCAACATTCCCAAGATAGTGGGGAAAAAACGGAAGACGACCAATAAGAAAACTAAAAATGACGCTGGGGGAACAGGGCAGCAGGTACAACACACTCATAAAAATACGCAGAAGGAGGAAATGGGAAAAATCAACTGTAGATTGGAAGCCTTCCAAAAGTCAATTGAAAACAGCCTAGAGAAACTTCTGGCTAGGGTTGTAGTAATTGAAGACCTTCTTAAAAGTAAACAGAGAACATGTATTCATGATACCCCCAAGCCCCCTGTCAATCAGGTAATGGCTGACCGACCCTTCAGGACTGACAGGACTGACATTACAAATGGTACAGCTAATCCCCCGGAAGGCAATAAATGAGGACAGAGTCAAAAATCGCCAGGAGCATCCACACAGCCTGTAGGAAGATCAAACTCGCATGCGATCCCTCCTTGTACCAGGTTCTTAAACGAGGACCGCACCAGATTGAACTTGCCACCTGAGGCCACCCCTTATACCATCATCTTGGCAAATATACCACAGCTATCTCCATCAGTGGACAAATCTTGGGAGGCCCTGAGAAACAAGGCTCTCTGCTGGCTCGGCACCAAAACCGGGCTAACCGAGATATTGTTTGACGAGTTCAAAATGGCAAGAAGGGTGGGCTGGGTGGGGAGCAGGGACAAGTCACTATCTGGCGATTGTATAGTCCTCACATTTGGAACACCCAAACTGACCCGTGAGATCCTAATTAGACTGGGTAGTGAGCACGTGATAAATAGGGAAATAAATGTACTGCCGTTGGGCTACTTTTACCCCCCTAAAAACTACTTACAACAGCACCCCCAGCAAATTGCCCTAACTCGTCCCCCAGTCCACCAATTTAGAATACCAACCCACAATAGGTTTGATATACTCCCGTCACTTGAAGATATAGATTGACTTAATAACGAGGGCAGCACCATGAAGGTACATATAACCAGCGGAAAGCACATTTTTTCTGCCGAACCAGACCAAGTGAGTTGCAATGGATCACACCAAATTAAGACCAATTCAACACTTATCATTAATGACACATTCACACATCAAAATCAAAGGTCACCAGTGAACGATCAACCTAGTATTGCTGCTACTGGTTTCCATGAAGGTTTTAGGAATGTAGAGTCGAGAACGCCAATAAAAACTGCAAAGTGCATATCTCTCAAACCTCTAGAAAACTCCTTTTATAATATCCACATACCCACGATTGAACGCAATCTCACTAATAATAATAACTTAGGAGTGAGCAGGACATGTAAGAGTAACTTATTGTTTTGGAACGTGGCAGGACTAATACCTAAGCTTACCAACCCAGCCTGGCTAGAATTTATACAGCCCTTTGAAGTCTTGTGTTTACAAGAAACATGGGTGGACACTGCACAACACTTAAATGGGTATAAAACATTCTTTACCCCCGCCGTGCCCACCAAACATGGTAGGAAGAAGGGTGGTCTATGTACTTATATCTCTACAGATTGAACTCCAAGAAAATTGACTTTATGGTCAATAATACTTACTATCAGATCCAAAAGCTGCATGTAGACAGCTTTCATTCCATAGTCCTCTTGAACTTCTATAACAATATCCCAGTAACACAGATAGAGGTGGTCCTGAGGCATCTTCGAAATGATCTGGATAAGTCACAAAAGGAAACAAACAAGGATCCCTGCATAATTTGGGGCGGGGACTTTAATATCGCTTTGTGTTCCCACGCCAAGGGTGGTATCTGCGGTCTAACATATGAGGAAGACAAAGACTTAAGCCATTTTTTACATACACGTCTGGGAAAGCAACTAAACGATATTAAATACTCTGCAGATTTGGGCTTTGCAAATGAACTATGCTCTCCTCCGACAGCCTTCAGTAGTACATATAACGGACGTGGGGTAGGTAGTACCATAGATTATCTGCTAGTTTCAAATAGACATGCCCAACGGGTGCATAACTTCAAAACCCATATTGTTCCCTTTAGCGATCACTTTCCGATCGGTGTTACTTTGGATATGCCGATTAATATGACAACCAAAAGGGACCCCACAAAACATATAGTTCAAGACATCGCCCTTAATGGAACCAACGGGTACACAATCAAATGGGCGGGGGTGGACACAGCCATGTTAACAAGGACACTCTTAAATAACCTTAAAGATGAATTTGCAACCTGCCTGGACCATAAGGCTGCAGGTTGACATTCTCAATTCATTCCAGGACATAACGAGGGCCATAAGGAAGAATCTACTGAGAGTACATAAAACACAAGATAACACCAACAAAGGCTGGTTTGATACTAACTGTACCAAGGCCCTTGCAGCTTTAAAAACCGCCCTGCACAGACAGCCTAGAGATCCGGCTGAGGTGAAAAGGGCAAGGATTGTATATAGAACTACGATTAGAGATCATAAGGTGACGATAAAAAAAGAATTATGGCAGGCACTCCATAAAGCATCTGAACTAAACGACAATAAAGGTTTTTGGATGGCTGTAAATGCCCGTTCCTGGCCCCCAGGGGTGGCCCATCAATCGAATCAACAATTGGGGAGGATCAGTGGGTAACACACTTCTCTAAACTATATAGTGATAATACTGACACAGGCAAGGGTACGGATATCACGACAAGCAATGTGAACTATTACCCAATAGATATTGATATCAGCGTGGACGAGGTGTTACTGGCCATTAACTCGAGTGTGGGGGGGAAAGCCCCTGGCCCTGACTCTATTCCCATAGATCTATACAAGGCCACGCCCCTGTTATGGGGCCCCCTATTAACCTCTGTCATAAGGGCATGCTGCAAACAGGGATTAATTTCTACCTGGGTTGAGTCCATATTAGTCCCTATCTTCAAGAAAGGAGACCACAACGATCCAGCCTGTTATAGGCCTATCTCGTTGCTGGACTCTCTTATGAAGGTGGTTGGATGGATTGTCTTAAATAGAATGCAGACATGGGCTGAAACCAGGGGCGTGATTTCAGAACTCCAATATGGATTTCGACAAGGTCTTGGAACAGTAGAGCAGGGCCTAAACCCGAGTTTGATCTGGGGGAAGTATATACATGCCAAACAGGGAAACCTTTTCTTATGCTTTGTTGATTTAAGTTCAGCGTTTGATTGTGTTAACCATGGAATAGCTATGGAGTACATTAGAGATCATGGGCATTGAAGTTCAGCTTATTAACTTTTTAAGACAAACATATCAAGGCGCACAGGCCAGCATCCGCTATGGCAGGGCAGGCGAGCGCACCCCAAATTTCTCAGTCAGGAAAGGGGTCAGGCAGGGGTGCGTGTTAGCCCCCTTCCTTTTTACATTGTACATAAATGGTCT
This sequence comes from Calotriton arnoldi, assembly GCA_963921515.1. Classification (NCBI taxonomy): domain Eukaryota; kingdom Metazoa; phylum Chordata; class Amphibia; order Caudata; family Salamandridae; genus Calotriton; species Calotriton arnoldi. Next base: position 951,610 of record CAWUFW010003681.1, read on the forward strand.
GGGTGAAATATTGTCACAGGAATGTCAAGATCTCCCTCGCATAGGTAAACGTTCAATTGGAGCTTTAATGTATGCAGCCGATGCAGTTCTTTTATGTCGTACACAGGTAGGGCTGCAGAAAATTGTTACAAGGTTTGTAACCTATATGTCCAGTCTGGACCTTAAAGTAAACATTTCGAAAACATACGTTATGAGGTGCTGTAAACCTAGAGTTAAGTTTCGCTACATTGTTATTGACGATAATAAACTTGAATTTACCAATTTTGTTTCCTATTTGGGTATTGTTTTTGAATACAGGGGTTCATGGGCAAATGCAATTACCATGAGAAAATTATTATTTGCAAAAGCTACAGGTGCGCTTGTCAATTTTGCTAGAAAGTTGGGACAGCGCCCAATATACAAATTGATAAAAATGTACAAAGCCAAATGTATTTCTACGGCAATCTACGGAGCTGGTATACGGGGATTTGCCAACGTGGACTCACTTCAAATCACAGAGAACAAGTTCTTAAGATACCTGCTGGCAGCCCCAAACAGTACGGCGATATACATTTGCCACGCTGAGTTGGGAATGCCTTATCTGTCAGACCTGATAAAAATGCAACCTGTGCTATTGTGGTATAAAATATGGACCAGTACAGCCACCGGCCTTAATCGGGATATAATCAACGATTGCCTTAATATGCAGTGGGCAAATCGCATCCCTTGGCTGAATTATGTCAAAGCTTTTGTGGCCAAGCTTGGCTGCCCGGAATATTTTAGTAATCCCGAGTGCATGGGCTCCATTACCAGGAAAGACCTAAAGACCGCTTGTGCGAAGCACTTGGAGACGGTCAGATTTCTAAGTAACAATAACAAAATTTCTGTCATAGAAAACCAATTGCTTTTGACGCAAGTAGGGATACAGCCATACCTAATGTATACACAAGGGAGTTATGAAAGGATGTTACTGACACGATTTAGACTGGGCAATTTTCATACCATGGTTACATTCCCAACTGTAAATGACTGGTCGTGCACGTTGGGCTTATGCCCATGTGATGATCTATCTGCCCAGACCACCATTCACATAATGTTTTTTTGTACGTTTTACTCTTTATTAAGGAAAAGGTGGATCCTGCCGATTTTGAAAGTGTTAGGCCTTAGACAATGCCGACCTGCCTTTTGTAAATTACAACTCCTAGATGATGAAAGATTCATCGACCACATAGCCAAGTTCTTGAAAGGAGTTCTCTGTTGTAGAAAGACTATGTAAAGTTTTCCTCCCTAAATATATGAAACCCTGCGTGTCTTTTAATGTGCACTGGCTAATATCCTAAGTATTGTGGCAGAAGTCATTACTAAAATGTAATGTAGGAAAAATGAATTATATCTTTTTTATGACTTATTGTATATTTTAATATGTTTTTAATGCTTTATAATGTCTTGTGCTTTTATGATTGACATTTTTAATCGAATAAAGCTTTTTGAAATGAAATGAAATGATTCAGCATCTGTGATTTTTGGGTGCAACTTTTTCCCCAAGTATCCAAATAATATTTAGTATGTTTTGATTGATTCACATTAACACCCTATTTAGCACTTTTTCTGACATTTATAGTATGTGGGATAATTCCGCCCCAACACTACATTGCAATATAGAAATTGCAAGTTAGAATGTACTTTGTGGTGGGTTACATTATCCCATACAGTTACAATCACATTTGTGAAGGCCTCTCCATGTGGTAGTCCCACTAGGCCGTCGTGCGTTACCTGTCTGTATCTAATGGCCACAGCACCAAAATGAGTGTCTTCTCTTCCCACATGCTACTCACCTCTTTTAACAGGTTCCCTCAGCCCATAAAAGATGTAGTGGAGGGAGGAACGGGTCTTTCTTATGGCATATCATGAACATGTGCCACCACATCACTGCCCACTTGTATTAATTTATTACAAAAGATTAATGTCATTTTCTTAGTGCAAGCGTGTTCTGAGCTCAGAATGCGCCTGAAATAAGGAACAACCTACCACATTTAACAGGGAGGTTGCCAGTGCTTAATTTGTAAGAAAAGAAGTGCCAGGGCCCTCGTCAGGAGGCCACTGCAGTTTGCACCACACATTGTCCTTGCAGCGCTGCCAATGATAGTACCAACCCAACTCCTAACCATCACACTCCTACAAGTACACAATTCAAAATATTCCAGGCCCCCAAAGCAATAAGAATGGCTTAGGTGGCAGGTAATAGTCATTTTCAATCTATTTAGAATTAATAAACAGCTGTTGTTGTGCTCTTTTCTAAATTAGATAGACAGCACCACCATGTGGCACACTGTCTCAAGCACCCGTGTTGTCAATTAAGTGCTGGTGCCGAGCACCAGAAACCACCAGCTCAAATTAAGTACTGGAGGTTACTATCTTCCATGAATTAATGCACTAATTGTTATGCTTCGGGCATATTGCATATTTACAACAATACACACATTTCATTAAATATGTGTCATATTTATTTGTGCTGCTATTTGACATTGTGTCACTTTCGATTCATTATGGCTAACTCTAAACAGGGCTCTCTGCGATCCCTGCCGTTTAAAATTAAAGTCAGAGAATGATGGTATATGAATATAGTGGAGTGATATTTCTTTAAAAATACATTTCTGAGTTGTGTTTTGCACCAGCAAAATAAACACCTTTGAAAGTGTCATGTGTAAACCACTATATGACTGTATAGTTTTGTCCATGTGACTCTTTACAATTGTTAACTGTTATATTGTGCATTATGAATAAAAACTAGGGATTGGATTCTCATCACACTTTAACTGCAACACAGCAGAGGACATCTAATTTCTATAATCGCTTCATGAACCACTTTTGATTCCTTACCTTTGTATAAAAGTTTTAGTCACTACTTGGCACACACAGGGAAAATTCACAGCAACTCATCACGTCTATATCTGTAATGCAAAAGGCGCATCACTAATGCAAATACAAGCTAAAATATGCCTTGCAGGTTCCAAGAATGTAAATGCGTAACAGCAAAGCCGTGTCACGTACATTTGATGTAATTATAATGCCACAATTTCATCGACTTCTGGTAGTATGCAGAGCGAACCAAAAAAGAACTGACATGTAACATTCACACATCAGGTCCACAGACACACACTAAACACAATCATAAGCATTTGCTTTGCTTATAAAAAAATTCTTACCATCGAATGGAATATATTTTCACATATGTACAATTAATTAATTTTACCTATAGTTTTCTCTGTACCGTGCCTAATCAGAAGAAATAGGAGTGCTTTATAAAACAACAAAGAACATTTTGAAATACAACTACATTTACATGATACAAACATGGTGCATGAAATACGTTTTGTGCACAGCTGCCGTTTTTTAGGCAACCACACAACAAACCTTTTTGTTTTTCGCAAACAAACTCCCAAAGCAGGAGCTTGTTTGTGAAAAACAAATAAACTGATGCCCCCCACGCCCTGGGAGTTTTTTCCCTGCTTGTGTGTGTTTTTTCCCAGGGTGTGGTGGTATTTTTTTTTTTTTTAAATTCCTATTCATGACCACCAGGGTTTACCAGGCGGCGATGGACATACAACAAGGACATCAGACTGTGTGCTCTAAGTTGGACGGGCAGTCTGGTGCCCCTACTTTTTCAGCCCCTGCTCCATTGGGCCATCCAAAAAGTATTCCAGTGGCAGAGCCAGCGAGGGCGCCACTCTCGGAAAACTGAAAGTCTGCCCGGCTCATAATTCAGTGGAAGGGCCAAGGGTTTGGCAGAGAGGGTATACTCTGTCATGCTAGTGATGGAGTACCCTGTCTGCCAAACTCTAAATCAGACCCTAAGAAACTTATTTAGAACGCACTGGGACGGTTGTCAAGTCACTAGGGCAGTTATGTGGCTGCCAACCTGCCAAAGGAAGCGATCACAGCAGTGTCAGCAGGAAATTGTTTCCGAAAGTGCTTCACTAACACAGTGGAAGCACTTTAAAAAAAATCAATGCTAGCCTGCTTACCATGTAATGGCAGCTGACTCAGAATTTCTTTTGTTTCTCACAAACACACAAATAAGGGTTTCGTTTCCGAAAATTAAAAAAAGAAATGTCCCTGGTGTGGCATTGTTTTATTACTGCTCATAACCATTGTTACAAAAAGTATCAGATGGCACACACTATGTATGGCCTTCAAAGCTATTTGATGGTGGATCTGCAGTGACTATTCCACCAGCAGGATGTTTCGGAAGCCAATGTTGACTCAAGTTGCTATCAGAAATTCAGCAGTTTGCCCGTCCCATCCACAAACGTTTTTTGCAGCTGTCCAGCCATCTAAATGATATCCTAAAAAATGATCTTACAAATATCCGTGGAGCAAACACCAAAGGAACCTCCTGAGATTAAAAGTTGAGATACTATGGGCCCTATTCATGAATAAAGTTGTAAAAGCATCTCTGCCTGAACATGCCTTTATGATTATTTGTATTCACAAACATTCCCAGAAGTTCATCTGAAAAGCTGGGCCATTCGTAGGTATCCAGGTGAATGTCTGTCAATGTCGTATGACCTTTTATAAAGGCTAACCAGTCCCTTTATGGGTGCTGAGCTGGAGTTCTTTGTAGCACACTCTGGGAATGGTGCCTCTTGTGCAAATGCTCGTTTTTTTCTTCCACATGGAAACATTTTGCCTTGTGGAGAAAGCCCCTTCTCTTCTCCCCTCCACCAAATCTGGCGGTGATCCAGCACCCTTCCCATTCTGGAAGGAGAACAAATTGCTGACCACTTCCAGAGTGGAAAAAAGATAGGGCCCGATTCACAGACAAAATCCTAAACTTACTACCATTTTGGTATTCACAGAAGGCACTTACTCATTTTGGAATACCAAAATGAGTAAGTTACTCAAAATGAGTAAGTTACTCAAAATGAGTAAGTAAGTGCCTTCTGTGAATACCAAAATGAGTAAGTGCCTTCTGTGAATACCAAAATGGTAGTAAGTTTAGGATTTTGTCTTAAGTTACTTCTGTGAATCAGGCCCATAGGGAGGAGTTTGAAAATATCAATAAATGTGCATGTTTGTGAGCTTCAAAACAACCCACGCCATGGAACAGCCATTTCTCACCCCTTGAGTGGAATTTACTAATGCAGATTTCTATACTCTCATGCCTGAGAAACTCAAAATACTATATGAATTTACGCCTGCCAGGAACGCCCTTTGTCGGTTCCTGGCAAGTATACAAAAGTAAATTTGATCAGAAACGTATGTTTCTGAGCACATTTATTTTTGTAAAAAGAGCCCTATATCAAGATATTTTCAATTGGCTAGATTTAAAGTAATGCAGGATTTATACAAAATGTATAAAGCAATGTAGGCTTTTATTATTAACGATAAAGGGCTTTTGAGAGAATCAGAAATACGGTTGAATTTCTGGATCCCACATATAAAACAACCTGTGGAAAGAAGAATATTTGTTAGAGTGAGAGTGAGTATTCCGGGATATCAATCAGGAGAGTGCCAGCATAGCTGAGTCTGGAAATCATGTGAACATGGACTATGAAATGGAAGTCAGAAAGAGGGAGGACGTGATCAATCAGGACTCTTTCATACCCATCCCCAACTGAAAGTCATTGAAACATCAAACAAGGACACAGGCTGTGTACATAAAAAAGCACATCATGCAACAAAAAAAATCTGGTTCACCATGTTGGTGAATATCTTTGTTGCCGCCGTGCCTTTCATTTAGAGGAATGATTATTTGAGCAGGAGAGAGAGCATTTACAGGCAGATGCGCAAAATCTTGGGCATATTCAGGAAAGCATTCATTGCTACATAATGCTTCTCTCCTGATATGATCCTTGACATTGGTGCAAGCTGGGGGCAGAAGCTCAGTTCACCTACAGCCCCCTTTCAGGCCATCTATGCACATGATAAAATATTAGCTGCACGCCTTTTCCTGGCCACAGGATATTTTGAGACAGTCAGTAGAATATCTTGGACATCTCACCAGCCAGCCAATCATGTTACTTGCAGCAAGTACCAAGATGCATCACCAGCTGAGTGCACCAGTTTACAGCCATGCCACAGTCATTGATGGAAAGGTAACCCTTGGCAAGTGAATGTTATGCCATTGCCCACTTTTTAGGGTATTAGGTGCTACTGATTGCACCTAGGTGACACTTAAACCATCCCACCACAGGTAACACCACATCCACAACAGACATTGCAGGCACCACATCAATGTGCAAGCTCTCTGCAATGTCAGATGTTGCTTAGCTGATGTGTACACTGCCTTTCCTGAAGTGCACATGAAATATAATTCTTCTGATAGTTGACTCTTGCGAGTCAGTTGATTGATGGATATTTTGGTGACGTGTGCCTACTAGGTAAGGTTTACTAACTCACAATGGGGATACGTGTATACATAGGGAATGGAATTGTAAATATAGTCACTCACTTAATTAATGTTAATTAACCAGTTATTAATTAGTGAAAAAAATTACTTCCCACCATTTACCCCTATAAACCCCACAACCCACACTTAAATTATACATTAAAAAAATTATTAGCACAATTAACATAAATATATATCAATTAAATAATAAATATAAAATAAAAAATATTCATTAATTTGGTATAATTATATTACTTCCCACCTAGTACCCCTAAAAACCCACAACCCGCTACGGAACTAAAAAGCACAACATTTAGTTACATTAAATGTATTAACTATTAAAGAAAATTCACATATATAAAAATAACAAATAATAATTATACAAAAATGAACAACATATACATTAAAAGAATATCCTAAAATACATAACAATAACAAAAAACAATATTTTAAACAACTATATTTTTTCAAACTATATAAATAACTTTGATATTTTAAAAATCGATATTACTTACCTTCAAATCGATATTCTTGACATCAATATTCTTGCTGACGATATTTCCATGTCACGATATTTTAAACTCATTATTTCTGTAGGACGATATTTTAAACTCAATATTTTGTCTGAATACCATCTTATACCTTACTTAGAAATTAATTAACATGTTATTGGAATTTGTACATAGCCCTTATGATGTATTGTCTTTATATACAATGCCAGATACAAATCTGACATAATGGATAACCCATGTCTCAACTATATTAAGATACTTTGATGCACAAAATTGTCACTATAAAATGATCTACCTAGAGCGACCACCTATAATAGTCAGCAATTATATTTCCAGAAACTAGCCACGGATGCTTCACCCACCAGTCAGCTTCTTTGATCCCAACTTCCTGTTCATCATCATAAATGATCATAAGGGTGACATTGCTTATGGTCTGCCACATGAGAAGTTGCAGGTTTACCATGTCAAACGCAGACATAGGATAATGTTTGATGTGAAGTACCTTATTCTTCACTTGCATGATATTTAATCATCGACAACTAAGACTTGACAGACCATTCCGTTGAAGGAAGTGGTCCGATTTGGGTCACTCGGGTCACTAATGACCACCTCTCAGCCTACCATACCAAATGAAGAGTCGGTCAGACAGTAGAGAATACAAACCAATATCTGTTTATTCAGGTACACTCATAGTGGAGCCCAGTCTGCCCAGTCACTAGGAGTGCTGCAGAGGGACTGAAATCGACAAGCATAAAGATACATTATGCACATTTCGTAACTAACTGTTCTAGGGCACGCCCATGGTTTAATTTTCTAGGCAGGTGCTGCAAAGCAATGGAATACAAGAGAAAAACAATCTCAGTGCTCATATCTACACGAAGTTGCAGAGTCCAAGGTTACTCCAGTAGGGCCAGTCACCTGACAAGTGGAGGAAGGCCTCTATCTAGTGAAAATGTATGCTCTAATAAGAACAGTCTATTCATTAGTGAAGCAAAAACCCAACCTTGGAGAAATGAAACCTAGCAGAGGCCTTTTCTCAGACATAGCAAAGGATTCGTTTCGGTCATGATTTAAAATGGCGTCTAAACAGAAAACGGTGCCGAGAATGCTAAGTTACATAGGATAATGTGCAAGCAGAAACATTTCTATTTTAACAGACCCTCCTTTTAGCATGAGCTAAAACATTTTCTGACAGCAACAAGAAAAATAGAAAATCAGGAAAACAAAAGACCATGAGTATAACTGTTTATGAATATTCCATATTCTCAGTATTGGGAAGGGAGACTGTGAGGAGGGAAGAAGTCTCGAAAATGCCCTCATCCATCTGCATTAGGTTGTCTATCTCTTTCTGCACCATAATTGTGAAATTGGTATCATGAGCTGATATTTTCCTCTTAGGAGTGAGGAGGGCGGTGCAATAAGATCAACAAAAGGGGATGCACTGAATAAGGACACAACAAAACACCAATACCACAATTAGGTAAATCACCTTTTCAAGAATCCAACCCCAGCCACCAAAAAGAGACCAACTCCAATTTCCACTTTCCATTTACTTGACATTCTCTAGGATATCCAATATGTGTTTAGTAATGTTCTTTTCCATATTTTTAATCCCGACTACACACTGGTCTCCCACTACCGCGCATACACCCCCACTCTTGGCTAGAATAAAATCCACTGCGTATCTAGTCTGTTCAGAATAAATTTGCATACTCTCCAACTGAGTAGTGATGTCGCGTAAAGCAGCCACGGTAGTGTTGGATAAAATTTGTAACTTGCACCCAAAATATTCTCTAGCTTTCTCACCCCAGGCCATACCGGTACCACCCAAAGGGAAAATAGAAGAAAGGATGTATCCAAAGGTGATCCCATTACTATAGTTATTAACCTCTATATCAGTCACTCCCTCACAGAATTATTTGGTCAGAGTCCTCTTAACCCAATGAACATTAGGCTTCGCATATTTACAAGGCACACCCAAAGGCAGCACCATCCCAAGGGCGACATCATCGGTACCATTATGAACATTAGAATAAGTACCGTTAGAGAAAAATGAAAACCCCGGGTGTGCATAAATCGGTCCTTCGTAATCCACTGCGGCATATCTGGTGTTCATTCCGAACGTACTCAGATCTTTGTCATTCACCAGGGGCATTGTATTTTTGTACAGCACTATTCCAGAACAATTGGTATACAGAGAAGTGTCTGTACTATTCACGATGGGGCAACAAGCAGGATAATAACCAGCCTCTGGGGTAACTATCAATTCCTTCTAATGCCAACCTACCAATGTAACATTCTGTTCTTCCATTTAGAAGTTATCACAGTATGTATTGTTATCACACCCCGGATAACCCATCTCCTGCGGCTTTCTATGATATAAACAACAGGTACGCAGTCCATAAACTAGTGACAGACTCTGTGGGGTAACCAGCGGTCCCCTCTCCAAAAAATCTCTTATGTGTATTTAGAAACACATTACTCGGAGCTGTCCTTTTCTTCCTTGGTGGGGAAATAACTTTAACCTTGGTACGTAAAGGCACATCCTGATCATTCTCCAAAACCCATTACACCCCTCACAATATTATTAACAATAAAACTACAAGAGCAACACATATCATTTTCTTTTTGCGGGTCCCTATCACATTATGCTGGGCAACAAGAATCACTGGCTGCTCTTCCTCAGCAACCAACCTACCAAAGGGATGCATAATGAATGATAAAATGGGGGTAAAATGCACAGGAGGTACACAAGTTCCCAGTGTCTGTGAGAACCTCACTGGTACAGGCTCCTATTGTTCATCAATACGTTGGCGCTCTTGAGCACCGGCGGTGGAGCTTTCTCTGTCCTAATCTCGTATCCCATGTCGATCACAATGGTATATCTCTGCGGTATACTTGGGTCTTCCCTATCTAATGTTCAAACAACTAAACTAAAGTAAGCAGAAATCCTTCACTAAGCTCAATAAATCTCAGTTGGTACTATAACTCAGTACAGCCTATCTTTTAGATGCAATTTCCCTCAGCCAAGGGCGCAAATTGTACTTGGTAGCCCTGGGCACTGTAGGATCAGTGAACAAAAGCTCTTGGATAGCTTGTATTTCTGGAGGAACAGCCGCATTCAACACATTGTAATTTTCCTTATCCGTCTTCATCCACGTCAGTTTGGCATCACTGAATGGGACAAACCGAGGCACCTGTTCGCACTTGGAGTCCCCAATGCTGGCCTTGACCCACTGGTCATAGGGTAAGGGCAAAGGAACCCTACGACAGTGGGTCGCATGAACCCAGTTCTTACAGACAGCAACTTTCACAGCGGTACGCGTCACCAATAGGACATGCTCAGGCCCCTTCCACAGTGGCTCCAAACTTTTCTTTCGCTGAAAATTCCAGAGAAGAACAAAATCTCCAGGTTGAATATTGTGGCCGGGTCCCTCTGGTGTAGTAGGCAGGGACTCCCGAACCTGTTGGTGAATAGAACGCAAACTTTCTGTTAACTGACCAAGATAACATAGGGTACTCAAGTGACATAGGGTACTCAATTTCAGAAAACCGACGAGGGTGCGGGACGCCCCAGACATTTGCCGGGCACCCAAACACAACCTCGTATGGTGACAATCCTGTTCTAGAATGTGCTGATGTTCTTGTTGACAAAAGAGCCAACGGCAAAGCATCTGGCCACTTCAACCCGGTCGTCTCCTGTATCTTTGCCAATTTCAGTTTGAGAGTACCATTGTACTTCTCAACCAAACCCGCTGACTGAGGATGATTGGCAGCATGGAATTTTTGCTCAACATGAAGATTCTCACAAATCAATTGAATTACTTTTGCACTAAAATGCCTTCCATTGTCACTCCAGATCACTCGGGGCAAGCCGAAACGAGGAAAGAACTCCTTCAGGAGTACCTTTGCAGTCATAATGGCTGTATTGTCTTTAGTGGGGTAGGCCTCAACCCATTTACTGAATGCACATACAACCACTAGAACATACTTCAAATTATTATATCTCTCTAACTCAATGTATTCCATTTGAAAGACTTCAAAAGGGAAGGTGGGTGGTGCGAAATTACCAGGCGGTGTAGCGGTACCCTTCCCAGGATTATGCATCATGCATATCATGCAATACTTCACTTAGGGGGATATTCACAAGAACGTGCGATAAACATCACCAAAATAGGTTAACACAAGTTTTCATATCGCCGTCTATCGCGGGAAAATAACTCCGGGTTAACGTCGTATATTCAACACGGCGGTAACATGCGATAGTCTCCCGATAACGCGTCAAATGTCTGCGATAACATTACCGGGACGGCAATGAAAATCCGAACGCGAAAAAAGTTGCGATGGGCCCAACAGCGATAAGACAATCAGCAAAAAGCAGTGCCAGGCCTGCAATTCACACAAGTCAGGCGGGAAAAACCACTACAAAAGCAGAAAAAAAAACACAGACAAAAAACTAATTACAGCGAAGCACAATGGAGGCAGCCGGAGCAGGTACAGAGGACGGCCAGAACCCCACAAGCCCCCCGGAGGAGCAGCCTGGGACCTCGGGGACAGGGAAGGGCAAGGACAAGAAGAAGAGGAAGATGCGGTTCAGTCCGCAGGAAAACAGGATCCTGATCACGGAGGTGATAGAACACCATCAACAACTGTTCGTCACCTCCACTGTGTCATTGGCAACAAAAAATGGAACATGGCAGTCCATCATGGACAAGGTGAATGCAGTCGGAGTGCTGAGGAGGACAATGGACGAGGTCAAGAGGCGCTGGAATGATGTGAAGCGCAAGACCAAGCAGAAACTCGCCAACAACCAGAAGGCAGCAATGCAGACTGGAGGTGGGAGTCCAGCACCACAGGAGGAGCTGGATGAGATGGAGGAAATGGTGTCCACAGTCATCAGTGGGGAGACGGTGGCAGGAGTTGGGGGACAGGACACTGCTCAACATGACCCGACACAACAGCAACAAGGTGAGTAACGACCAGGGACTGGGGGACGGGGTAGATGGGCACAATGGCACACATGCACAATCAAGCGGAGCACAGTGCACACCAACAATGACTCTGGGTCATGTCCCTGATCCCCTTGGCACACTGCAGCACACATAGCAACAGCACGTAGGCCCCCGTCGACTATGTGCCCAGAGGAGGCCCGCCCACACATCACTTATCTCACAACCAACCCATGCACATGTGCTGAACCCAGCAAAGCTGCGGGTCCATGAGCCACACAGACAATGCAAGTGACACTGCATGATGATTAGCATGGCTGCAGTCCGATCCTCATGACATGGTGCACGCCACCACACTGAGGTGGCTGAGTGTGGACCACATCCGTAAAGGAGCAGGTCACACTCTGACACATCCACCTGCACAAACAACCCCTGACGTCAACAACACATCTGCGGACAAACCATGCCCCAGAGTCCCAACTCCCACCAAGACCCAAATTCACCCAAGTCTGCAACATCTCAGCACTGTATGGGCACAGAAGTCAAAGGCACACCGCCTGAAAGGGACAAGGGGCAGCAAAATCAGAGCTGCAGGGGCGACTCTCCCAAAATGCAGCACACACACATGACATTCAGAGCACATCAGTATTGACAACAATGTGGTACAAACTGCAACACGTTTACAACAGGACAGAGGACACAACAGGTGCCGCTTGTGTGTGTAGAAACTGGACAATCACATTTGGCATAGCAGGGAAATGTGAGATGTCAATGTACAAGTACAAACACATATCCATGATGTTGTCAAAATGACCACTGTCCCGCATCAAATAGGCAGCTCCTCCTAAACAATCACAATGTACATTGTCATGCAGTCTGTATGTGAACTTGTTCAATGCGTCAACATACATGTGAACACAATGTAATACTGCATCTCCCCTTCACATTGTAGAGGGAGCATCAACACCTCCTGCAGAGCAGCCCCAACAACTCTTCACTGATGATGATGAGGACATCCCCAACATCGACACCGAAGCCCTCCAAGTCCTCATTGACAGCTTCGGCACCCCACCTCCAGGAGCAGGGCAGCCCAGCTGCATCGATGAGACCCCACCCCCTGCACAGACCACACAGCAGGAAGCACCTACCACCCTGGCTGTCTCCCAGGACGCCCACGAACAACACATGGCCTTCCAACGCCGTGTGTTAGAGGTCCAGGAGAAGATGCCTGATCAGGTGCGGGTGGGGTTCAACCTCATGGCAGCCAAACTTGATGCCATACATGGGTGTCTGATTCCCATCAGGGACCACTTACAGTCCCTAACGGACACCCACAGTCCGCTCCTTGCTCTCCAACGATCCATGGCTGACATCGCTGGAGTCATGATACTGAGACAAGAACAACTGTCCAGTCAGAGTGGCTCCAGCGATGTCAGCCGGGAGTTGGGACAGATGCGGGGGCTCATGGAGAACATGGAGCGGATGCAGGCAGAAAGAATGGCTGCCACGGCTGCACACCAGCGAGATGTGGCTGGGACCTTCCATGCCCTGCAGCACATCATCATGGCATTGCTGCCTCAAGGCCTGTCGCAGATGAATGCTGCTGCTGCTTCTACATCCACATCTCCGCCCCCTGATGTGTCAGTGCCTCACAGTGTGGCAGGCAATCCACCTCCGGCCCCTGATGTGTCAGTGGCACACAGTGCGGCAGGCAATCCACCTCTGGCCCCTGATGTGTCAGTGGCACACAGTGCGGCAGGCAATCCACCTCCGGCCCCTGATGTGTCAGTGGCACACAGTGCGGCTGACATTCCACCACCACCCACGTGTGTGGCACATGTGACATCAGAGGATGAAGATGCGGGTGAATCAACCTTACTGGTAAGGAGGAGGCAGTAGCATTCATCTCCACCATATGGCCTGTTTCTGCTTGGTTCTGCTCTTTGCATCATCACCTTCCACTGTCCCCCGATACACTCTGCGACACTCACCTTGGACCTCGACATGGACTGCCATATTCTGTTTGGTTACCAATGACACAGCGATCAGACTGCGGACTGAACTCTTCCTCTTCCGATGTACTTGTCATTCCCTGAAGGACTCTGGCTGGCCCTCCACAGGCCAATAATGTGAAGTAGGGTTTGCATGGCCCTGTACTGCTCCAGCTGCAACACTCCACTGGATGTGAATTAAACATTCAGAATCTCACAGATGTGTCATGTCTTTGATCAGTCAAGTATGAAAGGATGGATGGATGTAGGGTCAGTGATGCCCCCTTACGTACATGTTGCTCATGTCGTGGGACTTGAGTCACAGGGTGCAACATTGCCGATTGTGGTCTGTGTGGCGTAGACACTACAACAGAGATACAAGCATCAGTTACTTCCTTGTCCAGCCCAGAACTGAAGCACGCCCAGAGCCCCGGGCTCATTGTTCACACCCCTACGCTGGACTGGCATACGACAGTCCAGCCCACTCCGCTTACACTTACAGGGGGGGGGGACAAAGCTACATGTCCCAGGTCTTCCCTGTAGTGATCTGCTGATCACTGGTCTAGTTGTCAGCATGCCACAGCCACTCCCTGAGGGCTGGTTTTCACCCACATCACACCCATCCAGCACAGGCGTCATGGGACATGTGACCCTGCCAATAAAAGGGGCCCACCACAGCACATCCCCCACTGCCGGAGGTGACATGATGGCGTCCGCATCCACGGGACTCAGTCAAGAGGGGTCGGTGACCTTCGTTGCACTGAGTTAGGGGCACCCGATGGCCTGCGTCCGGCACAGGCCTACCGGCACAGGGCCATGACTTGCGTTGCACAGGGTTAGTGGCACCCGCTGCACTGCGGCTGGCAGGGGCCTACCGGCACATGACGATGACTTGCGTTGCACAGGAATAGTGGCACCCGCTGCACTGCGGCTGGCAGGGGCCTACCGGCACGTGATGATGACTTGCGTTGCACAGGGTCAGTGGCACATGAAGAGCTGTGCGGGTGTGCAGCCTGTGATGATGCGTAGGCCTCAATGAGCCGTCCTGCTAATCGTGCTTCGATTTGAATTGTGAGCCCGGCTGGACCGTAGTGCACGCCGAAGGCAGCAGTCAGCACACACATGACTCCGCGGTGCGGTGCCGCAGGGTGCGCTGGGGGCCTGTGGCGCGGAATCCAGCGATCGGCTGAGGAGGTTGCACCGGCACGTGGTGGGCCCTCTTGGAGACACGCCGGTGGCGGCAGGTGAGCATTGAGGCCTGGGTGCGCAGGGGCGGTCAGTCATTGCTGGGCGGCGGACCGGTCTGGGGACCAGGACTGGGGTGCAGCAGGCGCACAGGATCGCGCAGGCACCACCGGTCACGGCGGCAGCCTCGTGGCTGGGTGGGGGGCGCAGCCCTGGCAGGTACGACCCTGCATGCGATGACATGATGTGCGCGGGTTGGTATGGGAAGTAGCCACCTCGTCTCCAGTGTGAATCTGCCCATTGAAGGTGGTCGGCCATGTGTGTGTAGGCCGATGGACAGGTTATGGCAGAGACTGAGACACACGCAGTAGTCACTTTGGTGGTGGATTTGTGACATGTGCATTCCCACAGTTGTGAGTTGTAGGATTGTGGAGTTGAGGTGTGTGGTGTGTTCAGTTGGTACGTGCCGATGGGCAGTGCATTACCATTGGTGCCATCCTCAAAGCGCTGGTTGGTGGCGGACTTGCGGACATGTGGGAATCATGCACACTGCCTGGGGAGTTTGCGACGACATTGGTGGACAGGCCACGGTGGTCCACTTTTGTCTGCACATTGATGGCATGGGTGTGGTTGCTGTTGCGGTGATTGTGTGCAGTGTCGGCAGGGGGCACAAGTCGTACATGTGTGCTGTGAATTGCCCCAACACGCGCGTGACGCCAGCTATGGTGTAGTTCCCTTGCGTGGTCTCAGGATGTTCCTGCGCAGTGTGGGGGGAGTGAGGGGCAGGGGTATCGAGCTGACACACACCGTGATGCCTTCAGGTATGATGAGTCCTGCATGATGTGACCGTAACACCAGTTCGTGTGGTCATTACCTTCCTTTTCATTCCTACGACGGTTATGACCACATGAACTTCTGTTACGGTCTTCTCATGCATGATTTATCATGCCTGTAAGCATTCCGGTTTGTCCAAGTGCAGTACACTGTACCATATTAGGCATGTGACTATACGGAAGTTTGACCATTGTCACCATTTCTCCCACAGGTTTCTGAAGACACGTTGCCCTGTTGAAGTTCCCCGTTGGGAATGGAACGCGTTGGCTGAGCTTTTCGTTTTGTTTGTTTGTGTATTTGTAATAAAGTTCTGTTTTTACACTACTGTTGACTACTGGACTTCATGACCTGGCGCACCCACATTTTGGTTACTACGATTTTGGGTCTGGGGCATGGAGGCGTCTAGCACGGCTGGCGTTGGGGTTGGTTGCATAGGTACACTACGAATTGGAACTATCGTGTGGTGCGGATACAGGGGCCCACCGTTGCTTTTGTGGACATGCATCCATGACCTGTGTGAGGGAGTTTGATGGGGCTGGCTGTGAGACTCCTCCGACTCTAGCAGTTGTTGGTTGGAAGGTACCAGGGGCCAACAGGTGCAGCACAGCCAGCAGCTTTGTCTGCGGGGGGATGTTGGTTGTCCGCTGTGTTGGTACCGTCAGCCTGTGGGCAATGTGGGTCAGGATGCGGGGGATGGTTGTCCTTTTGAGCCTGTGTTGGCCAATGGCTTCCTCTGGCATTGAGTCTCTGGGGCTGGTGCATTTTAGGGTCGTCCGCTGTCCTGCGCTGCCTAGGTGGTAATCCAGAGGGGGGTGTGATCCAGGGGGGCCTGGGAGTGGTGGCGGTGGGTGTTGTGGCCCCCTTGGTTCTCCGAGCTGCATGAACATTAGCTCCATGGCATCTGTTGGTCTTCAGATGTGGCTCTGGGCTGGGCTCCCTTTCATACTGCAGGTAGTCATCCTGCTTAACACCAGCAAAAGGCAGGTGTTAAATCCCTGCTGCTAACGCGCCTTATTGCCTGTTCTTGGTTCGCATCGCAGATCTGACTGGTCATTGAGAATCTCGCGAAGTGGTGTTTTCGTGTGTTTTTGCACGGGAACGCCTACTCTGCATATCATTAGCATTAGTTGTCGCACTCATCCGTGGCGATGTTTTTTGCGGTAGCTATCGCAGGAACACTGGCGATGTCAGCAGTTTGCACCAGCTTGTGAATGGGGCGATAAATTTATCGCCACTTTTGCGGCGCTAAAGTGCCGATAAATCGGCGATAAGTCCTTGTGAATATGCCCCTAAGTGTGCAGCTGTCTTGGAGATATTGTCATTCTGCCATACAGGATCTAACAATTTACAGATGCCTTTAGCACTAATATGAGCTGGACCGTGGGCCATAGTAACCACAGGAAGAACATATGCATCTGGCAACATCCATCTCTGCTTCCCTGATTTATCAATCCAACATCCTTTGTCATTCAACTGTGCTATACTTTCCTGCCACACTGCTAATTCTTCTGTCGTGGCTTCACTTTGTATCTCTTTTACATTTTCGAGGGTATCTTCAAACATGACAACCTCAGGGACCCACCTAGCTGGACCTGCTACAAACAGTCTTTTCATTTTTGTTCGGGCCATTTCCTTAGCTGTCTGATCCGCAAAAACATTTCTTCTACCTTTTTCATCAGTAACCTTCCGGTGGGCGCTACACTTGACTATTGCCAATTTCTTGGGGAGTGTCAAAGCAGACAAAAGCCTCAATATGAGGTGCCCATGTTGAATTATGGTGCCATGCGAAGTAAGGAATCCTCTCTCCGCCCAGAGTCGCCCAAAAGTATGCACGACCCCAAAGGCATACTGGCTGTCAGTATAAATATTGACAACCAGTCCCTCGCTTAATTCACAAGCTCGAATAAGGGCAGCTAACTCAGCAGCTTGAGCTGACTGATAAGGGACCCATGATGTCTCTACCACTGTGCGCAGTGTGGTAATAGCATAGGCTGCAGTGGTGGTGCCATCTGGTAATTTAAAGCAAGAGCCATCAACTTATAGTTCCCCTTGTGGGTCAGATAAGGGAACATCAGTCAGGTCTACCCATCCTTTCGTCTCTTCTTCCATTCGGAAAATGCAATCATGTTTGTCAACTTCATCACTCTCAGAAGGGAGGGGTAGTAACGTGGCTGGATTCAGAGTGGCACATCTTTTGATCATGATGTGTTTAGCAAACAATGTCAATTCATAGCCAGTAAGACGTGCACTGGTGAGGTGCTTTGTCTTCGTCTTATTCAAAAGTCTATTCACAGCATGGGGTACCATAACTGTGAGGTCAGTATCAAGTATGAGTCCTGCCGATTGTCTAATTGAAGTGGCCACAGCCGCGACCGCTCTTAGACAACTCGGGAGGGCTCTCGCAACAGGATCGAGCACAGTGGAGAAATAAGTACACAGCCGTTACTTGTCCCCAAATTTGTGTGTTAGGACAGAAAGCGCACAAACAGCCATCTCATGGACGTATAACACAAATGGCTTACCGTAGTTAGGTGTGCCAAGCACGGGAGCTGAACAAAGCTCAGCTTTCAATTGCCCAAAAGACTGCTGACATTCAGGCATCCAAGGCAAGGGTTCATGCACTTCTTTAGTTGTTAATGCAAGCAAGGGTTTGATTAGTAAGGAGTAGTTAGGTATCCACTGGCGACAGTAGGAAGTGATGCCTATAAAAGCGTGCACATCTTTCTGAGTTTGTGGAATAGGCATTTTAACAATGGTACTGATAAGCTCAGGGGTCAACCTCCTACCCTCCTTCGACAGTAGGTGACCTAAATAGGTAACCTCCTGTCGACAATACTGAAATTTAAAAAGAGAAACTTTATGTCCATGATGAGCCAAATGCAGCAATAATTTAACCGTACTATCTCTACAACCCTGTTTTGTGTCAGAAGCAATGAGGAGGTCATCGACATATTGTACCACAACGTTACCTGGGGAAAGCGTAAGGGAATCCAACTGACTCTTTAAAGCTGGACTATAAATACTCAGACTCTCAGTATAGCCCTGAGGACCTCGACAGAATCTAAAACTTCTACCAGCTAATGTGAACCCAAACAAATATCTGCTATCAGGATGAATAGGAATACTAATGAATGCGTTTTTCAAATCTATAACAGAAAAGAAGGTAGCAGTAGAAGGAGTCATTGTCAAAAGCGTGGTGATATCAGGAACCCCCGGAAACTGAGGAACCACAATTTTATTAACCTCACGCAAATCAATCACAAAACGGTAAACATCCTCATGAGCATCAGGGGAACCTGAGGGTGTCCGTTTAAGAATCAGAAGAATAGGACTATTACAAATATTAGCAGAAGTCTCCTTAACTACTCCCTTTTGTATCAAATCCTGAATAATCTGGAGAAGAGCTTGTTCTCCCGCCATAGGTATCTTATACTGAGCAATATGAGGCAAAATAGCATTGTCTTTGACCTGTATCGAAACTGGTGGTACATGCAATAGTCCTACATCTGTATCACCTGTCGCCCATAGAGTGGATGGTACATTAGCAAATTCAACGGGAAGAGGGTGAGACAGGCACTGTTTAGTACTCACATTTGGGCCCATCGTCATATAAACACCTTCCGGGGATCAATAGATAATAGCATGCAATTTCTTTAATAAGTCCAAACCCATCAAATTTTCGCCACAATTAGTCGTCAACAAAAACAGGGAATCCACAGTAAAAGGACCAACAGTCAATGCTAGGGGTCGTTAAATGAGGCTTACAACCGGTACACCTGAAAAACCTACTGAAACATTATTATGGCCAGACAGAGCTGCCCCAGGGACCACATGCAGAGAAACAGAACTCTTTGTTGCACCTGTGTCCACCAAAAATTCCTTAGTCGAACCTTGGAACTCCGCAGTGACATAAGGACCACGCTGATCTACAGGCATCAGAACTGGTCCCTCACTCTGTCTCTGGCTGTCCTAGCTTTAAGACATCCCTGTCGCGTCGTCCATATCATAATCATCATGGTAATACTGCCCATCGCGAGGGTCATCAAAATAATTGGTATCAGAATGACCCTGTGAGACTGCAGCACTCTGAGCTCTATCAGTCCCACGCCTCGTCCACGAGGACCTCGCCCTCTAAGAACTGCCACCTTTTGCAAAAGCACAGGACACTCGCTACGCCAATGACCCTCCTCCATACAATATGCACACTGATTCGGCCCCAAGTGTGTCGTGGTCGGCTGCCTACGAGTGCGTGGAAGCTGTCTGGCAGGACCACCACGTCCTCTACCATTCCCTCTAAACGCTTGCTGCAATAGCACCTTCATCTTTAAATCCTTATGTTTTTTCTCAGTCTTCTCTTTCTCCTCTTGGTCATGATGTTCATAATATTGAGCCATATTCAATATAACAGAAGTGGAAGAGGTGGACCAAGTGCTCTCAGATGCCTGTAAACGAGTAGCAATTTCAGGAAGCATATTAGAAACAGACCTGTCGCCAAATAACGAACTCCTCCCTCAAAATACATATCCTGCCCATTATAATCCAAAAACGTATCTTCAAACCGGGTAAAGAAATCAGACACACTTTCATCCTTCTTCTGTCGACAAGCCCTCAACTTGCCCCAACTTACTTTCTTTGGCGGAATAAAAGAATGCATATATGTGATAATACGACCGGGTAAAGCAAGTATCTCGGCTCTGGGCTTATCACCTGGCTTCCGTTCCTGATCCCATCCCTTAATCACCTCCCAGGTGCCCCCCAACTCTGCTACATGATCTTGAGTATGAACCCGTCTCCAAATGTCAACCGGAACAAGTAGGCCAAAAAACATTTCAATATCAGGAAGGGTCATTACAGTAGAAGAGGCAGCTTCCGTCAGTTCTTTATAATAAGCAGTAGGATTTTTCCTAGTATCAGGCAAATTAGACTTAAGGGATAAAACCTCACTTCTTTTCCACGGAGTATAAACCCACTGTTCTTGAAAACAGGCCGCCACACCCGGTCTGGTGACAGCACCATGCTGATTCGTTAACTCTGGTATTTCTGGGTGATATATAGGATGAACCTCTCGCATCGGAAACTGAGACACCAGGGTAGGTCTGTTCTCATGCAACCTACCCGTATAAGCAATTAACAACGTAACATTCCCGAAAACTTGGCCAGGCTCCAGACCGCTAGCATACACACGATCTCTAACATCAAATAGAATTTGAGGTGCATCATTCCCAAAGTGTTGCTGCCACAGACTAATCAACGTAGGGGACATATGCTTAAGAGCATGCTGCTGTACGAGGGCTCAAAATCTCGCATAACTGCCCAAACATCCTCCACACTATAAATGGGATTACAACCCCACTGCGCAGCCTCATCAGCTACTACCTTCTTCTCCTCATCCCCCACCCCAGATCGCACTAATGGGCCCATTCGCTCCTTAAATTTCGTCCAATCTCTATCCTCCAATCCGCGCACTGGCGTCTCAACACTCAAAAATGTCAGGGGATGAAGTGCCATAGAAGGAGAAGTAACAGAAGTAACAGGTACAATCCTCTCTGGCAGTTGCGCCGGAGGCGAGAGAGCAGGAGGTTTAAGAGTCAATATAGTAGGTGTGCTAACAGTTATAGTTGCCACAAATGGCGAAGACAAAGAGGGAGCAGGGGGTGCAGTAGCTAAAGCCGTCGAAATGACAGCAATAGACACAGGAACAGTTGGAGCAGTGGTAACAGGCTGCTGTGATAACGGAGGAACAACGGGATATATCCTCTGTGGGGCATATGGGGGCAGGGGTCAAGTGTCTAACAATTCCTCCATAAAAGTATCATTTTCCTCTTGGGCCAAATACGATTTATCAATCTGTAATCGAAACCTCCTACCCTCACATTCAACTTGCTTTTCTCTATCATATGCTACAGCTTTCTGGGTCAGTGTTTGCGTCTTCCCTTTCCGTGCATCTTTTTCCATCTTCAATCGTCTCTGCCTAGCGACTTTTTGCCATGTTCTGAGGGAATCCAGCATAGACTGCCTACTTCGTCTTTTGAATAACTGTTCCTGTAAAAACCCAATCTTTTGTTCATCAAAAGTGCCAGTCAACAGCCACTGTAACTCAGCATTGTCCCTCGTATATTTGTGCCATAATGTACTAAACATAATAGGGCCAGGACCATGCTTCACATACATATCAAAATTAGGGGTGCCTTCTGGATGCGCCGGCTGGGCTTCTTCTAATCGAGCATCTGCAGAACAACAAAGACAACACAAAGAGAGAAACCTACTAATTCCAGGGATTTTCAAAGAAAAGAAATCAAATTCATTATTTATGCCTGGCAAAACAGTTGCAAATGCTTTTATCAAAAACGGTCCTCAGACCGTACGAAACTCAAACCACAATGGTACCATATCCACAAAGAACCAAAACAAAACTCACCTGATACGAGTAGCACAAACAAACCGATTCTCTACTGCCGA
Source organism: Calotriton arnoldi (assembly GCA_963921515.1). NCBI lineage: Eukaryota > Metazoa > Chordata > Amphibia > Caudata > Salamandridae > Calotriton > Calotriton arnoldi. The sequence goes on from CAWUFW010003681.1 coordinate 973,910, forward strand.
CTCTTCAGACCAAACGGTCAGATCCAAGGGTTTCACCATTCTGTACTCCAGTCGGGATGACCACTGGGCGAGGAACCGTCCAGCAAGATGGAAGGGGCAGCTGCGAGTAATCAATACTCCTCAGGCAGGGATCCCTGAACCCTCAGTCCGACCCGACGATAGCTTCGACCTCCCCGCCGTCCGCGGAAAGGGGATGGGTCACTCACCCGAAGGAGTCCCTGTTCGGGTGCCAACTGAAGGAAGTGGCCCGTTTTGGGTCACTCAGGTCACTAATGACCACCTCTCAGCCTTCCATACCAAATGAAGAGTCGGTCAGGCAGTAGAGAATACAAACCAATATCTGTTTATTCAGGTACACTCAGAGTGGAGCCCAGTCTGCCCACTCACTAGGAGTGCTGCAGAGGGACTGAAATCGACAAGCATAAAGATACATTATGTACATTTCATAACTGGTCTAGGGCACGCCCATGGTTGAATTTTCCAGGCAGGTGTTGCAAAGCAATGGAATACAAGAGAAAAACAATCTCAGTGCTCATATCTACACGAAGTTGCAGAGTCCAAGGTTACTCCAGTCGGGCCCGTCACCAGACAAGTGAGAGAAGGCCTCTATCTAGTGAGAAAGGTATGCGCTAATAAGAACAGTCTATTCATTAGTGAAGCAAAAACCCAACCTTGGAGAAATGAAACCTAGCAGAGGCCTTTTCTCAGAAATAGCAAAGGATTAGTTTCGGTCATGATTTAAAATGGCATCTAAACAGAAAATGGTGCAGCGAATGCTAACTTACATAGGATAATGTGCAAGCAGAAACATTTCTATTTTAACACTGTCACTCTTGCAATTCCCCAGTAGAATACAGGTTAGGGTGCTGCTGCCTGAGTTAGAAGGGTTGCTATTACCCAAGCTTGTCCTCTTGGCTCCATGGTCTACCGTGGTGTTGAGCTGATAGAAAGGTTTATCCCAGGAAGGATTTTCTTTTCAACTTTTGCCCTGTGAGCAATCACTGTTGAAAGTGGAGCTGTAAAGATCAAAGTAGCATGGCAATAGGGAGTGGAGTGCTTAATAATGTTACTCTGCCACATCTACTGCCTATTTTGGAAAATGTTTTTAATGTACATCACATGTTGTACATGCAAACATGCACTCAATGTTTCTGTTGTTTTAATTCCATTTATTGTCAGCTTTCTGTGCTTGCAAGTCAAAAGTAGAGCAGAACTAAGGGTAAATAATAATAAAAATATCAGCCACTAGACAGACTTGTCAATTGAGCTCCATCAGTGAGAGGAGGAATCTACCACCAACAGAGAGAATATACCCTCCCACGGAGTGGTATGCTCATAGTCAAAAATGTTCTGATTGAAGGCTGAGGAGCTCAATGAGATGGAGGTAGAGTTGAGCATAACATGCCAAAAGGAGTTAGATGAAGGGGCTTCTCCTGGGACAGAAGGAGATACATCTGTGGTTCCCCAGAAGTCACCGTTATCTGGCTCTGAAGCCACCCCTTCTATCAGTCTAGAGGCCCCAACAACATAACCTCTAGCTGTACCCTATTCCATACAACTTCCTCTTACAACAAGCCACCTAGAAGATCAGCGACAGAGGAAAGCATTTGCTCAGGCACCCCTAAATCCTCATGTGTTGCCCCACCCCAGAGTATGAAAGAACTGATGCATTCTATGAGGCAGGTGATTGTTAGTCAGCAGACAATCTCTAAGGATTACAAATATAGGATAAGGGAGCTACAGGCGATCCAAGGTGCTCAAGCTGACCAGCATCAGGAATTACGTAGATTCCTAACCTCCTGAACAGTAGGCATATTTATTTAGGCGAGGAGTGAGTCTTACAGTTTGGTGTTGGGCCTTATTTGACTGACAAATACAGGTTGACCCAAGAGAGTGACTCAGGCACCTGTGTGATATGGCTTGTATCATCTGGATAGCTAAGGTGCGTCATGTTGCATCCCCCACCCTCAACATATAAAGCTGTTCCTGGTGCAACTTTGACTTGTCGCGGATGATTCTTTTATCTCATCCATCTTGTTGTTGCACTTCAATGATTAGTAGTGTCTCCCTCAATTGAATAATTCCCTCTTACAGGATTTTTGCTGGACCCTGTGTTATGAACCCCAATGTATCCCAATATTGGCCTAGGTAGTTACACAACCTTTTACCTACATCTGTCCTACCATTGTTCTACATAACGGGTCTGGCACTAACATTTTACCTAGTTAGGTGCTACATGACTGTTGTGTGGTTTTCTCCGAAAACTAGCCTCATGTATTAGGCATGAGGATTCTCAGTATCACAGCAGAATTACCATCTTCTGCATTATAACTCTGTATAAGGGCCACCTCTATCGTCATTCTTGCCCGACATGCCCATAGTACACTTCTAGGTAGATTCCCTGAGGGTACCTTTCGGGTATATAAGCACCACATCTTCGCTGGGCAAATCAGAGGAGAAAAAGACTTCCATGCTGACACGCTCATGCAAGACGCTGAGGTTCCTGCACGCAGACACTCCAGCACACAGTGGTCTGACATCCCTGGCGGGGTGTCCATCTTGAGACCAAGATGGGGTGCTTCACTCTTACACATCAGGTAATGGGGTTGGCTCTATGCTAAGGGGATTCTTGGCTCTACAACTGCATACATCCTAGGTACACTTAGGTACATCTAGTTAGGGTTGCATTGTAGGAGTACGCATTATTACTGTCATGTATTCATACGCCTGCATATATTCAATGTTTTAGCACTATGGTAGCATTCTACCTTTTCTTTACTCTGCTGGTGATTATAACCATATATATCTGTTTCTGTCTCATGGATGTTGCAGCACACGTATTTTATACTAGTATGACGCTGGTTCAATAAATCCTTATTGAAAACGTCCCCAGCGTTTATTCTGTTTATCTCTCTGAGACAAAGTGAGCACGAGTGACTGAGTGAAAAGCACTGTACTGTTTCCATGATCCCTGAGGGATCAGGGTTGTCATGTTCGATAGTTGCCAGAAGCTATTCGCTCCTTGATAAGAGGGGCTCATAGTGGCACTGTGAGCTAGCTGGTCTACAGATTAACATATCCTTTGGGGGTGTCTGGAATCAGTCTGGACACCAATCCCTTAGTTTATGTTGTCTAAACGTGCAGATCCTATAAAGAATTGTAGGAACTACACGACATGGCGCAGCCAACGTCGGTTTTGGTTCTTATTTAACGGTCAAATGTGAGTAGTTCAGTCGTGCTTTCTCAGAGACCCCTATTCACATCTAACCAGAGACGTCTGGAGTGGGAAGGGAAAATCCACCGCAGCTGAGTAGGAATATCCTATGTATTGGCTGTAGGTATATTCAAGCTTGAAGGATATTAGTTCCCTACATTGTGCATAAAACCTTATCTTATTTTCCTTGAAAACTATTTTTAACAATGTCTGTCGAAGATAACGCAGGAGCAGTATTACATGCAAATGCAGCGGGGGAGGCAGAGCAGGCAGGAGCAATAAGCATTTCAGAAAATGACCAAAATGCACTTACTTTAAAATTAGCAGATTTTGGAGTCCCAGCATTAGGTGGGACTGTTGCCTTCGTGGTCGAGGCACATGAAGCGTACAGAACAGAGGTGTTCTATTCATGGATAAAATTCCCACCGGCAGATGCATGCACACATATATTTCATTCTTACACTCCGGATGAAATACCAGAAGAATACAATGCATATGAGGACATAGAGGTCCCGTTAACGTACCAGGAACATATAAATTAGTTTAAAGGCTCCCTTCCACACACCACAGAAAAAGTGAGACTCGGTCCGCTCAGCAGAGATGGAGCGACTTGGCCGGTTGTGGCTGCCTACACACCGCATCCATAAGTTGACACATTGCCAATTGCAGGCTTACATCCACTTTATAAAGAAATAATAAAACTATACAGAAATCTGACACAGTTCGTTATGAGAACACTCACACTGCAGCCCACAAGGATTACCCCAGCATGTCAACTACAAGGGACTGCAACTAAAATCACCCCACAAACACTGAACACAGTTATGGGAAGAATGCCCATTAAACGTGAGCAAATGCCGTTCTGGATAGCACAGTTAGAGGCAGTGTTTCCATATACAGGCCCACAAGAAAAACACAGAATATTGACAATCTGCTTGCCAATGGGGATAGCTCCCCTGATAGAGGATTGTACCACTTGGGGTACAGTTTTCGTTGCCATCTATACCAGGACTCATGCCACCCCTTCAATTGCAGTGATACCGGAGGTACAACGACAGATACAGAATGAGTATGGAGCAGAACCTGCTCTAAACTTAGGGATGAAATTAATAGGTAATTTTTCCCAGGTATCTACAATTATGTTAGCAAACATAAAAGGGGAGGCAGCAGCGGTGGCTATATGCCAACGCCTGAGGGAATGCACTCCTGCACAACAGGAGCGGCATTTACCAAAAATTATCAAAGATACATACGCTGAATTAGGTAGAGATAATTTGAGAGCTAGATCTATGAAACCAGAAGTAATGGGTAATCCTGAAAAGGATAGCACTAAGCAAACACCAGATCCTTCTAAAAAGAAATAGGACAATAAACAACAAAAAAATAAGCAGATTGCATCACAATCACGGGTTGGGTCTCCACAACAGGAGCCCTCTGACAGGAGGTATTACCTTAGAAACTGTGACAACATTAAAAAACCTGACAGGTATCCAGCAGCGGTTGGTGGTGGGAGTGCCGCTGGGCACTGACGTGGGGAGGGGGAGGGGCAGGGTGGGGGGTAGTAAACTACGGATTACGGGCGATTACAGGTAAATACACATATAAATAAATAAAAAAAAAATTGTTTCTCGCGCTGCATCACATTTGCCGATGCAGCGCGAGAAACGAAATTTGTTTTATTTATTTATATGTGTACTTACCTGTAATCGCCCATAATCCGTAGTTTACTACCCCCCAGGGATTTTTTGGGGGGAGAGTGATACCTTAGGCAAGGGTCGCTCCCCTTATGGGGGCAATGATTATTGGCTTTGTCTGCCCCCCTGGGGGGGCAGATTTCACAATATTTTTTTTTTAAAGTGGCCCACTGGACCACCAGGGAATGCTTTGTGGGGAGTGGCCCCTTGGGCAAGGGTCACTCCCCTTTGGGGGCTATGTTTTTGGCTGTCTGCCCCCCATGGGGGGGGCAGATCTCGCCTTTTTTTTAAATCTAGGGCCCACTAGGCCACCAGGGATTTTTTGGGGGGAGAGTGACCCCTTGGGCAAGGGTCGCTCTCCTTTGGGGGCTGTGTCTCACCATATTTGGCCCACTAGACCACCAGGGATTTGTTTGTGGGGAGTGGCCCCTTGGGCAAGGGTCGTTCCCCTTATGGGGGCAATGTTATTTGGCTTTGTCTGCCCCCCCCTGGGGGTCAGTCTTCACCATTTTTGTTTTTAAAGTGGCCCACTGGAACACCAGGGAATACTTTGTGGGGAGTGGCTCCTTGGGCAAGGGTCACTCCCCTTTGGGGGCTATGCTTTTGGCTGTCTGCCCCCATGGTGGGGGCAGATCTCTCCTTTTTTTTTTTTATCTAGGGCCCACTAGGCCACCAGGGATTTTTTTGGGGGAGAGTGACCCCTTGGGCAAGGGTCGCTCTCCTTTGGGGGCTGTGTCTCGCCATATTTGGCCCTCTAGACCACCAGGGATTTGTTTGTGGGGAGTGGCCCCTTGGGCAAGGGTCGCTCCCCTTATGGGGGCAATGTTTTTTGGCTTTGTCTTCCCCCCTGGGGGGCAGATTTCGCCATTTTGTTTTAAAGTGGCCCACTGGACCACCAGGGAATACTTTGTGGGGAGTAGCCCCTTGGGGAAGGGTCACTCCCCTTTGGGGGCTATGTTTTTGGCTGGCTGCCCCCATGGGGGGCAGATCTCGCCTTTTTTTTTATCTAGGGCCCACTAGGCCACCAGGGATTTTTTGGGGGGAGAGTGATCCCTTGGGCAAGGGTCGCTCTCCTTTGGGGGCTGTGTCTCGCCATATTCGGCCCACTGGACCACCAGGGAATACTTTGTGGGGAGTGGCCCCTTGGGCAAGGGTCACTCCCCTTTGGGGGCTATGTTTTTGGCTGTCTGCCCCCATGGGGGGGCAGATGTCACCTTTTTTTATCTAGGGCCCACTAGGCCACCAGGGATTTTTTTTTTGGAGAGTGACCCCTTGGGCAAGGGTTGCTCTCCTTTGGGGGCTGTGTCTCGCCATATTTGGCCCACTAGACCACCAGGGATTTGTTTGTGGGGAGTGGCCCCTTGGGCAAGGGTCGTTCCCCTCATGGGGGCAATGTTTTTTGGCTTTGTCTGCCCCCCTGGGGGGCGATTTCGCCATTTTTTTTTTTTAAAGTGGCCCACTGGACCACCAGGGAATATTTTGTGGGGAGTGGCCCCTTGGGCAAGGGTCACTCCCCTTTGGGGGCTATGTTTATGGCTGTCTCCCCCTATGGGGGGGCAGATCTCGCCTTTTTTTTATCTAGGGCCCACTAGGCCACCAGGGAATTTTTGGGGGGAGAGTGACCCCTTGGGCAAGGGTCGCTCTCCTTTGGGGGCTGTGTCTTGCCATGTTTGGGCCCACTAGACCACAAGGGATTTATTTGTGGGGAGTGGCCCCTAGGGCAAGGGTCGCTCCCCTTTGGGGAGCATTAATTTGGCCGTTTATGCACCCCTGGGGGGCAGATCGGCATATTTTTTTTTTGTATGGCCACTAGGCCACCAGGGATTTATTTACTACTAGCTGTGAAATTTGTGGACAGGAGGGATGTGTACATGTTGACTACCATCCATGATGAGAGTACTTCACCTGTGGCTGTTTGGGGTCAGATTGCTGAAGTGCGCAAACCTGTGTGCATTTTAGACTACAATAAGCACATGGATGGTGTTGATAGAGTAGATCAGAGGTTGGAACCTTACACTGTTATTCGTAAGGCTTACATTTGGTATAAGAAGTTGGCCATCCATCTCTTCAATTTAGCAACTTTCAATGCTTTTGTTGTGTACAAGGAGTGTTCTCCTGCGTCAAAGTTGACTTTTGTTCAGTTTCAGGAGTCTGTGATAGGCAGCCTTGTTGTTGTGGAACAGGCAAGTGTTCCTAGAGTTGGAGTGGTGGAGGATGTGGCTAGATTGAAAGATCGCCACTTTCCTGATTTAATTCCTCCCACGCCCCAAAAAACCAATCCCTGTAAGAGATGTAGAGTCTGCTTGCGAAGAGGTGTGCGGAAGGAGAGTCGTATGCACTGTGCCGATTATCCTTCTAATCCTGGGCAGTGTGTGCCCACATGTTTCAGATTGTATCACACTCAAAAGAGTTTTTGGGAGCAACCGTGAGTCTAATAGTGTACTGCCTGGTCTGTATGGTTTTATACAGTTGTTCAGTTTAACGTTTGGCAATAGAATGATGTCTTTAGTTACTGCTGTTTTTGTACTTGTAGTTTTGTATTTAGTTGCAATTGGTTTGTGTTTTCTTTCTTGTTTAAAAATTTTTTATGACGGTGTGCGTGGACTGGCGCTTGGCTGGCGGTGTGCGTCGACTGGCGCTTGGCTGCCGGTGAGTGGACTGGCACTTGGCTGGCGGTGTGCATGGATTGGCGCTTGGCTGGCGGTGTGCGTGGACTGGCGCTTGGCTGGCGGTGTGCGTGGATTGGCGCTTGGCTGGCGGTGTGCGTGGATTGGCGCTTGGCTGGCGGTGTGCGTGGACTGGCACTTGGCTGGCGGTGTGCGTGTATTGGCGCTTGGCTGGTGGTGTGCGTGGACTTGCGCTTGGCTGGCGGTGAGGGTGGACTGTTGCTTGGCTGGCGGTGAGTGGACTGGCACTTGGCTGGTGGTGTGTGTGGATTGGCGCTTAGCTGGCGGTGTGCGTGGACTGGCGCTTGGCTGGCGGTGTGCGTGGACTGGCGCTTGGCTGGCGGTGTGTGTGGACTGGCGCTTGGCTGGCGGTGTGGGTGAACTGGCGCTTGGTGGCGGTGTGCGTGAACTGGCGCTTGGCTGGCGATGTGCGTGGACTGGCGCTTGTCTGGCGGTGAGTGGATTGGCAATTGGCTGGTGGTGTGCGTGGATTAGCGCTTGGCTGGTGGTGTGCATGGATTGGCGCTTGGCTGGCGGTGTGCGTGGACTGGCGCTTGGCTGGCGGTGTGCGTGGATTGGCGCTTGGCTGGCGGTGTGCGTGGATTGGCGCTTGGCTGGTGGTGTGCGTGGACTTGCGCTTGGTTGGCGGTGTGGGTGGACTGTTGCTTGGCTGGCGGTGAGTGGACTGGCGCTTGGCTGGCAGTGTGCATGGATTGGTGCTTGGCTGGCGGTGTGCGTGGACTGGCGCTTGGCTGGCGGTGTGCGTGGACTGGCGCTTGGCTGGCGGTGTGTGTGGACTGGTGCTTGGCTGGCGGTGTGCGTGGACTGGCGCTTGGCTGGCGGTGTGCGTGGACTGGTGCTTGGCTGGCGGTGTGCGTGGACTGGCGCTTGGCTGGCAGTGTGCGTGGACGGGTGCTCAGCTGGTGGTATGTGAGTAGTGACTTGCTGCTGGTCACTACACGCACTGCTAGCTAAACGCCACTCCACGCAATCCTTGAGCTGGTGTGGTTGCTGTGTCAGGAATGTGGGCGTGTGAAAGTGATGGGCCCTTGAATGGCGCTGTCTGCTGGTGTGAGTGTTGTAATGTGCTGGGCCCGCAGCTGGCGGTGTGAATGGTTTTGTATGTGTCACACGTATGAAAGGTGTATGAATGGCCTGTAAAGTGGTTGGTGCCTTGTCGTGGCTTTACAGCTCACGAGCTGTGAGTCAATGGTTCAGTTTCTCGTCCTTTCAATTATTAACAGTGCATTTCATTTTTGTGAAATCTCTGGTTAATACAACTGTATATACTGAACCATCACTCACCCTCATGCCAAATCCAACCAGTATGTCTGTGTGCTTGAAGAATAGGTGGTTGGGCAGAAATATTTGTCTTTTCTGTCTTTCTCAAGCAGGGGGTACCTTGTCCCTTCTTGTGAATGTTGTAATGTGTTGGTTTCGTGTCTGGTGGTGTGAATGGTCTTGTGTGTATCACGTATGAAAGGTGTGTGAATGGCCTGTAAAGCGGTTGGGGCCTTGACGTGGCTTTACAGCTCACGAGCTGCGAGTCACTGGTTCAGTTTTTTGTCCTTTCAATTATTGACAGTGCATTTCATTTTTGTGAAATCTCTTGTTAATAAAATTTTATATACTGAAACATCCCTCGCGCCAAATCCAACCAGTATGTGTGTGTGCTTGAGGAATAGATGGTTGTGCAGTAATCTTTGTCTTTTTAGTCTCTCTGCCAAGGTGTACATTCCATCTAAGAATAACCTACCAACTGTAGATATTGTAATAAACTAAACACCCATGGGAGTACATGGTGATGTCTGTTTTGTGGATCCCAACAAGTTATCTTACCCACAATGTCCTGCAAACCTCAAAATGTGTCTGTCACATTTTCCTTGCATTATTGTGCCAAAATTTTAACGCTGCAGAAAGAAACAACAAATTTCCTACCCCCGCCTTTCTCCAAGTATCCCAATAGAAATGGTACCTCACTCGCGTGGGTGGGTTAAGGACCCGTGACAGGCAAGGGCCCAAAACCTACTGAGGCGACATCAAAATTGCCTATCACAAAACTGACCTGGTTTTGCAAGGGGTCACCTGGGTTTTGGCCCCGTGCTCGCGGCCAGCTAGGGAAACCTACCAAACCCACACATTTCTGAAAAATAGACACCCAGTGGATTCCAGGGAGGTATGGCTTGCGTGGATCCCCCAACATTTTCTTACCCAGAATCCCCTGCAAACCTCAACTTTAGCTGAAAAAATCTTTTTCCACACATTTTTGTGTGGGAAAGTTGTGGCATCACCGGGCTGACACAAATTTCCTACCACCCAGCGTTTCCCCAGGTCTCCCGAGCCCCGGGCCAAAACGTCATGTGACCCCCCTTGCAAAACCACGTCGTTTTGAGATAGGCAATTTTGATGTTGCCTCAATACGTTTTGGGCCCTTGCCTGTCGCGGATACTTGGGCCTCCCACACGAGTGAGGCACCATTTTTATAGGGAGACCGGGGGGAACGCTGGGTGGTAGGAAATTTGTGTCAGCCCGGTGATGCCACAACTTTCCTACACAAAAATGTGTGGAAAAAGTGATTTTTCAGCTAAATTTGAGGTTTGCAGGGGATTCTGGGTAAGAAACGTTGGGGGATCCATGCAAGCCATACCTCCCTGGAATCCCCGGGTGTCTATTTTTCAGAAATGTGTGGGTTTGGTAGGTTTCCCTAGCTGGCCGCCGAGCACGGGCCAAAACCCAGGTGACCCCCTGCAAAACCAGGTCGTTTTGTGATAGGCAATTTTGATGTGTCCTCAATACGTTTTGGGCCCTTGCCTGTCGCAGGTACTTGGGCCTCTCACACGAGTGAGGCACCATTTTTATCGGGAGACCCGGGGGAATGCTGGGTAGTAGGAAATTTGTGTCAGCCCGGTGATGCCATAACTTTCCCACACAAAAGTGTGGAAAAAGTGATTTTTTCAGCTAAATTTGAGGTTTGGAGGGGATTCTGGGTAAGAAAACGTTGGGGGATCCACGCAAGCCATACCTCCCTAGCATCCCCCGGGTGTCTATTTTCAAAAATGTATAGGTTTGCTATGTTTCCTTAGGTGCCGGCAGAGCTAGGGTTCAAAAACTACAGCTAGGCACTTTGCAAAAAAGGGTCATTTTTCTCTGTGAAAATGTGGTGTGTCCAACTTGCGTTTTGGGCCGTTTCCTGTTGCGGGAACTAGGCCTACCCACACAAGTGAGGTACCATTTTTCTTGAAAGACTTTGGGAAACGCGGGGTGGGTGGAATTTTGTGGTTTCACGCAGATTCCAGAACTTTCCACCACAGAAATGTGAGGAAAATGTGGTTTTTTTGACAATGTTTTAGGTTTGTAAGGGATTCTGGGTAACAGAACCTGGTGAGAGCCAGTCAAATAACCCAATCCTGGATTCCCCTGGGTGTCTAGTATTCAAAAATGTATAGTTTTGCTAGGTTTCCCTAGGTGCCGGCAGAGCTAGGGTACAAAAACTACTGCTAGGCACTTTGCAAAAAAAGGGTCATTTTTCACTGTGAAAATGTGGTGTGTCCACCTTGCGTTTTGGGCCGTTTCCTGTCACGGGCACTAGGCCTACCCACACAAGTGAGGTACCATTTTTCTTGAAAGACTTTGGGGAACGTGGGGAGCATGGAATTTTGTGGATCCACGCAGATTACAGAACTTTCCACCACAGAAATGTGAGGAAAATGTGGTTTTTTTTAATTTGTTTTAGGTTTGCAAGGGATTCTGGGTAACAGAACCTGGTGAGAGCCAGTCAAGTCACCCCATCCTTGATTCCCCTGGGTGTCTAGTTTTCAAAAATGTATAGGTTTGCTAGGTTTCCCTAGGTGCCGGCAGAACTAGGGTTCAAAAACTACAGCTAGGCACTTTGCAAAAAAAGGGTCATATTTCATTGTGAAAATGTGGTGTGTCCACGTTGCGTTTTGAGCCGTTTCCTGTCGTGGACACAAGGCCTACCCACACAAGTGAGGTACTATTTTTATCGGGAGACTTAGGGTAACACAGAATTGTAGAGCAACTGTTATTACCTATTGACTTTCGATGCATTTCTGCCTTCCAAATGAAAGACAATGTTAAAAAAGAAGTCATTTTGAAAAATGACCTATAATTCTCATGCTAGTATGAGTACTCCCAATTTCGGAAATGTGCAAATATCTACTGTTTCTAAACTCTATATTTTGTTCCCATTTCAGAAATACATAGGTGTCTTTCATACCGATTTTTCCATATATACATTTTTCCAAAATAATTGCTATATACCCGGTACATAATAAAAAACCATTGCAAGACGCTGCTCAGTTATTGGCTCTGGGTTCGTCGGATTCTTGGTGAACCTACAAGTCCTATATATGCCCAGAACCAGAAAGGTCCAGCAAATGTAACAGTATATTGCTTTCAAACAGCTGTCATAATTAGAAGAAGTTACAGGTGAAAACGTTGACACAAATGGCTGTTTTTTTCAACTAATTTTCAATTTTTTCTATATTTAACTATTAGTTTCTATTAAGAAACCTTGAAGGATCTACACAAATGACCGCTTGCTGAATTCAGAATTTTGTCTACTTTTCTAAAATGTATAGCTTTCCAGGATCCATTATTGCTTTCATACCCATTTCTACCATTAACTGGAAGGAGGTTGAAAGCACAAAAAATAGCAAAAATAGGCTATGTCCCAGAAAAATGGCAAAACTGTGTAAAAATTGTTGGTTTTCTGACAAAAGTCTGCTTGTCCCTGAAAGCTGGGAAGATGGTGATTTCAGCACCACAACCCCTTTTTTGATACCATTTGCATGGAAAAAACCAGACGCTTTCATCTGGAGCCCTTTTTTCCAATTTTTCCCAAAAAAAGCAACTTTTAGCTGTAATTTGGCTAAATTCTGGGTCCCCTCCAAGGGAGTCCACAAACCCTGGGTACCTTTAGAATCCCCATGATGTTGGAAAAAAAGGACGCAAATTTGGCGTGGATACCTTATGTGGTCAAAAAGTTACAGGGGCCTAAGCACGAACTACCCCAAATAGCCAAAAAAAGGCTTAGCACAGGGTGGGAAAAGGCCTAGCAGCGAAGGGGTTAATGAATAAAAATGTGCGGAAAAAATACAAAACACTAGATATCTCAAATGGATTATTTTGCCAAAATATAGTGCCTGAGAGCAGATATTTGACAGCATTCTCAGCCCTAGGCTTTCAGTGTCAATTTTGTAGACTGTCCCAAGGGTATAAGAGTAGCCTAGGGTTGTTCTCAGCAAGAGTTACTTCAAAATTTTGATGACGAGGCTTTGTCCTATGCAGAGGATATTTATCTGATGGACGATGACCTATTGGATCATTTGGCCAGAATGAACAACATAATTTTGGGGTTCGCCTCAAAGGGCTACAAATGTAACTTTAAAAAATAAAATATTGCCCATCTTAATGTCCTATTTTTGGGATATGAGCTCTCAAGTGAAGGGAAAAGCCTGGCAGCAAATCTTTTAGAAAAACGTGCACTGCTCCCACCTCCAAAGACGCTGAAAAACTTACAATCCATTTTAGGATTCCTAAATTTTGGCAGAGCATACATTTTGGATTATGCAGAAAGGGTGCAACCTTTCTACGACTTAATTAGGCCGGATTTCTCAGTTCAACATTGGACACAGGAACACACAGAGATACTTTGTTCCCTACAAGCTGACATGATAGCTTCCAAGCACTTACACTATGAATTTAGTGATCCGTGTAATCGTGGGTCAATCCGGGTACACTTACCTCACCTTCAATGAATGCGAAACGGTACCCATCGCATAAAATTCACATTTATACACAAATGCTGAAATGCATTTTGCATCAACTGAAAAATTACTGACAGCAGTACAGACTGTTTTAGTGAGAGAAAGAGCACTGGCTCAGGGGAAGCGAATAATTGTTGTGACTCCAGTACCAACCTTAGAGGCTGTTACTAAAGCAAGCATTCCTTACGCTAAAGCATTGCATCTGCGATGGATAGAATGGGCTAATTCTCTCACTGCAACAGATGTAGATTACAAATTTGATTCTACATTAAAAACTCAAGCATTTCTGCAGTACAAACAGGAAAATCCTCTCCCAAATGAAATAATGCCTCTAGATCAGTATGAATATATAATTTACACTGATGGTTCAGCTCAGCCAGCCATAGGAAGTAAACAAAAATACAGCGCAGCATGTGCAATTGTAAAGGGTCGTATGTGGGATGGCAAGTTCCGTCCCAGCAATACGCAGATGCAGCCTCCAGGGGAATGCACGGCTCAGCTGGCAGAACTAAAAGTCCTGGTGCTGGCACTAAAAAAATATGGATTGAGAATTCCCCACACTTATTGTGTGTGATTCATTTTATTGTGTCCAGTCATACAATAAATATCTTCACTACTGGGGCCAGAATGGGAGTTATTTGATATTGAATGACCAAGGTTGTTGTGGAATGCTTCCAGGCATCGCATATCTGGTCACAGTGAGTTCCAGGGTTACTGGTTGTCAGCAAGTATTGTTTCCACCAACCAACACAGTCAGGCAGGTGCTGATATGGCCTTTGTTGAATGTTTCCCTTAAGCGGTTTGATTCTCTGAGCAGACTGAAAGCCATACTTTTACAGAAGGAGGTGGTCTTAACCTCAGCTTGAGAGACTTTTGATCTCCAGGTTGCAAGGTCTTCAGCTGAGATACAGGCTCTAGTCCGAACTAACTTCCCGCTCCATTTCTGAGAAATGGTACATCATAACTTTAACATGTGTGATACGAATGGGATAGTACAACTATTTAAGACCATAGGTTGTGGGCTATTAAGCACCTTTCAGACAGTTTTCAGATTTATCCCATCTTTAATACACTCCATATTTTGAAGCATTTTTGGAGGGCTTCCGCTGATCCTGCTACTGGTAGTGGGTATCCTGATTTAAATTTTTCTGCAGCGCAATGAATATCCCCAATTCCAAGGAGATGGAAAAAGAGTTCTTGGAGCAATGTTGCCGTGAACGCATGGTACTCCATCTAGGCACACCTCAACTTCGGGAGCGAAGCGAGCATTGGTTTCTATCGTTCTGATCAGGCTGGGTAGACTGCATTTTGCCTGTACTCCGCTGTTTATTCTGTGGACATGAATGAGTGTTGGACATCTGTCTAACTCTTCCATCGGTTGCGCCTCCGGATGTTAATGTACTGCTGGACCCGCTAAAGGCCCATGTAGTGCAGTGTCCTATGCATTTTCCAATCTTGATGACGGCATTCTTAGAGCCACCATGGGATGCTTCAGCTCCTATTGGAATGGACACCGGCTCTGTACCAGGCTTACAGGCATCAGTGCTTCCTCAGCAACGGCTGTGGGAACCGGAGAAGATCACCTTTGCTCCATTGACCTGATCCAAGAGGTGTTACAGGGACCGTCGTCTGTGAAGTGAGGCAACGGTAATGTTGCGTTTCCCACACAGGACACAAACATTTGGCTCTCCGTGTGCTGGGAACAATTTGGCCTTTTTTCAAAAACAACCGAAATTGAAAGTCAAAAACATCATTTTTGTTTTATTTTCCACTTTTTGCTCTCACTGAGCACTATGGCTTTCAGCGTGCTCAGTTGGTCTAACAGTATATTGACTTACAGAGTTTTTTTTAAGTTTACATCAGTTTTAAAACATACCTTGTTTTTAGATGTTTTTATATTGAGATTTTAGCAATGTGTTTATGCTTTTTAAACAGGCATATTTTAGCATTTATTTTTATGTCATCCAGTCAGATGAGGAGTGGGTGTTATGAACCCCAATGTACCCCCAATATAGGCCTAGGTAGTTAAACAACTTGTTACCTACATCTGTCCTACCAGTGTTCTACATAATGGGTCTGGCACTGACCTTTAAACTAGTTAGGTGCTACATGACTGTCGTGTGGTTTTCTCCGAAAACTAGCCTCATGTATTATGCATGAGGATTCTCAGTATCACAGTAGGATTACCATCTTCTGAATAAAAAAATCTGTATAAGGGTCACCTCAATCATTATCCTTGCCCGACATGACCATAGTACACTTCTAGGTAGAACCCCTGAGGGTACCTTTCGGGTATATAAGCACTGCATCTTCGCTGGGCAAACCAGAGGAGAAAAAGACTTCCATGCTGATGCGAGACACTGAAGTTCCTGCACACAGACACTCCAGCACGCAGTGGTAGACATCACTCGCGGGGTGTCCATCTTGAGACCAAGATGGGGTGCTTCGCCCTCACACATCAGGTAATGGGGTTGGCTCTATCCTAAGGGGATTCTTGGCTCTACACCTACATACATCCTAGGTACACATAGGTACATCTAGTTAGGGTTGCATTGTAGGAGTATGCATTATTACTGTCATGTATTCATATGCCTGCGTATATTCATTGTTTTAGCACTATGGTAGAATTCTACCTTTTCTTTACTCTGCTGGTGCTTATAACCATATACATCTGTTTCTGTCTCATAGTTGTTGCAGCACACATATTTTATACTAGACTGACGCTGGTTCAATAAATCCTTATTGAAAACTTCCCCATCGTTTATTCTGTGTATCTCTCTGAGACAAAGTGAGTGACTGAGTGAAAAGCACTGCACAGTTTCCATGATCCCTGAGGGATCAGGGTTGTCATGTTTGATAGTTGCCAGAAGCTATTCGCTGCTTGGTAAGAGTGGCTCATAGTGGCACTGTGAGCTAGCTGGTCTACAGACTAACTTATCCTTTGGGGGTGTCTGGAATCAGTCTGGACACCAATCCCTTAGTTTATATTGTCTAAACGTGCAGATCCTATATAGATTTGTAGGATCTACACAACACCTGATCTTCACAGAGAATAGGATTAGGCCATGCCCTATGCAGGTGTGGCCACGTAACAATGGCATCATGTTGTCAATTATGCTGAGGGTTGACACATTGGAAGTTGTGGAGCAGCGATTGTTGAATGGGGAAAACGTCCTCCTCACCAAGGCTTTCTTCTCCTTCAATTGGTGAAGAGAAGATAGGAATTGCACCTGGAAAGAAGAAAGAAGCAGAGTATTAAACTGGGAGTCTTGTAGGCTGAGGTGTGCGTTGGGGAGAATCATGTGTAGCCAGTACAAGCATCAGTCATTTATTAGCAGGTAGTAGCAGACTTGCAATCCATTGTCTCAGAGGATGACTGCTTGCCAACCTTGAGGACTACCTATAGATGTTTTACTGGGTGAGACCAACAATCTCTTCCTTTTCCTCCTCTTCCAGTACATTTTTTCTTCATTTTGCTCTTTTAAGGCTTCATAATGGCAGGTTGTAAAAGAAGAGGATTTCTTCCTAGGATTAAACACCTTGATCTACTTGTGGATAGTAAATCATAAATGGCAGGTTTCTTGTGCAAAGAGTAAAAGTACATTTTAATTATTAACAAATTTCTATCAATTTACAACTCTAAGCTTACAATAGGAGATTTATATACAACTGATCGTCTAAGCACCAGTATTCTCAAGTTTCCTTTTTATAGAGTAAAACCTTCACATATTATTATTCGAATTGCATCATTTCAAAACTATAATTTATGTGTCTATCACCAATGCTAGTTGAATCTTTAAAAAAAGCATTATAGGCAATTCATGTTTCACTGTGGTAAGCTGCTTCTTCAGGACTGTAATAAGAACATACAATTGCATCTAAAAGAACTTTCCATTATTTAATCCATTTAATAAAGTATTCATCTATTCACAAAAATCTCATCTTGATAGTTAGCAACATTAAATGTTAGAAATGTAAGTATTTACATCTTTTATAATTCTGAACCCTTAACCCATTTCCAGTTTATTCAATGAATCCATAATTATTCTTCAACTTAATTCCCTTCATAAAGATATACTGTCTAGTCCTCAATGAGAGAAACTCAAATATTTCCATGCTCCCCATTATTAATTTCTATATAAAACCTTTTTATTATTCACATTGCAATGAATTATTGATTCTAGAGACTTCCGGATTGTCCCTCGTATGCAGCATGCAAGGGTTGTCCATTTGTCAAAGTGCATTATTCCACATTCAGGTATAAGGCTTATCTGTAAAATCTCACCTAGACAGTAAGGTACCTGCTCCTTTACAGAATTTGTTTTTTCATCCTTCTACTCCATTTTATATTTCCAATTAACCCCTACGCTGCTAGGCCTTTCCCCCCAGTGCTGAGACCTTTTATTTTTGTTTATTTTCAATTTGAGGTAGTTCACTCTTAGGGCTCCATAACCATTTATCTAGGTAAGGTATCCGCAACAAATTTGCATCCTTTTTTCCAACATCATGGGTATTCTAATGGCACCCGGGGAGGGGTGTCTCCTCTGTTTGAGCGTGGAGCGTCGCCCCACTTAAATGCCCCAGAGATGAAAAATAAAATGGTAATGAAGTTAATTCATTACCATTTTATTTTCCGTCAACCCGTCCTGAACCGAGAGGGGCCTGTTGAGTGGCAGCAGTGGTGGGCTGCCTGACAGTGCACTAGTTTATAGTGTGCAAGTCCCTTTGGCCGGCTGTCTTGCGATGGGCCATTCTGACATGCACACTATAACCTTCTCAACACATCTGTCTTGGACAGCTGGGTTGAGAGCCTGCTCAAGCCTCCAGTGTCCGCAGGAGCAGTGAGAGAGGCTGCTCCCTCCAATCCTGGAACTGCTCTCATGGAACGCCAGGATTGGTTAAGCCCAGCTGGATGTGACGTGATGTCAGGAGAAGACAACTGGAGCGAGGAGGACATGTCTCCGGAAAGCATGGTAAGCACCTTTTTATTTCTTTTGTGTATATAATTGTAATTGTATTTATGTACTTTTTAAAAATGTATTAAACCTTTTTCCTAATCCTCTATTCAGTTGAATTTCCAGCCGCCAATGTACCCAGGATTTGTGGGTCCCCCTGAAGGGGATTAAGAAAATAAGGAAAATATAGCAAAGCTTTGAGTTTTTTTTTAAAATAGGGAAAAACTGCTCTAGTAAAGTGTCTGTATTTTTTTCTAAAAATGGCATTCATGAACGGTTTACTGCACTAAAGTCACCATCTACCCAGCTTTCAGCAACATGCACAGCTGAATCAAAAAACCTAATTTTGTACCACAGTTTTTGCAATTTTTTAAGAGGTAGTCTATTTTCCCTATTTTATACATTTCTGTGTTTCAAGGACACTTATGTATTTCTGAAATGAGCACCATATGTACATTTTAGGACCAGTGGTTATTTCTACATTTCTGAATTTGTGCGTACCATACTAGCATATTATTTGAAGGGTATTTTTCAAAATGTTATATTTCACTGGCCCACATTTAAAAGGCACAAATGCAGTGAAATCCAATTGGTAATAACAAATGTTCTACTATTCTATGCTCCCACAAGCCTCCTAATAAAAACTGTCCGTTACTTGTGTGGGTAGGCCAAGTGCCCGCAACAGGAAATTGCCCAAAATGCAACATGGATGCAGAACAGTTTTCCACTGAAAACTGACCCTCTTTTTCCAATGTCAATAGGTCTAGGTTTTGGCCCCAACTTAGCAGGCACTTAGACACCATAGCCAATCTGTACCTTCTTGAACACCAGACACCTAGGGATATCCAGGGTGGGCTGACTGGTGTGGCTCTCAACACATTTTTTTGCGCAGAATCCCTTGCAAACGTCAAATTTTGACAAAAAAATATTTTCCTCACATTTCTGGGATGGAAAGTTCTAGACTCTGTGGGGAGCCATAAACTTCCATCCACTCACAATTCCCCCAAATCTCTCAATAAAAATACTACCTCACTTGTGTGGGTGGCCCAAGTGCCAGTGACAGGAAAAGGTCCAAAACGTATTGTGGATACATTAATCAAAATTATCTATCACAAAACAAACCTGTCTTTTCAAGGGGGGCACCTGCATTTTTGGTCCTGGGCTCTGCGGCCATCTAGGGAAAATTACCTAACCCAGACATTTCTGAAAACTAGACACCCGAGGGAGTCCAGGGTAGTGTGGCTTGCGTGGATCCTCCAATGGCCAGAATCCATTGCAAACCTCAAGTTTAGCTAAAATGCCACATTTTCCTCACATTTCTTTGTGAGATCAAAGTCCAGCAGAATTTCCTACCACCCAGCGTTCCTCTCAGACTTCTGATACAAGTGATACCTCACTTGTGTGGGTGGGCTATTGATAGGGAAGGGACAAAAACATGTAGAGTTCATCCTTTTGGACCCACTTTGGTTCCCCTCAGTATCTCACTTTATACGGTTTTAGGCTAAATCTGCTTTGGGAACACACAAAAGGGAGGTATCATTTTTATCAGGAGACCAAAGGGAATGCTGGGTGGTAGCGAATTTGTGCCACTGGCATGATCCCAGTCAGAAATGTGAGTACATTTTAAGCTAAATTTGAGGTTTGCAGGGGATTCTGGGTAAGAAAACATTGGGGAACCCATGCAAGCCACATCTCCCTGGACTCCTCCAGGTGTCTAGTTTGTAGAAACGTCTGGGTTAGGTTGGTTTCTCTAGATGACCGCTGATCCCGGGGCCAACAACTCAGATGCCCCCCTTGTAAAAGACTGGAAGTTTTGTGATAGATACGGGGCATCTGCGTTTTTCGTCCAGGGCTCAGTGGCCATGTAGGGCAACATACCAAACCCAGACATTTCTGAAAACTAGACACCTAGTGGAGTCCAGGGTGGGGTGACTTGTGTGGCTCTCACCAGGTTGTTTTTTTTCCCAGAATCCCCTGCAGACCTCAAACCTTACCTAAAAACACAATTCCCTTTCATTTCTGTGAGGAAAAGCTCTGGAATCTTTAGGCAGCCACAAATTCAGTATTCCCCCAGGTCTCCTGATAAAAATGCTACCTCACTTGTGTGGTAGACTTAGTGCCCGCGACAGAAAACATGGATGCAGCACATTTTTCCACCAACAATGGACCCTCTTTTTCCAATGTGTATAGCTCTAGATTTTGAAACCTAGTTCAGCTTGCACCTAGGGATATCTAGGATGGACTAACTTGCGTGGCTCTCACCATGTTTTTTTACCCAGAACCCCTTCCAAACCTCAAATTTTGACAAAGAAACATATGTATTATCATGTATAGTCACTGTAAATTCCTGTTTGGCCACACTAACACTGGAAGGCCAAAGGGTAGCCATGCACTATATAAGTGCTCCTAGAATAGAATTTAAGCTGAACCAATATCATTACTGCGATACGCCTGGTCACTTTGTTAAAGAGGGCCCCAAAAAACAGCAAAAAGCAGGTTTTTTAGATTCGGGATCCTCATTGGTGCCTGTCACTAGTCTTGGGACACTGGAAAATAGGAGTACTCAGAAGGAACTAAGATTGGCCTGCCGGGTTTGTCTTTTAGTGCGATCTCAAGACATCCCTCTTGTCTTTCCTATCATCACATGAGTATATCTGTAACCCTTAGATCAGCTTCAGGGCAGAAGAGGGAGCTAGGATCCTTGATTCATTCTGGAGTTACCAGAAATTTCATTGACATGAAAGTTTTAAATACCCTGGGGATTCAAACATGAAAGAAAGACAAGCCAGAGGTAGTGAGAACTGTTGGTGGAAAGGAGCTTACCTCCGGACCTATCTAGTACCACACTGAAGCACTGGTAATGACTCTTGACAATTCCCACGAGGAAACAATAACGTTTGATCTCATAGACGCTACCCAATTTCACCTAATATTATGTCTTCCCTGTTTGAACAAACAGAACCCTCAGATTGACTCGGAAGCTCAGTTACTTACTCTATGGTCAGAATTTTGTCGGAATCTGTGTTAACCATGTGCAGACCCTCAACAAAATTGAGTTGCCTCCGTGTTAACCACTCCAGTCTTAGTCACTGATGTATTTAACATGGACACTCACTTAAAAGGTCTCCCAGAGGTTTACACTGATGTTTTATGATGTCTTTGACAAAGAAAAGGCCAACAGTCTGCCACCTCACTGCACCATTGATTGCCCAATAGACCTTGTCCCAGAGTCGAAACTGCCCAGCAGTAACATGTATGCCCTCACAGCAAGAGAAAATGTCCACCTGCAGGAATACCTAGGTAAAAACCTAAAGAACGGTCTCTTGTCTCCTCCCCTTGGTTCTTTGTCACCATGAACAGGGGGAAGCTCCGTGCATGCATAGATTACTGGGCTTTGAATGACATCATGGTAAAAAAAAGGTACTCGTTATCACTGATACCCAGCCTCTTAGCTGAGGTAAAAGACGCCGTGGCCTACACAAAACTGGATTTGAGTTAGAGTCCATGAAAGGGATGAGTATAAGACTGCATTTCAAACAAAAGTCTGCTTTTTTGAGTACCAAGTGATGCCTTTTAGATGCTGCAATGCACCCACCGCTTTTCAGTTTTTATCATTGAGCTACTTTGTGAGTTCATTGATATGTGCGGAGTAGTATACCATTGATATCCTTATCTACTTGCATACCTTGTCAGAGAATGTACAACAGGAACACACCATTCTTCTTCAACTGCAGAAACATAACCTCTACGTCAAACTAGAGAACAGTGAGTTACATACCACTAAGGTGCAGTTCCTGGGCTACATCCTTAGTCCAGAGAGTATAAGCATGGACACCAAGAGAGTAGAGGCTATACTCAATTGGCCATCCCTCACATCAGTAAACCAAATCCAGAGCTTCTTGTGGTTCGGCAATTTTTATCGGCGTTTCATCCACAACGTTTCCAACAACATTATCCCAATAACTCGCTTACTATAGAAGGGAGTTAAATTTCAGTGTGATGCTGAGGCGGAAACGACTTTTCAGTAACTGAAAAGACAATTCACTGACGCTCCAACACTAGCCCATCTGCATCCTGAATGCCCCTTTATCATAGAGGCGGATGCCTCACAAACCACTTTGGGTGGCATTCTGTCCCAACGGAATAAAACCACTGGGCAACTACACCCCATAGTCTTATATTCCAGAAAATTGCTCCATGCAGAAAAAAATTATACAATAGGTGACAAGAATTATTAGCCTTCAAAGCAGTTTTTGAAGAATGACACCACTACTGAAACATCCAGTACCAATTTATACATGTCACAGAAATCTGCAATTCCTTGATCAGTTTGTGCTCTTACAGCACATCAGATAAAGTGGGGGTTGTTCCTTAATGATTACAATTTTGTCATCACTTATCGGGCCAGAAAGGAGAAGGCTAAGGCCAATGCTCTTTCATGTTTAGGTGAAAAAGACATTCCAGAAAAAGGGGAAGAACCAAAACCAGTCTTATCTCCTAAGTGTTTTTAGGAGTGGTGATAACCGCAGAATTCGTGACTGACCTATGAGAAACCGTGAAAATGAAATCCAAGTGAACAATGGCTTTAAATTATGAGTACCCTGATCTGGTGTTCCATGATGGCCTTTTATACAAAGACAATTGTTGGTATGCTCCAACCAAAAGCCATCAAAACCAAGCCTTGTACCTTTGTCATGATTCATTGTTAACCAATTATCCAGAATACAATAAAAAGTGGAACCTGTTACAAAGACACTTCTGGGGGCCATCCATGTCCAAGGACACACACAATTGTCAATTACATCATCAGATGTTCAATTTGTGCACAGAGCAAAGGAACTCAGACACCTCCTGTTGGATTGTTGTGTTCCATCCCAGTGCCACTAAACCTTAGCACACAGTTTCAAGGGATTTCATAGTGGAGCTTCCCAAAACCATCACGGTATACCACAATCCTTACCATAGTTGACCTCTTAATCAAATTAGCTCATTTGTTAACCCCGGAAAAAGGCTCCCTACGGCCTAGAGTTAGTCCCTAATTTCATGACCACGATGTATGGTTACCTGTTCTTCTCTCTGTTCTAATCACAGATCAAAGTGCACAATTTCTTTCTTGCTTCTAGAATGCCTTGTGTGCGACTTTGGACATGGATGTGTGATTGTCTTCATCCTACCATCCACAAACAGATGGTCAGGCAGAAAGAACAAATCAGACCATAGAGCAATATCTTTGATGCACACTCCTTGCAGCGGAAAGTGATTGGCCGGAGGTTCTGTGGGCCATCAAGTTTGCATATGATACAGCAGACCATGCATCCCTGGGAATGTCTCCATTTTATAGTGTGCAAGGTTACCATCCTAAGCTTGTCTCATGAGTAGAGTCCCGTACTACACCTATCCCTGCAGTACATACATGTCATGATACCCTAATGTCCCTCTGAGACAAAGTTTGTTTTGAATTAGCCAAAGACACATTTAAAGAAACTTCTGACCAGCACTAACAAAAAGAACCCTCTTTCACCATTGGAGACAAGGTATGGCTTTTGACCAGGAACCTAAACCTTCGCAGTCAAAAGAAAGTGTTACCTCGGTTTCTAGGCCCCTATGTCATCACAAGGATTGTGAACCATTTTGTGGTACAATTGCCACTTCCCCAGTCCATGAAAATACATTATGTGCTTCATGTTTCCCTCCTAAAACAATTGGTGACACCACCACTACCTGTTAGGGTGGATGACCATGTTGAGAATGAGGTTTGAACTATTCTGGACTCCAACCGTCTCAGGGGGAATCTTTCTATCTGGTGGACTGGAAGGGGTTCAATCCTGAAGAACACTACTAGGAACCTCTCTCTCATGTACAAAATGCCCCATGTTTGATCTGCATCTTTCATACTCGCTTCTGATTGAAACCACCTCTGGTGTACCCTGTCCTGGGACTACTTTTTTGTTTGGGGAGCTGTCATCTTCCATTGTGCCCTCACTTGACTGACACATGTCAAGCAAAGATACTTTGTGGAATACTCCGCTACCAAGTGAGGTATCTCAGCATTTGAGCACCAGCATGCATGATTGGTACTTGAAATGTGGACTGCATTATACTGAATGATGCTGCCGAGCACTGTGTGCCCTAATACAATAGTGCTGCATGAATGTTATGCCTACGAGCACTGTGTGCTCCTATATGTTCTTTGCCACATGCTACATTATGCCCCCGAGCACTGTTGACCTATTACATTATGCCCGAGCACTGTTTACCTACTTTCATGCCCCCGAGCACTGGATGTTCTTTCTAACCCATTTGCCACTGTTGTAAGATCTCGGCAATCTCGTCAGCCATCTTTGGTGTGGCTGGGGTGCAGTCTGCTTGGATGAGGTCTATTTAAACTGCACCCAAGAAAAGCAGCCAACTTGGCCTTCAGGAAAAAAACGATAAAGAAACCACTATGGTATCACACGCAGTGCATGCATGCATAATAATCAAGCACAAGTATTACAGCAAAACAAGCAAGTGCCAAAGCACTAAACTTTGATGGAACTAACAATCTGGTGCCATTTTAAGAGTTGTGTTGTAAACTAAAAGACTAACTTAAGTTTCAGTGAAGGCCTGCTTTTTGGATTAACCTGCTCTTAACAATCAGCTTCATGCACTGTTAACAAAGGCCATTCCTCATTCAATGGAGCAAGATACAGTCAAAAGACTTTACCAGAATGCATTAGGAATTTAAGAACCTATGCAATATATAGGTTAGACATACTATGCTTTAATAAAGAACTGTACAGAATAAAGTGGGGATCAACATCAGCTGTATGTGTAATACGCTTATGTTTTCCTTCTGCAGAAAATGTTGTGATCTTAATTAGCCTAATACGAGATCCTCAAGCATCCTGTTAGAGGTTATCACCATCCCTTGACAGCATGGCGCATCATTGCGGAACAACTGCCAGTTGATCGCAGGTACTTACCTTAAACACATTAACTCTGACACACTTACAGGGGCTTATAGGGGAACCCTAGACAAGAGAGAGCGCAGGGTCTCATGAGTGTCACGTTTATGTTTTCTAAAGTACGACACCTGCAGACCGGCGAGAACCGAGCCTACGCCATCATTCCCAAGACAGGATCTCCTCCCTTAATCCCATCTGTCTTCCTTGCAGTTCATTTTGTGAGTAAGGAGGTAGGGCTTGAGAAGTTGATCCATATCATCTCCGCTGGGCCACATCGCGGGCTACTAAGGTAAGTCCACGTCGATCTGACAGTGGTCACCTCAATCTTCTCAATGAAGTCTGATTCAGCTCTAAGTTCTCATCGAACACTCACATATCTAAAAGGCCAAAGTTAGAACTAAATACCTAGTCATCC
This sequence comes from Calotriton arnoldi, assembly GCA_963921515.1. Classification (NCBI taxonomy): domain Eukaryota; kingdom Metazoa; phylum Chordata; class Amphibia; order Caudata; family Salamandridae; genus Calotriton; species Calotriton arnoldi. The sequence continues at coordinate 999,590 of CAWUFW010003681.1, forward strand.
AATCCCTGTTCATCCATTTTACTAGATCTAAAAGAACTCAATATATTATACTTTTTCTAAGGGATCCCTACCGTCCAATATTAGCAGTAAAGTAATCAGTATAAATCTCAACATTTAATATGAAGCATTTTCATTTGCATCAAACAGAAATTAGAAGTTTATATACGTGTTGCTTTATATTTAATAGCCCCACATATAAATTCATCCAATGCTACTGCTTCACCAACTTCAGCAATTTAAAGAAGATCTCCCTTCACATAGTGACATACTCTCATTCATATATGTTTTGAATGCTCCAATTAAAAACATCTTCTCATCATTGGAGTCAAAGATTCCTAATTTCTCATTCTGGGTGTTGATGAAACAAACAATTAACACAATATATACATAAAACATCTACATATATTGACTATATACATTTTAAATACATTTCTAAAAATCTTTATTTTAAATATTTAATACTTTTGTTAAAAATATATTAAAACATTTAAAACCTATCAAACAGTATTAAATCTTCGATTTTAAAATGTAATCTTTCTCAAACAAAAATGCACTCATACAATACATAAAACTACAATCTAAAACATTACAATAAATAAAACAAATCTTCTTAACTATTCTACTATAAACGCAACATCCCACTAGCACAAATCGTATTAAAGATTTTTTGTTAGATGTAAAACAATCAAAAAATTAAAACAGACAATAGAAATGATTTATTTAAAAATGTAATATTTAATAATAATGTAAAACAGATTTTTTTATAAAAAGTACAAAGAACAAAACAATTAGAAATTGTTTTTATTTTAAAATAAAACAAATAATGCATAACTACATTTATAAAATATTTGAAACATATTAAACATTAATACAAAATATACATAAAAACATTGAACATAAACATAATATAAAATTCTAAATACATTAAAAAACATAAAAATTAACATTGTAAACAATCTTTTAACTTACATTAAATTATAAAAAAAAAAATTAAAACAATATCAAAAGCTATGTACATTTGTAAACTTTAACATTGGTAAAATATAAAATTACTAATGACAAAAAGTTAATTTAAAATATACTACATATAATAATCATTAAAACAAACACACATTAAAAATCTCCCCACTCTTTTCCCATTAAAACCCAACATCCCACTACTAACATTATTAAATTTATATATTTTTTTAAATAATTACCAAAAATATTTAAAAAAATTAAGTACAATAAACATTACAATTACCTTTTAGCATAAATATGCTTAACATCAACTAATATTTAAAGTAACTACATAAAATAAATGTAAAAATTAACAATTTAACAACAATATTGCAAAAACATTAAATACAGCAATATTTTAGTAAATCATATACTTTAGAACAATATTAAAAAATAGACTAAAAACAATATTCTCAACTTATACTAACTAAGGTACTAACTACACCTGCTGAATTTCAATGCATGTGGGGGGTTGACCAAAGGGACTGGCCTGCAACCAGCAACTGTGGCCACCCCCATCCGCTGGTGCTGCCTACTTTTTTTTAGAGAAGGGGATACGTGGCCCCTGCCCCCGGTCCATATTTGGCCCTGGGGACCCCATCCCTTGAGGGCCATCATTTAAATTATGGGGAGGGGGCAGTGCCAGGCCCCACTCCCCAAGCCTTTGCAGGCCCCAGGGGTATTTATTTTGCTAAGGGGAGGGGATCACAAGGCCCACCTCCTCAAGCTACTATTGCCTCGGGGACCCTTTCACTGATGCGACCCCCTCCTCCCCGACCCACTACAGAGATTAGTTTAATTTGTGTCATTCCTTGTAGCGGAATCATGCGGAATTACCCAGGACTTCCATGAGATTACGCAGGATTATGTAAGAAGAGTTATTCTGGGTTTAGAGCAATTTCTTAGCGTAAAAATACCCATTGGTCCAAAAAAGGACATGAAGATGTATTTTTCGGTAAGAAATAGCGCTAAATGCAACTGAATACAACTAGGGAGCGTGAGCAGCTGACCATTGTGAGCAGTCAACCCACATGCCACGCAAAGCCTTCTGGCATGTGCAGCATGCAGTTGGTCTTGTTGTTTTTATGATTACATTTTGTGGGTTGAAATTTTTTAAAAGAAAGAATCAGACATGTTGCTATTATTGAATAATACCAACATGTCTCTGAGTTTTTCTTTTAACATTTTTCAGCCCACAAAATGCAATCATAAAAACAATCAGAAGAGAGCTTTTCACTCCAGCTGAAGAGCATAGAGCCCCACCGAGGAATGCTTAAAAAAAGTGTTCTTACTGGGGACATGTATTTAATGACCCAGGAGACTTAGTTTTTTAATGCTGATGTGGGGCTGCTTTACTTCCTGCATCCCCCACAACTTTATAAAATTGCTTGGTGGTGCCCCTGACATTTCCAGAGGCACCACAATCATAAAAATATTGTATATTATGATGCTATAGGGCATTGTTGGGTGCTCCTTCTGGGGAACAGTGAATATTAAATGTGTAGCTCCTAAGGTACATTTATTATTTACTTTTCTTTTTAAACTTAATTGTGGGTTGCATTTGCAGGCCCCCACCGTCCCAGCTGGCTCTTCAACCATACCATACAGGGTGATGTCAAAAGTGTGCATCCTTCATTGCCTTAGTCTAGGATGGAGCAGCATCTTTTTATTGCTTCCAATGGGTGGTAGCAAAGTGGAACAGATTTACCCCAAATGACAAAAAGCACGCTTTTTGGACCAAGATCTAGTGACTTGCCAAATTTGGTGTAAATTCATTCAGCAGTTCTTGCAGCAATGCTTCCTAAAAAGTCTATGGTAAATTAATAGGGAAATTGTGCTTTGGGATCCCCCTTTTTCTCAGCCCCGCTTAATGGAGAGAATTATATTTAAAAGTTTCATGAAGATTTGTCAAAAGGTGCAAATGTTATTAGCAAACAAAAAAAGGCATTTCCCATGGAAACGTAGACCTAACTATAAATATTCAGTGGCAACTGTATATAAAAAATTTGAAAAAAATCTATTAATAATTTCAACAATAACCTAAAATTTAAATTAACAAACATATATTAACAATAACATCTCACATAAAATATGTATTTTTTTAACCAAAATATAAATGTTAAAGAAAAAATGTGAAAACTAAAAAAAATAGAAAGGCGGGGCCGGCATCGGCCACGCCGAAGGTATGGCGGTCGTGCCGGCCCCCGATGACCATACAGGGGCGGGCCTGTCGCGCGCATTGATGACGTGACAGGCGCGCCCCGCCACTAATTGGTCAAAGTCGGGGCGTGACCCGGAAGTGATTGAAAGCACTTCCGGGTCACGGACTTGGGCTAACGCCAGGCCAGTTAGAACTGGCCTGGCTTGAATCTGGGCAATAAAAGGCTGGGGAGCGGCGGAGTCTGCCTCTTTGCTCGCCGCTCCCTCAGCCTGCCATTAAGCACACCAGCCTCGCTAGGAGGCTGTATTTTAATTGCTTCTTTGCATTTCAGGAGCGTGTTTACGTTGGTGGAGAGGAGACGCAGCATGTGGTGACGGCAAGGCCTGGACGGGTGGAACGGAGACGCAGCGAATGGTGGCGCGGCCGTGCGGGAGGCGAAAACGGCCTTGAACGACGCTGCCGCTCATGCCTGCGCTCAAGTTTGGAGTCTCAGCTGCGAGTTAGGTACGCGCCCGCAAGCTTTATCTCCGGTGTGTGGGGTGTGCATACCGGGCGTTTTAGGTGCGTCTTGGTATAGCGGGGCCACAATAACTTGTATTTTACGCTCCCTTAAAGATCTGCAGCGATTGGGGCAGTGAGGGCATGGATTAACAAGCGCGCAGCCGGTGTGGTTGGTGCTCGGCATGGCTCGCGTTGTTAGCGCTACTATTGTTGACCATAACCCCTGGCCTCAGCGTCAGTTTCTGGTATCAGGGACAATGAGTGGCATGGTGATGAAGGTCTCCGACTCCTGATCTGAAGGTGCTCCGAGGAGGAAGTGAAGAGCATTTAAAGTTCCTAAGAGTGGCGCCTGATGTCTCAATGAAAGGACGAACAGAGGGCACCACCGACATTAGCGTCTCATGGGACTAAATCGCCATAGCCGCTGATTTTAGTCGGACCCTGTGGACTCTATTTGTATTGTTTTTAACTGTTTGTGGTGCCTGACCCTTCAGTGACAGCCATGTGACTGCTGTACTGAAACACTGGAGCTGATCCGCAATAATCAGCCCTCGAGCATTTTTATTTGCTGCTTCTGAAACCACCCTAGTTTCCTGGAACTTGTTTTCAGTCTGCAGCACACGGGGGACGAGGCGTGGTCCTGCGCAGAGATAAAGGAAGGAAGGTTTAGAAATATGTGTGTAAAACCCTTAGCTCCACCTCAGACTTTGTAGCTGAGGTCGAGGCCCCTTTACCTCTTGTCCCCTCAACGCACACATATTCTGGTCAAACTTGCAACCCTGCAATAACCAGTGTATGAAAAGACAGAACTTTGTCTCATTAAAATACTCTTTCAATCCCCCCCCCCACAGAAGCTTCTAATGTACGTATTTTCTACATTAATTTTGGTCCTCACCCTATGCAATTACTTTACAGTATCCAGCACAACATTATATTCTTTTTTCAGGTTTTTTTTCAGTAGCAGACTTCTGCCCTTGGCATGACTTTTCAGTGCTGGGTAGTTTCTCAGGTAAGGCACAAGTTGGTAAAATAGCTCAGTGAGTTAATGAATGCTGATGACATCTGATTTGGTCTGCAGATCACAACTTTGAATCCTAGTATGGCTGACTAAGCCTTCCATCTTTTCTGGGGTCAACAACCTCAGTAGCATTAAATTGGTTAATACTAACAAATGTTATTTGCAGTGCTTAGAAACAGCAGAAGTGTGGTATGCGGCACTGTGTAAAAATAAGTTATTAATATAAGCCACCATGACCATCTGTACTATCTCGGGTGCGGTCAGATAAGTAGGTCAGTCAACTCGAGTTAAGGAGTTAATTCCTGATCCCTGCACAATGGAGACTTTGATTAGGGATCAGAATTCCGATGAGTGTGATAATTGTCACAGCTGTTCCCTTACAGATTTTATTGAAACTCATAGTGTAGGGGATGTCTCTTGAACTTGTACTGGAGGCATACTTGCCATAGTCAAATATGCATTACCATGGAATGAGTTAGATGGTCTTAATCATTTGGTATTCCCAAAGGCTCTTTCATTTCGTTTAGAATTAGAAGGAGAATTTTAGCATACAAAATACCTTTTTTCCAAAACTATGTTACATTGGAAAAGACCTCTTCACGTGAGTTTGACTTGGAACACGTGCTAATCGTGTCATATAAGAGAAACGGGAGGGGTCGCAGAGAGTATGTTGCAGCAATATTAATGAGCTGCAGCTGTCTTCAATAATCAATCAATCCCGGTGGGTTCATTCAGCCTTTTATCCTTCTGGGATTGATAAAATGAGTACCATTGAGTTGGGTAACAAACATCTGTTATTCAGCGCCAAGATCCCCTGCGGTGAACAGGAGCTTTGCAAATATGTTAGATTAAAGGGTGGCAAAACTCCCAAAGATGGATATTCGGGGGTTTAGTTGCATCCTCACATTGTGCACCTGGTGCTATCTTTAGCATAGTCTTATTTGATTGGTCCTCAGGCCATGAGACTGGGGCTAGGCTTAGCGCTCTCATCTGGAAGTCTGTCTTCAATATTCCTCATGTAAGGCAACTGGTACTAGGTTAGGTGCTCTCAATTTAAAGCCTGATTTCAATGTCCTTCAGGTAATGCAACTGCTGCTTTGCTCATCGCTCAGTTAAAAAGCCTGATTTCAATCTTCATGTAACGCAACTGGAGCTATGCTAGGCACTCTAAATTGAAAGTCTGATTTCGCTTTTCCTCGTAATCCAATGGGTGCTAAGCTAAGCGCTCTAAATTGAAAGTCTGTTTTCAATGTTCATCATGTAATGCAATGTGGGCTATGCTAAGCGCTCTCATTTGAAACTCCGATTTCAATGTGCCTCATGTAATGCGAAGTGCACTACGCTAAGCGCTTGATTTGTAAGCTTAATTTTCAATGTTCCTCAGGTAGTACAACTGGGGCTAGGCTAAAGCGCTCTAAATTGAAAGTCTGTTTTCAATGTCCAACGGGTAATGTGACGTGTGCTATGCTAAGCGCTTGATTGTAAAGTCTAATTTTCAATGTTTCTCAGGTATTATAACTGGGGTTAGGCAATGCACATGGTGCTATACTAGGCGCTCTCTATTGAAAGGCTGATTTCAATGTAAGTTTTCAAAAACCAGCTTCGGGTCGGCTGGCCCTCACAGACTGGAGTACACTCATGCTTCAAGTGAGCGTGGGCCGGTTCACAAGAAACGCACGGTATTTACCCGGTACCTTACCGGTTACCTTTATTGTGGTTGCGGGAACTTATCATTACTAAAACGAACATACCCTTGGTAGCTACAGATTGACGACAGCCTGGCTAGCTCGCTTGGGTTTTTGTTGTGTGCATTTAGTTACTAGTGGAGTTACGATTAGCGGAAAAATGTCTGGTGAACCAGGGTACACAGAACACAATGTTACATAGCCCTGGTGGGTTTTGCGTGCCCACTTTAAGTGGGCCAGCCACAAACAATTTCCGTTTTTCAGCACTAGTGATGGTGCTGTACACTATGGCGGGCGCGCAGTGCAGAGCACTGCTCGGGTGAAGGGCACTCTCGTAAACGGTTAGCAACTAATTGCCAAAAATGGAGGGCATTGACAAACTCGGGGGGCCCAGTGTTAAAGTTACACGAGTCCAAATCAACATTTAGCGACCGTAGGGTCAGAAGTTAAAAGCTGGGTCTAGCACGTGTCCTCTTAGCGCTGTTGAAAGCTGAGGATAAGTATATGGGCCTACTGCTGTAACTAGCAGGATTAGAAGTCTAGTATGGGGAAACCACAATTTAACGTGAGTCCTAGTTCTCCCCTCTTTTTTCTCTGGGTAATGAACACCTACAGGATAACATCACAACCTCCAGTTACCACCGCTAGCACTGCATACCGGCCTCTCCCACTGTAACGAGATCTTGGGGCTGCATCATCGGATATGTGTACAACCTGTTTTTCAATGGTATTAGTCTTCTTTATGAGGATTGCAGTTGAATTCCTGTGGGTGTGGGTTGTAAGGCAGGATGTTGACAGGAAGTCGGATCAAAAGATGCGCCCTTGGGGTCTGTGCAATTAAGCGTGCTAGTACTGAGTTGTCACACTATACCTATTCCCCGTTGGCTGGCGCACATTTAGTTCATCTGTGTTGTCACACGATACCTATTTCCCGTGGGCGTGTGCACATTTAGTTCATTTGGATGCCTAAGTTGTCATACATCCGTGTTGTCCCACACAGTATCTATGCTTCCTGGGCTGGGGGTGTGGGAGACAAGGGGGGGGGTGTGTACAGTCTCATGATGTAGTCATTAGGGCTGGCATGTAAACACTTGTGCATTGGACGTCTGTGTAGTGCCACATGGTACCGGTGCGCCCTATGTGCCTGATCAAGCATTATATGCCTATGGTGGTCACGCGGCATCTCTGCACCCTATTACTGTGTTACACTGTACCTATCGCTCATGGCTTGTGCACTGTTAGTGCTTTTGGATGCCTAGGTTATCTTACATCCATGTTGTGTCACACATTGTATCACACAGTATCTTTTATCCAAAGACTAAAAGCACTAATCGTCTGTGTTTGATTTTCATTTATGTATGGCTAGATCCATGACTGTGATGCATGGGAGGCGCACCACACCACAATGACTGCAAGATGTGGACAGGCAATGGGACCGGAAGATCCGGAACGTGACTGGCAAGCGACGGAATCAAGTCTGATGGGCGATCAATAGAGAAGCTCAAGAGGTGCCAGTAGGCATGGGTGAGATGGTGCGGCCCATGCACTATATTGGTTGAGTATCGGTGTGTCAACCAGTTGTTGTCGCCAGCCGGGGTATATTTTAGCAGTACTCTGCCTTGCAGGTGTAGGCCGTTTCCAGCTTGCCCAAATCCAGGGGTAACGGGCGGATGCAACACCTCAACACCCCTTGTCGTTAAATGGTATTCTGTCATTACGGCACCTGTGCTCGCAGGTGCCATCATAGCAGACACTGTGCGTTGTTGGGATGCTTCGTAGTAGGGGCGGAGGCTTACACAGAACCTATCCCAGAGCATAGTGGTCAGGTGTAGGTGGTTCCTGGATTTCCATGAAATGCTTATGGGAGCCGTGGAGGCCTGTGGGTCACTACCTGGGTAGCCTTCCATTGGTACAGTTACACCAGCAATGAGTATCATGGTCTGTGGCAAGACGGTATGTCAATTTTGTCTGATTCAGCCAGCCCTAGCATTATTATCCTTGGGTACGCCTGGGTAGAAAGGGGGGGGCTGGTCGTAACATTACTCAATGATGTGGGTGGGTTAACACGTCTATGCCCGGGGTACAACTCGGCACAGAGACGGCAGAGATTCCAATGGAGGGGAAGTGAACCTGTGAAGGCATTGAGCCACTCGAAAAAAGAATTATTAACAAGCTGGGGAGGCTAGCTAGGGTTTTATACTTGCAGACTATAGCCCAGGGGGGCATCTGAGGGGAGTCGTGCCTCTTACAAAGATGGCGTCCATTTGTCCAATATAAGGAATGTAATCTTCAGGGAGAATCTTCTGGCCTAGTTAGTTAGGTGTAGGGACAGGTCATGACCTTTCTGGGAATTTTTGGGGGGGTCCTGATAGTCGGGCAACTATGCAGGCCTGTGGCGGTAAGGTCATGATTGGTGAGCAATAAATTGAAGGTCCTTAGAGGGCGGCGCCATTCTTGAATGGGGTCGCCCAAGGGGGAGGGACAAGTGGTCTCTCCTAGAACTCCAGGGGCAGTTACAGCCGGTTGGCTGGATGGGTGCGGGGGAGGGGGAGTTACGCTTTCCGGTAGGCTGCTTGGCCACCCCGCACGTGCACAATGGCGCAAATAAACTGCGCATAACTGCAAGGGCCCCATTATGGAGATAATCTACAGGGCGTACGGGGGTGACCTGGGGGGAGGAAGTACCCTCACGGGGAACGGGCCCTCTGCGCATGCACACTCCGGTTGGAGGGCGGGCATAAGGGCGTACGGGGTGACCTGGGGGGGGGAAGTACCCCTCATGGTGAACGGGCCCCCTGCGCATGCGCACTCCGGATGGAGTGCGGGCATAATTGGATAAGGATCTGGTGCCAGTTATTGACCTTGCCGTAGGCTCACAATAGGAATACGCAGAAAAATAAAATGTTAATATGATTACTGACTATGGTATGTTTAGATTCGGATAGGAATACCTTTGTATTAGAGATATGTTAAGGTTAGCCATCTGACATCTGCACCTAACAATGTAATCAATGTAATGGTTTTCTGCGTATTGTATAAATATTGTATATTAATTTTTGTTTTAAAAATTTTATGTAAATAAATACGGCCGGGGGTTTACGACCCCCTAATCCAAAATCTTCTCATGTTTTCTTGATATTGGCAGGGGAAGCGGGGGTCTAGGTAGTACCTGGCCATATAGAAAGGCAGGGTCGGCATCGGCCACGCCAAAGGTATGGTGGTCGTGCCGGCCCCCGATGACCATACAGGGGCGGGCCTGTCGCGCGCATTGATGACGTGACAGGCGCCCCCCGCCACTAATTGGTCAAAGTCGGGGCGTGACCCGGAAGTGATTGAAAGCACGTCCGGGTCACGGACTTGGGCTAACGCCAGGCCAGTTAGAACTGGCCTGGCTTGAATCTGGGCAATAAAAGGCTGGGGAGCGGCGGAGTCTGCCTCTTTGCTCGCCGCTCCCTCAGCCTGCCATTAAGCACACCAGCCTCGCTAGGAGGCTGTATTTTAATTTCCCCACCCACCGTCCCCTAAAAGCAGGGTTTATAGGATGTATTGTTAGGAATTTTAATTTTCAGGTTGACATGATTGTTTATCATACGTGTGATAATTTTTCTTTCCCATTTTAGGAGGTTTTTCCTTGTACAGGTTGCTTATTGTCGTATTTTTAGTACTATTCCTTGGTCAGGCGGTAAGGTCATGATTGGTGAGCAATACATTGAAGGTCCTTAGAGGGCGGCGCCATTCTTGAATGGGGTCGCCCAAGGGGGAGGGACAAGTGGTCTCTCCTAGAACTCCAGGGGCAGTTACAGCCGGTTGGCTGGATGGGTGCGGGGGAGGGGGAGTTACGCTTTCCGGTAGGCTGCTTGGCCACCCCTCACGTGCACAATGGCGCAAATAAACTGCGCATAACTGCAAGGGCCCCATTATGGAGATAATCTACAGGGCGTACGGGGGTCACCTGGGGGGGGGGGGAAGTACCCTCACGGGGAACGGGCCCTCTGCGCATGCGCACTCCGGTTGGAGGGCGGGCATAAGGGCGTACGGGGGTGACCTGGGGGGAGGAAGTACCCCTCATGGTGAACGGGCCCCCTGCGCATGCGCACTCCGGATGGAGTGCAGGCATAATTGGATAAGGATCTGGTGCCAGTTATTGACCTTGCCGTAGGCTCACAATAGGAATACGCAGAAAAATAAAATGTTAATATGATTACTGACTATGGTATGTTTCGATTCGGATAAGAATACCTTTGTATTAGAGATATGTTAAGGTAAGCCATCTGACATCTGCACCTAACAATGTAATCAATGTAATGGTTTTCTGCGTATTGTATAAATATTGTATATTAATTTTTGTTTTAAAAAGACTAATTAGTCAGACTAATACAAGAAGACACCTTATGCAAGTGGATCTTTTCTGAAAGATCGATCTACTCTCAGGCGGCTGACATACATTATTTGTCCCTCAATATCCGACATACATGGTACGGGTGCTCCCTGTGTCCATGGGAGCGTTACCTACTATTTGGACTGTCGTTTTTGGATTTTTGAAGCCTTGAAGAAGTTACTAACGTAACGAAACACGTGTCGGCTGTTTCCATCCAAGACAACGTAGTAAAGGCTATATGAACAGGACCTCTGGGAAATCATAAATAGAAAACAACACCTGTAACTGTTGATTATTTTTATTGTGTTGCAAAATATGAGATCACCACAATTAGCAATGAAATAATATCAGTATATTAAAAAACATTTTTTTATTGCTCAAATTGACTTGTTGGATTATTTGCCTGTGAATTGCTATATAGATTTCTATACAGACTGGTTACACTATTCAACTGTAGTGTTTTATAAACTTGAAGAGTGCCTAGGTAAATTCATGGATAAAGCAAGACCAGAGGCCAAGCGTACATTTGAGGGCAACACGTTTTTCGCCCGCCCCGATTTTTGTCACGCCACGGTAGAGCGGAGATGGTGGCTCAGGCAGCTGATAAACCCCCTTCAGGGGGCCGGTAGTGAGGCTTATCTATTGTACCCTGCCCGCTTAAAAGTTATTACGAACGGCCAAGTCTGAATGTTCTTTTCCGAAGTAAAAGCTCAATCCTTTCTGGCTGAACTTCAGAGTAAGAAGGGGGCGGTTGGTGGTACCTGACCCTTCCTCAATTACCTCCAGCAGTCAAGCTGTAAGAGGTGTTGCTTCCCCGTATAGGGACACCCATAAGGGGCATAATCAATGGGGCCCATCGGGGGGGCGATCCGGTGAGATGGCTGAGATGAATCAACAGAATGTCTAGGGCGTCTCCTGATGTTTCAGGATCTCCCTGGCTAGGGGAAAACCCTTTTAAAACTGCTTCTGTCGCCTCTGTAGGGAACGGGGTGGGTATGTAACCTACATCGTGTTTGGGGAGATATTTATGTACAATCTTTAGGATATCCCCGGTTGGGGAACACACGGTGTAGATATTGTGGGTAGCGTTCATATGGAAGTGAGTTGGTCTGGGTTGGATTGGAATTCACATTATGTTTACGGAATACTTTGTGCACAGTGGCATCTAAAGAAGCAGGGGGGACGGCCGTGCTGCAGGCTGCAGGTTTTTGCTGCCACACATAGGTCATGTTTGACCTATTTGCCTGTGAGGGGGGTGGAGGGTGGGGTGAAGGGTTGGGTCAGGGGGGGAGGGAGGGACAGTCAGGGAGGCTGGGGTGGGGGGATAATACAGCACAGCAAAGTGGTTGAGATTTGTGGTGAGCAGTTATTGGGCAACAGTGCGGTGGAAGAAGAGAAGTCAGGAGTCAAGATTTTAAATCCTAAAATGAAGTTGAGAGATTACTGGATGGGAATTCTGTTTCAGATTCATTAATGGAGCTAAGAATCGCCTCAATCAATGTGAGTGGGCTAAATGATCTGGGTAAAAGGCAGCGAGTTGCAGCAATGTTGCGAACAATGCGACTAGACCTCCTGTGCTTGCAAGAGACTCACATAGAGGGTACAAAAAGCATGCTCATGGAACAGCTCGGTTTTCGCCTTGTGGCATATACTAGACAAGGGACTAAAACTAGAGGGGTTGCTATACTCTCTAAAAGGAAGGATATAACAATTAGGCAGAAGCTTGAAGATAAATGGGGCAGATGGGCATTAGCAGAGTGCACGATATTGGCTGAGATCTTTACCATATGCTCAGTGTACGGCTCAACCGAGGATGATCCCGATATATTTGAGTTTTTGGACTCAGAGTTGGACTCCTGGTCCCCCTTAGTTATCATGCGTGGAGATTTTAATATTGATGGATTGGGTGGGCTCTGGGATGGGGGGGATAGGTATCTGGGCCGAAAAAAAAGGGTATTCAGAGCAATATCTAGTTTAGCTCAGAATAACGCACTGGTCGATCTTTGGGATAGATTAAAACCTGACGATCCCGGTAGTACGTACTATTCGGCTCCACATAAGCTGGTTGTTAGGCTTGATTATTTTTTCATTTCCAACTCTCTGGTCCCCCGATGTCAGATAGAAAAGTTTCCCCGGGTAGTTTCAGATCATAACCCAATCGTGCTGACAATGGATATGGCCAGGGTGGAGAGGCCAGCGAGGGTTTGGACGTTTGAGAGAGGGCTGCTGAAAGATCTCGCATATGTAAATCACATGAAAGAATGGATTGTTGGATTTTGGGACATTAATAGAGGTACTGCCAGTACGGGGGTAGTTTGGGACGCTTTCAAGGCGGGTGTACGAGGGGAAACACTGAGCTATAGCCTGCATAGACAGACGCAAGATAGGCAGTTAGACGTACTAAAGTGCAACGTAATAAGAGAGGCAGAGGAGGAGTTATGTCGGGCAATAAAATCAGGGGCATGTCTTGACAGCATCTTGCTTAGACTGGCCCTGGCTAAATCGGAAGCACAAGATCGATTTGCTGCCAAGGCTGCCGCAATCTTTCTGGCAAGGAGAGAGCAATGCTACGAGTTTAGCGAAAGGGTTGGGCACACTCTGGCGATACGCATAAGACAAAAAGAGGCAGCGGGTGAGATTAGGGAGATTCTGGATGAAAGCGGGAATGTGGTTAATGACTCAGCGGGGATTCGAGAGACATTTAGGTGTTTTTATAGCAAGCTATATAACGAAGACCAGGTTAAGGACACAAAATAAGATATACAAAATGATCTTGATAAAATTATGATAGACCCCATAGATGTGACAGATAGGGAGGCACTGGAAGCCCCTTTTACCACGGAAGAGATCTATACCGCCTTGAGCAGCTTACCCTCGGGTAAAGCGGCAGGGCCCGATCAAATACCTTTAGAGTTTTATAAAGTTTTCATTGAAGCAATCGACCCTGACCTCCTTGAGATTATTATGCAAGTTCAGGCTGGTAGCGCAGCTCCAAGGTCCTGGGCTGGTGCTGATATAGTGGTTTTTAAAAAAAAGGGGAAACCTCCTAGAGAACCAGGGTCTTATCGTCCAATCACACTTATGAATGGGGACGCAAAAATTTTCTCCAAAACCCTAGCTACCAGATTAGGCAGTACAATCAGCAGGATGGTTAGCCCGTCCCAGCACGGTTTCATCCCAGGGAGAGGTATGACACAGCATATTCGCCAGGTCATAACCCTATTAGATGCAGCAGAAGTCTCAGGGGACCCTATGGCGCTCTTGTTTATGGACACCGAAAAGGCATTCGACCGGGTCTCCTGGGGCTATCTGTGGGTTGTCATGAAGCGGTATGGCATCGGGGAGGGCTTCATAAGAGCGATCCAGGCTCTCTATGACTCTCCAACAGCTCGACTCAAAGTGAATGGGGGTTATACGGCATCTCTGGGAATTAAGCGCGGTACACGGCAGGGCTGTCCGTGTTCACCATTGCTTTTCGCGATATATATCGACCCACTCATTCGGAAAATGGAGGCAAACGAAGGTATGCCCCCCTATGAGATTTCACGGGCTGGAATGCAAAACCCTGGCATATGCGGATGACATCGCGCTGGTTACCCCCAGTCCTGTTACTGCATTGACCACGATGGAAATGGAAGCGCAGGAGTTGTCAGGTGTCAGGGTACGCTTTAAATAAATTAAAGACTCAAATAGTTAAGAACACGGGGGCGGTGTGCGATGACGCTCGGGTAACAGACTCTGCTGTTTATCTGGGGATAGAAGTTTCAGCGGATTTAGGGAAGATCGTGGAAAAAAACATATTGCCAATAATTAGCAAAGCGAAGAAAGATTTTGATAGGATACACAATCTACATCTATCATTAGTAGGTTGCTGCAATGTTGTGAAAATGGTCTTTCTGCCAAAAATCTTGTATTTATTTAGGGCCATCCCTCTCGAATTTGAGAAAAAATGGTTCATCGCATTAGAGCATTTAGTAAACAGATTTATCTGGGCACATGGAAAAACGAGAAGGGCATTAAGGTTCATGTCTCTACCAAGGGATAGAGGTGGATGGGCCATCCCAGATTTTAAAATGTATTACTGGGCTGCGGCCTTCCAATATATGCGTGGGCTGTTGGGCGGAGAGGCTGTAACAGTAGGGACTTGGGATGCTCCAAGGGATATATACATAGCTCTTCTCGGAGAAAATGCTCAGAATTGCTTTCTGAAATTTACGGAACCCAGCTATTTCAAGAGAACCCGATTCAAGACGGTGCAGGCCGCATATAAAATCTGGGCAGCATTCCGTAAGAAAATCGGCCTCGGTCGTTTAAACGCTTACACTCAACTTTTCAGAAATCCGTCCCTCCCAGGGGAAATCTTTGCAGACCCAATAATGGTAGAGTGGGAAAGATGTGGGATCCGGAGGTTGGGGGATCTAATGGGGACTAGCGGCATGCTACAGTTTTCCGATCTACAGATGGGCTTTGGTATTGGCAATAGAAACTTTTTCAAATATCTCCAAATCCGCAGTTTTTTTAGTGGTAAGAAAAGGGGACTGGGTGGATTCAGGGACAACCAAATGATGGATGTAATTAGGAAAAGGGAAGACTGCACCATACGGAGGTTATATGCTGAGCTTTCCACCCTGAAACATGACGATCTTGAAAAGTATAGGGAAAAATGGGCGGATAAACTTGATATTGAACATGCTGTAGTCAAGAACTCTTTGGAATTGGGTCAAACCATGCTGTGCTCGGCTACGCTCCAAGCCCAGCACTATAAGACAATATTTTCCCTATATTATACACTGGCTCGGATTGCACAGTGGGGAGGGCAGTCAGGAATTTGATGTCCTCAGTGCGACAGCATGGAAGCAGAGATAGTGCAGATGTTCGCTTCTTGTCCTCACCTGCAAATGTTAAGGAATAAGATTGAAGGGTTTATGGATAAAACTCTAGGAATCAGAGTCTCCCTGACCCCATCTCTAATACTGCTGGGGATTAACAACGAGGATAGGCAAAATTCGAATAGAAGCTTTCTTTTTGTTGCAATGTCAGTAATGCAAATCTGTATAGCTACAGCTTGGCAGGGATCCACCAACGTTTCAGCAGTGGCTCAGCAGGTTGCTCTCTACCTTTTATTTGGAAAAAAGTATCTATGACCGAAAGGGTAAAAAGAGCAGGCTGCGTGGTAATTGCATTTGGGGTCCCATCTACAGATGGAAGGAAAATTATACTTAAATGTTTAATTGTAAAAGCCATCCCCTCGGCCAACTGCATTGCTTAGTCGTTTAAATATGTTTGTATAATAGCGCACCACGGTTATAGTATCATAAAGTATGTTTTGATTTAGGAAAAATGTTCCCCTTTTTTTCTTTTATAACGATCTCTGTTACAATTGCTGTGTTAAAAAAATTTAAAAAAATTTAAAAAAGAAATAAACAAATAATTAGTTTTGTTTACTTCGGAAACGTTTTTCCTACACCTTTGGTTTCGAATTTGAACCATTGCGGCTTCATGGTTTGAACGTTTAAGTCAAATCTATAAATGTATGCAGTTAAAAAACTCAGGGGGATATGTACTTCGGAAACGCAAGGCTGCACCATATTTACAAGAATGTGGTTCAGCCTTGCGTTTCCCCCTGCGATGGCGCTAAGTTTAACAACTTAGCGCCAACGCAGGCACCCTTGCACCAGAGTGCAAGGGTGTTTGTGTGCAGGGGAGGATTGGTTATGTGAAGGAAGGTGTCCCTTCCTGCACATAAACAATCCTAAAATGCCATTTTGTAACTTTTATGTGTGCTGCTTCATGCAGCACACATGAAAGTTACAAAATGGCATTTGTTAAAAAGGTTTGTTTATGTACAGGAAGGGACACCTTCCTGTACATAAACAAGCCAAGGCATTTGCTTTTTCCATGTGTGCTGCACAAGGCAGCACACATGGAAAAAGCAAAAACGAGGAGAAATAATGCATTTCTCCTCGTTTCGCCACCTTAAGACCAGGGTTTTCCTGGTCTTAATTTTGGCGCTGCCTCCTATGTATGCCACCCTTGTACATAGGGGGCAGCGTCAAATACAATGGGTGTTGCAGTGGAACGCTCTTCACAACACCCACTGCACTCTCCTTTCACGCTAAACATAGCATGAAAGGGTGCCTTATGTACGAGGCAGCGTTGAGCCACATTAAGTACATAAGGCAAGGCCCCTTCTGCCACGGGAAGACACAAAAAGTGACGTCCCCGAGGCGATAGGGGCTTGTACATATGCCCCTCATTTTTTACATTTTGAGCAGAGTTTCTCTCCTTCTCAAACAGATTGTTTACATCTGAAAGCGCAGGGCGATTCCCTTAAGCCATTCCTGGATGTCTCCTGTGCAGGGCTTTGCATTCTAGGGATTCAGCGGCACAGGCGAGAAGTCATAAGTGTGAAGGTTAAAGTTTTCCTAGTCCCCTACTTACAAAGGCTGTCTAAAAAGTGTACATTGTCTGTTATTGATCATTTTGTTTTATGAATGGGCAGGCAAATACAGCATTTCTGGGTTGCACAACAGCCAACCACATATACAGGAGGTGTAAGGGGTGAGAGTTACTTGTGGTTGCCTGACTTACGAGTGGAGGACTGTCAGCCAATCCTAGTGTTTCAGTTTTCAGCTTATTAGGAAAGTGCATAGTTTATTAAAACCATTACACTGATACTAAAATTATAAAAACAATTCAATAATAAAATACAACATTTCTAAACAAGCATGTCGTTAGCATTTTAGAATTTCTTACCCATTCCATTAAAGAAACCTTAAAGTAGGAAATAAAGTGTTAGAGTGCCCTTACAAGGAAAAACTTACATGTGCAAAATTATCATTTTCCATCTTCACAAAACAAAACGTATCAATACTTGATGAAATTCTTGTTTCAGTCCCATTGACAAAAGCCTTAAAGGTAGAGGAGTCTGTGTATTTGTTTTCCTCATCTGACCGACCGGATAAATTATTTAATTTTTATAAAATCAGCCACATATAAAAAAGGTACGAAAACATGAATTGAAAAACACATATTGCTATAGCAGCAATACATATCTGTAATACAAATGAAAGAAGCATAAAATAAGCTACAACTACATAGATTTACAATTTTTTCCTGCCTTCTTCAAACATTTTGCAAAATTACTGTTTTTTGTTTGCTGAAGCCAGGGCGCAACATGGGCAAGACCTGGGAGGACACCAATGCGATACCTCATAAAGAGATCTTTTTCTATTCTTGACCACCCAGTCTCAAGATAGGGCTGAGGCTTATGATTTTTATATTCATTTATAATCATCCATGCATGAGATTTAACTGCAAAAGCCTCTTCATCTGTTGTTACAGAGATTTTTTTCTTTGTACTGTTGATCGCTTTCTTAAATGTCTCTAGGGACATTTGTCTTTCCCATAGTGTTCGGATGCCTATGTCATTCAGCGCTATATCTAAATACTGCTTAGAAGTTGAATTTTGGCTTGTTTGAACTTCTTGCCAAAGAGATTGTCAAGGTTGGTTTCCAGTAGTTAATTGTATTTGTTTCCATACTTTAATGTAGCTTCCATTCCTTGCAATGATTTGATTCAATAGGCCAAACTCGAGCCTTCTCTGTGCTTGAGAGGCATATTGGGGAAGACAGAAAAATGTCCTAAAGATTTTTATGTATATCTCATTAGAAGTTATCGCATTTTGCCCTCATAGCGCCTTACTCCTGGTAATTTAGCTGCTATTACTTTTAGCAGTGGCCGGTAACGGGGGCCATCTAAAGCTCACTGTAAAGTACAGAATGCAATGAGTAACACGTTACCCTTTCTTTGCAAGTGCCGCCTTTGCTGCCGGAAGGAGCCCTTATACTCAAAAAGGACTCTGAGGTATCTGTAAGATGTAACCAACTCCAGATATTGCCCTTGCAGGTACCTCTTGTACTTTTTCTCATTTATTTGCTCTTATCCATGACTTTTGCTTTCTTCTCATTTATTAGCATTCCATTGTCCAATGAATACTGAGATAGCTTGTCAATGAATCATTGCAAGCCGTATTTTGTTTGGCTTTGCAACATCATCTGCATACAGAAGATTCGATATGCACGTACCTCCAAGTTTATAAGGATGTGCATTTACATCGTCTAGGGTTAAGGTCAGGTCTGCTAGGAATAGGTTAAACAAGTACACAGCCTTGTTTGAAACCCTGGAGGGATACTATTTTCCTTGACAGGAAGGAGCCATCATAAATCCTCACTCTCATCCAGGTGTCTGGATATAACAGCTGCACTGCTTGTAAAAGGTGTGCAGGAATGCCCCTGGAGGGCAGTTTTTGCCAAAGAATGATGCACGGCAAATAATAGAAAGCCAACGTAAAATCCACAAAACAAAGTTAAATAGGTTGTTTTTTCAGATTTTGCTTGTCCATAATTACGGACAAGGGTAAAATATCGGCTGCCATCCCAGCCTTTTGTACAAACTCCGATTGGTTAGGAGGAATGATGTGCTTTTCGTTTTCCCAAAGCAGAAGATCTGTTATAAGTAGACCTGCAATTTGCCTCAGTATCTGTTAATGTGCTAACCCAATATATTTCTGGATGCAATCGGTTTCCCTCTTTGAAGATGGGGGTGATTATGGAGTCATTCCACAAGGCAGAGACAGATTCCGATTGGAAAGCACTGTTGAAAACTACTGCCAATCTGTCTGCCCAGAAGGCCAGTTTAGTTTTATACAGTGCATTTGGTATTCCAATTCGGGACAGGGGCCCCATCCTCTCTGCTCTTATGGATGGCTTTACATATTCGTTCCTCAGAAAAGTTGAGCCTCAGCTAATCCTAGTGTGCTGCACAGAATTCAGACGTGTTAATTGCCTGTGGTATCCACACATCTTCTGGGCACATTTACACTTTGCTAGCTGTTCCCAGTTGGCAAGTGCAATGTTCGGTGCTGCTTTAAGTTTGTTGGGGGGTGACTTTAAGCAAGGTAGTCACTAGCAGTGCAGTAAAGTTTAGCCGGGCAGTGATAGTTGTGCACTCATGTCCAGATCGGGTAGTGCTTTCTGCTAACAGCCCACGACTTTGGTTTGCAAGGGATGGGGTATGAGGCGGTGCAGGATGGACCGTATCTTATTCTTTTAGAACATGTACTAGTATTGATTAGGGGTGGGAGCACTGGTAAACTCCAACACACAGTGGTCAGCGGAGTTTTTACTGAACTCCGTGCTCCAAGAGGAGCTCGAAGTGGCTAAATTGGGTGAATTCTGCTGGCGGAGCGGAGTATACCACCCACCCCTAAAATGTTCCATTCTTACTTCGATCTAAGCAATAGTAGGGAAAGTGTTGGATTTTCGAAGGATTACAGTTGCTATTCCCAATTAAATTTAAGAGAAACCATGGAAAGTGTTGGACTTAGAAAGCCTTACATAAACCATTACAAATTCTAATAATTTTTAAACAAACCTTTAAATACCTAACTACATAAAATTATTAAAACGTATTCAAAACAAAAAATATGGAGTACAAAAATAAATGAAATTAAAAGCAAAAAATTAATACAAAAGTAATTTAACAAATACAAAACAGATATACGTAAAACAAGTACACTTCCCTTCCTACCAACCAAAAACACAACTCCCCCAAAAATTATAACGCATTTTAAATAAAACAATTGCAATATTAACATATTAATTAAGCAAAACAAATATAATAAAAATATTAAATATGAAATACACTTTACAAATGTTATTAAATGCACTTCATTTACATAACTAATAATCTATTAAAAATTACATAACTATTGATCAAACACATATTTGCTTAAAAATGAATCTGTGAAAAAATATAATGTAATGGTTTTCCACCCAGTCCCCTATGAACACAACCCACAACTAAATCATAAATTATGAATTTAACTATACAAAAATGAAATATACAATCAAATAAAAAAAAAATAGATTTTTAAAATAGCAATTAATTAATCAATATACATAATTAATCACAAATAGATATTTAATTAAAATTAAAAGAAATCGAAAATAAAAAGCATATATATTTACATGTAAAAATTATTATTTACACATAAAACACTACAAACTATGTTTACAATGTTTAAAATAATTACAATAATATTAACAAATAGCATTAATATAATAACTAATAATCAAACACACTATTTGATACAACTATAATATAGTATACAATATTGTATACAACTATATTTGAAAAAACTATTATGTGCATATAATTATGATATTCTTACCTTCTGTTTTGTTCCTCAATATTTTTGTAGTGATACTAGTCATGTCACATGATATTTTTGATTTGATATTTTTGTCATTCTGAGAAAAAGCAAACAGATGAGATGTTATAAAAGCAGGTCCAATTATAAAAGCAAAATCCAACTCTTTTCCCACTGAGAAAGTGGGAAAAGAGTTGGATATTCTAGATAGAAATCTTCTGTACTTTTCAATTAGATTCATTCTACAGAACTGGTACCTGATGTAACCGAAAGACGTACCATAAACCATCTCGTTTACATTCTTTGGTTAACCACAGGCATTGTTCCATGATGAAGCTAATATTGTAGGTCTGGGATGATGTATGTTAACTTATTCTGCACTCAAGCAGCCCGAGGTAGACTTTCAGTTCACTAATGATACCACTGTATCTCAAATGGGTGACCCAGCGCATGTATTATATTAACACAAACCCATTGTAGAAGGGTCGGGTGGCTTAGTGGACTAATGCATCCACTGTAGGGGTCTGTGTTTGACCTCATGGTCCCAGGTTCAAACTCTGCTCAGCCTTTCATCCTTCCTAGCTCGATAAATTGAGTTGGGTAACAATAAAAATCTGTTATTCAGTGCCAAGGTACCCTTCATGGTGAACGTGCACTTTACAAATTTCATGTTAGAAGCTGGACCAGAGGCAACAAGTGAATTTATTTAAATAGCGATGACTCCACTTCAGTTGCCTACATTGATCCACCCAGCGGCAGCCGGCATAGGTAAACTCGGTGGTGCCAGGGCGGGGCAGGGTGGGAGGGAGAAGTCGACAGTTGATGGAATAGGTATAATTAAATAAATAAATAATACCTATTCCGTCGTCTGTCGGCTTCCCCCTGAGTGCCCTGCCCCACTCGCCGCGCTTACCTGTATCGCTCGCCGCTGGATCCTCCTTGAGGGGAAGAATTAATTTTTGAGGTTCAGGGGGTTGTAGAGGATATTGAGGCTCTATCCTGTGGTAAAGCGCCGGGCCCATACGGAGTGCCTGGCAATCTTTTTAAGTGTTTTATTGAGTTGTGGGCTCTGATGCTGGCACAGCATTGCAGCGCAGCTGTAAGCGGTGTTATCACCCTGTCCTGGCAAAAATCGGTTATAATGCCAATTTTTAAGAAAGGTAATCAAATAGACCCAGCTTGCTATAGGCCCATTGCTTTAGTGGATGCTGAGGTGAAGAATATTGGCAGGATAGTGATGAAGCGACTCACTGATTGGGCAGGGGTAGATTAAACAAATCTCCAAAACGGGTTCAGGCCAGGGCGGGGGACGATTGAGCAGAACTTGAATCTTCATTTATTAATCTCTAAATATACTGTGGCTAAGAAGGAGGCAGTTCCACTGGCGTAACGAAACTCGAGGGGGCCTCCCTGCAAGGCACGTGGAGGGGCCCTGCTCCGGGCTCAATCAGGAGCTCTGCAGCCAAAGTGCTGTGCTGAGGGGCCCCCTGGAGCTTGAGGGCTGCGGGGGCCTGTGTTACGCCCCTGGGAAGTTCATTTGGCCTTCATGGACCTCAGTACAGCCTTTGACAGTGGATAGATCGAAACTGTGGGCTGTGCTGGGGGACATTGGAGTAGAGATTACCCTTATGTCTTTTTTGCGCAAATTTACTTGCTGCCTGGAGACCTCAGTAAGGGCCTGTTTACGATGACGGTGAGACCGTCACCGACATCCCGTCGGACGCAGTCCCAACGCCATCGCAAAACTGATTAATGCCCGCCACATTAGGATGGCGGGCAGATGGTTGGTGGTCGGAGAGACTGACCGCCACAGATCTGACAGGCTCAAGGAGCCCGTCGGTCTGTTAGAGGGACTTGTATCCCTACAACAGTGGTGCCTGCCAGGCACCACCGTAGGGATTACAATGTTTACCCGCCATGAAAAGGCAGTGGAAAGGAACATTGGGGGCCCGTAGCGGGCCCCCCTTCCTCCCTGGCCCTCTGACATGGCCCCTGGGGGGCACCTATGGTGCTCCCAAGATTTCCCTCCACCATGTGGCAGGCACCGCATGGTGCCTGCCACATGGTGCAGGGATTTGCACGGGGTGCATATTTTGTACGGTGGCATGTGCTGAAGCCCACAGCACCCACCGCAATACAAAATATACAATTTGAGACCGCCTTGAAGGCGGATGCATCGTGATTCAGGGTGCGGGACTGCCAACAGCTTGTCGGGCGGTCCTGTTTCCCACCAGGATGGCGGTCGGACGTAAGTCAGACCGCCATCCTAATCAGGCCCTCAGTTACAGTCCCTCGGGGGAATATGCTACACATTTTAAACTGGGCCTTGGAGTACACCAGGGCTGTAATCTCTACTGATGACGGTTAAAGAACCAGAAACACGTGTCTAGAGATCAGCACTATCTGCGCCAACTCTGGCGAAACACTCTGAATACTAGAGCAATGCAAGCAACAAGAGACTGCATTTACCAGAATGCCAGGGGCGAACCTTGCTGGGGGGTGAAGCGGTGTGCTCCCACCCCTGTTCCTGTATTTTAGCCCCTATGATTTTTATCTTGTACATCAATCAGTTGGATCAATTTTTTGTGTACAGGTTTAAAGATGTCCCATTGGCTAGTAACAGGCTGGTTCCAGCTTTGCTGTACGCTGATGATACCATGCTTATGGCACGTACAGCTAATAGCCTCCAACTCCATTTAGATTGTTTTTATGATTTTATGGGCAATATGGGCCTTAAAACTATTTTTTTTAAATCTTATGCTACTGTGATAGCCCCAAAAAATGTTAAAACTAAGGCCTTTATGATTGATGGTCATCTTAAGGAACAAACTAGCAAATTTTGTTACCTTGGCATCTGGCTGGATAGTAAACTGAATTGGGATGCTTTATTGAGAGCTCATGTTCAAGCTTTTAGCAGGGTTGCTCATAGCATTGAGGCCTAGACGCCTGGGCCATAAGCATGTAAAATCCATATTGGATCTTTACAGAGCAAAGTGCGTTCCGTCAGTCTTGTTTGGGTCAGAAATGTGGGGGTACAAATCATGCCTTTCCATTCAGGTAGAAGAAAACACATTTTTGAGAAGGCTCTTGAGGTTGCCACAGTGTGTGCCAATGGAGATAGTTCATGCAGATTATATTAAAGTTCACCCCATATTATTAAGGATGAATGTCTGGTTGAAAAAAGAATTGGAACAAAACAGAATGATTTTGAAAGAATGTCTGACCCTTGATTTTAGTCACCATATTGCTTGGCTGCACTACATTAAAAACACTTTGGACATGATTCCTACTTTGGCTGTGCAGCGCTGGGTTCACCCCGCCGCCGCACCACCAAACCTGTGGTCGGGCCACCAGCCAGTTTAGGAGTTTCCTCCTATCTAGCAAGCTATTTTTGGCATTCTCACAGTGGCGCCTTTAAAAATGGGCACCGTAATGGGAACACCAAAAACAGTTCCTTCACCGCATGGACTGTAAAGTCTGTGCGGTGGAGGAACTGGGGTGCATGCACACAGGGGGTGGGCACATGTTGTTCCCGTCTGCATGTACCCCAGGGCGCAGAGGCTCAAAGGGGGGGGCCCCTTTGTTTCCTCTCCACCAAGGTTTTCATGGAGTAACCTTCATGAAAACTATGGCAGAGAGGAAACTCACAATATGCTTGCCAGGATCATGGCAGTCCCGCTAAGCATATCGACCACGGGTTCCCTGACAGTTGCAGCGGGCAATTGCGGTCCTACCGCCCTAATCAAAATAGGGCGGTCAGGAGACCACTGCCTCTGCACCCCCACGAGTCTGGTGGTCCATGGACTACCAGACTCGTAAACTGCCCCTTTATGTAATCTGGGCAAATCATGTTTATTCCTTAATCCAGAGAAAATTACTAAGGGGCTGATTACCACTTTGGCAGTGCAGGAGCGGGGTGGCAAGCCGGTGCATGGAAACGCCAAATCAAGTTCCTTCACGGCATGGACTGTGTACGTGGTTCCCTGGCGGTTGCATCGGTCCCAAAACGGTTTGACTGCTGTACTTGTAACACGGCGGTCGGACCACTGGTGCGGAGGTCCGCGACCACCACCACACCTCTACCACAGGTTTGGTGGTCCGATGGACTGCCAAACTCGTAACTAGACCCTAAGTCAGATGTTGTCTGGGCTAAGGAGGCTTTTCGAGCTAAATCATTTGAATCAAGATTAACTGTATGTTGACCAAAAAATTGGTGGCTCATCATGTTTTGGTAAAACTATGAGCAATATAGAAATATATTTGACCCTAGATATGCCCATTTTGCACAGACGTTTGCTATCTTTCTTCCGTTGGAATTTGTTAGTGTTAGTAGGATGGCATAGACCTTCAGATCTGTCAAATTGTTAATGTGACATGGCTAGTGCATTTGATTCTTTACATGTAGTTTTTATCGTTCACAAATATGCAGCCCTATAACATAAGCATATTCGCCCCCTTTTTTAGAATAAGGACACAAGTTAGGCCGGCACTGTTATATTTGCAATTTGTATCTAGTCTTAAGGTCTGTTTTTATGTATCATGGTGTTAGCTGGGGTTTTTCATTCTGTGAGGTGATATATTAGTTAACATTCTCTGAGTGTTTTACTAATAAATTTGATGATCTATTTGTACTTTTAGGATTTACTGTGCTTAAATCGAATAAAGTATCTTTTTGATTTGAGCAAGTGAATCTGAATAATTGTGCAAGATTTAAGTTACAGTATGAGTGTAAACTTTATTGTAGCATGAATAATTGTTACCTTGATATGTATTTTGCATGTTTCATTTGCCTGGGTGGTTATACGATTTATAAGTGGAGACAGGGTTTTTGATGTATTTCTTTAAAACATTTAACTCATGTTTCGAACAATTTCAATCATCTAATTAATCAATGTCCCCTTTCAGTCTCGTTTTACCTGGAACACCTGATTTAGTATTTTGAATTTTCATAAATAGCTCACTGAAAATTGTTCCTTAATCCTGGTTGAATTTGGGAGTCGAAACGCATTATTCTGAATGTTTGCCAGCCACGGCCCATGCAAGTAAGAGAGGTGGGGTGGTGGGGCCGGGTGAGGGAGGAGAGTTCGACAGACGATGACGAGGGAAAATTAAATAAAAAATTAATTTTCTCTCATCGCCACTTTGCCTAGCTTAATGCTGCTTTTTTATAAATGATACCCTTTTATGCAGGTATCTAAGTGAAAGGGGCGTGCAATGGGTGTCGCTGTGGGTGTTTCACCACAACACCCATTGCTTTTTGACACTGCCCCAGATTTACAAGGAAGTGTCAATCTGAGGCAGCGCCAAAAACTAACGCCATGCAAAAGCAGGCATTAGATTGGCGCAACGAGGACAAATACTTTTAATTCTCCTTTTTTTTACTTTTTCTATGTGTGCTGCATTCTGCAGCACACATAGAAAGTGCAAAACTCCATTAATGATTTTTATGTGCAGGAAGGAAAACCTTCCTGCACATAAACAATCATCCCTGCAATGCAGGCACCCTTGGACTATGGTATAAGGGTGTCTGTGCTGGCACTAGGCAGTTGTTTTTAGCACCAGTTTAAGGGAAAACACAGGGTTGCACCATATTCTTCTAAATACGGTGCATCCATGGGTTTTTTAAATGATGCAGCATAGCACTGCTAAATTTGCCACAGCACTGTGCTGCACCATTTCCTTGTACATATGCCCCTAGGAATTTCCATGGTTAACTCCTGATCTGAGGAGCAGAACTCAGAATGATACAGCAGTGCAGTGGTAAACAATGAGCGATTCTATGTAGCATCACATCAGAGAGAAATTGAGCACCTTTGTGTGAGATGTGTTTAGTTATAATCACTCAATGTTCGCAGGGACAACACTTTTAGAAACAATTCATTGTTTTGAGGGTTTCTGCTGGGCTTAGTTGGAAGTACATAAATATTTTGAAGACTATCTTGTTCTGGGTAACTGGATTAACTAATCTACTCATTCATTAGTGTTTAGGATGTAGAATAAGTAGTCTCTCTTACTGTGGCTCTTAATTGCTTGGGAAGAATGATAAATGGGTTTCCATAGGAAGAGTTTTTCTGTGAAATCTTGAGTATGGATGTGAAACATTGCAAAATAATTTTTGCAACATTTTCAAAGGTTTATTCAAAATTCTAAAGCTTTGTATAGTTGACAGATTATTTGTGCTTTGTGACATCTGCTTGAAAATATTGACTATTGGCTTTTTCAGAAATTTGCCACTTTCAACTCTAGAAAAATGGTTGCCACTTTCAACTCTAGAACAAGCATTGGCATAGCCAATAGGTCTCGCTTTTGGGACCTTATAAGTATTTAGTTATGCAGCACAATATCCTTGGTGCAACAACATTAACTGTTGCATGGTTAAACACTTATAAGGTCCCAAAGGCGAAGTCAAGTAACAAGTGTGTTTCTGAAGTTAAAAAAACATGTGTGGTTGAAAACATCAGCTGCACGCGTTTGCCTCCGAAAGCAAACAAACAACATTCCAAACACACAAGCCCAGACAATCGGAAAAAATTGTTGGCCAGTTATCCTAAAAAGGCGAGAAGCAAAAAAAAACCTGTGACATGGTCAGTCGCCATGGGATGGAACACACACCAAAAGGGAGGGACAAATGGCCATGATTTACCAATGAAAAGTAAGGAATTTACTGAGGCACACAAACCAAACAATTAATTTGCAATGCAACAGGTCTCGCATTTACATTAGTTTGAGCTATTGGCATTATAAATGACAATGCCTTTTATTTAGGTTTTGGTTTTTGAAACATAAATAAAATGCATTGTCATTTACAATGCCAATAGCTTAAACTTGCGTAAATACGAGACCTATTGCATTGCAAATGCTGGTTTCTTCTTGCCTGCGTCTGTTGCTGTATTTTCTCAGACGTCTTCAGTGCACCTCCGATCTCCATGGCGGAAAAAATAATCTGAGAGCTTGCACACACACAAAGGGGGCTGTAGCCTCACCACAGGGATCGGGTTTCACAACCATCCCACACACAGAAAAAAAAAAAAACAGAAGCTGGGCATGGGGACGTCTGGTTTGAGTAATGCGGTTGAGTAACGTAGAGGAGAGAATTTCAGGGAGAGGTGGCAAAGATCCCCGATAAGCTGGAAGGGTACCAAAAACTACTTTTGAAGTGAGGGAGTGAGCAGATATAAAAGTAAGAGGTCCGGTGGCTTAACTGAGGCGGAGGGCAGCACATTTCCTTTCCAAACATACAAAATAGGGTCTCCCGCATTCCGCTTTCTGACAAAGGACGCATATGCTGGATGGAAATCAGGTGTTGTGCTCATCCGCATAGTTAGGCTTTCCATCCCACAAAGGACAATCTTTCTTAAGTATTGAAAAGAAGAGGTAAGTGTTGAGTTGTTCTACTGTAACAATAGGGAACAATTCTAGGAAAGGATACAATGTAGAGGATTTTTCCTCCTCAAGAGCCAGGTAAACTTCTTCTCTTACGAGGGCAAGGAAGACAAAGGGAAATGATTAAGATGGTTTTGAGGACAGGACAAGACAGATCCTCAGGGAAACCATGTCCTCAAAGCAGCAGCCACCTGCTCCCAAACAGAAGTCATCATACTAGATGCCAGATCATGGTGATGCTTCCAATAATGAGGGAGAAAAAATGTAATCTGCTTCTTCAGATCAAAGAGGTAAACATAAAGATGAGGAGGTGCTACCTGAAACCTTTGGAAGAATTTGTCAGAAAATGGGTGACTATCAAGAAATCTCCTGACACTTCCAACTGAAACATGACAAACGTAGTGCCAATGAGCCAACCAGCAAGTTTTGGAATTTATCTTACAGCACTGGAAGGCCCTGGTCTGGGTCAATGTTCCCAGGTTTATGTCCACACCCTATCCGATTGAGGATCTGAAAAAAAGTCAGACTCAGTTGACTCCTTGGTGATTAGAAGGAATGGGGAACTGGGTCGTATCCTATGTAACCTTCTTTGAGAATTCTTGAGGACTGGATAATTTTTAAACCATACCTTAAGTTTATACCGAAGATTACTTTCATGGTTCACAGAAATTAAGAGGGACGTCTTGTTACCAGTCTTTTTTACTTTTGCTTCTATGAAGGATAACTAGTTACACTTCTTGGATGTGAAAAGGGCCTTCACCATATATCCTGAATATTTTAAAACCTTTGGGATCTTCAACCATATGTTTGTAACCTGTGAGGATACTGTACAAGGATATAAAGCTTCTCATGTGCGTAGGTTCAACGTGTACCTTTATCAGAGATCTGTAGAGCAGCTTCTTCCCACACCAATATAGAATTAAGGAGTTAGGAATGCAAGGTCGTTGTTTTGGGAAGAATACGCTGCATTCTGTTTGAGATAATTATCTGCAATTCTCTGCAGATATTAATTTTTTTCACTAATAAATTTAGTTTGGTATTACTGGTAAACTTGTGCAGTAAGTTCTGTTCATTTAACATGTAAAGCTAGCATTACGTTGGTGTTCCTCAAAAATAATGGCTGGGATGAGGGGCATAAGGTAAATGCCCCAGTTACTTACTTGTAATTTTCATTATCATTATTCCTACTTATCCTAAACACAGTCATTATGACCCAACCTCCCACCATGGCTGATGACCTTCGTTAAGGGTTGGGAACGTCAGGAAGACTGCTGAAAGGTTATACCTTTATAAAGCCCAGTTGGATGAGTGAGAGTAATTGCGGTCATGCTCCCACTTCTTTCTCCTGAGGAGGGTATAGCTCAAACGTATTGATTTTGGTGCGAACGAGTAGCACTGAGGGTAGTATAGATTACTGGTAGGTAACGTGTTCATATCAGCCCTGTAGTAAGCGACTCGGTGTAAGGAAAACTCGGAGGGCAACACATACAGAAGTGTACAAGAAAACGTTGTGTGCTTCCTCATTACTTGCCAAGCGGAGAGCTGATGATCACTCCAGTTCAATCACACACCCCTAAAAAACAACACCCGTCCTCAGACTGACGATGGTTTTCTCTGTTCCCCATACAACTAGTCAGGCAATCTGTCCAAATAATCACTGTCTTCAATTCTTCCTGCAGCCTGGTGCAGTTCGTGTTTCGCTAACTGAATGCCCAGACGACAAAGTTAGACCTAGCTACCGACAGGATGCAATCAGTACATTATTCAGTTGCCTATTTCCATGTGTTGCTGGTGATGCCATTCTACTTCTCACATATAACACAATACACTTTACCACCGATGGTACCAGCTGCCCGCTACTTACGCAGACCATCCGAAAACCACAGCACAAGTTCTCTCGTCCGTTTTGATCTTTTAATGGGTGTCATTTGTCAAGGTGGCCAGCCAATCTAACGGCAGAATATACTCTGCCAGTAGTCAGAGAGCGGGAGGTACTGCTCATGTGTAAGATGATCAAGAATTGGAGCCTCAAATGTACATCTGAGCCAATCCTAGTGCGCTACGAGGTGTTATGAATTGCTGATTGGTTGTGGCGTCTGCGCGTGCATCGGTCCAAGTCGCCGAACTTTTCTGGAGTTTTAGAAGGCGGCTGGTGTCTTGCTTCCGGTCAGCTTGTGTGGGGGATAACTTCTTTGGACTGAGTGTAGCAACAGCCTGTTTCGTCCAGGAGGGGGGAGGGGGCAAGCCTGGCTGCTGCCGCCTGTCCTTCTGAATGGAAGAGTATTGGCAGGGATGGGGATAAGAAGGCTGGCGATCATGGGAGTGATGCTTCACCGATGAATGTTTTAATCACGATTGCCAGTAGAGAGCGCTATTTCGGCAGTTTTCCTCGTTCTAGGGGCTGAGGCGGCTCGTAACAGTGGGATTCTCGTAACCTGTGTCCAAAGTCCAAACCCATTCTTCCTAGGGCATAAGGCTTAAAACAAGCACGCGAGTGGTGCGCGCGCTGTAAGAATGCGGCGGCCGCGAAAGTGAAAGCAACTACAGCAAACCTTTGAAGAGAGGAGCGGGGGCGAGTGAGCGCGGCAGCCTGCTGAGCTGACCACACGCTCGTGCATCGTGCCTGAAACGTGCGGGTAACCACACGGAAAAGGCCATTGTGCATGAGCGTGTGGTCAGCTTTCAAATGCCCACTACATAAAGTCTTCGCCAGAAGCAGCGCTGGCGCGCTACTCTAGGCTCGACCTAAAAATGGTTCTTCGTAGGAAATCCTTAATGCTCTCCTACCCAACAACCCCATTGTGTGTAGAAAATTCTGCATACTTTTTCCATCTTGAAATGATAAAGCTGATAGGCTGGTTTTCGGATTCATTCTTAAGGGGTTATGTGTGGCTATGTTGAGTTCTACTAGGGTACAGTACAATACAATACAATCTGGTTTATAGAGGAGACAGCTGCCAACTAGGTGTCTTGGTGCTAGAAGCAAGAAAGACGTCACATAGAAACCTAACTAAGAGACTGAAGATCCATGTTAATAATTGGTTCCTGAGCTGCCTTTCGTTAGTTATTAGATGTAGGGAAATGGGAAGCTCATTCAAAACTTTTAAGGCCAAATAAGTGAAAGAATGGCCTCTGCACATCTTGAGTCAAAATCTAGGGATCTTCATCAGCATGGCATCTGATCTTAAGACTCTGTTGGGTAGATAATAGCAAATTCTGTCCCCAAGATATTTTGTGGCAGTTTTGTGGAAAACTTGGTATGCATTTATAAGAGTTTTGAGCATAATGTGTTTCTTAACTGGTAAGCAGTGCAGCTCTTTGAGGGTAGGCCAGACTAAGACATCCGAAAAAACAGTCTTTTGGCTGCATTTTGGGCATTAGTTGATCCTTTGGACAATTAGGTAGTCCTATAATAGAGCATTTGCATAGTAAATTTTGGATGCAATAGAAGCACACACAATGTTTTTTTGTGTTTCAATTGGAATAAATCCCAGTGATTTCTTCAAGGTCTGGATCAGTGAAAAGCAGGTGCCTGCCACTGCTAAAATTTGGGGACTAGTGTAAGTGCAGTAACGGGGCCTATCTCATCAGACTACCAGTCCTTAGACTAGCCATCAGTTGTTTGGACAAACATTAGTCTCTCTGTTTTATGGGATGTACATTTCAGACAGTTCTCTTATCCAATCCATCACTTTGACCAAATATCTCTTGAATGCAAACTGGCTGACATCTTTTTCCCCTGACAGGATAAGCTGAGTATGAGATAACCTGAATTTTGAACGATTCAGTGATGGTAGCCAATGGGGAAATATATACGTTGTAAAGCATGGGGCTCAACAAATGGCCCTGCGGCACCTCATGTCTAAGAGTTTTGGATGAGGAGGTGAAGGACTCAGGGATGACATGTTGTTCCCTATCAGAGAGGAATGACTGAAACCACCTCAAGGCTGATCCCCCAAAACCTAGCTCCGCATGTCTCTACAGGAGTGTCCGATGAGAGACAGTGTTGAATGCCGCCAGTAGATCCAGCAGGATCAGAGCAAGAGATTGGCCCCGATCTAGAAAGGTCTTGATGGATTCTGATACTTCAAGCAGAAACAATTCAGGACTGTGCCTGGGGTGGACTTCAGATTCAGAAGGGTGCAGACGATCAAACTGTTCTAAATAATTAGTCAACTGATGATTAAATAAATTTGCCAACATTTTTGTGATGGCAGGCAGCTGAATTATAGGTCTGAAATTGGCAAGGTTGGTTATATCCACTGAAGGCTTCTTAAATAGTGCGATCACCGCTGCCTGTTTCTATATTTTTTGAACCATCGAGGTTGTAAGAGACATGTTGAAGATATCAACTAAGACCGGATTAGGGACCTCAGCATTTATGGCTAAGACACTGGGTGGGCAGGGATTCACTGGAGAACCTGATCTGCAATGCAATATCTCCTGCCTGGACTCTTAATGGTAAATTAGGTTATCTTTGAGAAGAGCACATCAGACCTTAAAAATAAACTGTTGGGGAAGCAAATCCTGAGGTAAGCCAGGCACTAAGTCAGTAAAGGATTGTTGGATTATTGCCACCTTCTCCTCATAGAAGATGGAGAGGCAATCGTTGAGTTCTTTTGAAGGCGGGATTCTAGTCATACTGGTTTTAGGATTAAGGAAAGACTTTACAATGTTAAAGGTTTTGCATGATGTAATGTCCACTGTACCAAATGTTTCAGTAGAAAACTCAACTTGTGCAACTTTAATGGATTTTCTAAATTCTTTTAGAGGTTTCCTGTAAATTACTTTGTCTTCCTGAACATAGCCTGTTATCCATTTCCTTTCAAGACATTTGCATTTTTTTAAAACCTCCACTAAGGTTGGAGAAAATAAGGGAGCTGGGGCAGAACGCCTTGGGAAATGTATTACCCTAGTCAGGGCAGCCAAACCAGCAGCTGACGTTAGTCAACAAAAGACAAGCTCAGTATCATCCATGATGGAATGAGAAAGATTGGGGGGACAGATTTAAGGCTTTGATGAGATTTTGATTATCTACTTTGCTCCATGACCATTAAATTCTGGAATCGATGAAACCCTGAAGATCTTAATGGGGGATTTTAAAGGTAGAAGGAATAAGATGGTGGTCTGACCAGACCACTGTCAGGGGGAATTAACCAATAAACGTTGTAAATTGGAGAACTGCAAGTGAATGGTGTGGTCTGCTGCATGAGTGGGGTCTTTGTGAGTTGAAGGGTTATTGACATTGAGATAAAATTTCACCTAAAACCGAAACATTGCAGTGTTTGACATGGTAAGGGGCAAGGTTCTGGTCCACTGATTTTACAAATTCTGCAGCGCAGCCAGGAGGTGGTAGATAAGAGCTCCAGAATGGGAAAGGTTAGGCATGCTTTTAATTGAAAATCACATGCATTCTGCTTGACATAAATTGTCAAGTGGGAAAGGAGGTACATTGAAAAGGGGCCCTGCATATGATATCCACTCTAAACCCCTTCCTTCCAACTCTTTCCTGATGAACAATGAAGTAATCTGCTAGGATGGCAAGAGCATTTGTCAAGGTTGGTTTTGTTACTAAGCCACATCTCCATGAGTAACAACAAGTTAGGTATGATGTCTGAGAGAAGATAGAAATATCCAAAACATGTTTGGAAAGCGAACAGACGTTAATAGGGTATGCGGCATGTGTTGCTGTGTCCTTTAGTAATTGAGTTCTAAATGAGTCTTCTATAGAAGTAATAGTAGAGAAACACTTGGGGCAGGACAAGTGTCCCTTAAATGAATTAAGCTCCAAGTTGACCGTGCACTCACCCAAAGGACAGAAAGCATGAAGGTCAGTGCTCATATGAAAAAGATCCTTTGTGAATCTTCCCCAGAACCAGCAGCGTGGGTGGGCTGGATGCAATCCAGAGGCAGATAGGTGCATCGGCACACCTGGCCCCTTTAAACAGGGTGACAGACATGTTCCCTGAATGCCACTAGCGTTAACGTAAATTGAGGGGGGCCCCTGCAAATTACATAGAGGGGCCACCCTCCGCACTCAGGAGCTGTCAAGCCAGGGTACTGTGCTGAGGGGGCCCACTGGTGCCACTGATGGATGCTAAAGCACTAACTTACAAGATGGCAGCTCCAATTGAACAAAGGAGTAAAAATGATGGCTGGCCTAGCAATCATGCTCTCTCCGACAACTAAAATGTGACCAGAGAGCATTATATTAAAAGTACTGTGCAAATCAGCAATAAAGCTAAAATAATAAAAGCTTAACTTTAAAAATGAAAACACTGAAATCACAGTGAAAAGGTAACCAAAAGAATAAATCCAGAAACCAGTGATGCCAAATAGCAGAAAAGGTGCCCAAAACTATGCTTCTTTTACATCGACACACCCGGCCTGTATAAATAGGGTGCCAAACACATTCCCTGGCCGCTAGAGAACTCCAGTTGGGACAAGGGAGTAAAAATGGCTGTCCTAAGAATAACGCTCTATTCCACAACTAAAACGTTGACCAGACAG
Source organism: Calotriton arnoldi (assembly GCA_963921515.1). Lineage (NCBI taxonomy): Eukaryota > Metazoa > Chordata > Amphibia > Caudata > Salamandridae > Calotriton > Calotriton arnoldi. Next base: position 1,034,438 of record CAWUFW010003681.1, read on the forward strand.
CGTGATATTAAAAACAGTGCAATTAACTAGTAATGTGCAAATCACCAATAAAGTGACCAAAGCTATAATACTGAAAGTTTTACATTTAAAATTGAAAACATAGAAATCACAATGAAAAATCTTTCAAGTTAACAAGTAATCATGAAAATAAATTCAGGAAAAAAGAGATGCCAAATAGCAGAAGAGGTGGACAAAACTATGCTTCTTCTGAGTTAAAATGATCTCGCTAGTACAAGAAAATAATTTGCACATAGAAGACCAAGAATCTTTGCAACATTTGTAAATGGGAAAATGAAGCACTTTACAAGTAAAAAAAGAAAAATTCCGTGTGTACCCAACCAGGGAATTATACAGGAAGCTGAAAGTGGCAGCTCTGCACACAGACTAAGTGCAGTGCCACCAAAGTCAAATCTCTGCATCCCCAACCTCCTCATCCACCCGTGAGGAAAATATCAGTAAACTGGCTGCAGTTTGTACAACTAGGCTTAAGTATTTCAATGGGTGCTAGACAATGTAATATACATGACATCCTGTCTTAGGGGGGCCTTCAGAAATTGCAGGCATGGGAATTCAAATCCCATGGGGCAAGGACTTGATCATTGCCTCAATATGAATTAGAAATCCAATTTGACTGCAAGCCATGCAAAATCCGCTGACCAATACTGCTCTGGATATGATTCTGGTAAAGATCAGTGCCACAAAATTGATTCAGGGACTCGGGGAACGCCAAACCTCTTTTGTTACTTAATAACACATTCAAAATGGCACTAAGAAAAAAGAGTGGACATTTTAAAATGTTTATTTTAAAATCCTAGTCTAGTGCATAAAATATGAACGGTAACCACACAGAATGTGGAAACAAATGCAGCAATGGATGTCATGGTCAGTGAAAACAGCAAAAACATTACTACCATGGTTAACAAATTCCTAACATCCTAAGAGCCTAGATCTATTATTAGGTACTATGCAACATTTTAGCAGAAGCAGTAAATAGGCTGTGTTTCAGGTTTCTTAAAATGGATCTCACAGCATACCAGTATTCACTACAAATGTAGAAACTCAGCTTTCTCTATGAAATGACAAACAGTGTTAAGCTGAAGGCCACTTCTCTGAACTGCTCCCAGTGGGTTCCCCAACTGGGGTTAGCTGGTGCTGCAAATCAATGTGACCTTAGGCATGATAATCATAGTGTGGAATCATTCTACCTTGTGGTCAGATACCTGAGTTTTTATAGTATTTGATCTCAGATCTTATCTTTATATTTATAAATCATAACTGCACCTGCAGACACTAAAGTATCAACAAGACGAAAAAATTATGGTGATAAATGTGTCATCTTGATTCGCAAAATGAATATCTGCTCCTGTAACTAGAATCAATAGAAACACGTCAATGAATATGATATGCTCCCATGATGTTCTGGCAGTGTCCATAACTGAAAACAATAAAATATGTCAGCTAGTAAGCAGGAATGTTTCCAACATTTCTGCATGTGTCTAAGAACATCACACTTTCTAAAAAGAGATAAAAGACTCTGAATCCAGGCATAGGATAAAAAAATAAGAGACATAAATGGTAACTGTGACAGTGTTCACAACAATTCTGCGTTCCCACCTGGTTAATAAACAGCTATCAAGCAATTTTGGAGGAGAATATTTTTCTTCACCACACACAGAAGGGCTTTCGCCCACAGCATAGCACAGAAACTGCCCTGCTTGAGGTTGCAGAGGTGATCAAACTTTGCTCTTGATGACGGCAAAGGAGCTGCTTTTACTTTGCTCAATCTAACAGCAGAGCTTGACACCATTTTCCCAGCAGTTCCTGTTTGAGTGCTTGACAGAGTTGGGCATTGAAGGTCCGGCCTGACAGTAGTGAAAATCTTTTCTGGAAGGGAGAGAGCAGAACATTTAGCTGGTTCCATACGCCTTGTCCAGCAGCTGTAAGCTTTTAGGGTGCTGCAGAGCTCCTTTCTTAGCCCAACATTATTTAACATCTACATGACTCCCCATCTATTTTTTTTTTTTAAACCTGTCGGGTGGTCACCATCTCATATGCTGATGACACTCAGTTGCTGTATACTTTTGAACATTCCTCTACAGACATATATGCCACCTTCTGCTTGTGTTGGTAGATGTGCTGTATTGTCTGCAGGAGAGTAATCTACATTGCAATGCAGAAAAAAGATCCTTTTATTCAGGTAAGTCAGTGAGCACTCGATAAACGTTTGTTGGCCTAAGGACCTCCCCCTCTCCGCTCACCTCAGTCGCCAAGAATTTGGGTGTTAAGGTTAATGATAAGCGCACTCCCCACCCCCAGAGTCTATCTGTGCCAGCACCTGCTTTGCTGCAAGCCATCAGGAAATTCCATGATCTTCTTCCTCAGGTGGCCCATTGGACAGTTGTCGATGGTCCGAGAACCGCCAGACTGGACTATGTTAACATCTTGTATTTGAGCATTCCTAACAGATGGACAAAAAAAAACTTCAGGTAGTACAGAATCCCACTTCAAACCATAGTCCATCATCTGCGAGGTTTGCACTGGCTCCCTGTTAAAAATGATTATTTTCAAGGCGCTCACCTTTATTTACCAGACCTTTTGCAAGTGGGGTATGTAGTACTTGATTAAGTGGATCTGGCATTACCATCCTTCATGCACTGTTCGTTCTGTGTCTGCCCTTCTGGTCAGTGGCAGCCAATACATATGGACACTGGTGGGGGCAGATGGAGGGGGGTAGCGCGGGGAGTGGGGAACGGGGGAGTGCGTATAGGGGAAAAAATAAAATAAAAAGTAAACTTACCTCATACTGATTCTGCTGCCTCGCGCCTCGGACCTCCTCTTCTTCCTGGTCCCAGCAGACACTGGGACAGCAGCAGACTCCCTATCCAATTCCCACGCTGCTCTAATTCTGCATGAGAGCAGCACGGGGATTGGCCTGAGCGGGCTGCTTTGACGTTCCGCTCAGGACAGTGAGTCTGTACTGCTTCTCCAACCTGGCCGTACATTACAGCCAGGTTGGACAAACCTAACTGTGCCTGTCTGTTTGGCCGGCCTAAGACGGGCAGCCAAACAGACATGCACAGTTAGTAGTGCACATCACTACGCCTCCCTCCCATGGCCTGGATCCACTCCGCCCATCCCATACACTCTGGCTCAGCCAACAGCCGAAAAATAAAACAATGTAATTTTATTTTTCGGCTGCTGCCTGAGCCATTGCGGAGAAGCCCCCACTGCTTCTGGTCTTGGTGCAGAGATTCTGCAGGGTGAGATGCAGTGGCCACTCATTTCCAGTTCTTGCGAGTTGGGAGTGGAATCTACTTCCCCCTTCTCTTCATACTGTATCAAGAATCATTGTTTAGGGAGGCACTAAAACCCATCTCTTTGCATTAGTTTAGGATGTCCTTTGGACTGTCATTGTACCTTTGCTGGTCCAGCATCGGGGCTCTCTGTGGAGTAGCCATGTGGTCTATAAATCTGACATTTATTCATTCCTAGCTTACCAGTACTAAAACTTGTTTGTCTGGTAAAACCTTAGCTGACTACTTTATGGGATATCACATCAGCTGCAATGCTGCCCTTCTTAATTTCAGTCTGCTTAGTGCTGTGGTTGAACGAGGATAAGAAAGATCTTCTGAACTATCATCTCTCTAAATCCTGGTACATATGAATGCACCACTGGAGACGGGCTTGCAGAACAAGACCAGTGGCACTCTGCATCTAATATTACTTTCTGGTAAAGTCCCTTAAAGTATCTGTGAGTGAATGCCTGTGATTGATTGATAAGCTTTGACAGGTATAGAAGATTGTGTTACTGTTTACAAAGTTGAATGTGTGTGTTTCCTGTAATGTGTGGTTCCATTCAGCTAAGGCAACAGCAGATAGCTCTGGTAATCTTGAAGCGCACTTTTCCTGAACCTCTCTCGACTGGCTGCATATTTCTTTTTATTTTCATTCCTGCTGACTGCAGGATGATTCAGTGATTCAACCTTCCACCCTTAATAATACAATTAATTGGTAATACTAACCCATGTTCATTGCAGAGCTTAGTAACAATAGACCAGTTGTACGCAGCACTACATGAAAAAACAAGTTATTATTTCCACAGTTTTAATCTGATGTTGCTCAAGTGTATAATGCAGGACAATTCGCTGACAATTGTTTTTTTTTGTCTACATTGCCACTACTTGTCGGGTTTCTACATGGACTCGCTGTCTTTCGGAGAGCTATGAAAAAAACAGGGTGGGTCTGTTGGTATGAGGTAGCTTCCTTAGACTGTTACTTAATTTTCCCTTAGCTTTTTTAAGTTTTGCATTTCACCGTCATTGCCCCAAATTTTGCATCAGTTACAAATATTGATTATGAGCCACTTAGGAGATGCTGCATAGTTGGTGTGCCAACACCAAGAGTGAACCTTGGGAGGAGCTTGGGTTCTCAGAGATTGCGTCAGGAGTCCCACTCCCACCAGCAGGTGAGCCACACACCGGACTGGATGGCATGTGTAGTAATAATATGACAGAAGTTACAACATTACAAGATGATAAACCGAATTTTGTTCCCGAATGCAGGTTCATAGGTCTTCTACTTTGACCAAAAAGAGTCAGAACCGAATGAACATGGAAATAACTCCATGTGTGAGAAGATGTACTTGTTGAACATCCTGTGACCGATTCATAAACTGTATTTTGTAGTACATAAAATAGTACTACGGTAATACTCCGGTGCGGCCGGCACAGTTAAGAGCGGTGAGGCGGGGGCGGGGTGGGAGGGAAAGTCGACAGACGACGGCATAAGTAAAATGAAATACAAAAATAAATAAAACTACTTACCTTGTGCTCGCATCATAAGCGCAAGGTAAGTGGTTTTTGTTTAATTTTACCTATCCCGTAGTCTGTCGACTTCATCCTCATCCCGCCCTGCACCCCCTGCCCCACTACCTCACCGCTCTTACCTGTGCCGGTCGTGCCTGGTAATACTACTCTTCTACTGCAAAACACAGTTCACAAACTCACTGACAGAGACCTCCATCTCTTCCTCTCCTATCTTTTTTGCTTGGAGATCTCTGCCATGGTGATGTGCATCTGCACAAGTAGCTATACAGTTTGATGATAAATGTGGGAGTGGCAAGGGGGCTGGTTGGCAAATGAGGAATATTTACTACAAAGGTCCTCATTATGAGTTGCTTTGTAATTACCTTGGGGCTGGTAACAGCAGGTATTAGCCCCATTGGAATTATGAGATTTAAGGAAACACCTCAGATATCATTACATTCACTTGGAGGTTGCGGCTGCTGAAAACAGACAAAATGTCCATTTGAATGTATGGGAAAATGAAGAATTGCTTGTGTATCAATCTGGAATTACTGACTTCTCCAGGCATTAATAATATTTAAGTAGATTCTCAGGGTCCAATTAGCAATGGGGCAGATGTTTGCCAATTATGAAGTTAGCGGTATCCCAGGATTGGTAATTCTGGGGAGATGGAATCCATCCCATTCACCAGGCCATTCATAATGAGAGCCTAAATCCCTCCAAAGGTTGTATTGTGTGGTTGGTGGCATGGAGGCCATGCAAGAACACACACTGGTGATGTCACCCAGATCATTGTGACTGGGGGTGAATGTTTGCATTGTCCAGCATTCCGTCCATCAACTGTTTCTTTTGCATATGTCGACCTAAGTGGGAAGGGTATGCCCAGACGTGGGTCCCGTGCTCACTACACCACTGGATTCAAGCTAGCCTGGCTGATGAAGGGTGATGCCCTGAAACCGGTCCCAGGATGCTTGTTTCCGGTCCAGGGAGGACCTGGCTTGGCAGTTCGGGCTGAACTGTTCCCATAAAGAACAGGGTCAAGACTGATTTGCATATGGCTGGGTTCAAACTGGGGTGGTGTGGTGAGCAAAAGAATGATGGATTATACCCAGATTCTTCTGACAGTGGGTGAATGATTGCATTGTCCAGCATTCCGTCCATCAATTGTTTCTTTTGCATATGTCGACCAAGTGGGAAGGGTATGCCCAGACGTGGGTCCCGTGCTCACTACACCACTGGATTCAAGCTAGCCTGGCTGATGAAGGGTGATGCCCTGAAACCGGTCCCAGGATGCTTGCTTCCGGTCCAGGGAGGACCTGGCTTGGCAGTTCGGGCTGGACTGTTCCCATAAGGAACAGGGTCAAGACTGATTTGCATATGGCTGGGTCCAAAACACGGGTGGTGTGGTGAGCAAAAGAATGATGGATTAAACCCAGATCCTTGTGGCTGGGGGTGAATGTTGCCATTGTCCAGCATTGCGTCGCTCAATTGTTTCTTTAGCATATGTCGACCTAAGTGGGAAGGGTATGCCCAGACGTGGGTCCCGTGCTCACTACACCACTGGATTCAAGCTAGCTTGGCTGATGAAGGGTGATGCCCTGAAACCGGTCCCAGGATGCTTGTTTCCGGTCAAGGGAGGACCTGGCTTGGCAGTTCAGGCTTGACCGTTCCCATAAGGAACAGGGTCAAGACTGATTTGCATATGGCTGGGTCCAAAACACGGGTGGTGTGGTGAGCAAAAGAATGATGGATTAAACCCAGATCCTTGTGACTGGGGTTGAATGTTTGCATTGTCCAGAATTCCGTCCATCAATTGTTTCTTTTGCATATGTCGACCTAAGTGAGAAGGGTATGCCCAGACGTGGGTCCCGTGCTCACTACACCGCTGGATTCAAGCTAGCTTGGCTGATGAAGGGTGATGCCCTGAAACCGGTCCAGGATGCTTGTTTCCGGTCCAGGGAGGACCTGGCTTGGCAGTTCGGGCTGGACTGTTCCCATAAGGAACAGGGTCAAGACTGATTTGCATATGGCTGGGTCCAAACTGGGGTGGTGTGGTGAGCAAAAGAATGATGGATTAAACCCAGATCCTTGTGACTGGGGTGAATGTTTGCATTGTCCAGCATTCTGTCCATCAATTGTTTCTTTTGCATATGTCGACCTAAGTGGGAAGAGTATGCCCAGACGTGGGTCCCATGCTCACTACACCACTGGATTCAAGCTAGCCTTGCTGGTGAAGGGTGATGCCCTGAAACCGGTCCCAGGATGCTTGTTTTCGGTCCAGGGAGGACCTGGCTTGGCAGTTCGGGCTGGACTGTTCCTATAAGGAACAGGGTCAAGACTAATTTGCATATGGCTGGGTCCAAACTGGGGTGGTGTGGTGAGCAAAAGAATCATGGATTAAACCCAGATCCTTGTGACTGTGGGTGAATGTTTTCATTGTCCAGCATTCCGTCCATCAATTGTTTCTTTTGCATATGTAGACCTAAGTGGGAAGGGTATGCCCAGACGTGGGTCTCGTGCTCACTACACCACTGGATTCAAGCTAGCCTGGCTGATGAAGGGTGATGCCCTGATACCGGTCCTAGGATGCTTGTTTCCGGTCCAGGGAGGACCTGGCTTGGCAGTTCGGGCTCGACTTTTCCCATAAAGAACAGGGTCAATACTGATTTGCATATGGCTGGGTCCAAACTGGGGTGGTGTGGTGAGCAAAAGAATGATGCATTAAACCCAGATCCTTGTGACTGGGGGTGAATGTTTGCATTGTCCAGCATTTCGTCCATCAATTGTTTCTTTTGCATATGTCGAACTAAGTGGGAAGGGTATGCCCAGACGTGGGTCCCGTGCTCCCTACCCCACTGTATTCAAGCTAGCCTGGCTGATTAAGGGTGATGCCCTGAAACCGGTCCCAGGATGCTTGTTTTCGGTCCATGGAGGACCTGGCTTGGCAGTTCGGGCTGGACTGTTCCCATAAGGAACAGGGTCAAGACTGATTTGCATATGGTTGGGTCCAAACTGGGGTTGTGTGGTGAGCAAAAGAATGATGGATTAAACCCAGATCCTTGTGACTGGGGGTGAATGTTTGCATTGTCCAGCATTCCGTCCATCAATTGTTTCTTTTGCATATGTCGACCTAAGTGGGAAGGGTATGCCCAGACGTGGGTCCCGTGCTCACTACACCATTGGATTCAAGCTAGCCTGGCTGATGAAGGGTGATGCCCTGAAACCGGTCCCAGGATGCTTGTTTCCGGTCCAGGGAGGACCTGTCTTGGCAGTTTGGGCTGGACTGTTCCCATAAGGAACAGGGTCAAGACTGATTTGCATATGGCTGGGTCCAAACTGGGGTGGTGTGGTGAGCAAAAGAATGATGGATTAAACCCAGATCCTTGTGACTGGGGGTGAATGTTTGCATTGTCCAGCATTCCGTCCATCAATTGTTTCTTTTGCATATGTCGACCTAAGTGGGAAGGGTATGCCCAGACGTGGGTCCCGTGCTCACTACACCACTGGATTCAAGCTAGCCTGGCTGATTAAGGGTGATGCCCTGAAACCGGTCCCAGGATGCTTGTTTCCGGTCCAGGGAGGACCTGGCTTGGCAGTTTGGGCTGGACTGTTCCCATAAAGAACAGGGTCAAGGCTGATTTGCATATGGCTGGGTCCAAACTGGGGTGGTGTGGTGAGCAAAAGAGTGATGGATTATACCCAGATCCTTGTGACTGGGGGTGAATGTTTGCATTGTCCAGCATTCCGTCCATCAATTGTTTCTTTTGCATTGGATGCCAGGATGACATTTGATATGCTTGAATGGGTCTACATTTTTGTGTTTTAGATAGATTGAGCTTTGGACTGCAATATAAGAAATGTGTCTGGCTTTTATATAGAAGACTGTTGGTCAGAGTCAGGGTTAATGGAGAGCAACTGAGCATATTTGAATTGCAAACAGGCACCAGACATGGTTGCCAATTATTGCTGATGATTTTCATCCCGGCACTGGTGCCACTAGGTGCCTGGATATGACAGAACCCGCTGATCAGGGGACTGAGCTGATATAATGCTTGGGAAGAAAATAAATTTCTCTATGCAGATGGTATATTGATCCATGTGGCAGACCCTTAACTAATGGTGTCAAGAATAATGGAATTTTAGCAAAAGTGATGTTATGCTATAAATTGGCATAAATCTCATATATACTCATTTATGGGTGGGATGCCCAAACTGCTGACTGCTGCGGGATGACAATAGCAACGGAGGCATTTAGATACCTGGGTTTCTATGTAACAAAGGACACCAAGCTTTTTTTAAAGGAACCTATCCCCGGTCCTTGAGAGACTTAGAGGTGATGTCCAACATTGGTGAGCCTTGCTGCTCTCACTGTTGGACAAGGACGCCCTATTCACAATAATGTCTCTACCTAGATTTCTTTATGCACTCCACATCACACCTTATGGTATTCCTATGGAGTAAGGCAATAGAGGCAGATGTATGTCTGCTACTGAGTGCTGGAAGTCCAGCCTGAGTGGCAGTGGGCAGGGCCGGCCTGAGAACACAGATTAGCCCTGGTAATTTTATCGAACCGACCCCATGGGAGGTGGGGAGGCGAGGGTGCAAGTTTGAAGCACTGCTGCTTAACTAAACCGGCCCCCAGCACTCCTGCTTTTGTTATGGTGGGCTGATAATGCAGCAGTGCTGCAAAACCGGCCCCCAGTAACAAAACCAGCCCCCACCGCTCCAAAACCGGCCCCACCCTTCCAGCCTCCTGGGGAAATTCCCGATGCCCGCTACAGTCAGTCCGTCCCTGGCAGTGGGCAAACTGACTAGGGGATGCTACAATAGGAAAATCACATTGGAAATTATGAAATACTTCTGGTCCTCCCATCTGGTGACAGTAAACGACTCAGGGGTATATTCACAAGAACGTGTGATAACTACCGCAAGAGTAGCGTAACGCAACTTTCAATATCGCAGCCTATCGCGGGAAAATAACCCCGTGTCAACCTGGAATTCACAACAAGGCGGTAGCATGCGATAGTCTGCCGAAACCGCGGACAATGTCCGCGATACAACCACCACAATGGAGATAAAAACACAAACCACAACACCCAAAAACTTGCGATGAGACCATTCGCGATGAGGAAATCAGCGATAAGCAGCGCCAGGCCTGCAACACACACCTGGCAGGCGTCAAAAAGCTAGGCCTGGGTGGTAAATTCCGTTCCGTTCGCGGAATTTGGGAAATTTCGCGTTCCGCGGAGAAGGAGGAATTACCAAAACTTCCGCGATCCGTGGCTTTGCGGAATTTATTGCTTGTTCGCGCTTTTAAAATGCGTGCTCGCGAGATATTTCTCCCCGAGCACGCAAGCAGCGTTCGCGAACAGGAAAAAAGCATCGCGAACGGGCGGAACAAGCAATTCCGCGTGTTCGCGGAACTTTTGCGTGCTCGCAGAGATTTTTTACCGTTTCGCGGAGCTTTGCGTAGCACGACTACGCAAATTCCGCCCACCCCTACAAAAAGCTCCATAAAAGTAGAAAAAACACCCACACACAAACTGACCAACACACAAGCACCATGGAGGCAGCCGGAGCAGGCGCAGAGGATGAGCGCAACCCCACAAGCACCCTGGACGACCAGCCTGGGACCTCGGGGACAGGGAAGGGCAAGGACAAGAAGACGAGGAAGACCAAGTTCAGTCCGCAGGCCAACAGGATCATAGTCACGGAGGTGATGGAACACCATCAACAACTCTTCGTCACCTCCAACATGTCATTGGGCACCAAAACTGGAATATGGCGGGACATCGTCGACAAGGTGAATGCCGTCGGAGAGCACAAGCGGACAATGGACGAGGTCAAGAGGCGATGGAATGACATCAAGCGGAAGACCAAGGAGAAACTCTCTGCCAACCTGAAGGCAGCAACGCAGATCGGAGGTGGGGGCCCAGCGCCACAGCTGGAGCTGGATGACATGGAGGAGCTGGTGTCGACAGTCATCAGTATGGATACTGTGGCCGGAGTCGGGGGACCGGACACTGCTCGACAGGACACAACACAACCGCAAAAGGGTGAGTGACCACTAGGTACTGGGGGGACAGGGAGAGATGGCCACAATGGCACAAGCAAGCAGGGCAAAGTGCACGCCCACAATCACTCTGGGTCCTCGCCCAGACCCACAGACTGTCACAATGTACAATGCCATGCTGTCTGAATGTCAACCTGTACCATGCGGCAACATACATGTGCACACATTGTAATACACCATCTCCCCTTCACATCCCAGGGGCATCATCAACACCTCCTGCAGAGCAGTCACATCCACTCTTCACTGATGACGAGGAGGAGGACAACACCAGCATCGACACCCAAACCATCCAAGACCTCATTGACCTCATCCGCAACTCACCTCCAGGATCAGGGCAGCCCAGCTGCATCCAGGAGACCCCACCCACCACCCAAACCACCCAGCAGGAGGCACCCACAGCTCCGGCACCCTCCCAAGTCCCCCAGGAACAACAAATGGCCTTCCAACGCCTTGTGCTGGAGGGCCAGAGGGAGACGGCCGAGCAGGTGCGGGTGGGGTTCGAGCTCATGGCCACCAAACTGGATGCCATCCTTGGGTGTCTATGTCCGCCCCATGGACTCCAGCGAGCCCTGACTGACATCTCTGGAGTCATGATGCGGAGGGAAGAATACCTGTCCACTCAGAGTGGCCCCAGCGATGCCAGCCTTGAGCTGGCACACATGCGGAAGCTCATGGAGTACATGGTGCGGATGGAGGCGGAAAGGATGGCATCCTCCGCTGCACATCAGCAAAATGTAGCTGGGATCTACCGTGCCCCGCATGTCCTCATCATGGCATTGCTGCCACAAGGCGTGGCGATGATGAATGCTGCTGCCCCCACACCATCCACATCTCCGCCCCCTGGTGTGTCAGTGCCTCCCAGTGCGGCAGGCGTATCCACTCCGGCACCTGATGTGTCACTGCCACACGGTGCGGCCGACAATCCTCCTCCGGCCCCTGGTGTGTCAGTGGCACACAGTGCCGCAACAGGTACTGCAACACCCACAGGTGGGGCAGGGCACACACCCGGGGACGAGGATGTGGATGGGACTGTGGTCAGGAGGGCCAGGCACTAGCATCCATTTCCGCCACCTTGCCTGTTTCTGCTTGGTCCCGCACATGGCCTCATGACCTACCACTGACCCCCATACACTCCGATGCACTCTTCTTGGACAGCGACATGGACTGCCACATCCCATTTGACGACCAATGACACGGCGGACAGACTGCGGACTGTACCCTTCCTCTTCCGCAGTACAGGTCATCCCCGGATGGACACTGGCTGGCCCTCCACGGGCCCATATTGTGTAGTGTGCTCGGCATTGCCCTGTACCGCTCCAGCTGCATGACTGCACTGGATGTGCAAATAAACATCCAGTGACACACTGCTGTGTAATGTCTTACGTCATTCCTGTATGGATGTGTGGATGAATGTGGGGACAGTGCCTTCCCTTGTGTCAATGATGTTCATTCTGTGGGATGCCAGTCAGAGGGTGCGACATTGCATTTTGTGTACCGGGTTCCGTGGACACTACAACAGGGACACACGCATCAGTCACTTCCTTGTCCGGACATGGACTGGACCACGCCCAGAGCCCATGAGTCATTGTTGCAAGCCCTGGGCTGGTCGGGCGTACAGCAGGCCAGACCACTCCGCTAACGCCCCGAGGGGGGGCCCTCATTGCTACCCGTCGCAGCCGTACTCGCTGGTGGTGTGCAGGTCACTGGTCTAGTTGTCAGCATGTCACAGCCACTCCCTGAGGGCAGGTTTTCACACACACCACACCCAACCGGCACAGGCGTCACAGGCCATGTGACTCCGCCAACATAAGGGGCCGACGACGTCACATTCCCCTCTTCTGGTGGTGACTGGATGACGGTCGCTCCACGGTTCTCACTCATGTAGGGCCCATGAGTTGTTGCGCACAGGGTTAGTGGCATCCGAGGCCTTGAGTAAGGCACGGGCCTACCACCACGTGGCGACGCTTCCGGGATCCCAGAGTTGGTGGCACCCATTGGACTGAGCGGGTGTGCAGCCTGCGATGGTGCCGGGTGCACTGGTATGTCCTCTGCCATGGAGTAATCAAGACCCAGCACCAAACGTGAGACCTGGTGGCCTGCGGAGAGGGGCTGCATGATGTGGAGGGTGCCATGTCTGCGGGCCCCGGGCTTGTGGCTTGCAGCGGCACGTGGTGGGACCTCCTGTCTACGCGCCGGTGGCGGAAGGTGAGCATTGAGGCCTGGGTGTGCATGGGCGGGCATGCTCCGATGGGCGGCGGGTGAGGTTGGGGTGCCTCTGCCTGGGTGTGCATGGGCGGGCAGGCGATGTCTTGTGCAAGTGTGTGTACTGTGCCAGTCATGTATCTGGGCTCTGTTTCAGCTGACGGCTCTGAATGAGATGTGTACCTGGTGAACTGCACTACATACCGGCACGTGGTTGGAGACACACCGGTGGCAGCAGGTGAGCAGTGTGGCCTGGGTGCGCAGGGCCGGCACGGTCTCTCTCTCTCCTCCTCTCTCTCTCCTCTTCTCTCCCTCTCCCTCTCTTCCCCTCTCTCTCCCTCCCTCTCTTCCTCTCTCTCTCCCTCTCTTCCTCTCTCTCTCTCCTTCGCTCTCTCTCTGTCCTCTGATGTGCGCAGGACACACTTTCTCATCATCTTTTTTGTCTTACAGGCTGTGACCTATGTATTGTCTGCAGGGGAGCGGCCATGTGTCTTCATTTAATTTCGTTGTTCTATTTTAATAAAGTTTAATTTGTTGCTTCGAAAGTGAATGTGTGCTGGTCCTTTCTGTGATGACGCATCCATGTCACCAGTTGTGATTGTGTGGCATCAAGCGGAATATTTTGTACATGTTTAGGTGTGGCTGATGTGGTATGTCTTTATTCGGGGGGGTGCCATGGAGGGGTGGTCCTGGGGGTGGTGGCTGTGGGTGTTGTGGCCCTCTTGGGTGTCCGGGCCGCATGATGGGTGGCTCCATGGCATCTGTTGCCCTTCCGATGTAGCCCTGGGCTGTGCTCCCTTTTGGTTTGCAGGCTGCCGTCGGACTTTACACCAGGTCAGAGCAGGTGTAGATTTCCTGGTGCCAACGCGCCTTATCACCTGTTTTGTGTTTTTATCACGGATGTGGCTGGTCGTTGTGAATGTTGAGGTGTGCTGTTGTCTCGACTTTTGTCACGTAACGCCTACTCTGCATCTCATTAGGGATATTTGCGGGGGTCCTCTGGTGATATTTTTTGCGGCTGCTATCGCGGGTAAACTGGTGCTGTGGGCTGTTAACACCGGCTTGTGAATGGGGGAGTAAATTTATCACGACTTTGGCTGCGATAAAGTGCAGTTAATTCGGCGATAGCTCCTTGTGAATATGCCCCTCAGTCTTCATGGCACAGACCAAGCCTGCTGTGAGAATAAACAGATATGTTGTAGGCAAGAGATGCTACCCAGCTGCACTTTATAACTACCCACCCACATGAGGACAGCGGTATCAATCTGGTGGGAGGTGACAGCTTACTTGGAATGGACTGGTAGACTCACCCAAGAGACGCCATTATGAGACTCTGTGTCATGAGCCCCTAGATTACGCAAGTACCACTCTCATTTCCCATAATGGAGTCCACTAATAACAGTCACATTGGTCCCCACAAGGAGAAATGGACACAACAAATGCGTGCATGGAGATGCAAAACATAGGAAACATATGTGAGAGAGCCCTTATCCAGTTGCCAAGGGCCATTACATCACCTGAATGTATTTATTCTAAACTGTATAGTGATCCCCAGGAGAAATTAATATTAGCGCTGAGCCTCCTCGATACTGAGTCAGTTGGAGCAATGTTAAAACATTCTAGAATATGTTAAAACATTCTAGAATATGTTGGAACATTCTAGAATATGTTGGAACATTCTAGAATATGCTGGAACATTCTAGAATATGCTAGAATCTTTCAGGAGAGGCCTCACGAAATTTGCACATCTCGGTGGCCCTTTTGAGCTGCAAGCCTACAAAAGCCATGCCCAAACACTGGGCCCACTGCTGGGCAATAAGTATTGAGAGCAGCAGCAATCAAACTTTACTTGTTTTGTCAAGCAACGTATCCCCTCTCCTTCTCCAGAGGAGGGTAACTTTGTTTGGCATGGCAACAGGAGCTTCACGTCAGACTCAACGTCAAAACTTCAATCAATCTAAAACAAGCAAAACAAGAAGTAAGTGAAAGGCCTACCCGACAAGTGGGCATGCTCATCAGAGGAATAATTGACTTAATAGCCCTAAGCACTAGAATCTGAACCGCAAAGCCAGTTGGCGTGTTTGAATGGTTAGAAGGACATATAAAGAATTTCATGAGACTTCTGAAAGACTGAAATCAGGATAGACTGTCATACTGTAAAAGGCTGAATTTCAGTGCAAGCTTAAACACTAAAGACTTCCTTGTATCTGTTAATGAGATTCAGTGCTTCGTCCCATTTGCGCTAACGAACGATCATCTTAGAGTTTGTTTCCACATTGAGGCCACAATAACCAGGCATGTGAAATGAATGAAATGAAATGAATTTGTACTTGTAAAGCGCACTGCTACCCTGAGGCTTCCTGGCGCTGAACGCATACCGCTGTGGAACCCTTCCTGGCTTTTCCCTGTGAGATGTCCACTCCTGGGCACCCCCAAGGTGAAGCCAGGCATCCCAGCGCTGGTGGGGCCGTTGTGGAGATTAAGCAAGCTATTGCCCAGAGTTGCAGAGTGGGACCCATGATTAGAATAGGCACCGAGGCGAGAATTATCAGGTCCGAAGAAGTTGAGCCCAAGACCCGCCGAGGCGGGAATTGAACCCTGGTCCCAGGCCAGATCTCTGCATCAGGGTCTGCCGCTCTAACCATTGAGCCACACTTCTCCACTACATGTATGAACCTTGTGTACGAATATGAGCAGAGCGTATGGTTGAACGAGACTACATGGTTGAACAAGAGAACATAAAGATCAATCTAATGATACATGGGTATAAGTAGAGTCTGTATGATATGAACAGCGTGTACGAGCAGTGTACATGGTAGAATAAGAGCATATTGACAATGGTGTACAATGACGCATGGCTAACAGTCCACTGTCTTTCAACAGTTCATGCTGAACATCAGAAGCTGAAACCCCTTCAAGGAGGAAGTTGAGAAAAGCGTGGGTGTGACAACAGCTGGTAGTGGTTGGCCCCATTTGTTATTTTGTCCCTTTCCCCATTTCCTTTCCTGGTCCTTGTGACTGTGGGTTCCTCAATCGCCTCACTAGCCATTGAGGGTCATGGTAGGACACTCATCCATGCATTGCTCCTGCTGGGTCAAGATTTCAGGTTAGTGACTTCTGATCAACCCTCCTCAGTTTTGACACTCTGGTGCAAAGGCGGACCTCGGGAGAGTGCAGGGCTTTTCCAAGCGGGATCTGCTAGGGATCTCCAATCTGGGCAACCTATGGACTGGAGGGATGAGGTTCCTATGGAGGCCCTTATGAGGGAGTTTTAACTGGAGTTTCAACTTTCATATGAAGAAGAGCATGGAATTTGCAGAATCCTCAACACAAGGGGATTGCCTGCTATCAAACCCTCTGCTTAAAAAAGTTATATCGTTGGTGTAGAAAAAAGAAGTACGATTCTCCAGATACACTGCAAATACTCTGAATGGAATGAATGGGAGGGAGATATCAGGGACCTTGGATATGGGGTATGAGATGAGGCAATGAGAGTCCTGCTGATTGGAATAACATTCCGGTTTAGGCTCTTCCAGTTCTGCATCCTACATCACTCATACTAGTCTAGGGAATCCTTATTCTAGAGGGGGATCAGTGACTCAGAAATACGTCTGCAAGACTGTGGATGTTCTTTCACACTATATGGGCTTGTACAGTGATACAGACATACAGGGTGAAGATCGCAAACTATATGATTCTGGTGGGAGGAGTGGAACTTGATGGCTCTGACAAGACATATGTGCTGAACATATGGGGCAGGAGGGAAATCCTAAAATTTCAGAAAATACACAGGCCTAGGCCTAAATGTGGCAAAACAAAGCATCAGCAGGGGCTGGGGCACCAGAGATACACCAGACAGTAAGGACTGGAAAAAAGGCATGGACTGGTGCATGCTTGCCCGAAAAGTGGTAAATGAAGGTAGGGGCTGTCCTAAAGAGTGGGGTAAAATTTGGCATGTGTGGGAAACACACCCTGGGTTGTGACCCACAATGAATGGTTTGACACCACCAGTCAGCTTTTAGGGGAAGCCCGAGGACGCGATATGGAAGGGAGGCAGGCTACATAGGGGTGGTCCAGGTGGGTCTCGCACAAACTGGTTTACCGAATGATGTAAAAGCTTCTCTGCTGTGGATGATGAATTGCTGTTGTCATCTCTTTACAAAACTGCTAATAAAAAGATGGTTAAGAAAAAACATAATGAGGGCCTAAATGGGAGGGGTTTATGGAAATTAAAAAAAAGGGGTTTGGGAGGGACAAGCTAATACAAAACACACACACATATAGCGCCAAAACACCCCAGGGTGGGCACCAGGGCCGGACTGGCTACCGGGCGTTTTGGTGTGCTGCCAAGCTGATTTGGTTGATGGGGGCCTGAGGGTGCTTAAAACCATTCGTTTTGCTTTGTTTATTTAGAAGCACACGCAGGTCCCCATCAACGAAATCAGCCCCCACTGCAGTGAAATCAGCCCCCAGCTTGGCAGTACACCAACACGCCCGGTAGGCAGTCCAGCCCTGGTGGGCACATGTAAATTTACACATAGATGCAAATCTTCACTTGGAAAGGATCAATAGCAACAAGTGGAGAATGACACCTAGGTGCAGGAGTACACCTGAGTGATATACACGTGTATAGTCTCCTTTGCGAAACGGGCCCCTTGAATTAAATTTGCGATTATCACAACACACATGTTAACTTCCAGCAAATCCAGTTCCATATTGGACATTCTTGGCACCTGGCATGTTTAAACGTGTAAGGAATAGGACAATCGTTGCATAGTGAAATAGAAATGTAAAGTTTAAGTATTAAAGAAGGTCTAAGAATTAAAGGGCTTAAAGAATAATATATTTTGCGGTACTTTGCGACGCGTGATGTAATGCAGCACAATGGTTTTTTTTTAACAACGTCTTTGCGCCATCGCTTAAGGTAAAAAAAAATGTTGAAGGTATTCAGTAATTCATCACATTTTCTTGGATTTATTGCCATTCGCTTCCTCGCTGCATGTTTTATTCAATACGCATTGCAGGTTTTTGGCCTCATAGCCGGGGCCTCACAGCTGGTTCTAATTTCACGCAAAGGGAAGTCTCAATTTGCTGAGACCAGGGCTTACAGTATATATTTTTTCTATGCAGCAGCAGTACTACTTAAAGCGAACTACGTACCCATGAAACAGACAGCCAAAAGTGTGACTCACTTCACAACCAAAACCTTATTATGATGAGCTATAAAACTCCAACTGCCATAGCTAGATGAGCTGGCTGCTCAAGCTGGCATGGCTCATAGAAGTACTTAATTGTTTCCTGAATTCACGTTAGAGGGCCCCTGTTGGCCAGTTTTCAGTCACAAACGTTCTGAAGTAATTTCAGCAGTGTGACACAGTATCACTAAATCAGCTCCTAACCTGCCTCTGGAAATAGTTTCTATTTTTTTCTGCTGCCTTTTAAGCGCGTTTGTCGAGGGTGAAGCTTTGCACGCATTGTGGCCTGTGTTAGATCCAAGCTATGGCGTAATAATATACATGGTCCGTGCCGCTAGCGATGGAGTGTTTATCATTTCACTTGGATCCCAGAGGGTACAGTGTCCCGACTAAACACCGACTCAGAGGAGGCAGCTGTGAAGTAAATGGAAAGCTTCATCATTCGAGCACACTCACACACAGCCAGGGCAGGATAAGACTCTCTCTTCTGCAGAGGCATTATATTTATTTCAAGAACGGATTACTTTGTCAAGCAAGAAAAATCATAGAGTGCGTGCTTTCTGCTTCAAGTATTGGCCATTACGGCATGTTGCCAAAATACATTCTGCACTAAAAAGGGTGCTTAAGCTTGCTTGCAGTCTGTGCCAAGAAACACTGAATGGGCCGCTTTGCAGTAGCTTTTTTTGTCAATTATTGGTGCAAAAAACATATTGAACATTTTGTAAATAACAAGACAGACATTCAGCTGTTGTGAAAAAAGATGAGTCAACAAGAGTTTATTTTGTGCATAGCTTACTTTCTAGAAATACATTAAATATGGCGTGCATCCAATGACTGCAGTGTCATCTCCCTGGTAATTTAGGCTTTTGCAGTTGTCTGAAAAAAAACAGAAAAGGTTACAGCTCATGGTATAAACTTAAAGTATTGAATGGTTTAGCCAATCGCTCCATTTCCATTTACCTCTTAACTCTCTATCCTCCTCGCCCTAAATTTCTCAGTCTCTGACAGCTCCTTTTTTGTGGTTTTTCCCATTCCTCTTACCTTTTCCTCAGATTGGTTTCCGGTTTTATATTTCCTGAACTATTACAGTATGGTGTTTACACTTCTCACTGATACTTTTCTTTTGACGTCTGCATACTTTCCTTTTTTTCACAAGCTCTTTTGCGTTCACCCTCTTACTTTGTACAATTCAGCTGTGGCTCTCCCCTCTTATCTGATTGCCCCCTTTCTCTAGCCCACCTCTTTCGACATCTCTCACTCTTTTCCCAATGTCTGTTATTCTTTTTCGTTGTCCCATTTCTGACTATCAATCTGCGTTTTTTGATCTTCGTTTCCATCTTTTTTTCTTCTTTCTTTCATGCCCTATATCACTCCTAGTCTTACAAAAGAGGGGGAATTTACACATGTCACTTTGTGGTAATCAGAGAACAGTTTTCATTTCTTCTAGTTTTTCCAATTTTGCATGTGTGCGGCATTGTACAGCACACATACAAAGTGTATGCTTTGGCGGAGAGAAAAAGCGCGCCATATCTTGGTTGATATGATGCATTTTTCTCTTTCCCTTTGACACAAGGCAGGGCAGCAAATTTGGCGCAGAATTGCTTTGCATCAAAGTATATTAAATCTGGGCCGTAATGTTTGTGCTGGATCGATGCAGCCATTCGTCTATTCCTCCTAATCTTTCTATGCAATTGCTGACAACACCTTTTACCTTACTCTACCAGCAGCTTCTGTGACTCCTGCAAAAGCCCTTGCAGATGCCACTGTACATACCACTTAACTCTGCTGTCCCTCACATCTCCATGCTTAATACAGTGGGTGCAAATGTTCACGGTCATGACCCCTGCCAAGGCCTTGCAACTGATGGCAACAGCCTGGAGATCTCTTTCATATCTCAGTACTATGTTCATATAAGTTAGAAGTCACAGGTGCAAGCAGACCACTTACCTGAATGTTTATCTGTGATGTATCCCTCAGACTCTTTTTAGCCTGCTCAGATATCTGATACTTCCTTCACAGTGTGTTTGCCGATAATATGTTCATTAAATCAATGTGTGGTAACATTTCTTGAAGAGGGTGTTGGTTCAGTATTGTTAGTCATCTATTAATTGCCATGTGATGGAGCATGGCTACACTTAGCTATTTCAGTATGTAGACATTATTTGAGTACTCAAGTGGCTCTCTTTATAGTGCACGGTGTCCAGATGTGTGTGTTTTATATAAATAATCAGACGGCTGTCAGCAGTCAAGATCCTCCATCATCCTTTTAAAAATGAGGGTGGACATCGAGCACTACGATTCACACTTAATTTAAAAAAAAAAAAAAAGAAACCCCGAACCTAGGGCAAGGGCCATTATTAACGCCTGTGTCCACTGGACTGTTTTTAGAATAGAAAAAACAACAAATTTCACTAGAAAAAAATCAAGATTAGTGAAGATTTTCCACAGGTTAACAAAGCCTACAAGATAAAAACACAAAGGGCCTCATTATGATTTCTCTGGGGCCCTGTGGGATACCTATTGCCAATTTCGAGTTTGCCCACAAAATGGTGCATAACAAGCTGCTTTTGATGCCTACTGAACAAAAATACAGATGTGCTGGAATTTTCCAGACATATGTCACCTGTATATTTCAGTAGGTTTGATCTGCTGAAAATTTACTAGAGGATGCCCAATATTTACTCGGTGCGTCAAAATCTCTACAATTCATGATTCTTGTATGTGCAGTAGAAGGAGTTACCAGATAAATCAGAGTAATTCCGAGCACTCATAATGAGGTCCACAGACCAAAAGCACACAACTTAACGTCTTAAATAAGATGCATAACATTGCCATGCACTTTTTATAACCACATACATTTTTCATATAAACAATACATTACAACAGCTGTAATATCAGGAGAGTAAACACATAACATTAAAATTAAAAACAATCCCTCTAGCAAATAAATAATGCGTGGAACACCACCATGAGGTATCAAAACCACAGTCATACAGTGCTATGTAATGAGTAATTAATAATGAAAAGAAAGAAGTCATCAGCAATATGTTGGGACATCTAAACCACTTCCTATGTTTTAATCAGCTGAATTTTGGTTCACAAATGGGGTGAAAATTGTAATACATCCCTGTGTTTGCACTATTTACAACTTGGCATTTCTATGGGAACCACGTGTACACCATGATGCTGTAATCCAATCTAACGATTGCAAAGGATTTGGCCAAGTCCATCTAATATGAGCATTTGCAAGTGTGGTGAAATTATTATATTTTTGAGCATGGATAGGTGGAAGTTGCTTTCTTTCAGCACTGCAGGGAATGGTTGTTCTGAAGACCGAAGAGTTTGCCAAGTGGGAGCCATGTCTGTTGCATTGGTCAGTTGGTCAGCTTTTCAAGAATTAACTCCTAAAATGGGAGTTTGTTCTTGAAAAATAAAATGATCGATGGCCCCTGCCCAGGACTGCCATGTATCGCTCAGCACAAGAAAGTGATGGATGTGATACTTGGAATAATCTCAGCCACTGGTAGTTACTCGGGGCCTCATCCCAGTCCATTGTTTTTTTGCCCACAATACCACCTCAGAATATACCCAGCCATGTGAAAAGCAGCCTTGATCCTGCTCCAGTAGGAACAGTCCAGCCAAAACTGCCAAGCCGGTCCTCTCTGAACTGCAACACTAGCCCCCAAGACCTGTTTCACCCTAGTTGGGGCTCGTCAATCGGGTGCAGGTTTGTTCCAGTGGCAAAGTGAGCACAAATCTACATTTGGCCATACTTCTAGCACTTAGGGCATCTCCCTGAAGTACACAAAAAGTGATTGGTGGGATGCTTGAATTAATCTCCACTGGTATTTACTTTTGCTTCAACCCAGTCTATTGTTTTCTTGTCCACAATGGTATCTCAGATTAAACCTCAACACAACATTGGGCAGGGTGACCACCAGTATGATTTATGGTTGACTGGTGGATGGGCAACCATATCAAGGGTTTTCAACAACACACCCAGCTGAGACTCCGCTGGTTAAAAAAAACCTGCACCTCACCAACTTCAAATTGAGGCTGGTGAACCATGAATTTACCTGGGTGATAGCCCAGCTGGTTAATGGTAGGGCTCCAGCTCTGTCAAACTCCAAATATCATCATAAAATGAACATTATGCTAAACATTTATGCCCTACACCATGAAGGTGCTTCCTGCCATGCATTATCAACAAGGATCTGTGCCAGCATACAGGGCACAAGTAGTGAGTTAGCAGAGAAGCTTCACCCTCTTCAAGCCTCTCATCAGGCAGGCCAGATGATTTCTACCGAAGACAGGGACAAGGGGAAAATGGAGGGAAGAGAGACCTACACAGGACTGTAGTTGTTTTTTATGTCAACTCAACTGCATCTCTCAGTCAAGTGGGGCTCCACCTCAGAAAGCCTGTAGAGGAGGGCATTATAAATAAATTCTAAATGTAAGACATTTGTGTTTCCCAGGAAGCAACAGGAACCAAGCTTATCGATCTCTTTACCACTTTAATACATTTCAGAAATTCCAGGAACTTTTCTGGAGTTAATAGAACAATGCCGGACCAACAGCTGACTGATAAAGTCAAAACAGATACAGAAGAACCCTCAACCAAGGCAGTAGGGAAAAATAATCCAAATAAACAGAAGCACTAAACCGAAGGACATGCAAGGACAGACAAAGGTGTGAGGTGCAAAACGGTGGGTGCTAACCAAAATCATCAGTGAAAATGCCAATGCAGTCATTCACTAAGATGTCCGTCACTCAGCAATAGTACAGACAATCTTTTGTTACCTCTGCTTCCCATGGAACGTTAATGTATAACTCAGAAGCGAACTAAATGCATGACTGAGGTTACCAGTCTAGTTCTTGGTATTACACCTAAGCCACCACCTCTCTCTTCCCCAAGCCTCCAGCTCAGCCCTCTGTCTCTTGGGGAAACCATGTTTCAGGTGTGAACTTTGGTGACCATTTCGGCAGTTGTGCTGCTTTTGGCTTCAGTCCTCACAACATAAGCCTGGCAAAACTCAACACTGAACATGCATATATCGCATTGACTGTAGGTATGATATTGCATGTACATTGGAGGATGACGTTGTTGGGGGCATCAATCCTCCTTTCCTTCATTAGTTGTAAGTGGTTGCCCTGTGGAGGCTAACTCTTCTTTTGTATTGGATATATTTGTAGTCAAAGACTGAATGGTTGATTACAACCAAAACATATTTGCACGAGGGCTATCCTACTTGCTTAGACCAGGTATACTTGGATAAAAGCCTCAAAAA
Organism: Calotriton arnoldi; assembly: GCA_963921515.1. NCBI lineage: Eukaryota > Metazoa > Chordata > Amphibia > Caudata > Salamandridae > Calotriton > Calotriton arnoldi. The sequence continues at coordinate 1,058,001 of CAWUFW010003681.1, forward strand.
GGTTGCGACCTTCCATAAGAGCAATGTGAAAATAATATTATTCTCTTAGTCCAAGTTATATTTTTCTCATGTGGTTGTGAGCATCTCTGCCCCAAACAGGTGTTCATAGCACCATGAAGACTTCAGGTGCTAGTCTGCTCTTCAAGAATGAACATCAAACCAAATAAAATTAAGTCAAATCATGACAATTTTGTATGGCTAATTAACCATGTAATTCTGAAGTTTTGGCAACAGATAGAGTCCTTCTCGAAAATGCAGCAGTAAATACATTTGAGAGCTATTCTCCCTCTAATCTAGTAGGAATTTTTTTTAGGTTTGATTAGATAGTCTCCATACGTGTATATCGGGTTCTTGAAAGCATCTAACTTGCTGGAGATTTTGATTTATGGTTCAGCTTCTCATGCAAGACAGAAATGTGGACCTTGTTAGATATGCCGAATGCATTTGGTATTCAGATCATGACAAACTCCCCTTTAAACAAAATGATTCCTTGTTCTGGTATGGTGCTAGCATGAGGTGACTACATTTGAAGTCAGAACCACTAAACCTCTAGCGCAACTGTTTTGCGCACCTTTCTTTCCAGAAATAACGTAAGAGATACTGTAATCGAGGGCAGTACAGTTTTGGAAAAAAAGAGATAAAATTGCTGTGGGAAACCCATGGATGCCTTTGAATTGTGCTAAATTTGCATAACAAACAGCCTATGTCAAATACGTTCTTGGCTAAATACATTAAGGCTATTTATAAGTGTGTTATATTCTATGACACTTGAAATAAGGTGGATGGGATGTCCATCATGTTTGTGACGAAGTACCCATTAACTCTGGGCAGCAAACTCTGCTCTGCCGGTGGAGTTTTGGGCACCTCGCACTCCGCTTTGGGAGCAGAGTTCTGCAAAAACTCCGCAAGGCACAGCATAGCGGAGTTTAGCAACGCACCACCCCAGACCCTGAACACACCAACTAGACAAGCGACATTCAAGCTATCAAAAAAGCAGCTTGAGAAGTGGGATTTGAATAATAAATGTGTCAGCATTCAGAACAAGGCTTGAAACGCAGCCTCGTTCTGACTCCTGACACATTTATTGTTAAATCCTGCTTCTCAAGCCTCTTTTTACATATGCACGGAATCGAGGCTTGGAAGGAACTCGACTGATGGAGCCAGCCCAGGACTCGGAGACGCTAGTCTAAAAAAAAAACTAATGTACCCTGGTGACTTTGTGCCCGGGAGTTTATTTTACCGCTCGGAGGCCCAGGTCTGCAGAGCCAGCTGAGAGCCGGCTGCCTCCAGGCGCGGTGCACTGTGTGTGGGAGCGGCATCCACATTCCAGCAGCTCACAACCAACAAACAAGGCAGCGGCGATGGTCCCAGACAGCAGGAACGGGGGCACACTGCCACTGAACAGCAAAAAGAGCAGCAAGGAGGTGCTCCTCAGTCATCTGCCTGGACATCTTCTGGCTGATCATGGGTGAGTGCAGTCGCCTGCCTGGCTACTCTAGCACTTTGCAACTATTCCTCATTCTTTGCTAGGGTGACCAACTGGCATGGGTGCAAATTCAGGATGGTGAGTGTAAAAATTCAGGACAAAGGGTCAAAATTCAGGACAAAACTTCGGGACAAAAGGTAAGTTTTACAGACATCAGAGGAGGTCGCGCAATAGTACATAAGTAAGCTCATCCATATCCAAACATTCAACAATTTGCAAACCTATCCATCATGTATCCTTCCATCCACCCTTTCACTCATCCATCCATTATCCATCCATCCACCCTTTCACCCTATCCATCCGTACACTCATCCATCCACTCTTCCACCCATCCATCCATTCACTTATCCATCCAGCCATTTACCCTTTCACCCATCCAGCCATCCTTTCACTTACTCATCCATCCACCCAGTCACTCATCCTTCCACCCATTCACCCATTCAGTCTTCCATCCATCCTCCCTTTCTCTCTCCATTGACCCTTTCATTTAGCCATCCTTCCTTCCATCCATCCACCCACCTCTCCATCTACTCATCCACTCATCCACTCATGAATCCATCCATTGACCCTATCGCTCCTCCATCCTCTCTCATCCATCCACCCTTTCACTCCTTCACTCACCTATCCATCCTTATGTCCATCTACCCTCCCTTTACCTCACTCATCCATCCTTACATCCACCCTTTCACTCATCTGTCCATCCATTCACTCTTTCACTTATCAATTCATATATCCATCCATCATTTCAACCATCCATCCATCCATTCACTCGCCCATCATCCACCCTTTCACTCATCCATCCATTCTTTCACTCATCCATCCACCCTTTTACCCATCCATCTACCCTTCCACCCATACATCCATCTATTTACCTTTTCTCTCATCCATCCTTCCACTCACTCATCCATCCATCCATCCATCTCATTCTTCCATTCACCCTTTCACTAATTCATCCAGCCTTCCACCCATCCCTTCACTTACTCACTCGCCCACCTATTCATATTAATTATGAGCTGAGCCTTTGTCTGTAGAGTTGCAGACAGAAGAGGGCCATCAAGAATTTTACCCTTGCTGTAGTTCCTAAAGCAAAGGGGGTGGGGGGGTGGGGGTAGGGGTAGGGTTCACTATGCCCCTGCACATAGGCAATCTGAAAAAGTGGAAGTCATGAGTCATGCATGATGCACAGTGCCAGGCCATGAGGTGACTGTGACATGGTGTTATTTTCAGGGCTTTAAGTGGGATGAAAAAACTGGAAGCTCTCTCCAAAGGGGGTTTTAGATGTAATTAAGGGCGTGGCTTAAAACACCCAAGCTAAAAATCTGCGCTTAGAGTAGTGTACCGCCCGACTGATATTTTGCCTCTTCTGTTATTGTATCCAGATATATAACACAACAAGTAACGTTACACCTGCAACAAGCCAGAACTATTGGCTTTGTCAATGGTTGTTAGTTGCATAACATGAAAAGCAGCAACCATGGCTTCGTTGAATATAATATTGAAAATGTATAAGTTCTAAAATGATGACTGTGAAAGAACTCTAGCCCCTTCTTTTTAACTTCTTTCACCAGCTTCTTTTCTTGAACTGGATTCTCACGTAGCAGCATTGGCGTTTTTGCACATTTCTTCCATTTGACAGAATGCCCTGCCCTATACGGAGGCTGGGGGAGGCCCACCACATGCTTTGCAGCCCAGGCTGGCCCATTGTCATTCTGTATGTGGCAATCATCAGCCGACATACAGAATGATAAAGGGCAGGGTGGGGCTGCTCTTGTACTCTGAGGAGAAGTGTGAAGCGGCCCCATTAGGGAGAGGAGGCTTCATGCAGGGATCAGTGCTGTTTCCTGCAATGCCCAAAATTACGGACAAAAGGCGTCCGTAAAAGGGATCATCACAGACAACGGACGTGAGATCCAAATTATGGACGGTCCGTGAAATTTACAAACGGTTGGTCACCCTATGCTTTGCTGCTTTGCAGTTGTCGCTGCTGCATGCACCCTCTGTTGTTGTGTGTGTGTGGAGGAGGGAACTGGTGTTAAGGAAGTGTGGGCTACGAGGGTTGGCAAAAGGCTGTGAGTGAGGGTATTTTTAATGTGATTATGTACTGGAAAAGGGATGCTACCGCTAATGAATATTTTTGTGTTGCTGCTGCTAGTGATATTACTTGATTTGGGGGGGAGTGAGCAATACTCCACTTGCTCGCTGAACTCTGTGGGATTTTGCGGAGTTTATTGGTAGCTCCGTGAAATTCCACAGAGTGACACTCCGCGAGCCCCCCCCCTTAGTACCCATCCACCAACTTCTAAATCAAGCTCTTAGTCATTAAGATCAATAGACATTAAAAGACCCAAAATAATATTGTTTACAACTTTTTTACACCCTATTGCCATAAACCAATTTTGTTTTCTTCTTTTGAACACTGTGACACCATAAATCACATATTTTTGTTCACATGGAGAACATGTATTTAGGTTTCAGTGTATCTAATGCAATGCATAATACTGAGAGTGCTCAGCAGGAACTAAGGTCTGACTCTAGGTTTTTCCCTTAACTCTGCTGGAAGGATCATTACAGGACAATCACATATCGTGTTATATGCATATAGAAAAACAGATTGCAAAGGCTATGGTACATTTCACCACTAGAATGATAAATGTGTTCCTCAACGCTGGGGTGGTGGTAAAGTAGTTCTAAAAATCCAACCTAACAGCTCCGTGTCTATTTGCTGCATATGACACAATGGGCTATTCTGTTCTGTTATGTTATGTTGCCAGTTACTTGTACCTGGTCTAGGGTGTCCTATTTCAGTGGCTAAGGTGCTTCTTTTTAGACTGGGATAAACATCATAATATATATTCTGCAGTCAACATAGACAGTGTGTTGCTTCAATTATTCCATCTATTCTCCTCCCAAATTTACTATGCATCTGAAACCTCTCATGGAGCTTCACTGGTCTTTATACCTGGTGATCCACTCATATGCAGATAATAGGCACATTGATCTCGGTTTCACTGGTGCACAAGAGATATTCAAAATGGTGTTGAGTTGTTGGTCAGTAATTGAGTGGGTGAGAGTATATTGCCATTCAGGGGCATTGGTTAAGTTTAATCAGTTAAATTGGGATTTACTGTTCTCCTTCAAATCCACTATAAAGGAGTACATTGAGCTTTAATTAGGCTGCACTGTTCAAGCGCCCTTAACAAGGGCTTTCCATTGGAAAAACTGACAAGGTGTCCAGAATGTGGCAGGCCTTTTGATGGGTTAGTGAAAGTAATACAACTCAGTCTTCCCACTGTACAGTGTTCCCAATGTTCTGGCCCTGTCTCATAGTGTCCGAGTTGCATTAAATCCTTTTTTTGTTAGCTTTCACTGGTCTATATAATTTTGGCCCTGCTTACTTATATAAACACTGATATTGGGCATCAATAATATAAATAGTGCTCAGCCATTTTTTGCAGGGTTATCCCCAAACATTTTGCTTCTTCCTCCTATTTTTTCCTGACCTGTTGCTGTTGGCTAAAGGACTCTGGGCACTTTACCACTGCTGATCAGAGCTAAAGTGCATATGCACTCTGTGTAAATTGTTATTGTGATTGGTTATCCATGATCGGCATATTTCATTTACCAGTAGGTCCCTAGTAAAGTGCACTGAGTGTGCCAGGGTGGGTAAATCAAATGCTACTAGTGGGCCTGCAGCACTGGTTGTGCCATGCACATGAGTAGCCCTGATAAGATGTCTCAGGCCTTCCACTGCAGTGCCTGCGCGCAGTTTGTTAACTGCCATGTCTATTTGGCAAGTGCACTCACTTGCCAGGCCATGCCCTTCCCTTACACATAGGATACCCCTATGGTAGGCTCCAGGTACTCCCTGGGCAGGGTGCAGTGTATGTGAAAGGTAGGACAAGTACTGGTGTGTGTAACATGTCCTGATAGTGAAATACTGCCAATTTCATTTTTCACTATTGAAAGGCTATCTTGCCCCATAGGACAGAATGGGGAATGCTTTGTAACATTTTACAAACATATCTTCCCATAGGGATAAGATAGAAAAATGGAGTTTGGCACCCCGGAACTCAGGATTTAATAACACATCTTTTAGTAAAGATGGTTTTTAAATTATGTGTTTGAAAATAGCACTTTTAGAAAGTGGCTATTTTCTTGGTCAATCTTCCCGTGTGCCTCTGCCTGTTTGTGGATTGACTGTCTGGCTTTGGAGTGACAGGGGCTGTGGAGGTGCAGTGGCTCCAGGAGTATGGATGAGTCAGCACTAAGTTGAATAGGCCTGAACTGCATTTGGAGTGGTGGGAGGAGTAGCACCTGTACCTGAATAGGGCTGTGCCTACCTTCCACAATGCTCCACCCCCCTGTGGTGTGTCTGGGGCTGAGGCTCACACTGACAATGGATGATGTTGTGCACTTGTAGTTGCACCTGAGGATGAGACGCGAATCGGCATCCGTTTCAGTTATCCTCCTTTGCATGTGAAGTACACGAGGAGGGTTTGGAATCCAGTCCAGGTCTTGTGAGAGACCTAGCGAGAGAGCGCGAAAAACAGCAACAGCGGCAAGCGGAGCAGTGTGGAGCCGCGGGGGAGCCTGGAACCGCGAAATTGAGAACTGCGAGCCGCTCTAGAGCAGAGCGGAGCGGAGCCAGGAACCGCGGATCGAGAACCGCGAGCTGCACCAGGAACCGCCGATCCGCTGCAGGGAGCCGCGGGGAGCCACAGGGGACTGCCAGGAGCCGAGTGGTGCCACGGGGAGCTGCAAGAGTACTTAGCCCTGAAGGAATTTAACTGACTGACCACTGGATCTCGTGTTGAGACGAGTCGAGTTAAGTGACAGTAAGCAGGTGGGCGGCAAGGATTTCACCTTCGCAGCGGAACGGACCTGAAGTATCGCAGAGCCCTGGGAGCCCTGGGCTGGGCTGGGCAGGGCTGAGGAGGACTCCGCAACGGCTGGCAGGCAGAGGGTAAGCGGGAGCAAGAGAATGGTTGGTTTCTAACGCGCCAGCTTTTCTGTCTCGTTACTTGGCCCCTCTGCACTCTGCCCTGCCCTGCAGCTGCAGTGAGCTGGTGGCCGTGAATCTCTCCCGAGAACTGCAGCCTTGGATTAAGCTCCATTGCAGGGGAGCAGGATATAACTGACTAATTGGACCTTTTATACTTCGTCATCTTTGTCACATTAATACGTGTGCCCAGCACTGTTTGGCTTTCTTAATAGCAATTACGGCAGCTACGGCAATCACAGCAACTACAGTGCAGTACCGTACTCAGTGAACGGCTGAAGTGGGTCAGCAACAGGCCCTCACCCTTACTTTTATTTTAAATGTTTGGGGGCCTAGGTCTGGGTCTGGGTTATATCTGTGTCATCCGCAAAGAAGTATAAAGAAAGGATTGCTCTGGTCCAAGTTGCTGTGGAGAGAGTATTTGGTTTTGGACCAAAACTACGACAAATAAAGAGTCTGTAATTAAATCTGTGATAAATACACAAAACTGGTCCACAATAACCTATAAGGGTATATAACTGACAAGAAAGTTTGTATATTTGAAATTGAAATTTGAAAACTTGCTCCCTAGGTAGTGCACATTTTTCAGGTTTTAAATAATGACCTCAAAAAAACTAAGGTCAGGGCGTTTACTTGTGGGTAGATCTTGTGCAAAGACTAAATCAAATCCCCTACGTAACAAGAACATCGCAGGCATGCAGTCAAAAGGGAAAAGTCAACTATTCAGTCTATGGGAGAGGGAAAGGAAAAAAATCCTCAAGTTGACTCAAGTACCTCAAGTACCTCAAACATCTATAATGGGGGAGATAATATGACTGGAAGTAATGACGTGATGGTTAATAATATCAATACTGCCACAGTTACTGAAATAGCTGATATGGTTGACATGGTTCAGGTCATAGAATCGCATACTACAAATACAGGTGGTGCGTGTGGAGGAGGAGAGCCCATAGAAACCCAGAGGCATCCAGTACGGTGCCCTGGGGGCCCGACCGGTTCTCCAGTCCTCCGGGTACTTCCTGGATCTTCCTCACCATCCCCTAAAACGGCAAATGTAATCCCATACAGAACATCACATACATCTCATGGAGCCAATGAAGAGTCCCTTGGTCCCTATTTAGTAGAGGATGCTCAAAATAAAGATTTTACTCTTCCCGATCTAGATTTAGAGCTTTGCAGAAGGTATATTTCTCTTGATACTAGTAAGGTTATGGAACCAGCAAATACACCAGCAATAGCAGTCCCTATAGGACTAAAACTATTTAGTAGCACCCCATCCAACAAATCAAATAAATCGAATTACTCACTTTTGCAATTACATCCCTCTTTGAGCCCCGACTTAAATATCTGTGATACCCAACCGAGCCAATGTGTAAGGAGGGATATACTCATTTCTGAATCATTAGTATCCTTAGAATATTTATTATCCTCTATTCTAAAGCTGCTTGAAAAATTTGTAGGAGGTTCAGACTGTGTGTTGGAAACCGTAACTCAAATACTGAAAGTTTTGTTAAAAAATAATCTGGAGAAGGAGGTTAGTTCAAGTGTATATATTAAACAAAATGAAGCGGAAAAAAAGGGAGATAAGGCTTCAGAGAATATACTCGAGAATGCTAGTAGTCATTCTACAGGTACAGGTCCTGTTGGCAATACCCTTTTTGATAAGATAGAGAATAAAGATGCGTTGCAAGAGAAGAGCCCTGAACTTTCATCTGAATCCATACTGGCTATCTCTGACTCAGCTCAAAAAGTAAAAGGCTTGGTGGCTGTAGCCAGAAGGATAGATCAGGAAGTATTCCCCATCTTTAAAACCCAGCTAAGTGATGATAAAGATAATATCTTAGGCGCTTCACACATGGAAAAAAATAAGAGAAAGGGGAAAAAGGTAACGAATAGAGGGAAAAAGATGAAATCAACACGAAGATTCTCAAAAAAGAAGCAAAGGAGATTTCGTTTTAAAGAAAACTCAGAGGTTTCAGTTAGTATGGAGCACTCTTCACAGTCCCCGCAAAACACACCACAAGATATAAAGTTGGTAGATTATATCGTCTCTGTGAACCCTGTGAACACAAATTTAACTGAATCAATGATAGTTTGTGAGGCTTCCCCGCGAATATTGCACACTCTATAAGAGATTGTGCAAATACCGAAATAGGGGGGCCTCCTTTATCTACAATACCGGAGCAGCCGAGGCAAACAATCCCTTTTTCATCTGTACTTAACCCTCGGGCTACCCCATTTTTTGACACTGTAAAAAGGAGATAGCAGGAGTTGATCCCCTTTGGGATAGTATGGACACACACCAGTTAGTTTTTATTCCTCTGTTTGATACAGATTTAATTTTAAATAGGTCTTTACTTCTTAAATGTCTCTTGGAGATTGACAGTTTGAAACTTATTCAAAGTAGTGATATATGTTTAGTTTCCATCTTAAAAACGGAAGTTGGTTATAAATCGAGGGTGAGGTTTAATTCCAAAATCATTGTAAACCTTATATTACAATGGTCAGAAGGCCTGCAAAGCAGGGGAATTGACGTCATTCCTTACTTTGAGTTACCCCGAAATAGAGCCCTTAATAATAGGTCGCCATTAACTTACTCACTCTCAGATAATAGAGATAGTATGTATGAATCAGAGGAATTAAAAATTCGTATTACAAAAAATGGTCGACAAGTAAAACTTAAAGATGCCCCTCAACTGTCCTTTAAATGGAATTCTAAAGAAGAGAGCCCAAAATGGAACTGGTTACCCGGTGTACTATCGAGCATACCTAAAAGTAAACATTCTCAACAGCCATCTTTCTAGCAATGAATTAAAAATAATATCTTGGAATGCTGCAGGAATAAAGAATAGTAGGGAGAAGTTACAATACCTATATGCGTTAGATGCAAATGTGATTTGCCTTCAGAAAACCTGGTGCACAGAAGATCTGTTATGTAAGGATTTTTTCATCTTAGACTGCAAAGCAACCCCATCCAGGAGGGGGCATGCAAAGGGTGGAGTGGCCTGCCTATTGTCAAATAAGATAAAATGGAATTATGATTACTACAAAGATCATAGTAATCTTTTTTTGGCAATAACGTTGTATAATTTCGATAATAACGTAAAATGTCCCCTGTTAATGCTGATAAATGCTTACATTCCGCCGGACGCCTCTTTCGATGTTCTCTTAAAAGCGTTTTTTTCCTACATTAAAAAAGTCAATGTTGTAGATCTTCCCCCAAAATAATTCTTGTAGGGGATCTGAATTGTAAAATTTCTAATTCTACTTTAGATTTATTCCGAAATAAAGAAAAGGAAGAATCACTGCAGATCCCACAAGCATTATTCCCACAAAATATTAGAACAAATAAGAGAGGGAAAATTCTTATCGATGAATTAATGAAGGCTGATGGTATTATAGTAAATGGAAGACTCCCTTCGGATTCTCCGGCTACTTTAACTTGCAAATCTCAGAGCAGAGAATCTATCTTAGATTACGTGATAGTGGGAAGCTCCTCCTTCTTTTTATTAAAAGATCTAAAGGTCTCTAATTCCCCCTACAGTGACCACAAAGTACTAACTCTTACCGTAAACTTAAGTTTGCTTTCGCAGGATCCATGGGTATTAAATGGTGAATCCGTTAGTTTTTCTAAGAAAACAGGGAGATGCTATTGGGATATCAAAGCCATCTTGGGCCTTGACAGTGTCCTAGAGGTCTCTGTAGAAAATCTGTCCAGTTGGAATGGAATAGAGATCGCCAGTTTTAACTTATTAATGAATAAAGCGATAGAAATTGCAAAGATGTCGAATCGAATGAAAAGTACTAAGGTAGTCCCTAGACCCATCCTGTCGTTTAATCTCGAAATAAATAAACTAGTTAGGGAACAATACTTGAATTACTCTTCGGAAAGATATCATAGAATATTAATATTAAAAAGGAGGAGGACACGGGTAAAGGTTAAGTTAAGAAAAGAGAGGGAAGATAACATGTGGATAAAATTGAGAGAAGCAGCCTTTAAAGGCCAAGTAAGAACATTTTGGTCTCTTATTGGGGAGGGATGTGGTGTTAGATCTCGGCCACTTCCGGTGGCCATTGAGGAGCAAAAATGGGTCAGCTTTATTCAGGATCTATATGCAGATAATGTAAAGGCAATCAAGTATATCGAATTAAAGGAGGACCCCCTTTCGTATGGATCACCATCTGAAAAAGAAATTGATAGGGTGATCAGGGGATGCGTTCCTCCGGGGCAATGGGCCCGGATGAATTACCCATCACAGTTTTAAAACAAAATAGTATACTGTGGAGTAAAATTCTTTATCCAGTAATTCAAGTATTGTTATGCAAATAAGATGGTTCCCCCTCCTGGAAGGGCAGTATATTAGTTCCTCTGTTTAAGAAAGGAGACCGAGGTGTCCCGCATAACTATCGTCAAATTGCACTTCTTGATGCAGTGGGTAAAGTTTTTGCTAAATGCCTTTTGATCCAAATCAATGATTGGTTGGATACGGTTGAGATTTTACCATTGGAACAAACTGGGTTTAGGATAAAGCATGGTACAATTAATAACTTAACTGCTTTACAGGTAATAATCGAAAAATATGTTAAAGTTAGAGGAGGAAAAGTGTACACAGCCTTTATAGACTTCTCCACATCATTCGATAAAGTTGATCGTTTTTTATTGTGGAGAAAACTGTCGGATCTGGGTATGCCTGTAATTCTTTTGGAGTTAGTTCGTGCTCTTTACTCGGACACTTGGTGTAAAATCTTAATGGGAGGAGAAAGGGGTCTCTCCCAAACTATCCCTACTGCAAACGGCCTAAAACAAGGATGTTTATTGGCTCCTCTACTTTTCTCTTTATATATTTCAGACCTTCCTCATGATTTGGCTCTAAGTGAGGGCATCGCCCCGTTACTGGGGGAAAACCGATAGTTTGTTTACTTTACGCAGACGATATAATAATATTTGACCTAACGCCAAGAGGTTTAAATAATCGTCTACAAGCATTGCATAATTTTGCAGAGGCACATTATTTAAAGATTAATATATCTAAAAGTAAAATCATGTGCTTGCACGGAAGAAAAAAATTGCAGTATGGGAATTGTATGGTTTGTGGGTGGCCAAAAATTAGAACTTGTAAAATCTTATGTTTTCCTGGGAAAAACAGTGTGTGGTAATCTAAGTAATAAAGCTCATATAGAAAATAACATCCGTAAAGCTACCACACAAGGGAAAAGCTTGGGCTCCCTTTATAGATCAACTGGGAAAAGACACTTTGCACTATTATTAGAGGTTTTCCGTGCAAAAATTCCTGCTTCTCTGTTGTATGGTATTGAATTGCTTGATGTAGAGAAATGGGGTTTTTAAACACATCAGAAGGCAAAATTTTAAGGAGCCTAGCCTCAGTCAGCTCTGCTTGTCCCGTGGCTGTTCTAAGGCTAGAATTTGGCTTAAGAAGTAGTTGGGTACAGGGTCTTGCGGGGATAGTGCGATGGGTGGTAAGCCTGGTAAAGAGTGATCCCGGTTCATTGAGATTTTTAATTAAGAAAGAAGTGTTAGAAAATTTAAAGGAGCAGTCTTTAATTTTTAAAAATTTTAGAATTGCGGTCGACTTGCTACAATTAGATGAGTCTCTGCTTTTCACCCTATCGCCATATCAATTAAAGGCCACTTTGAAACAGGCCACTTGGGAATTAAGCTTTACTAGGGATAGGGAAGCTTGTATCTTAAAGAAGGGTTTCCACCCGGCCATAGAGTCCTGTATGATAAATAAGGCACAGGCTTATATTTCCTGGAACCTGCCTCATGGGGTGCGCCGTTTTTGGCTCCTATTGAGGCAAGGTATGCTTCCTTTAAATAAAGCACTGTCTAAATGGTATGGTTCCTCTGAGATTTGTAACTTGTGTAATAATTCCATCCAGGACATTAATCATGTGCTATTTATCTGTCCCGCTTTATTATTATGCCGGCGTAAATGGGTGAGACCAATTTGTGTACAATTATCTATTCTTTCGGCCTCTGCACTAACTGATTCTATTTATGAGCCACCCAATGAAATGTTCTGTTACAGGATTTTTAATTTTTTAAGTGCTTTTTAAATCTATATTAATACACCTAATATGATGAATGTAATTATTAAATTTGAATTAACCGGATTCTTATATAGCATTAAGGGCACAAAGGATCTTTTAAGCTTCTCAATTGTATAAAATATTATAATGTCTTGTAGTTTTAGATTTTTTATTGTCGATTTTTGCTTATACTTGTAGAATCTTTGTTGTACAAATTTTTGCTTTCTTATGTTGTTGGTTCTTCTGTTTATGTGGATCTCTTCGGAGTTCCAAGATCATAAATAAATAAACTTGAACTTAAAACTTGTGCACTTGCAGAGTGCCCCCCAGAACTGGTTTGAACTGGGCTCATAGCCCCTTGCACAAAGAGAACAAAGATATTTTGGGGTTTAAGTATCAGACCCAAAACCCCAGACTTTAGATCATTCCTGGAATTAAAGAGGAACCTCTGCCAAGGAGAAGAGCTGGAGAGACTGAGGAGAAGTACTGCCCTTGCTGTGTGTCTGGGGTTGGCCTGCAGTTGCTGTTTCTGCCAAACAAAGGAGAAGGACTTTGCTGTGTGCTGTGTCCCTGCTTGTAGGAGATCTCCAAGGGCCTGAAGTGTGCTGGCCTCCTGTTCTGAAGTCTCAGGGACACAAAAGACTTCATGCAAAACTGCTGGTGCTGCTGGACTCTGCGATCTGTGAGTCCTACCCTTGCCTGAGGTGCCTCCTTCCAGTTACAGGGCCTCAGAGGTGAGTTTTGCAGCTAATCTCTGCAAGAGCCGGAGCGAAGCAGCGCAAAGCCATGCAAAGTCTCTTGGAACCGACGCCGGACGATGTGAAGCCTCGCCGAGTCTCGTCGGGCGACGCAAAGTCTCACCGTGCAGCCCCCAGCACCGACGCCGGATGGTGCAAAGCCTCACAAAACGACGCATCACCTCCGGTGTGCGACGCATCGTACCTGTGCACCAAGTTTTTCCACGCATCACCCGCAGGCCAGAATCGTCTTGGATTTCGACACCTCACTTCCCCCTACAGTCCGGACTCGACGGATCACTTCTTCTGTGTGCAGCAGAACTGTCGCCTCGCCTCCCCAAAGACTCAGGAACTGACACATCCCTGTGTTTTCCAACGCTTCCTTTCTCTGCGGCTGTTTGGCTTTTGGAACTTTCACTCATCTACATGTACTTTGGTGAAAAGTCACGCATCCATAGTACAAGTTCTTGAAACCTTTTGAAAGTCATTTTTTTAACTGTGTATGTTGCATTTTTGTCGTTTTGGTCTTGTTCAGTTTAGATAAAAATACTTTATTTTTCTAAACTGGTGTGGTGTCCATTTGTGTTGTTTTCACTGTGTTACTGTGGGTGTTGGTACAAATACTTTACACATTGCCTTTTGTATAAGCCTGTCTGCTCGTGCCAAGCTACCAAGGGGGTGAGCAGGGGTTATCTAAAGTGTGTATCCCCCTTACCCTGACTAGAAGCAAGGGTCCCTATTTGGACAAAGGTACCTACCTCTGCCAACTAGAGACCCCCATTTCTAACATTGGTGGTCAGCGGTGAGGATTTGAACCTGTATTTGTACTTGACCCACAGTGATTGGTGTACATCACTAGTTTAGTGCAGACCACTACGCAACCACATACTGTGTTTTGTTTTTGGTTCTATTTTTGAGTAACCCTTAAAGTATCCATGCACCAGGTCTCAGAAGGGTAAACCAGCAAGTGATGTTGCAGAACTGGAGTTTGATATTGAAATGTTAAGTGGTTACAAAGTAGGTCAACTCAAGCAGTTCTGCAGGAGCTTTGGATGTCCCATGAAGAGCAGCTCCAGGAAGGAGGAGCTACAGAAGGCCTTAAGGGCCTGGTGGGGGCCTGGTGGGAGGCCAAAGAGGCTGGGGAGACAGGTGATGTAGAGGTTGATGAGGATGCACAAGGGGATGGTTTCAGGTCACAGGATCTACCTGTGTCAAGAGTAGCCTCTAGGGCTGGCAGCAACCATTCCGCTAGAAGTTTTTCCACACAGGAGTTGGAGGAAAGCCAAAGGGTTAGAGATCATGAGTTAGAAGTCATGAGGCTCGAGATGAAAATATTGGAAATGGAGAACAAAAAAGCTGCCATAGAGAGAGAAAAGATGGCAGAGTAGAGCAAGAAGATTTATGCCTTGGAAGAAATTAAATTGACCTTGGCACATGAATTAAGAATGAGGGAGCTTGATGTGGAGCTCGAGAGGCTTGAGGCTATGAGTGTCTTAGCTGAAAAGGAAATGTGTGCAGCTCATTAAGTGAGCTTGACTGGGTTGGAGGTGGAATCCAGCTCTGATGGTGGCAGCAAAAATGTAGTGTCTAATGCTGAGGCAGAAGTACACACACCCAGAGATGTGGCGCCTGACTTGAAGGATGGGGTTAACATACACCAAAGGGTTCAGGGTGTTGAGGTAGCTCCAGTGGTGTGCAGTGTCCCTGAGGTGGATTGGGGAACTGACACAGGGGATCATATTCCTGGTGGTGGGAAGGACACTCTACTGACTCTAGATGAGAGATGCAGGGAGAGGGGTTCCCCCATGGTAGGAGTCTGTGTGTTTGAGTGTGGAGACCGCCCAGAAGAGTGTGGGTTGAGTGACAGAGACAGTCAGACACTGTCTTGCCAATCTCAGGAGAGTGGTGTGGGGTACTTGTGTGAGGCACTGGATGGTGGGGCAAAGGGTAGCTTGGTTAACAACTGTGGGGGGCTGTGTGATTCAATTGTTGGAGAGCATATTTTAAGTCCCTGTTTTCCAGAGCTATACCAACACCAGGTGGAGTGTGAGTTCTCTGATTCCAGGAAGCTTGCGCTGGAGGCAGACCTTTTGGTGGATTCCAGAGGGTCTGAAGAAGCTTTCGGGAGTGATCCTGAAGGGGTGGCTCAGGTTGTCCCCAACCGAGTGAGGTAGGGGAGGTTTGTGGTAGCCCAGATAGGTCCCAGTGTAGTGGGAGGGATGTAGGGTCCCACGTCATGACTCAGAGGAGTGGGAGTGGGCTGTGTCCCAAGGTGCCCGAAATCCTGGTTGGTTCCATAAGTGGACACTAGGAGGGGGGCCTAGTCTGTACCGGGAGGCCATTTCCTGAGGGGATCCCACAGTGTCAGGTGGACTAGGGGGGGCTGCTGTAACAAGCATCCCACCAGTTCGGGTGTCTGGCGGCACCACTCCAGTTGGGAGGGTGCATGAGTCCAGAGAAAAGGGTGAGGGGGGGACGCAGTCCCCAGTGGAACGACCAGTGGGTCTGGGGTTGCCATCTCTGAGATTAGAGCACCCCAGGACTGACCCTGGTGAGGCAACTTCTGGCCTGGGGGGTCTTCATGCTTTGCCAAGTGAACAGGAGGCTGGAGACCTGCACCAGGTAGACTCTCGTACAACTCATGAGGAATGTGTTTCCCTTGGGGGGGTTGGTGTACTTCCCGGGAAGTCCTGGGTTGCCAGGCACAGGTCCAGCCTAAGGGTACGGACCCTGGGTTGGAGGACCAAGTTCAGGGTGTCCCCCCTGAACTGGAGGAAGGGGCAACTGCTAACAGTGCCCCTACCAAGTTGTCTTCTGGGGGTACCGCTCCAGATGTGAGGGTGCAGAGCCCCAGGGTGAAAGACAGGGTGTGGGAGAGCCCACCCCACTCTCTTGTCCAGCCGCAGGGGACAGACCCTGGGCTGGTGGGCCAGTGTCAGGATGCCATACCTGACTTGGCAGGAAGGAGAGTGGTGAAAAGATGCCAGGCACCTGGGGTTACCGCCCCCACTTTCAGACCCCACAGAGGTTAGAGAGGCCTGAAAGGCATGAAGCCTGGCTCTCATCACTGACTGCTGTCAGTGGCCACTGTGGCTGGCTGTCCTGGTGTACAGAGTTGCCCCTGGGAAGGGGGCAGGAGTCACACCCTGGGGGTGGACTGGGCCACACCACTGTGTTGGCCATGTGGGTTCTGTCTACCTGTGCGGACACATCTGTGAGCAAAGTAAGTTTAGGCGCTGCACAGATGGGGTCCCCAGATGAGGAGAAGGGTCCCCATGGGTTAGCCTAGTGGGCCCTGAGAGTATGGATAGAGGGATCCAACTGGGTTCAGGAAGGCGTAGAACATGAATACACCCCTGCTGTTCGGGCCAGGTTCCATGTTCCGTCGCCCCAAGCAGGGAAGCCCATCGATGTATTGATTGGTCTAGCCTGGCTTTAGGCTGGAAGGGGGTTGTGTTGGAAAGGGCCTTTTTGCAGGGTTATCCCCAAACTTTTTGCTTCTTCCTCCTATCTTTTCCTGACCTGTTGTTGTTGGCTAAAGGACTCTGGGCACTTTACCACTGCTGATCAGTGCTAAAGTGCATATGCTCTCTGGTAAATTGTTATTGTGATTGGTTATCCATGATAGGCATATTTAATTTCCAGTAGGTCCCTAGTAAAGTGCACTGAGTGTGCCAGGGCTGGTAAATCAAATGCTACTAGTGGGCCTGCAGCACAGGTTGTGCCACCCACATGAGTAGCCCTGATAAGAAGTCTCAGGCCTGCCACTGCGGTGCCTGCGCGCAGTTTGTTAACTGCCATGTTGACTTGGCAAGTGCACCCTCTTGCCAGGCCCTACCCTTCCCTATAGGACACCCCTATGGTAGGCTCCAGGTACCCCCCCCCCGGGCAGGGTGCAGTGTATGTGAAAGGTAGGACATGTACTGGTGTGTGTAACATGTCCTGATAGTGAAAAATGAAATTGGCAGTATTTCACTATTGAAAGGCTATCTTGCCCCATAGGACAGAATGGGGAATGCTTTGTAACATTTTACAAACATATCTTCCCATAGGGATAAGATGGAAAAATGGAGGGCCCGATTCACAAAAATAATCTGAGACAAAATCCTAATTTTACGACTTTCGGTATTCACAAAAGGCATTTAGGAGTAGTAAAGTTAGGATTCCTAACTTTACTACTCCTAAATACCCTTTGTGAATACCGAAAGTCGTAAAGTTAGGATTTTGTCTCAGATTACTTTTGTGAATCGGGCCCGGAGTTTGGTATCCCCGAACCCACAATTTAATGACGCATCTTTTAGTAAAGATGGTTTTTAAATTATGGGTTTGAAAATAGCACTTTTAGAAAGTGGCTATTTTCTTGTTCAACCTTCCTTTGTGCCTCTGCCTGTTTGTGGATTGACTTCCTGACTCTAGAGTGACAGGGGCTGGGGAGGTGCAGTGGCTCCAGGAGTCTGGATGAGTCAGCACTAGGCTGAATAGGCCTGATCTGCATTTGGAGTGGTGGGAGGAGTAGCACCTGTACCTGAATAGGGCTGTGCCTGCCTTCCACAATGCTGGCTCTGCTGTGGTGTGTCTGAGGCAGAGGCTCACACTGTTGTGCACTTGCAGAGTGCCCCCCAGAACTGGGCTTAGAGCCCCTTGCACAAGGAGAACAAAGATATTTTGGGGTTTAAGTATCAGACCCAAAACCCCAGACTTTAGATCATTCCTGCAATTCAAGAGTAACCTTTGCCAAGGAGAAGAGCTGGAGAGACTGAGGAAAAGTACTGCCCTTGCTGTGTGTCTGGGGTTGGCCTGCATTTGCTGTTTCTGCCAAGGAAAGGAGAAGGACTTTGCTGTGTGCTGTGTCCCTGCTTGAAGGAGATCTCCAAGGGCCTGAAGTGTGCTGGCCTCCTGCTCTGAAGTCTCAGGGACACAAAAGACTTTATGCAAAACTGCTGGTGGACTCTGCCATCTGTGAGTCCTACCCTTACTTGAGGTGCCTCCTTCCAGATACAGGGCCTCAGAAGTGGGTTTTGCAGCTAAACTCTGCAAGGACCGGCGCAAAGCATCGCAAAGCAGCGCAAAGTCTCTCGGAACAGACGCCGGATGACGTGAAGCCTCGCCGAGTCTCGCCGGGGGACTCGAAGTCTTGCCGCGCAGCGCCCAGCACTGACGCCGGACGGTGCAAAGCCTCACAAAGCGACGCAGCACCTCTGGTGTGCCACGCATCGTACCTGTGCACCAAGTTTTTCCACGCATCACCCGCAGACCAGAATCGTCTTGGATTTCGGCACCTCACTTCCCCCTACAGTCCGGATTCGACACATCACTTCTCCTGTGTGCAGCAGAACTGTCGCCTCGCCTCCCCAAGGACTCAGGAACTGACGCATCCCTGTGTTTTCCAATGCTTCCTTTCTCTGCAGCTGTTTGGCTTTTGGAACTTTCACGCATCTACAAGTACTTTGGTGAAAAGTCACGCATCCATAGTTTTCTATGGTACAAGTTCTTGAAACCTTTTGAAAGTCATATTTTTAACTGTGTATGTTGGATTTTTGTCGTTTTGGTCTTGTTTAGTTTAGATAAAGATACTTTATTTTTCTAAACTGGTGTGGTGTCCATTTGTGGTGTTTTCACTGTGTTACTGTGAGTTTTGGTACAAATACTTTACACATTGCCTTTGGAATAAGCCTGCCTGCTCGTGCCAAGCTTCCAAGGGGGTGAGCAGGGGTTATCTAAAGTGTGTAGCCTCCTTTCCCTGACTGGAAGCAAGGGTCCCTATTTGGACACAGGCACCTACCTCTGCCAACTAGAGACCCCCATTTCTAACAAAATGCATATGTAGCTGTCTTTCAGAATTGTCCAACATGTTATGCATGGCATCCAAGTATTTAAGTAGAGATGCAGGGTCAGTTCTTATTTATATAACCTCCGAAGACATTTCAGACATTGTGTTTTCAAATTAGCCCATCTTGGCAGTCATGCAGATATTTCTTTCATACTGGCGCCTAGGGTTATCATGGGCATTTGAAAGAGGGACATCAGGTTCACCGTTTACCACCAGAGATGGACTCTAAAAAGAAAAGCCGCCTGGCTGGTTTATATGATGACATTGATAAGCAAGGTGATACACTTCAGAGAGCTGACAATGAGATTCAACACGCTCTGTGTGGGGCCATTTGCAGAGTAACAACTGTCAGCACTGTGCCATGAGGTTCATGAATAATATCCTTTTGTGGTACAAGAGAGCATCTCCCAGTGGCTCTATGGGTTAATGCCTATTGAGGATCATTGTGATGGAGAGCATCCCACTCTACATTGCAATGACTTCACCTGGAGGCACACCAGATTTTTGTGTCTCCCGGTCTGGTCGGTTGATCATGTCAAAGAGATCAATAAACTAACAATTGCGCACAGGTAGTCACAAGAGAGTCCTGCTCATAGGACCCAGACATCATGAGTAATAAAAAACTGCAGGCAATGTCCTATCAGCCCTGTGTCATGGTAGACAACAAAATCCCTCGCCTTACTACTGTAAAGGCGTGACTTGACAATATGAAGTAGCTGTGTCTGAGTAATCTTCTTAAATACGAACAATTGGTCTGAAAAAAAATTGCAGCTTGGGTTGTGGTCAGTCCCCTCCTGTGAAGGTGTCATGTTGAGATGCTACCAGCTAACATCTGAAGATCTAATCTGTTCCACGATCGATTACCTTGGATGTGTCCACATCCAGTTGCTGCTCTGCGGTAAGAGAGTGGCCACACTCCCAGAATCTATTTACCTCTCTCTGGCCAAATCTGTGCACTCTAGTAGCTTTGGTGGTGGAAGCGTGGATCCTGCTCATATTGCCAATCAGTCATTGCACAGTGCTGCCCAGCACGGGCAGCACTGTTTCAAATGAATCAGAGCAACACGGCAGCGTGATCCCTACACATTGATTCGGCAATAGGTGAGTGATGTTGAGAACACAATGACTCTCCCCCACTTTCGGAGCCAATCGAGAGATGCATTTGAATGCTCCAGCTATTATTCAATGCAAATTATAAATTTTTTCAACATGATCTTAATGAAGATTTTCGTCTTCAGGCTGTGTCAAGTGATTTATTCACTTATACTTGATTTACAGGTGAATTTGACCCAGGTAGAACATCCAGCAATCACATACAGACATTGGCACACTTGCTATGGCAGACTTAGGATATACCAGAAGTAGAGCTGGGTAGGTCCCTTAATTCTGATAAAGCTTTTAAGAGAGTTGAGCAGGGCTACTTCTTATGAATGCTAGACAGATTTGGTCTGGGTCAGGATTTTATAGAGAAATTCAGGTAGTTGTAAAACAGCTTCATTATAGCAGGGATAACATGAATAAATCACTTACTTAGGGATGGCTGAGAGATCTATGTTCCACTTTACAGACTAAACATGGTCTAGGAGGCACACTCACTTGGTAATACATGCAGCAGTCCCAGGGGTACATTCACAAGAATGTGTGATAACTACCGCAAGAGTAGCGTAACGCAACTTTCAATATCGCAGCCTATCTCGGGAAAATAACCCTGTGTCAACGTGGAATTCACAACAAGGCGGTAGCAAGCGATAGTCTGCCGAAGCTGCGGACAATGTCCGCGATACAACCACCACGATGGAGATAAAAACACAAACCACAACACCAAAAAACACGCGATGGGCCAAAGCGCGATGAGGAAACCAGCGACAAGCAGCGCCAGGCCTGCAACACACCTGGCAGGCGTTAAAAATCACCATAAAAGTAGAAAAAACACCCACACACAAACTGACCAACACCCAAGCACCATGGCAGCAGCAGGAGCAGGCGCAGAGGATGAGCGCAACCCCACAAGCACCCCGGACGACCAGCCTGGGACCTCGGGGACAGGGAAGGGCAAGGACAAGAAGACCAAGTTCAGTCCGCAGGCGAACAGGATCATAGTCACTGAGGTGATGGAACACCATCAACAACTCTTCGTCACCTCCAACGTGTCATTGGGCACCAAAAATTGAATATGGCGGGACATCGTCGACAAGGTGAATGCCGTCGGAGAGCACAAGCGGACAAAGGACGAGGTCAAGAGGCGATGGAATGACATCAAGCGGAAGACCAAGGAGAAACTCCCCGCCAACCAGAAGGCAGCAACGCAGACCGGAGGTGGGGGCCCAGTGCCACAGCTGGAGCTGGAAGACATGGGGGAGCTGGTGTCGACAGTCATCAGTATGGATACTGTGGCCGGAGTCGGGGGACCAGACACTGCTCGACAGGACACAACCGCAACAGGGTGAGTGACCACCAGGTACTGGGGGACGGGGGGAGATGGCCACAATGGCACACATGCACAAGCAAGCAGGGCACAGTGCACACCCACAATGACCCTGGGTCCTCGCCCAGACCCACAGACTGTCACAATGTACAATGCCATGCTGTCTGAATGTCAACCTGTACCATGCGGCTACATACATGTGGACACATTGTAATACACCATCTCCCCTTCACATCGCAGGGGCATCATCAACACCTCCTGCAGAGCAGTCCCAGCCACTCTTTACTGATGACTAGGAGGAGGACAACACCAGCATCAACACCCAAACCATCCAAGACATCATTGACCTCATCCACCAGCCACCTCCAGGATCAGGGCAGCCCAGCTACATCAATGAGACCCCACCCACCACCCAAACCACCCAGCAGGAGGCACCCACAGCCCCAGCACTCTCCCAAGACCCCCAGGAACAACAAATGGCCTTCCAACGCCGTGTGCTGGAGGGCTAGAGGGAGACGGCCGAGCAGGTGCGGGTGGGGTTCGACCTCATGGCTACCAAACTGGACGCCATCCATGGGTGTCTATGTCCGCCCCATGGTCTCCAACGAGCCCTGACTGACATCGCTGGAGTAATTATGCAGAGGGAGGAATACCTGTCCGCTCAGAGTGGCCCCAGCGATGCCAGCCGTGAGCTGGCACACATGCGGAGGCTCATGGAGGACATGGTGCGGATGGAGGCGGAAAGGATGGCAGCCACCGCTGCACAGCAGCAAAATGTAGCTGGGATCTACCAGGCCCTGCATGTCTTCATCATGGCATTGCTGCCACAAGGCGTGTCGCTGATGAATGCGGCTCCCCCCACACCATCCACATCTCTGCCCCCTGGTGTGTCGGTGCCTCCCAGTGTGGCAGGCATATCCACTCAGGCCCCTGATGTGTCACGGCCACACAGTGCAGCCGACAATCCTCCTCCGGCCCCTGATGTGTCAGTGGCACACAGTGCCGCAGCCGGTACTGCGACACCCACAGGTGGGGCAGAGCACACATCCGAGGACATGGATGGGTTGGCTCTCAGAAGGAGCCACTAGCATACATTTCCGCCACCTGGCCTGTTTCTGCTTGGTCCCGCACATGGCCTCATGACCTTCCACTGACCCCCGATACACTCCGATGCACTCACCTTGGACAGCGACATGGACTGCCACATCCTGTTTGACGACCAATGACACGGCGACCAGACTGCGGACTGTACCCTTCCTCTTCCGCAGTACATGTCATCCCCGGATGGACTCTTGCTGGCCCTCCACATGCCCATATTGTGTAGTGTGCTCGGCATTGCCTTGTACCGTTCCAGCTGCATAACTGCACTGGATGTGCAATAAACATCCAGTGACGCACTGCTGTATCATGTCTTTCATCATTCATGTGTGAATGTGTGGATGAATGTAGGGACAGTGACTTCCCTTGCGTCAATGATGTTCATCCTGTGGGATGCCAGTCAGAGGGTGCTACATTGCATTTTGTGTACCGGGTCCCGTGAACACTACAACAGGGACACACGCATCAGTCACTTCCTTGTCCGGACATGGACTGAACCACACCCAGAGCCCACGAGTTATTGTTGCAAGCCCTGCGCTGGTCCGGTGTACGGCAGGCCAGACCACTCCGCTAACGCTCCGAGGGGGGCCCTCATTGCTACCCGTCGCAGGCGTACTCGCTGGTGGTGTGCATGTCACTGGTCTAGTTGTCAGCATGTCACAGCCACTCCCTGAGGGCAGGTTTGCACGCACACCACACCCATCCGGCACAGGCATCACAGGCCATGTGACTCCGCCAACATAAGGGGCCGACGACGTCACATTCCCCTCTGCCGGTGGTGACTGGATGACGGACGCTCCACGGGTCTCAATCATTAAGGGCCCATGAGTTTTTGCGCACAGGGTTAGTGGCACACGAGGCCTTGTGGATGGCATGGGCCTACCACCACGTGGTGCAGAATGGGGTTGCACAGGGTTAGTGGCACATGGGGCCTTGCGGACGGCACAGGCACCCCGCCATGGGACGGTGACTTTGGGTCCCCTGAGTCAGTGGCACCTTAAGCTGCTGAGCGGGTGTGCAGCCTGCAATGATGCCCCGTTCCGGCGGTCTGGACAGTTCAGGTTTTGTGTGCCCTGCTGGACCGCAGTGTAGGCCAGAGCCAGCGGGCAGCGCGGGCCTACCGCCACGTGGCGTTGCTTCCGGGATCCCAGAGTTGGTGGCACCCATTGGGCTGAGTGGGTGTGCAGCCTGCGATGGTGCCGGGTGCACTGGTATGTCCTCTGCCATGGAGTAATCAAGACCCAGCACCAAACGTGAGACCTGGTGGCCTGCGGAGCGGGGCTGCATGATGTGGAGGGTGCCATGTCCACGGGCCCCGGGTTTGTGGCTTGCAGCGGCACGTGGTGGGACCTCCTGTCTACGCGCCAGTGGTGGAAGGTGAGCATTGAGGCCTGGGTGTGCATGGGCGGGCATGCTCCGATGGGCGGCGGGAGGGGTTGGGGTGCCTCTGCCTGGGTGTGCATGGGCGGGCAGGCGATGTTGTCTTGTGCAAGTGTGTGTACTGTGCCTGTCATGTATCTGGGCTCTGTTTCAGCTGATGGCTCGGACTCAGATGTGTGACCTGGTGTCCTGCTATACATACCGGCACGTGGTTGGAGACACACCGGTGGCAGCAGGTGAGCAGTGTGGCCTGGGTGCGCAGGGGCGGCACTCCCTCTCTCTCCCTCTCTCCCTCTCTCTCCTCTCTCCCTCTCTCTCCTCTTCTCTCCCTCTCCCACTCTCTCTCTCCCTCTCCCCCTCTCTCTCTCTCTCTCTCTCTCTCTCTCTCTCTCCTCTTCTCTCTCTCTCTCTCTCTCTCTCTCTCTCCCTCTCTCCCTCTCTCTCTGTCCTCTGATGTGCGCAGGACACACATTCTCATCATGTTTTTTGTCTTACAGGCTGTGACCTACGTATTGTCCCGAGGGGAGCGGCCATGTGTCTTCATTTCATTTCGGTGTTCATTTTAATAAAGTTTCATTCGTTGCTTCGAAAGTGAATGTGTGCTGCTCATTTCTGTGACGACACATGCATGTCACCAGTTGTGATTGTGCGACATCAAGCGGAATATTTTGTACATGTTTAGGTGTGGCTGATGTGGCATGTCTTTGGTCTGGGGGGTGCCAGGGAGGGGTGGTCCTGGGGGTAGTGGCTGTGGGTGTTGTGGCCCTCTTGGGTGTCCAGGCCGCATGATGGGTGGCTCCATGGCATCTGTTGCCCTTCCGATGTAGCCATGGGCTGTGCTCCCTTTTGGTTTGCAGGCTGCCGTCCGACTTTACACCAGGTCAGAGCAGGTGTAGATTTCCTGGTGCTAACGCGCCTTATCGCCTGTTTTGTGTTTTTATCGCCGGTGTGGCTGGTCGTTGAGAATGTTGAGGTATGCTGTTGTCTCGGCTTTTGGCACGAGAACGCCTACTCTGCATCTCATTAGCGATATTTGCGGGGGGCCTCTGTGGCGATGTTGTTTGCGGCTGCTATCGCGGGTAAACTGGTGCTGTGGGCTGTTAACACCAGCTTGTGAATGGGGAGGTGAATTTATCACGACTTTGGCTGCGATAAAGTGCCGTTAATTCAGCGATAGCTCCTTGTGAATATGCCCCCCAGTGTCTTGTCTTAGGAGTCCACTTAGGCCTGCACAGATGCACTTACCCTTCTCACATGTTCATAAGGAATGGTGCCTGGACTGTATAGTTCACTTGTTCACAAACTGCACTCTAAGACTTCTGAAAATGCCAAAAGACATCAATGGCAACAGCTCTTAAAGAAGGAATACTTACCTAAAGACTTGCCAACGCTATTGTTGGACAATAATAGGGCTCTACGGGAATCAAAACTTAGTTACTATTACTTCAAAATAGTACATAATTGGTATTGATTCCCCTTGAATGCAGGACTCTTCAGTCTAACTGCTGGAGATGCCGGCTGTCGTGTAGTGACTTGCTCCTTTCTCCAGAGGTACTGGCAGGAGGTCTGGAATAAATTCAATCCAGTGGCATGATCACCCCACCCTATGCATATCTCCAGTATTGATTGCAATGTTTTGATCTGGAGACCCAGGAGTTTCCCCCCCCTAAATTCTGCTTCAGATACTGTCTTGGTCACATCTCTATCTATTGATCAGGAATATTTTAAGCAGTCCTATACTGGGATATTTTAGCAGTGGAAGAAGAAGACCAAAGGTGACTGAGGCACAATTGACATGGATAGAATGAGCTCTGAGCTCTTACACTTTTTCAGACTGAAAAATAGCAAATTTTGCATACATAGTAACTGTAGTGTGTGCTTAAACATGTCTAGGGCTCTGTTGACTGTGTGATGGAGAGCCAAGTTAGTATGACAGACTCAAAAAGACAGATCTCCAGTGACAAAGAACAGTAGTAGAGAGCTAAATGGTTTCTACCTCCACAGTGGTGTATATTTAATTTGGAGTATATTTAGTTTGTTCACTGTGCATGCTTTGCTGATAAAGAGCTTGTGAAGGGACAAATGATTCACTTGTTTATATGTGTCCAAGTCCCCAAGAAAATTACTAAATTAATACTGTAAGGGAATTTTGCATTAACCAAGTGATCACTTTAGAGCTCTCATTTTGGTTTTGGATAAGTCAATGTCTCAATGAGTGAAGTGCAGAGGAGGTGATAATCATTCCAAACAGTCCTCTTGACAATTTCGGCAGTGATTTTAGGTTTCTTATAGAAACTGTTCAGTAAAGGAGCCCAGTCCCTGAATAATGTGGTGTGGTTGGTCCAATTCAGGTGTTGGTGTGCTTTAGGATTTTCTGAAATGGTAAATTCTGAGGAATTCCTGAATTTGAGTTAATTAGTAGCTGTGGCACTGCCCAACTGCTACCTTTGTGCAGATGCAAAGCATATTAACAAAGGGGTTTACAACTACAGCCCCTTCTGTAATTCAAAACTATTTGTGGCACGTTATGTACTACTGGTCTATGTCAACGCCACTTGAACACTTGGCGAAATATGCGCAGTGGACTGAAATGACTTAATCAAAGCCATATGTGCATACATGATCCATCTAGACAGCATCATCCGCTTTCATAACATCAACATCCTCTCCTACGCCAACACAATGGAACTCATTCTCTTCCCCAAGGACAAGATACCCAGTAACCGGCTCAAGTTCAATGCCTGCATGGTTGAAATCACCCACTGGATGAAAAACAACTGTCTACAGCTCAACACCGGCAAGAACGAAATTGCCATCTTTAGGAAGAGCACATCTCCATGGGACTCCACCTTGTGGTCAACAGAGCTAGGACCAACACCCACCCTTACCATCCACACCAAGAACCTCAGGATTTTAATCAACAGAAAACTCAACATGACCCCCCCAAATCAATGCTGTTACTGCCTCATGCATCTGTACCCTGAAAATGCGGAGGACGATTTTCAAATGGCTCCCAATCTGCACTCAGAAAAACGTTACACATCCCCTGGTCACAAGGAAGCTGAACTATTGGAACACCCTCTGTGCTAGAATCAACAAAAAACTCACCAGAAGACTGCAGATCATATAGAACTCAGCTGTCAAAACCACTCTCAACCTCCCAAGCTGCACTCACGTCACACCACACCTGAAGCTACTTTATTGGTTCCCTATTCACAAACGAGCACAATTCAAACTCCTCACCCACACTTTCAAAGTGGTACATAATACTTGCCCAGCATACCTTGACAATCGCATCTGCTTTCACAAACCTTCCAGACAACTCCACTCGTTTGGACTCCTACTTGCTCAAATCCCACGTATATGGAAAACCAGATCCAGGGGTCCGCTCAATCTCCTACATCACTCCTGAAGCATGAAACAACCTCCCGCTATGTATAAGGGTCTCCTCCTCATTCCTTGAATTCCGCAAGAAGCTGACTCACAACTTGCTCAGCACCGGGATACCCTTCCGGATGATAGTGTCCTCTACAAATCTTCATAACATAACAGATATGTAAGTACTCAACTACACTTCCTGCCAATGAAATGTGCTATGCTGAAAACTGTGGGGCTTATTTACAAGCCCCTTGCGCCACCCGTTCGTCACTTTTCCCATGTTAAAAATGACGCAAAAGTGGCGCAAGGGGCTTCTACTTGTATATTTGTAAATATCATGAAGCGCTGTGAGGCGCAGGCTTTTCCAGTTCGCTATGCTCTTAAGGAGCCTGGTCCAACATCCATGACGAACAAATCAACCAATAATAATCAATCAATCAATAACATAATGCGCTAGTGTCATTCGTGTCCCAAAACCACTTCAGTGGAAGCAGCCTTTTCTAAGAACGTGAATCATCAACTAAAACATCTGACAAATCATTTACTCTGTAAATGCACTCATTAAAAGCTGCAACAAAGTCCTCTGCAACACAATGATAATGCGCCCTGTGCCACCCTCACAAACATCAACATGGCGTGACAGCACCTCCACAGAGAGCTGCCGGATAACGCCATGAGGCTGGTTAAACTCTCAGGCACTGAGAGCGATTATCGGGCTCTCTTTCATCTCAATAATGCACATGAACAGCCGTCTCCTAGACCAGTAAATAGAAGGCAGCAGCGTGCACGGTGCAGTGTTTTAATTAATTGGCTATTATGACCCTGCGCAGCTCTTATACAATTCCACCTATGACCCCAGCCCAAGAACGAAAATGTGATTTATTGCTTAATTGATGGGGCATACAGCAGCGGGCTTTAGTTTATCGGTGGTGGGGAGAATTAGACATCACACGAAAGGGGAGGTCGAAATCTGCAGGTCAAGGATAATTCATGCTTGGAGAAATTATGACTAAACGCAGCTGCAAATGGTGGAATCAATCACTTACAGGAGTTCAATAATTTAGCTTTTAAGTCAATGACAGGCAGCATAATCGGTAACAATAAATTAGTGTTATTGTGTCACGAGGAAAAATCAATTTCCCTGTATTGCATTTGGTCCTGAGTTTATCTTTATGTCTCTAACGGTCAGTCTATCTGGGCTCCAAAGCAAAGCCCTGGGGAGGGAGGCCCTAAGTCAAGAAGCCGACATGCCAACATTTGATAATCCTATTATGTGGAGTGGAAATTTCATCAAAAGCGTTCCCACTGACACAGCAGGAACACTTCTTGAAAAATTGTATTTCAGAGCTCATAATTGGGTGGGTTTTTCAACATGTACAAACCCGCTGCTAGTTATAGGTTTGCAA
The DNA here is from genome assembly GCA_963921515.1 of Calotriton arnoldi. Taxonomy (NCBI): domain Eukaryota; kingdom Metazoa; phylum Chordata; class Amphibia; order Caudata; family Salamandridae; genus Calotriton; species Calotriton arnoldi. The sequence goes on from CAWUFW010003681.1 coordinate 1,086,791, forward strand.
CACTGGAGTGGTGCTAGCAGAGAATCCAACATCAAAATCTAGGTGGTTGTCCTATCTCAAAATAAAGTGGGGAAACCACGGGTTTGGCAATGTGGCCAATTTTTGGCAGATGCCATATATCTCCAAAACTGTACATGGCCCCTTAAGATTTATCATGCCTATTTTAAGTGTTTCAGCAGCGTTTTTTGTGTTTTTGCTGGCAAAAATAAATGCTCTGGAACAAAGACAGTAGAGTATGTGCCCAATTATTAAAAACAGGTGTAAAGCAGTGGCAACCGGTAATTCAACCAGGAGGGGGTGGGTGGGCCACACAAGCACACACATACACTCACCCTTCTACATCCACACTCACAGCATTTACCCATCCATTCACAAGCCTGCACACATGCACCCACCGTTCACAAGCACATACACACAAATTCACATACATTTATGCATACACACATGGATGCACGCACCGAACATAAAAAAACAATATACCTGCAGCGAGGTTTTTGGGACTACTGCCTCCTCTGAGGCAGAAGTCCCGTATTCATCATAGAGCGGGATGGGGCCAGGGAGAGTTGACCCACCCCACTCTGTGACGAGGTATCACTGATTGACACTCAACCCTGGGCACTTTAGGGCTTAAAACTGAAGCGCCCAGATATGAGTATCAGTGACACTACCCCTCCTAATGAGGAGGACATGCTGTTTCTGTGCAGCATTTGTGGTAGAAATCAGGCTGTAATTTATTCAAAAGATAATTATTAACAATCTATGGTAGGAGTTAAAGAGATGATACTTTGTTCCAATTCTTTTGACCCATTAGAGTAGATTTGAGAATGATTTATCTATGGTTAGCAGATTTGGACATTTTTTGTTACATTTTAATTTTTTCTTCTTTTGCCCAATACTTTTTCTAACATGTCTCTGTTCATACACATCCTCAGTTTAAATTGGGTTTAATGGTGCATTATGCAAACCTTCAGGTACAATTTTCACCAGAATATTTCACTTCGACTGAACAGTGTGCTCAATGTACTTACCCATGTTTGGAAATCATACTGTTCAGACAGGTTGGGAATTCACTACATTTGATATGATGATCCTCCTACATGCCATTGGTGGGAGTTAAACATAAAACTATGCCTTTGTGTTCCGTGAATGTATTCTGTATTCAAGTATCTCATGGAGTTACTAATTTATGTAAATTAATGGAAAAGCAAAAACTGAAAAAACACATTCGAGGAAACCAAATCATGGAAAAGCAATTTCAAGGTAAGATAATTTTAAAGAATTGCAAATACGTTGAAAATTTAAGGACACATTAAAAAAAAGAAGATAATTTTAAGAAAACATCCAAAATCCCACCCTTGAGTGAAAATTAGGCGTAATGAGGTTTTTTTGGGGTTTAGGGATGGGTAATGTTTGGGGGCGATGATATGTTTTTAGAGTTTTAGGGTTAGAGGTGGCTGTGTTTAGGGGTGGTGAGGATTTTTAGGGATCAGGTATGGGTGGAGTTTAGGTTGGTGAGAGCTTTTTAGGGTTCACGGATGAGTGGAGTTTAGGGGTGGTGAGGGGTTTTTAGGGTTTAGGGATCGGTGGTGTGTAGGGGAGTTGAGGTTTTTTAGGTTTTACAGACCAGTTGAGTTTAGGGCTGGTGAGTGTTTTTAAGGTGTAGTGATGGGTAGAATTTTGGGGTGGGAATGGTGTTTAGTGTTCTGGAATGGGAGCACTTAATGGTGGTGTGGAGTTTTAAGAATTCAGGGATAGGTGGAGTTTATATGTAGGAGGTGTTTTTAAGGTTCAGGGTGACTTTAGAGATGGCAAGGATATTTTGGGGTCGTAAATGGGTGGTTTTAAGAGGTGGTAAGCATTTTTTTAGGGTTCAAGGATGCATTTAGTTTAGGGGTGGTGTGCGATTTTAAGAGATCAGGGATGGTTGAGGTTTAGGCATAGAATGGGGTTTTTAAGGTTCAAGAATAGGTGGAGTTTAGTGGTAGTAACCGGATTTTAGGCTCAGAGATGGATAGAGTTAGGAGTAGAAAGGACTTTAAGGTTCAGGGACGGGTGAAGTTTAGGGGTCAGAGATGAGTGCAGTTTATGCGTGGGGAAGCATTTTTAGGCGGCAGAGATGGATGGTGTTTAAGGGTGGTGACCGTTCAGCAAATTAAAAGCATTCAAAGTACTTACTTGACACTGTAAGAGATGCAAATCCAAAATAATGTCCCCTGACGTAAAGGAATGAAATAAATAACTCAGGCAAAAAAATTCTAAAAGTAAGACCTGCAATCATTTCATCTACACCTTAAAAATTAGTATGCAGAAGCCAATTTCGAAAAAAATACAGTTTATGAATTGGTTTCTATGAAATGGTTTCTCAGTAATAGTATTCCATTAAATAGTTTTTCTATGAAATCATATACAACCTGCATTTACACCTGTCTCATGCTTTGTGAATCAGACATATATTAAACTGGTGCATGCCATGCATAAGCTAGACCCATGCCTTGAAAATTCTTCCTGAAATGTGCAGGGGGAATATAATTAAAATTGGCCCATTACTGCAACACGTGTTTGTGGCACATTTTGTACTCCTGAAGCCCTATTACACAAAGGGTGAACTTTTCCAGTTTGCACCACAGATCACCTTAAAAGAGGGGCGCCGGGCGCAAGCAGGGAAAGTGCACCCTATTACATTAAATGCACTGCCCCCAAGGCAGCCACAAACTTGTGCTGCCCCAAGGGCAGTGCATTCAAGTGAAATACGGAGCGGCTTTGAAGCAGCCGCTCTGTGTTGTTTTACTGTGCAAGCGGCAACCCACATGCACTTTTAAGAGAGGAGAGAGATCCTCTTTCAGGCGGGTGAAGTGAGTGACTGCACCTGCCTGCAAGGGGATGTCTGGGGGTCCATACGACCCCCTTTCGCCCCTCCAGAGGGCTGCCATCAGGGGGCACACTGACAGTGCTCCACCTTTTAGGTGGCGCACTCACAGTGCACTTCCTATCAGCTTCCTTACCTCTGCGCCAGCATCTATGTTTGAACAAAGCAAACACAAGGAGATGATGGACGGAGCGCTGAAACTTTTCAGACACTCACCCCCAGTCACAGATCTGGGTTGAATCCATCATCGTTCTTTAGATCACTTTGTCAACTCAGTTCAGACCCAGCTATATGCAAATCAGTCTTAACCCTGGCCTCATGGGAACAGTCCAACCTGAATTGCCAAGCCAGGTCTTCCCAGAACAGGACAAAGCATCCTGGGACAGGTTTCAGGGTAACACCCCTCATCAGCCAGGCTAGCTTGAATCCAGTTTCAAAGTGAGCAAGGGACTCACGTCTGCGTATACCCTGCCAACATAGGGCGAACAGAGCAAACACAAGGATGTGATGGACAGAGCGCTGAAACTTTTCAGACACTGACCCCCAGTCACAGATGTGGGCTGAATCCATCATCGTTCTTTAGCTCACTTTGCCACTTCAGTTCAGACACAGCTATATGCAAATCAGTCTTGACCCTGTGCCTCATGGGAACAGTCTTGCCTGAACTGCCAAGCCAGGTCTTCCCTGAACCAGAAACGAGCATCCTGGGACCGGTTTCGGGGTGAAACCCCTCATCAGCCAGGCTAGCTTGCAGTCAGTGGCAAAGTGAGCAAGGGACCCACATCTAGGCATACACTGCCATCTTAGGGCGAACAAAGCAAACACAAGGAGTGTCTTTTGCTTTCTCACCCTAAGTGCACGGGGTATGCTCACTGTGCCACTGGATTCAAGCTAGCCTAGCTGATGAGGGATGATGCTCTGAAACTGGTCCCAGGATGCTTGTTTATGGTCCAGGGTGGACCTGGCTTGGCAGTTCGGGCTGGACTGTTCTCTTGAGGCACAGGGTCAAGACTGATTTGCATATGGCTGGGTCTAAACTGGTGTGTCATGGTGAGCAAAAGAACAATGGATTTAACCCAGATATCTTGACTGGGGGTGAATGTTTGATTTGTTCTGCATTCCGTCCATCATCTGTGTGTCTTTTGCTTTCTCACCTTAAGTGCGCCGGGTATGCCCAGACGTGGGTCACGGGCTCACTGTGCCACTGGATTCAAGCTAGCCTTGCTGATGAGGGTTGATGCTCCGAAACTGTTCCCAGGATGCTTGTTTCTGGTCCAGGGACAACCTGGCTTGGCAGTTCGGGCTGGACTGTTCCCATGAGGCACAGGGTCAAGACTGATTTGCATATGGCTGGGTCTAAACTGGGTAGCATGTTGAGCAAAAGAATGATGGATTTAACCCAGATCTCTTGACTGGGGGTAAATGTTGGATTTGCTCTGCATTCCGTCCATCATCTGTGTGTCTTTTGCTTTCTCACCTTAAGTGCGCCGGGTATGCCCAGACGTGGGTCACGGGCTCACTGTGCCACTGGATTCAAGCTAGCCTTGCTGATGAGGGTTGATGCTCCGAAACTGTTCCCAGGATGCTTGTTTCTGGTCCAGGGACAACCTGGCTTGGCAGTTCGGGCTGGACTGTTCCCATGAGGCACAGGGTCAAGACTGATTTGCATATGGCTGGGTCTAAACTGGGTAGCATGTTGAGCAAAAGAATGATGGATTTAACCCAGATCTCTTGACTGGGGGTAAATGTTGGATTTGCTCTGCATTCCGTCCATCATCTGTGCGTCTTTTGCTTTTTCGCCCTAAGTGCGCCGGGTATGCCTAGACGTGGGTCATGGGCTCATTGTGTCACTGGCAAGTGTAACCCGTATCAGCTTTCCAGTATCACTTCACCATTTATGGCTGACTGTTATACCTCATTTACATGTAGCAATGTCTAAGCTAGGCCCCGCTAATGCATTCAAGTCTCAGAAGTTACATGCAGCTCGTTGGCAAGATCACATAGTCACCCTGCTGGAGCGAGTTAATTCAGAGAAAGTTTCCCCAGGGCTTGGTGGCCCATTCAGCAGTCACAAGGAGTGGTGGTTCAGAGCCCCTGGACACCCCTCAGCCACCCGATGGTGTCTAGACAGCATGAGCCTGAGATTGCAGTGGCGATGTCATTTGGGGCTTGTCTGATGGAGTAGGTCTCCCCTGGTGTTCTGGAAGCAGATGTCCTATGCTCCCAGACGAGGAGTTGATGTTGTTGATCTCACTCTCCATGTGTCATGGCCGTGGTGGCTTCTACACAGTACATGGGAGGCAGGGTAATGGCCCTCTTCCTCATTCACACTGCCTTCCTCCTAAAAGGCAGGTAGGGTCGCTGCAGCACATACAGGGCGATGGCCCTCTCTTTTCACCAAAGTCCCAACCTGTGATTAGGGGGACATGGGCGGCACAAAAAAGGCAGCAACCCCTTAAGGGTCATAGCACTGTATCAGGCAGCAGCCCTTCATCTCTCACAGAGCAGCACTAAGGGCTATACCCTCATTCTTCATTATGTTGCCAACCTAGCTAGGAGGCCATAGACTTTGGCATACAGGCAGAGTGCCCGATCGGTACACTGGCCCTGATGGACCAGAATCTCACACTTCGCTCCCGGGATCCACGCAACAGGATCCCATCTGGACCTCAATCCCTTAAAGCAATTTCATTCACCTCACAGGGCCCTCTAGTCGTGCGTCAGGCAGAAGCTTGTGCTACAGGCTTCAGAGGAGTATTCTTGATCCTCTTGGTTGATGTCCCCTCACACAGCATGAGAGGCCCATAGTCACCAGTCCTGGCCACAGCAGGCAGAGCTATTGCTGAGCTTTTCCACACTGATGCACAGCTTCAGTTTTCCAACTTGGGAGTCTATAGCTCCACTTTTAATAATCCCTTTCCAGACACACTTGTGATTTAGTGTCTCTACTTTTGAAGTTTGCTTTCTGGGGGTTGCTCATTTTGAAGTGCCCACTCCATTGTTGTGCTCTTCCTCCAGTGTGCAATGTATCACAGCAGGGCAGTCTCCAATCTTAATAGCCCCAAATATAGACCATGGAAGTGACTAGAGGTTCACACCTGGATGTCAGCCTCAGTGATATGTGTTTCAAAAGATTACCAAAGGACAACAGCCGTACCCTTTATGATTCTCTTATCAGTCCCATCTCCTTCCTCCGATATGGCCAGGCCCCTCTGACCAATGAACTCATTTCAGAATCAAAGAACTCCCATTGAAGTGCACCGAAGATCATGGATCTTACTTCCTCCCATGTGTGCCACACCCAGCTCTCGGAAAAGCCCTCCACAAATCTGTCTGCGCAAACCTCCCACTCTAACTGCTCCTCCAGCAAGGCCTGAGTCTCCTAAAATGGAGCCGAGTCTCTTCTTAAGCGCACACATACTCCTGCGCACACACACGCATTCAGATGCATGCAGTGTCCAATGAACTGTACCTCTTCCATGACATACATAAACCCCAGAGTGCTCATGCGACATTACGCACTTTCTCCCATGGGATGTACTTTCCTGGAGGCACATGCTAATCCTAGCATGCTCACACAACAGCTCAAGCTAATTCTCCTGCACCGCACCATTTCAGGCAAAAATACTTCCTTTCAATGCACTTAATCTAAGGGTGAAGGGTTGAGTTAAGTTCACAGCAGTGGAACTTTACTGGAGTGGGCCAGGAGGCTCAACTCTAGTCACAAAGGCACATGAAACTGTTCACTCTACTAACAACTAAAAACACGGTATGCTGCCACCATCACACTTGAGCTACTTTACACCTCCAGAGGCTAGCACTTTGGGCATCCCTACTAGTCTAAGCAGACTGCAATCCATGAGACAGAACTTGGTCACCACGCACATGTATGATCTGTGTTTCCTCATGACCCAAAACTATTACCAAGGATCCAGATATCACCATAGCTGGGGCACTCGGGGCAGGCGTACAAGTCAGATGCTCCTCCCAGATCTGACTATTCCAAATCAACTCCTAACTTGGAAAGGTTGGGTGGGCAGGTTGGTAAAACCACAGAGAAAGTCCATCAGTATTCCTGTGGTTTGATCCAGCTCTGAGCTCAACTACAAAATATAATCCTTGCTAACTAGGGAATTAATCCCTAGTTTACTGACAGAATATCGTTAACAAAACATCATGTGAATAAGATATCATGTCAAAAATATAGAGGACCAAAATATTGAGAAGGTAAGTGGAAACAGGCAAGTATAGATTTACTATTCTTAGCTCCACATCAAATTACCTTGAAGATATAAATATCATCAAGGTACATCTATGGGGATTTATACACAGGAAAACTTTGCTTACCCATAGAAACTTACCTTCACAATATTTTTGTCCTCGATATTCTTGACAGATTACTTTGTCCACACAATATTTTTTTTCTCAATATTATGTCTAAACATCTCTCTTTTTTCATACCTATCAATCACTTCAATGGCTTATTATCTCTTTGCACTAGAAACTTCGCAAAATACTCCTCAATAGCAACCTAGTTCTATGGGTAGTAACCTTCCACTAATAAAGGCTACTGAATGCGCTCTACTTTTGACATCCACTTGAGCTAACACCAATCCAACTTCTTTGTCAGAGGCATTGGTCTGTACAAAGAGAGGCTGAATATAGTAAGGTGCCATCAGAACAGGAGCCTTCCATAGTGCCTTCTCCAGTTTCTCAAAGGCTGTTTGATACTCTGCAGTCCAGATCACTTTTCTGGGCTTCTTCTTGGAAGTCAAAGCAGCCAATGGGGCAACTATACTTCCATAGTTTGCAACAAAGGTACTGTAATACCTGATGAGTCCTAGAAAGGCCCTCACTTCAGTCTGGTTAGTGGGCAATTCCCATTCCATCGCAGACAATCTTCACATCCAACCGTCAGATCTTTCTGCTCTCCAGCTCATGCCCAAGTCTGACTACATTGGAATGCCCCACATGATACTTATTTGCCATGATGGTCAGTTCCGACCTCCTGTACCCTTGGAACACGTGCTCCAGGTGTCTGATGTGGTGCTGCCATGATTTGCTAAACACTGCAATGTCATTCAGCTAGGCCACACAGAACTCCTCCAGCCCTGCGAGAACATGGTTCACCAGGTGCTGAAAAGTGGCAGGAACATTTTTCAATCTAAAGGGCATCACCTTAAACTGACACAGCCCTTCCGGCATAGAAAATGCAATCTTCTCCTGGTCACTATATCAAATCAAAGGTGCTCAAGCACTTAAACTATCTACTAGCACATCCTCTCTTGGAATTGGGTGGGTGTCTGTCTTTGTCACTTCATTGAGGGCTCGGTAGTCCACACAAAAACACAAGTCAGTCAACCCTTGCGTTAGCACTAGCTCCACAAGACTAGACCATGGACTATGAGATCTGTCATTGACCCCCAGGTCCAACATCTTGGCTACCTCTGCCTTAATGCATCTGTTAGACTTGTCATCCTTAGGGCCGTCTTCCCCCAAACATTTTGCCGTACCCCCCCATTTTTTTATGTGTTCATTTTTGTTGGCCCTAGGACTGTTAACCAGTGCTAAAGTGTGCATGCTCACTCCTTAAAACATGGCAAAATTGGTTTCTACTGAACAGGCATAATTCATTTACTTGTAAGTCCCTAGTAAAGTGGTATTACCTGTGCTCAGGGCCTGTACATTAACTGCTACTAGTGGGCCTGCAGCACTGATTGTGCCGCCCACTTAAGTAGCTGTTTAAACATGTGTTAGGCCTGCCAGTGCAACCTGTGTGTGCAGTTTTAGACTGACATTTCAACCTGGCAAATAAACCTTTTGCCAGGCTCAAACCAACCTTTTTAATACATATAATACATATAAGCCACCTCACTTCCAGGGGAGGCCCTGGACAGCCCAGGGTGCAGGGTCTAGTGCATTTAAAAAGTAGGATATGTTTCTTTAGGTTTAATATGTCCTAATAGTGAAAAACTCTTAACATGGTTTTCACTATTGCAAGACCTACCTCTCCCACAGAATAACATTTGGGTTACATTATTACACTTAATAATGGTAACTTTCAAATGGGAGCAGGACAACAGGTCATGTTTTGTGTCTTTGGTAGTGAGAAAAACTCTTTTATGGTACAGTCGGTTTTTCAATTACAATTTTTAAAATGCCACTTTTAGAAATCGATGAGTCACCTCTGTCGCACAGTGCAAGCCTGAACAGAACCGACTCATCATCTATGCTGTGAGCGTTCTTTCAGCACAAGGACTCTTCATCGACCTCACAACCCTCAGCCATATCAGAACCACTGCTATGCAGTGCATCCCGGATGCAGAAACTTGCAGCTGGTGTGTGACGCATCCTCCTCAACACAGGAATTCGTATCACAAGCTTCCCTTGTCGAAGGCCTCCTCGATGACAGTGCAGGACCTCCCATCACAGCCTCACAGCTCGCTGGAACTGACGCATCGCCTCAGCTGTGCAGCGCATCCTCAATGCAGGACCTTGCAATGCTCCACAACCAGGATTGAAGGTACTCTTGCTCAGCAGGCCGAAATGGGTCCCTGTGTCAGGCCCATACTTCATCGCAGTTAGCCTGAACTTGTGACTTTGTACTGGTCAGCATGACCAGATATCCACAGTTGCCACTTTGCACTTTTTGACGCTATTTTCATTTAATTCTTTAAAATTGCATATCTCCGATTCTACTGGTTGATTTTTCGATGTTTTGGTATTGCTTTATTAATTGAAATTGACTCTATTTTTCTTATCTGGTGTGGGTTCCTTGTTGTGGTGTGTTTTCACTCTGTCACTGTTTAAAGTGTTGCACAAATGCTTTACACATTGCCTTTGAGTTAAGCCTGAGCACTCTAAGCAAAGCTATCTGAGGATCGCGCACAGGTTAATTTAGGGTTTGCTTGTGACTTCACCATAGCAAGAATTGTGGTTCCTTTTTGCGCAGGGTTTCTACTCCCTAAACCAGCAACCACATTTCTTACAGCATTGTTAAACTCAGTCAGACATACTATACATTCTGTCCTTCACTGACAGACTGTTCATTGTGTCTATGTCATGCATACAGACAGGGGTCAACCCAGGAGTCAGCATGAAGAGGTTGGCAAACCATCCTAACAATTATTTGCACTCTCTCTGCTGCTCAGGTATTAACTCAGGAGCTAGCTGAACCCCTTTCACAGTGTAATCCTTCCTGTCACCATGCAGCAAGTCAGAAAGAGGCTCACTGTCTTCCTCTACTTTCTCTGTCATAGTCATGCTATTAATAGTTTAGTCTCTCTGGAAGTAAGGCTTTAGCCTGTTTACAAGAAATCCCTCCTGTGTTCCCTTGTGGCACCTATGTCCACTAAGTAGTTTACCTCAGACAACTCCTGAACTATCTTGTTTGGCCCACACCATTTGTTCTCCAAATCCCTGGGACAAGTGAGCTTTACCACCAACACCTACTGACCTTCCTTATACCCAGTCAGTGTAGATTTCTAGTCATTACACTTCTTTGTCAACACTTGGTTAGCCTGAAGGTTTTCCTTTGCTTGGCTTGCGTATTGTACGATATACAACAGAGGTCCATTTGGGCCAAATAGTCTTGTACGCGTTAAAGACACCTATGGTCTCAAACAAATTTTCCCTGAATTCAACTACAGACACCGGAGGCTCTTCATTTCAGCAAACAGCTCCCTCCCTTCTAGTTCATTGAATGTCAACCATTCTCTCTTTTGCCTGAAGTAATGAAGTTCTTTCAAGGGTTAAGTGACTGCCCCTGCTTGCTCTTTGTTCTCGCCTCTATTCATTATGAACATAGCGATTGAGTAACTCCATAATTCGCCCACTAGATACTAGGTGCTCACACACCTTGTCCTGATGGCGATCTCAACCCAATAGAGATCAAAATGCCATCAACCAGTGATAAACTAGACTTCCTTTATTATAATAAAAAAAATGCCAAATGTCTTGCATCTTGTTGTTTTGAGTTGATGCATTTTTTACGATTTCACTCAGCACTGCACATTTCTTTCACTAATCTGTGAGCACTGGATCTTGATAGATATATATATGTGACCAAGGGCTAAGTGGCCCGAAACGCGTCATGAAGGAGCTTTGCACGCAACTTTAATAATTCATCAATAAAAAATCTGGCATCAGCTCAAGAAGTTGTCCGTACCTGTTTTCGTGCGTCTAGGGCACAAGGGAGTGTAATTTGATTATATATATATATATATATATATATATATATATATATATATATATACACACAAAGTCTCAATAATATGCAATGAATAAATAAATTGCATGACAATGCTTTGCAGTGGCCTGCTTTTATAAATTGCCTTGGTGTATTATGTAATTATTGGCCTTCAAATTTGCTTAAGACCATAGGTGTCTAACACTTACGAGACTATTTGGCCCAAGTGAACCACTGTTGTTTATCGTACGATTTATTAACCCAGGTTCTCGAAAATGGTGGGGTCCCCTTGTTTCATAATATTGGCTCATGTATTGTGCCTTCAAATTTCTGAGGCCAATCACATGGTCCAACACATCCTTCTGTGGAGATTCTGAGGTTCCTTTCCACCCTTCTTTTACAAAGGTTAGTGGACCCCAAACTGGGTGTCCATAAAGAAACTCAAAGGTACTGGCCCTATACCCTTTTGCGGAATCTCTTGTTAAGCAGACAAAAGACTGGCAGAGTTCCCATCATGCCCTTCAATGTTTTATTAAACCACTCCCCAAACCATTAGCTTATGTGTGGTATGCTGTGAAGAAGTGCTAGGTCACATCAGCTTGCTCCCACATTTCTCTCATGTAGAAAGAGCTGACATTGGTTCCCCGGTCTGAAATAACAGTTCTCGGAAATCCAACCCTAGAAAAAATCCCTAGGAGAGCTCTTGCTACCACCCGTTCAGTCATGCTCCTCAGGGGTACAGTCTCAGGATACCTGGTGGTGTGATCCACATCAAGCAAGATGTCCTTGTTGCCCAACTGTTAGGAGGGATCAAATGGGCTAGCTTTGCCTGTTCCTACCTGCTCAAATGAAACACCTACAACTAGTAGTGGCACTAATGGTGCCTTTGTCCTCCCTCCTGAATTTCCACTTACCTGGCAATCAGGACAGGTTCTACAGAGTCGCTCTGTGTCTCTGTACATTCCTGGCCCATAGAACAGAGGGTCCATCCCATTCTGTTTTTTTCTAATGCCCAAGTGTCTAGCCAAGGGCACTTGAGCCAGTGGCACCCATTGAAATGCACCAATGAGCCTGGCTTTTCCTTCCTCCTATTTGTGCCCCACCCAGCTCTCAGAAAAACAGCAATCCACAAATCTGTCTGTTGGAAACCCTCCCATAATGGAACCCAGTATCTTCCATGTATCGTACCTTTCCAAGCGCACACATACTCCTGCGCACACATGCATTAAGACGTGTGCAGTCTCCAATGTACTGTACCTCTTCCATGATGCACCTAAATCCTAATGTGAGCATGCAACATCACACGCTATCTCCCATGTTATGTTCTTTCCCGCAAGCACATGCACATCCTAGCGTGCACACGTGATGACTCCCACTATTTCTTCTACACTGTACCATCTCATCTCTTGGGCACACGTACTTCCTCTAGCACATACACAACTGCTTCACTAATTCTTCTGCACTGTAACATCCCTCAGGCACACACACTTTCTTGTGCTGCACACAATCTAATGCAGGCCAAGGGTGGAGTTAAGTACACAACAAAATATCTTTACTGGAATGGGCCAGAAGACACCACTCTAGTGACACAGGCACCCAGACCTTTTCAGCCTACTGATTACTAAAAACATGGTAGTCTGGCACTACCGTGCTTATGCTACTTAACTCCAACTAAAGGCAGTAGCCTTATGCCTCCAGAGGGTAGCGTTTTAAGTGCATGAGACAGGCCTAGGTCATAGAGCATCCGTATAATCTGTGTTTGTTCTCGACCATAAATCATTATCAAGGATTCAGATATCACTGCAACTGGGGCACTCAGGACAGGTGGACAAGTCTGTCAACATGCAAGTGACTTTTCCAACTCAACCCTCTACAACAGACATTTAGTCTGAGGCACTCTGTATCTGATATTCGAGTCTATTGCCATTTTTCTTCTCTCAGTCTTTTGCTTTGTTTTCTGTTTCAGTTGTTACCAATATGCTGTATGCTCTTGTAAATATATGAGCGCTGTTTTAATTATGAGTCACGATATACTACCCAATAAAATAACCTATATTTAATAATATATGAGTGCTTGTCTTCTTCATTCATTGATATTTGGCATATATGAAATATACCCAGTTACCTTAATTATGAATTCACAAATGATACTTCGTTGGAACATTGCTGATTTAAAATAATGTCATTCAATACATGCGTTAAAACATGCCCAATTAATATTATTTATGACCAAATCTAATAGAGCTCCATTAGGTGAGCTGTAGCTAATATTATCATGAACTCCAATAGCGGAAGGACGTGATCGCTTGGATAAATTCCTGACATAGGTCTTGAGGTGTAATCCTTGCATTTCCAAATATGCAGATGAATAGTTTTACTTGATTTTGCAGTCCTAGCCCTGGTGCTTCCAGACCTATAGTGCCCTGACTTGCCAGTGCAGGAGGACAGTCTCCGTTTGTTGCAAGTGGCATCTGTTTTGCTTCCTAATAACCGAGACCTCTGACTCTTCGTGCTCAATTTGTATTTTGGCTCAGAAATTATTCCGGGAGAAATGTGCAGAGGAGAGGCTTCAGAGGGTGCCTACAATCTGTCTGGAAGACTAGTAATTAATTTCAGCAAAGTCTTCTGAAAAGCACAGTAAAAAAGGGTAATTCTTTGTGGTTTTTTGTTGACAACTCCCTGCACCTATGGTATTTCCCCTTTCGCCAGTTTCATTTAGATAAACACTTGGGGCATATTTATCATTAAGTGACGTAGCGCAGCAAGCCACTCTGCTGTGTTGCACTGTGTGACAGGGAAAGGGCAGGAATGCTCCGTATTTAACAATGTATGGCACATTCCTGTCTTTTCCCAGCGCTGGCTTTCAATGTGCTGCCTAGTGGCAATGCAGGCACTCTTGCACCAAGGTGAAAGGGTGCCTGTGTTGTAAGCAGGATTGTTTTTGTGCAGGAAGGAGTACCTTCCTGCATAAAACAATCTCCGAGGCATTTTCCTCATTCTATGTGTGCTGCAGAATGCAGAACACATAGAAAGAGGAAAAAACATACTTCTCCTCGTCATGCCTCCCCTAGGAAGGCATAGCATGTTGGCGCATTCCCAGGTCTCCCAGTAAGCGTAAACCTGGGAATGCATCAAAATCTATTGATGTTGTATCGGAACACCCATGCATCAGCCATGGAATGCCTCCTTGAGGCAGCAAAATGCAACACAGTGATTTGCGCTGTGTTGTGTCACTCCAGATTTATCAAGCCACTCAGGGCCATGCAAGTTGGCTTTGCATGGCTTGATCAATTGCAATTAAGGGTTGTCACGCTTGCACCCCGTTGCGTGGTGCAAAAGCGACACAACCCTTTAATAAATAGGGCCCTTGATATATATATTCAGGCAATCACAAAAGATTCTGTTTTTTCATATGTATTTATCTCTGATTGATGATCTTAAAAGCAAAGGCTAGCCCAAGTTAATTCTTTTTATCTCGTGCTATGCAAGGTCTTCTTTCTGCCAGCAGCTAAGGTCGGCAGATGGGAGTGAGGAGTGCAATGACAACTCAGAAATATGGCAGCTGATTTCTACTCACAAATCCACAACCGCCGGTCTTCCTAGCTTTAAGACAAGGAGTTGGAGAAAATGTAGGAAAAGATAGCAAAAACAGACTGTCTTCAAATGTTAAATCAGCTCATTCATTTAGAGTCCCAATATTTCTAAATATTACACTTATCCCAAATTGTAGGGTAGAACAGTGAGGTAAAAATTGTAGTAGTGTTGCCACATGAATCAAGCATAGGGCTGTACAATGACAGCAAAACAAATAGTTATGACCTGAGAAGCACTCCAGTTAAATAAATAAGAAATAGCAGCAACCATCTCTTCAGAGTTCAATGTACTCAAAGAGAAGTAGACAGTGAAAAAGGGGGGCAGAGTTCAACAGTAAAGGTCATATTGCGAGTGCAATTCCTAAATTCATCTAATCTGTTTTCATAGGAAACAATTAGTACAGGCTCTGCTCAGCACTCGTGTACTATAATGCGAACACGAGGTCATCAAGCAGTTATGGTAGGTTATGAAGATTTATACAGCGCACAGCTACTCCCAAGAGTGTCCCAGCGCTAAAGACAAGACGGCACCTACAGATGAAATGTATACAGATTGTGTGAAAAGCCAAGTTTTCAGTTTCTTTTTAAAGACGGGGAGGTCCCATATTAAATGCATCTCCCTAGGGAGCTTGTTCCAGTTAACTGGTCCTAGATAAGAGAATGATCTGCCATCAGTTTTGAACCGGCAAATACAAGCGACTTTAGCCAAGTCTTCAGAAGAGGAATGCAAGGTGCGGGCAGGGATGAAGTCATGGATCCTCTCTCTCAAATAGCCGGCACCTGAGCTGTGCAGGGCTTTGTGCATTAAGACCATGGACTTGAATTGTATCCTCTTTCTTATTGGGAGCCAGTGAAGCGCATCCAAATGAGCGGTCATGTGTGATCTAGGGGGAGATTGAGTAGCAACCGAGCAGCCAAGTTCTGAACCACCTGAAGACTGCACAGAAGGTACTCTGGGTGGCTGAGATAAAGGGCATTACCATAGTCCAATCTTGAGGTGATTAGCGCTTGGATGATCATTTTCCTAGCTGACTCTAGCAGAAGGGGCAGACATTTTTTTCAGCATCCGAAGCGTTCCAAAGCAGGGACCTGTCAGAGCCTGAATCTGTGGTTGAAAGAGAAGGGCCTTATCAAATTTAATGCCTAGGTTCCTTATAGAATTCTGTTGGGGGCCTGGAAGTGGGGCCTCCTTTGGCCAGCAAGATCTCCACAGGTTAGGGGAAGCACCTAAGATCATGGTCTCAGTCTTGTCTGAGTTGCATTTTATTTGGTTCATACCCAACCAGTAAAACACCTTGGAGAGAAAGGTAGCAATAGCCTCCCCATCTAGCTCCTCTCCTTTTCCACAGGAGAAGAGAAGCTCGGTGTCATCTGCATAAGAGATAATTTTCACACACAGCGACTCAGCCAGTGCTGCCAGTGGTGTAAGATAGACATTAGACAGGTTAAGGCTCAACGCTGACCCCTGGGGAACACCAATCAGCATTGTGTGACCTTTGGACAAAAAAGGAAGCAGCCTGGTTTCTTGGCTTCTTTTGTCTAGAAAAGAGGAAGGCCAGTTCAGGGCAGTGTTCCTAATCCCAATTGCATGAAGGTGTTCAAGCAGCCTTTGTGAGGAACAGTATCAAAGGCCGCCGATAGATCCAGCATAAGCAGGATGGTCTTACGTCCCATGTCCAGAGTGCCTCTAATATATTCCACTACTTCCAAGAGGGCTGTTTCTGTGCTGAAGTGTGGCCTGGACCCTGATTGACTAGGATGTAGAAGCTTGTTTTCCTCCAGGAATAGAGCCAGTTGTCCATTAAAAGATTTTTCCAATATTTTGGAAAAAGTAGGAAGGAGGGAGATAGGTCTATAGCTTGCCGGTTGTTTCGGAGCAGCTATAGATTTTTTAAGCAGAGGTAGCACTTTTGCCCTTTTCCAGTGTGCTACAACCTTGCCATATAGTGAGGTGTTTAATATTCTATTTACAGTAGGATTGATGATCTGAGCTACCTTGGTCAGCATAGCTGTAGTGAAAGGGTCAGAGGGAGAACCCGACTTCAGGCTCTTAATAGAAGACAAGGACATCTCAAGGGATATGGGGCAGAAACCGGCCAAAGTGGTGCTTCCTGTAATAGGAATAGGAGCTTCAATTAAAACAGGAAGGATAGGACCAGATTGCACATTCTTGAGAAGATCTGCCTGAATGGTAGAGATTTTATCATAAAAGAATAGTTTCAACTCCTTGCACCATTCTGCCGATGGTTGGCAGTCTTCGGAAATTCCATCAGGACTAAGAAAAGATGTTGCAATTTTGAAGATCTCCTTGGATTTGTTCCCATCTTCATTGATCTTTCTTCCAAAGAAGGCCCTTTTGGCAAGATTCACCTTTGCGTGGTAGTCCTATAATGCAATCCTATATGTTGATTTATCCTCTAGATAGAATTTACACCTCCATTTCCTTTTGAGGTGTTTACAATGTTTTTTGCTCATTCTGAGGTCCTCATTAAACCAGGGGGCTGTTGGTTTAGCCCTGGGAGAATGACGTGCTGAGATAGGGGCTAGCTCATTAATAGACTCTTGAATCCAACTATCCAGACACGCAGCATCCTTTTCAAGAGAACCAGATAGGACTGGGGTATTCACTACCAAATGCTTGATTTAGGTCACTTTGCTGGACTTTGTGGAAGGCCCGCAAAAAGACCTGGGTGTTTTTCCTGAGGGGGGGGGTCCTTAGATGTTTGTGTCCATGTAAATAGGATGAGGTGGTGATCAGACCACAGCAGGGGTCATTGCAACAGAGACGCGGACCGTGATGACCGAGCACTACTGATTTTTCAGAACGCCGGCGGAAACCTAGGAAGCACTTCGTGCTCCAGGAACTTGGATGCCAGTAATAGAAAGACTAATAGAGGTGATCCCATTACAGAGGAAACACATATTTGGCTCCCACATGGCCCATTATTGCAGTGGATTTTGAGTTGTCCATCAGCTCAATGAGGTAGTGACCAGGTAGAGGAGATAACACATGGATTCCGTCCCTTTGAGAAACTCAAACAGCAGACTGTACCTAGTCCTGATGAAGACACCATGGTGATGTTGCCTAACCACACGCGTTCTCTGGGGGTCGAAACGTCGACATGTTGTTACTAAGTGTACCAAGCCCAAACAGACATGCTCATGTGAGTATGCAAATCACATGTCTGTTTTAGGGTTTTCTATTGTATTTGGATGCAATAACTAATTCCTTTATGTATGTTTATTGTATTTTGTTGCATCTTTTTCAGTGTTCAATGTGTCAGCACTTATGTTATTTTTGAGGCACATGTATATATGTCACAAGCAGTGTTCACAGTCTGTACTTTATTCTTTTTTGTATTAATTCAGAAGATATGACTTTCTAAATATATCTATCCTTTATTTTTCCGTTTAAGTAAACTGTGGTATTGTCATTTGTAATATGTGTCAGTAGTGTGTTTGTTTACATACCATTAATTGATGGTTCTAAAATTTTGGTGAAAATTTTGATGGATAGATTTTACTCATAGAAAGTAATCACATGCTACATGGCAGAACCCTTTTCTCTATACTGAGATAGGGGCTAGCTCATTAATAGTCTCTTGAATTCAACTATCCAGACACGCGGCATCCTCTTCAAGAGAACCAGATAGGACTGGGGGATTCGCTACCAAATGCTTGATTTAGGTCACTTTGCTGGACTTTGTGGAAGGCCCGTAAAAAAGACCTGGGTGTTTTTCCTGAGGGGGGGCCTTGGATGTTTGTATCCACGTAAATAGGATAAGGTGGTGATCAGACCACAGCAGGGGGGCCGATTCAGCCCTCCATGCTCACATTGGAGAATACATGGTCAAGTGTATGGCTAGCTTTATGGGTAGAGCCGAATACCTGTTACTTGAGTGCAAGGGAGCACAAGGTATCTAAGTGCGGAGGTCGCCGGATCAGAATGATTGTCCAAATGGACGCTAAAGTCCCCAAGGACTATAAAATGAGCATACCCGAGAGGCCACTAGGCCAGGGCGCTGCTTATAGATTTCAAGCATGGGCCTGCATGACCCAGGGGTCTATAGAAAAGGGCACACACCAGTGACTGTTAAGGGTTTAGGGTCAAGCAGAAGCCCATTCCTTTCGCCTCTAACAAGACCCTCCAGCAGGAAGATTACACATTCATACTCTATTTTGTAGACTAATGCTATCCCACCTCTTCTGCCTATGTTGCGGTCTTTCCTAAGCATTTTAAATCCAGGAGGGATTCCTGTGCCTAAGGTTGGGTTGGCCGATTCTGAGAGCCATGTTTTGGTAAGGAACAGGGCACCCAGCTTCCCATTAGTTAAGAGATCAAAGACCTATAACTTGTAAGCAGTGGAGAACTATAGCAAATTGGACAATCTGGCCAGGGGTATGCTAGCAGGAGGATTGCGTCAGGATCATGCATCATCTCACGTATTCCTGAGAGGCCCAACAAATCTTAAAAACAGACACATTCATGAGTCATCACAAAACAATGTGCTTAAACAAAAAGATAGCTATGGAGCCTCATGAAGCTATTTTAAAACAACATTTGTGATGTGGGTTATGAGTGACATTAAAAGAAACAAAATAATAGAAACCTTTGTCTGTGAGTCTAGATATTCAAAAGCCCATTGGGTGGAAAAAATAATAAAAAATTAAGTTTGGTCAAAAATAATGGAAAACCAGCCCCAAGAAAGGTTCAAAATAATAATAATTTCATAAAAGATACTATTTTTAAAGAAAACAATTAAACACCCCAGACCTCATCCCAGTTAGCCAATAAAGTACTAATAATATGACATAAAAAAGAGATACTGACACAAAGATAAAGGAAAGTATGGTAGGAAATGGATTATGAGGACGAACGAGGACATAGAAAATACCCCCCTTAAAAAAATGGGAAGTGTAGGAGGACAGAAAAGGGAGAAAATTAACTATTAATAGTGGTTCAAGCAGGGGAGGTGAGAGGGTTAACTCCCAAAAATACAAGGGAGGTCAAGGAAGATGGAAGAAAGGAAGTAGATCGAGGGATAAGCAGTTTGGGAGGGAAAACGTTGGAATGATGAATGGATAAGTCGGGGATAACACCTGGAACAGCAATTTAAATTAAAAACGAAACATCCAATCAATCAATCAATCAATCACGGCATTTATAGAGCGCGCTACTCACCCGGGAGGGTCTCAAGGCGCTGGGGGAGGGGGTAAGTTACTGCTCGAACAGCCAGGTCTTGAGCTGCTTCCTGAAGGAGAGATGGTCCTGGGTTCGCCGAAGGTGAGTGGGGAGGGAGTTCCAGGTCTTGGCTGCCAGGTAGGAGAAGGATCTTCCTCCGGCGGTGGTTCTGCGGATGCGTGGTACGGTGGCGAGGGCGTGGCTGGTTGATCGTAGCTGGCGTGTGGGCGTGTAGAAGGTCATGCGGTCGTTGAGGTACTTTGGGCCCAGGTCGTGGAGGGCCTTGTGTGCGTGGGTGAGGAGTCTGAACGTGATTCTCTTGCTGACGGGGAGCCAGTGCAGGTCTTTCAGGTGTCCGGTGATGTGGCTGTGTCGGGGGATGTCCAGGATGAGTCGTGCGGAGGCGTTCTGGATGCGCTGGAGTCTCTTTTGAAGTTTGGCTGTGGTTCCGGCGTAGAGGGTGTTCCCATAGTCCAGTCGGCTGGTGACGAGTGCCTGGGTGACGGTCTTCCTGGTTTCAGTGGGGATCCATCTGAAGATCTTGCGGAGCATGCGCAGGGTGTTGAAGCATGAAGATGAGACGGCGTTGACTTGTCTGGTCATCGACAGGGAGGAGTCCAGGATGAAGCCCAGGTTGCGTGCGTGGTCCGTTGGCTTGGGCGCGGTGCCCAGGGCCGGGGGCCACCAGGAGTCGTCCCAGGGCGGAGGGTGATGAGCCCAGGATGAGGACTTCCGTCTTGTCTGAGTTCAGTTTAAGGCGGCTGTTCCTCATCCAGTCGGCGACGTCTCTCATCCCGTCGTGTAGGTTGGCTCTGGCGGTGGTGGGGTCGTTGGTGAGGGAGAGGATCAGCTGGGTGTCAGTCGGCGTAGGAGATGATGTTGAGGTTGTGTCGGCGTGCGATGGCTGCGAGGGGGCTCATGTAGACGTTGAAGAGGGTTGGGCTGAGTGAGGATCCTTGTGGAACGCCGCAGATGACTTCGGTGGCTTCGGATCTGAACGGGGGAGGCGGACTCTCTGGGTTCTTCCGGCGAGGAACGAGATGATCCATTCCAGTGCTTTCTCTCGGATTCCGATGTTGCTGAGGCGCTTCACTAGGGTGCGGTGGCAGACGGTGTCGAACGCCGCGGAGAGGTCCAAGAGGATGAGGGCAGCTGTTTCCCCGTTGTCGGTTAGGGTTCTGATGTCGTCGGTGGCTGCGATAAGGGCGGTCTCGGTGCTGTGGTTGGCCCGAAACCCGGACTGCGAGGGGTCGAGGGATCCATTCGTCTCGAGGAAGGCGGCAAGCTGTCTGTTGACGGTCTTCTCGATGACTTTGGCCGGAAACGGAAGGAGCGAGATGGGAATGAATGGGGAGGTTGAAAGAATAATGTTCTATTCAAACGCTGTAGAAAAACAGAGCTTATGTTCAAGATTAATGGCATTTAGATCTTAACAAAATATATAAAAGGTAGCTTATGAAATGCTTTCAATCAAATGGCAAATGCCAATTACCTTAAAATATGTAAGCAAAACTGTTTAACGAAATTGTTACTCATACTAGATTGTCTATAAATTAGGTTTTCTTTGAAATCATTTACAGACATTTGGTGAATCTCAAATGAAAGAACTTAAAATAAATTCTGAGGAAGGAGGAAAATTCCCTACCAGCTCTGAAAAAGGGAGTGGATGCCACTGAAGGGTTTAACCCAATTTAGAGGCCACAGAAGTAAAATTCCACCTCAGATAGGATATTCTGTGGTATCTTCAAATGCATTCACCCGAATCAGGATGCCTATACTGAAAATTCATCAATTCAACAGTCGAGACCCAAACACAGTTGTGGAAGTTTTCAAATTTACAAATAACACCTTAAACCTAAGTGAAGGCTTTCTCATGACCTCTCCTCAACTAATATACTGGATACAGAGAGAATCTCAGTGAGTCTTCCAGATATTTCTCCAGGAAGCTGCAGGAGCCACCCTCCCCCACCCCCCACAAACAATAGAAAACTAATTGCAGCATCCTTCCTAGGAACTCCCTTCTCAAATTGGATCTTTATCCCGAGCCTAGGAAGAACTGCCACCTTTCAATTACAAGAAAATAAGAGAATTCCAAAATACCATAATTCATCACTGTTCATTCATTGGAGAGGCTTGGGGGTGGAAGCCACAGGGAACAGAACACTGCTTGCTGATAGAGGGGTCTAGATTTGAATTGGCCCTTTTATCTAACTGAAAACCTTCATATCAAAGAGTGGGATACAATAGGACAAAGATCTGTGGATGAAGGGCAGCAGCGTTGATGAGAATTAAAACATTTGGGTGTTGAAAGCTTGACTGTGGCAGTGGGCGGGAAACACTAGCATAGATTCAGGGGGGCTTATTTATGGGCCCTTGCGTCACTTTTGCGCCGCTGGTGCATCAATTTTTGTGACGCACCAGCTGCGTAAAAAATGCGCCATGTTGCGCCATATTTACAAAGTGGCGCATCTAGGTAGATGCGTCACTTTGTAAACCCCTGCACCACATTATACCTGCGCCAGGTATAATGTATGCAGGGGGGGCGTTCCGACGCAAGAAAGGGTTGTAGAAGTGACGCAGTGAAATCTATAAGATTTCACTGTGCCGCTTCTAGGATGCAAATGCGTCAATATCTTACGCCTGCCTCATGGCAGGCGTAAGACTGACGCAGGAACATTTAACATGGGACTTGCCCATGTGTAATGACCCATTGCTGGAGTTGCGTCACTTTTGTGACACACTCCAGCAATGCGTCATTTTTGCACCTGCAGATACGTCAGAAATACTGAAGTATCTGTATCTCCTTGCGACATGATGCGTCATACTGTAAATATGACGCATCATTTGTGTCGCAAGGAGGGTGCAATGAAAAGTGACACATCGCTGTTTCCTCGCAGCCATGCGTCACTTTTCATAAATCAGGCCCAGTATCTTTAGCATTTCTGTGCCCTAATGCAGTTCTGAACCTCATTTCTCTCCTTTCCTTTTCGCAGTCCTCTTCACAAGATATTTGTATTGCACAGAGGAATGAGAGAGGCAGAGACTGTGCTGTGGGGGACAGGGGGACTGCCCATCTCTCTCCAATCGTGGTTCATAGTGTCACTGGTATGAAGTGCTAGCTGGAGCTGTAAAGAGAGGGATGGGAGAATTCTCTCTAGCTCCTCTATTGTCTTTTACCTTGTAAAATGAAAAGCCATTTGGCAGAGTCAAGAAAGAATCAAGGGCTGCAGGGACTTCTCCCATCTATCACAACATTTGCTGCCTGTGCTTGTCAGTCACTGTTGTGGGCCTGATTCACAAAGGTAAACTTACACTTTTGTGTAAGTTTACGATTGTTTTCTATTCACAAAGGCATTTACGAGTAATATCTTTACGAGTGGAGTCTCCGCTCATAAAAAGACCTAGGTGTAAGTTTACCCTTGTGAATCAGGCCCAATATATCTAAATGATAATATTCTTTCAGTTTCTTTAGAAAACTAGCGTAATATTTAAGTGCAAGGATAAACAACGCCTCAAGGCGTATTAATAAAAATAGATGATTAGCATTATTTGCTAACATATCATTTAACTGCCATGGTAACGTGATTACACGAACTATGGGGCATATTAGCAAGGCTGGCGATAAAATTATCGCCGTTTTAGCGGCAGGAAACTGCCGCTAAAACGTCGATAATTGGCTTGCTAATAAGCGTTATAGAATTCCAATAGAAGCCCAGGTTAGATGTGCAGGACATCTAACCTGGGCTTCTATTGGAATTTATAACGCATATTAGCAAGTCAATTATCGCCGTTTTAGCGGCAGTTTCCTGCCGCTAAAACGGCGATAATTTTATCGCCAGTCTTGCTAATATGCCCCTATGTTTTTTCTAATACATTTCCGCCAGGCAGCAGCCCCCATTCCTCACAGTACTGTGGCACAGTCTGCACTCGCCAGTGACCGACTTAGTGGACAATTTAAATGTAGTTTACTGCATAGTGGACAATTTAAATGCAGTTTATTGTGGGTAATTGTCTATTTCAGATTAGGAATAAAAAAAACCAGGAGCGATGTTCCTACTTTAACAAATATATTTGCGCATTCATTGACTTTCAAACTGCACGTTAAAATGAAAAAATGTGACATTGACGTGCTTCCAGTTGCGTGAGTGGGCCGTTTGTTGTGATGCATACTTCGAGCCTGAAACCGAGAGCAGCATTTTTCAGAATTGATTTACTCTCGCTTCCTTGACACAGCTTAAGAACCATTCGAATGTGTGACCTTTGATTCTGCTCATTAATTGCAATATGAAAGTCAAGGACTAACATATAGTTTGCGAATGCATCACAGAATCATTAACGCATTTGAACGCGTGTAGTGATATAGCAGTGAGCTTGGCCCTGTACATTTGACCTTGAAATGTAAGGAAATCCATCGGTTGTCTCAAGGTTGAAATAACCTCTAGAGAACAGGTTTCAGGGTTGTTAAAGAAATAAAGCTCGCCTTTGCAGTGACTTGCGCATAAATTCCTCATGAATAACACACATCCCGATCATACTCATGAAGACAAAGCAGGCAAAGAAAATACAGACGAGAAAAATCACATGCTTATTTTTTTTTAAAGTTTATTTTGATGTCCTTGTGACGAAATAGTAGCTCCACTTCAGTATTTGGTAAAAAAAATGCATTTATCCAATGACAAAACTAACTTCGGGGCTGATTCAGAAACTATACTTGAATGCAGAAGCCAACATAATTATTAACACCATAGGGGTAGGCCAAGTTAAGGTTAAACGGGGCACTAGACAAGGATGTCCATTGTCCCCGGTACTATTTGCCTTTTTTATTGAGCCATTGGCGATTGCCATTAGGAATAGTACGGATACCTGCCCTCCATTGCCAACTATGGCAAAATTGAAATTATACGCCGACGATATCATGCTCATTATAAAGCCTGAGAAGGAGGTTCAAGCAAAAACTTTTGAGATCTTTGAGCAATTTGAGTCGCTTGGCGGATATAAAATAAATTTAAAAAAAGACAGAAATTATACAGTGTGGCGGAGCACCTATGGATTTACATCTCGATATTCTTTCTTGTTTAAATACAAAACCGAAAAGATATCTTGGTGTTTATTTTTCGGCGCGAATTACTGATTTATATGATTTGAATTTCACCCCACTTTTACGAAAAGTCCAGGATTTATTTTTTCAATGGAATTCACTTCCATTAACCATTTTAGGTAGGGCTGCATTGATTAAAATGTCTGTTCTTCCGCTGTTTAATTTTCTTTTCTCGGCGATTCCCTGTGTTTTAATGAGCTCCTTTTTTACTAAAATAGAGTCTATGTTTGCATCTTTTCTGTGGGGAAAGAAGGTCCCCCGAATTGCACTTAGCACTTTACATGAGGAGCTGGAAAAGGTGGATTAGCTCTGACAAATCTGAGGGATTATTATTTTGCATATTTTGCACAATATATGTCCAGATTTAAGCCGGAATTACAATCAGGTCTTTTTATTAATTATTTTATGAACTTAATTTGTAAAGAAATCAGATCCACTGCCCACTAACAATTGTTAAAACTCCTAAATTAGTACGGTATAAGTGCATAGAGTGGTTTTTCCATAAACGCCAGGCCTTTTATAGAAGATATTCTATCCCCGCAATTAACTCCTCAACTCCGTTATCTGGCCCTATCTTACTATCTGGGATCAGAGAATCGTCGGTAATTACACATATATGGGCCAAGGCTGGATTTGGGAAAATTTCAGATTTTTTAAGGAATGATAGATGGCTGAATATAGCTGAAATGTCTTATTTAATTCCAAATGACTTCCTTCTCCTTGGGTCATATACTATCTTTAGTAAGTTCCTGAGTAAACTTGATCAGGTCCAGATCATCAAACGGAAATGTTTAGTATATGATCTATTAGAAGACATTGCATTTAAGAAACTTGGGGAATGGAAAAAGCGTTTAGCCTCTATCAAGGGTATCGATTTGGAGGGGAAGGCCATAACGAAATGGGAAAAACATGAGGAGATGTAAATCACAGCGAGTATGTGGTGAGTAGTTAATAATCTGAATTTTAGCACGTTAAGGGGAGCTAATTGGCGAAGGATGTTGTTTTTTAGTAAATGGCTACTTTATAGAACTCCACTTTTCCTATCTAAGATTTACTCCAACCAATCTGCGCAGTGCTTTCGTTGCCTTAACCATCCTTCAGCCAATTGGACACACATCATATTACAATGCCCCTTGATTCAGAGGTTCTGGAATGATATTTTTCACTATCTGGAACTCGAATGCGGTATTTCAATAGGTTTGAATACTTGGCTAATAGTACTTGGCTATGACCCAGACCTTCTTCTTTCAGATAAGCTGATCAAATTATTATATATTACAAAGGCTGTCGCCAGATCACTTTTGCTTCAGAGATGGCGATCAGATTTTATACCATCTAAATATGAATGGATTCGGAAAATGAAGCAAGTTAAAAAAAGCGAACAAGCCTATGCATTGCGAATTGGCGGACTTAAGAAGTTTGAGAGGGTTTGGGCAGCCTATTTTGATTAAGATCTCAAAATTTAGCTCATCTTTTTGGAGGTATTCCCAGCATGTTTGACTCCTATGTATTGTAATACCTGTATTTTAATCTATTATACGACATTTGATATTTTTCTTGCAACCTAGCTATTTCAATGAATACAGGATGAATTAGTATTTTGCACATACTCGCTGATTTTTATGTATATGCTTAAGGTGTCTAAGGTTTAATCAATTGCTTAGTTTGTAGTAATTAGTGGCAGTGGATGCTCTTTTCAGGATACAATGCGTTTTTTGTTGAATACTGGCTTAAATGTTTATATTGTCTATCTTTATTGATTTTAGGATTTACTGCCTTCCGGCAAATTGGTGCTATTTAACAAATCTGTATCATTTTGACATATTTAATGAATTTTATGGATGTATTTATGGATAAAAAACCGTTAGGATTTCAATAAAAAAAAATGTTTTTTTTTTTTTTTTAAAACCAACTTAAAATGTGTACCATACAACACTATCTGCAAAGGTGTTTTCCCAAGAGACGGGTAATTTCTAATATAAACCTGAGAAATTGCATGCAAATCAATATTTTGCTCTTCGCGAAATACTGGATTTTCTTTGTACCCTGAAAGCAATCTCTCCCCATGCCATTTCAATATATTGGTAAAATGGGTGTTCTGCACAAATAAAAATGTAACGTGCTATTGTCTCTCAAATTCAACTCTTGCAGCTGAAACTCCTCCCTCTCTTAGAAATGAGAAGATTACAGTGGGACAATATGGAATGAGGGTGGAAGTTTGGGGGCTGGAATTGTTTCCTCCGATCTGCCATGTAATGAGCCTAATTTTTCCCCGGTGACATTTGTAAGGAAAAAGAGTTGCAGGATGATCATTTGGATATTAGGAGTCTACATTCATGACTTCGACATTTGTTTGGATAAATATAAATTTGCTTGGGCCGACATTCATAAGACACTCATGCAAACCATGTGAATACTTTTGCACAAAAAATGTACTTGATGCTATATTGAAAGATGTTGGGAAAGTAAACGAGTAATGGTGACTACTGACTCTGTGCCCGATGTTGCCCAACTAAACAAAGTGGGTGCAAAAAAATACACTCACCTGTGGGAGCCAGCATATGTCAAATGCTGATTCACAGAAAAATGACCTGCTACTCCTATTTATTGTACGAATAAAGTAGCATTGGAGTTGTCAAAATAACGACTGTTAGGAAATCAACCTGAAAGTGTTGCCTGTCACATATTAAGAGCATTACCAATGCATACTCTTATTCCTGCCTAGTGCCACCAACTGAGTCTCGCTGAAGGGTCACATTTCCGTCCTCATCAAAAGGTAGAAACAAAGCTCAACTTCATCACGAAAAGAGTGAAAGGTGTAATTAAAGTGCAAAAACAGTGAATGGGCTCACATGCCAAAGTTTCACCAACCTCGTGTGCTGTTTCAAGAGATACAGGTGAGCAGCACTCACATTGCCTATAGTAGCACTCACAATGTTGGTAGCGGCTCTGCTACAATTGCTTACGTTCTAGGGTTCACCATAACCCCATAGCACCCTGGGAGCTGTCATACTGGAGGAGCAGTGCAAGGTACCTGAAAGAGGTATAGGCAGTGCAATGCATACTATCCTCCTTCGCTCAAATATTACAAACCAGTGACTAGTTTTAGCCCCCACTTCTACTTCCCGCCTAGAACCAGCTGCTTCTCCGTTTTCCTGTGGAGAGCTAAAATGCAACCATATGCCTTCAGCCTCTGTGACGGACTGACAGAGCTGCCGTCAAGCTTAGCCTCCTCTCCCCATAGTAACAAGATCTCTTGGGTGAGCACAGTGCAGGCTCAGCTTTACCAGGACACTTCTTTGTTGACCCCTACTCCTCCCTGCTGTGCTATGTGAACAGGAGAATGGAAGCACACACAGAATAGTTTTGTCACTAACGCTTCAGTTCCTTTTCTGTTTCACAGAGTAAGAGTGAGCAGCATTGCTGACAAAGAAGGCACCACCCTTCCTTGTATCGAATTAGGATAGTGGTGGAGAGCCCTTTCCTTTTCTGTGATATCAAAGCAATGTAAAACAGTTTTCTGTTTCCACTGTATGCTCCTCCTAAGATATAAGCAATGTATAAGATATATGTAGTCTTGTCTGACGCGTCTGATCACGTGAAGCAACAGAAAGGTTGAATGTTGATGTAGCAAACCTGTGTCCTCATCTTCAGTAATCATTATCGGTCAGATATGAGGCACCATCTGTACTTAATCCCCTTCACCAACAGGCCGGTGTACAAGCTAAGTTAAAAAAAAAAAAAAAAAAAAAAAAGGCAAGCTTTCCTACGTTTCTTAAAAAAAATTGGCTGTACATCATGTACCACCTTACCGGTTTTCCTTGATGATTTGTTTTCTGATTTTCACGCCTCCACCCTTAGGTGCTTCAGCAACTTTTGTTATAAATTGCAACAATTCTCACCTACAAGATAAACTTTGGATCAATGGCGATCCCAGTTTAAGTGAAATTACCACTATCATTTCAAAAGCGGAACTTACTACAAGGTGTGCTAAGACAGTTGTTGCTTCAAGTAAGATTGATCAAAGTGATGAAATGGTCAAATTGGTGAAAGGGAGCCACTCACGCCTTAAGGAACAAGGGAAAAAGAAAGTCGAAAAGGTCCAGGGAAAAGAGAAGGGGGGATCCAATACAAACCAAAGAGACCAGTTTGCAGACTTAAAAGGAAAATGTTATTGGTGTGGTAGCTCATCCCATCTAGCACATGACAAAAGGTGTCCTGCATTGGGGCAGCAATGTGCCAAATGTAGGATAACTGGGCATTATGCACATGTGTGTTGCAAGACCAATTCAGTGAAATGTATTGTTGAGGTATTGGAGCAGGGGGAGGAGAGTTTGGAGTCCGATGTAGAGGACTCGCAGATTATGTGTATACAAGAAGAAGCTTATGGAGCTGAAGGTAAACTGAGGAAAAAAACGGTTTGCAAGGTTATGGCTGGGGGGTGTCTGTTACTCTAATGGTTGACTCTGGTTCACCCTATAGCATCATCAATCAGAATACTTGGGTGGATTCGTTCAAGGAGAAAATGGGTGATGGGTTAGAAGTTCCGGACATCCATCCTGTTAGTTACACAGGCGAACCTATTGATTTATTGGGGTTTCGCCAACCTCCTTTTGAATTTAAAGGTAGACGTGCAGAGTGCAAATTTTATGTGTCAGTCTCTGGTCCGTGTGTCCTGGGGTGGTGGAATCAAGCGGAACTTGGTATCTTACTTGATCCTAACAGCCCTGATCCCGTTATCAGTTTGAGTGATTGCAAAGAGGATACGCATACATATGTGGAAGTTGTTTCTAAGTTCCCTGGAGTTTTCTCCGGGAATGTGGGTGAACTGAAGGGATTTTCACACAAAATTGTGCTTAAAGAAAATGTGTGTCCCTGTATCCATAAGGTGAGGAACATCCCTATGAGTGTGAAAGAAGAGGTAATTACTGAAATTCAGAAATTGATGGTCGATGATCTTATTGAACGCATCGAATCTTCAGACTGGGTCGCTCCCCTTGTTGTCGCATGCAAGCCCAATGGCCGGATTCGTCTATGTGTGGATTTGAGGGAGCTCAACAAGAAAAATTTTGTAGATGTGTTCCCTCTTCCCAGAATATCAGAATTATCTGTTACTAGGAACATGCAATGGTTCTCAAATATAGACTTGACCTCTGCCTACCATCAGATGCCCTTACATAAGAGTTGCAGACATCTTACTGCTTTTGTGACCCCTTTTGGTATTTTCCAATTCAAGCAAGTTCCGTTTGGTTTGGCATCTGCCACCTCCATGTTTCAATGTATCATGCACTTAATTTTAAGGACATGAAGAATGTGGTCTTTTTCAAGATGACATTCTTGTCATGGGGTCAGATAAAGCTGAACACAAAAGTACTTTGGTTGAAGCACTCCAAACCTCAGAACTGAATGGTTTGACTGCAGAAAAAGCTAAGTGAAAGTTTGGAAGGAAGAGTGTGACATACTTGGGGCATGAAATCAACTCAGTAGGTATTTGTCCAAAGTCTGAATTGGTGGATGCTATTAAGGAGGCCCCTGTTCCGCAGAACAAAGATGAGGTCAGATCTTTTTTGGGTCTGGCCAAGTTTTATTCCAAATGTGTCCATAATTTCTCAAGTAAGATATTTTGCATCAGGCAACTGTTAAAAAATGGGTGCAAATTTTTGTGGACTGAAGAGTGCCAACTCAGTTTTGAGTGTATCAAGAAAGTTATTTACTCAGCCCCTGCTCTTAAGCATTTGAACCTGGTCTTAGGAGTTTCATCACCACTGATGCCTGTGGCAAAGGACTAGGTACGGTCTTATCCCAGGTACAGGAGGATGGTAAAGAATGTGTGGTAGCTTTCGCTTCCAGGGCACTTACCTCGACAGAGGAATGGTACTCTGTTATTGAGAGGGAAGCTCTTGGATGAGTTTGGGGACTCAAGTATTTCCGACAGTATGTTTGGGGCATGTGTGTTACTGTGAGAACGGACCACAAACCCCTCACAAAGGTTCTAACTTCAAAGGGGCTTGGTAATGTTTCTCCTAGAATTTCTCGCATGTCGGTGCAAATGTTGGACTTTGTACGTACCTGGCGTTTGCAACAGAATTGCTGATTTTCTCAGCAGGTGTCCTTTGCCTGTGGAGGGAGATACAAAGAATGAATGGGATAATTGGCTTGTGGAATCCATTTTCGGTGAAGAATTGTGCAGCATCTCCCGTGATGAATGGGCCAATGGTTTGTCTCAGGATGGTATTTTGTTATCAGTTATCAATCACATTCGTGTAGGCTGGCCTGAGAAAGTCCTTTTAAGTAGTGATTTATTAGCTTTTTGGGAAGTCAGAAATTAATTATCGGTGGAAGAAGGCTTTTTACTCAGGAGTGGCAGGTTAGTTCCACCACTGGTCTTCAGGGACAAGGTTATTAATCTTTGTCATGAGGGTCATCTAAGTATTGTTAAGAGTAAGTGTAGGGTCAAACAGTCTTACTGGTGGCCCGGCATTGACAAGGATGTGGAAAGAGTCGTCAGGGAGTTTGTGCAGTCTGTCAACTCTGATAAGAGTTTGGTTACCCACAAATTTCCATTACACCCTGTCGTTATTCCCAGCATGCCTTGGGAATGAGTGGGAATTGATATTTTTGGCCGGTGAGAGACAGTAATGGTTCACAAAAGTAAATTTTGGTCTTAATTGATCATTTATCTAAGTGGCCAGAAATTAAAGTTGTGGAAAAGGCTGATTCGGAAACGCTATTAATTTTCTTGGCTGAAGTCTTTGGTCATGAAGGATTGCCCAAGGACATTATCTCTGACAATGGTGGACAATTCATTAGTTACATTTTTAAAAGTTTTATCAAAGAAGCAGGTATTGTTCATAGGACTACTTCCCTTTATCACCCAGAGGAAAATGGCAGTGTTGAGCACTTTAATAGAGTGATCAAAGGTATTATTGAGTTAGCGTTTAGCAACCACAAAGATTGGGTAGATGAACTAAGAAAGACTGTTTGTGCTTACAGGGTCACATGTTGCCAATCTTCGGGTCACTCTCCGTTTGAGTTGATGAGAGGTAGATCTCCACGCTCTAAAGACAACCTGGGGTGGTTGAACAGTACCAAAACCATTTCGTGGTCTGCCAAGAAAGTAAGAAATTCCCTTGTGGAAAGTCAAACTAAGTATAAGGACAAATATGACCAGTCCCATGGTACTAAGAAGGTGTGCATGTGTTGGGGACATTGTCAAGGTCAGAAAGGGGAGATTGATGTGCAAAGGGGAGAGTACGTTCTCTGCTCCCCTCAGAGTTGTTAAAGTTTTGTGCAACTCTGCAGTGCTCAGTGATGGCAAGGTATGGTATGCTAATAGGATTGCTGTGTTTAAAGGCATGGAAACTGGTGTGTGAGTCTGAGATACCAAATCTGATTTGGAGGCAAGTATTTGTCCTTTGAGGTACGATTGGATCGAGGATGTTGGCTCTTCAGGAAGTAACTGTATTCCAGGACCCTCTTTGGAAACTATCAACAGTGGAGCCATTTTAGGTACCAGTGGTAATGGTTCACCGTCAGCTGTATCTTCACCGGTTCGCACCTTATCTGCTGAACAGAAAGTCACAGGTTGTTCTGATTCAGGTGGTGCAGAGGGCGAGAGTGTGAGAGTCGGACCTAGTTGTACTAAGAGTGGGGAAGTTACCAGGGCCCGGAGGATGTGTGTTAAACCCAAACGTTTGGAGGATTATATTACACACATCTTTCAGATTTAATGAAGTCTGGTTTCCAACCTAGACTCTTAATGGATTTATATTACGCACGTTGTCATAGCAAATGTTTTTTTGTTTTCTTATGCACTTTGTATCCTTACTTATAAAACTATGTGGCAAAGTTCTCTTTGTTTCAGCACAGCTCTTGTGTAGTATTGTTAATTGTTTTGATTTTTGTAGGGATGGGGAAGTGTTGTGTTCTGAGCTTGTGCCTTTTTGTGAGCTCATCGTGTTCTTATTCTCGAGTTCTCTTGAGCTATGGAATATGGTGAGGTCAGGAGAAGACAGAGCACCGGGTCGTGAGGAAGTTCTCTGTTGGGCTCCTCGAGGCTGTACTGGGAATCAAGTAAATAAAGAAATGGAGTTATACCTCTCAGTCTCCGTGTTTCCTGCTCTGCAACAATAAACAGAGGTGATTATCCCACCATTGCATTAACTGGATACTGCACATTCTACATCCGAATGCTTTTTCATATGGGCCACTTCTTTTGCCCATAAATTCTCCTACATCTCCAATCACATTACATCTGTAAACGCATTTCATCTGTAAATATTGTTGGTTGAAGAGGCCCAAATCAAAGAAGGCCACTTTCTCTTTTATGAATTTAATGCACTTTATCTTGAGTTTCATCAGGCACGTTCCATAGCAAATAGTAATAACAACGAGTAAACTAGCACCAAACACAGATTTCTTGATTTACACACAAGTCATTCTCAAGAAAAAAATAGAATGCGTGTAGTCTTGTGGACTAAGTTATTAAAATAGATGCAAAGTTGGACTCCCCTCTGTTCAGGGTAGTTGCTAAACTCACTGTACCCAAAATTTGTAACTTACAGCTGATGTACGCAATAGCCTTAAGTATATGGAGCTTAGTTAAAAAATAAAAAAAATGTATGTCTATTTTCCTCGTCCGTGTTTAAACAACAAGGACCACCCTATCTGCTAACGCGGACTAGGGAAGGTATGTGTTAATATAACAATTGTCCTGTGGGACTCATTCAAAGTGGTGCCTTCTTATGTGTCTTCGAAGGAACCCAGATTTACTCAGACTTATTCATCGGAATAAAATTAATTACAAAGAAGGCAAGCTGAAATGACTGATATAGTTTGCATCTTGTAATGTTTGACTCCAATCAAGTGTAACAACCAACAAAATAAGTGACCATAGTGAAGAGGACGCAGTGCTCCAATGATGATTATATATACAAAGGACATAGATAAAATACACTGTACAATTCCCACTTGTTGTATGCATTGACTGATAAAATTCATAGCAGGGTTTACATATTTCAGTGTGGAATCTCTTGAAATTAAATCACACGTAAAAACCAACAGGGAGGGTTGGTTGACGTTTCAACCCCGTGTGACAGTTGCGGCCTCTTTAGGATGTAGTCCTCTGACTACAAGGCCTATCACAGTCAAATGTTTTAGTGATGAGTGTACATATTCTTTAAGAACCAGTACCAATCCTCTTCATACTAAACACGGAAAAGCAGAGTTCTCCTCTGTCTGTCCACACTTCAATAGTGCCGGACGGAGTGAGATTAGGTCCACAGCGTTATTTGTGAAGGATAAATTGAAATGGCAATTTGGGCAATTTTGCCTCAATATTGGTACTGGTGTGATCTGTGGAGTACCAGTTTTGTATGATTTCAGCTCACTGAGTCACACCAAGGATCCAGGACCTGAGAGGCACCACTTGGGGGATCAGGAACTCCCTGCAGCTGGGTTCAAGTCCTGGTGCATGACCTTAGGGAGCCTGTCATAATCCCTGAGACTCAGATTAGGAGGCCAGCAGACTATCCTTCGGAGTCACTCTGGGAGCCATGGGTTCAAAATGTAGTTGCAGGTCCAGTTCTTCCTCCCCAGGCAAGAGAGAAGCAGGCAGCAGGTCAGCACTGCAGGGCAACCGTTTATGGAGAGAAGCAGTCCAGCAGAGTGGTAGTCCGTTCAGCAGCACAGCAGTCCATTAGGTGGAGTATACATAGGTTCAGAAGTGTACAGAAGAGATGACGTCTGAGGTCCTTTATTTATACCTGGTGTCTTCTTTGTAGTGGGAGAAATTTCAAGAGGATTCCCTTTGAATGCTCAGATTTCCTGCCTCCCCCGCCCTGGCTCCAGACTAACTGCAGGGGGTATGCAATCATTTTTGTGAAGACAGGACACAGCCTATTCAGGTGTAAGTGGGGCTGTGTCTAACTCCGCCCTCATCCTGGCAGTGATGGCCCATCCAGGCACACCTAAGCTCTCTATTATGTGTGGCTGTCTAGGAGGAATATACAATGACCAACTGCCAACTACACCCAAACATGAGACCCAGAGACAGGCTGCAAGCACTAAATGACTAAGGCAGGAAAATATCGGCTTTCTAAAAGTGGCATTTTGAAAATTGTAATTGAAAATCCGACCTCACCATAAAATATATTTCTCATTACAGTCCAAAGACACAAAGCATGAACTGTTTACCTCCTCCCATTTGTAAGTTATCATTATTAAGTGTAATAATGTGACACTAATGTTATCCTATTGGAGAGGTAGGTCTTTCAATAGTAAAAAAAAGTATTTATACGTTTTTTTACTATCAGGACATGTAATACATGAAAGTACATGTCCTACTTTTCAAATACATTGCACTCTGCCCTCAGTCCTATTTTTATACCCTGGTGCCCTACTTCTGGAAGGTGGAAGTGGATTCTAGACAGAGTCTTTGAAGTGCATGGAATTTCCTAACTCCCCTGCCCCAATTCCAAGCTGGCTGCAGTGACAATGTGGACATGATAGATCCTGTGTGTAAGGGTAGAGCATGCCTTATCCAGTTGTGAGTAGGGCTGTGCTCAGGTCCACCCCCTCTTACTGCCAGCAGATGGCCCATCCAGGCACACCAAATCTCTCTAATATGTGACTGTCTGGGAGGAATTCACAAAGTCTGCCAGTTACAGCCAGTCATTTGACCTGAGGCAAGCTGTAGGCACTAACAGGCTAAGGGCAGAAAATTCTCAACTTTCTTAAAGTAGCATTTTTAGAATTGTAATCAAAAAGCAAACTTCATCATTAAATAGGGTATCTCACTACAATTGCAGAGGCACCGAACATGAGATACCTACCTGCTCCGAATTGGAAATTAAAACTTCAACATTTAATAAGCAATCCCCAATGTTATCATATGGGAGGGGTAGGCCTCGCAGTAGAGAAAAACACATTTTGGAGTTTTTCCACCACCAGGACATATAAAACTTAAAAGCACATTTCCAGCCTTTTAATTACAATGCCCCCTGCGCTGCCTAGGGTCTATCTTAGGATTTAGTCCTATGCAATAAAATGGAAGTTTAAGGCTTGGCAAGGGGGTTATAATGCCAAGTTAAATTGGCAGTTTAAAACTGCATTCAGGCTGCAATAGCACGCCTGGAACATGTTGTAAGGTGCTACTTAAGTGGGTGCACAATAAGTGCTGCAGGCCCATAAGTAGTATTTTATTTAAAGGCCTTGGGTATCTGGTATACCACTCTACAACGGACTTATAAGTAAGGTAAATATGCCAATCAATTGTGAGCCAATCAAACCATGTTTAGGGGAGTGAGAACTGGTTAGCAGTGGCAAAGTGCTCAGAACACTGAGGCCAACAAAAATAAATTGCAGCACCAAAAATGGAAGTATGTAGGAAAAACGTTTGAGGGAAGACCACCCTAATGCTGACAGGTCTAACAATATCTAACTTCTTTTTGGTGCGTTTAATTTTGCACTAGAGATTCTAATTTTATTCTTTATGTTTACAAACATTCTGTCCCCTACTTTGAAAGCGCACCACACCAGGCATATACGTGGTTTGTGGGAAGGGTAACGTGTGACCATATATTATAAGGGATAAAGTACCTCCTGCCATACATATTGAAAATATCACACATAATTTCATTACACTGTCCATAGGACATAACCTCATAGTTAAAAGTGCCTATATTTAGCATTAAAGGCAATCGTCCATTCATCACCCCATCATATCTGAACCATTCTGCACCATGAAAGGTAATTGCAAAGTTCGGACAATTGCTGAGACAGCATTCTGTTTAATCACTGCCTCCAGTCAAGTAGACTCTCACTAAAAACAGGTTACTATTTGTAGGTTTCAAGAATCACCTGGTTGTGGGTCATCTGATATATTTGTGAATTTTTCATTTGCTTTCTAGACATGTGTGGATGGTTACAACATTTCGCTTGAATGATCTCAGACCCAATACGGATATTTTGAAGGGAAATAACTAGGACTTTAATCCGCAAACGGTTTTTTGGCTGGCAAAAACCCTTGATGCTAAGTAATGGCAGCAACGGTAGTTTGTTAGACCTTTTACAATACGTTGTATTGCTCTGCACTGTGCTTGAAAGGATTTCTTGGTGACAAGTATTAGGATTTGTGTATTTCATTTATTTGTGCCTTATTACAAAATGCGTGTTTTCTCTTTCCCACTTTATCATAGCAATCCTGCTGGTGTCAAAACAATGCATCTTCCCATCTATTGTTTTTAACAGATTCATTGCTAATCCAGTTTTCACACTGGCAGTACATGTTTATCAAAACACAATTTAGATGGGACAGTAGTGTAGCATTGGAGGAAAGAAAGACAGGATGTTTTATGATGGGAATAAATATTTCATGTAAAGTTAACTTTAGATCTGGCATGCTTTTATATATAATGGTTTTATATAGCTAGCATTGATTATTCTCAGAGGCATCATACAAAAAAGTCAAGAATTTCACTGCATCTATGCATATAATGAAGGGGCAGTATGTGAAGTGGATGATTCATGTATTCAATAATATTCATTAAAGAAATGGACATACATTAGGAGAATTTATTTTCTTATCTTTTCTTTATGCATTTTCCACTAAAAACATTAGGCTCTGAATGTACATACTTATTTTTCAAAAAGACATAAAATAATAAAGCACGTGTTATAAGTAACATTTGAGTTTGTTACAAGTAAGTTATACTATAAGTATAAAAGTGGATTTCTTGCTTCTATTTAAAACAGTTGAAAATTCATCTTTTGGCATATTATGTTTTATTATGTTACACGACACTCCATTTCATTAAGTTACTTTTTGTAAAGGTATATAACATTTTGTTATGTTACTTTCAATATTCTCACCCTCTTTTTAAAAGGGATCAGATTAAAACAAGTATTGTCTTGTCACATTATTCAATAAGAAAGTATGACACTTCACAGTGTAATTATTTGTCAGGTCTGTTTCCAGGGTTTGAATTATTTTCATAGCATGTCAGCGTGTGTTTGGGAACTGATGTTCCTTCTTCAGGGATTTACATTCCAATTTGATTAAGGTTATTGTTCTTCTTAATTGTAAATACACTCACTGAGTTATCTCAATCAATCAATCAATCAATCATGTCACTTATAAAGCGCACTACATACCCGCGAGGGTCTCAAGGCGCTGGGGGAAGAGGGGGGTGGTGCTGCTACTGATCGAAGAGCCAGGTCTTGAGGAGTCTTCTGAAGGCCAGTAGGTCTTGGGTCTGTCGGAGGTTGGTGGGGAGGGTGTTCCAGGTCTTGGCGGCGAGGTGGGAGAAGGATCTGGCGCCGGCGGTCGTTTTCCGGATGCGGGGGACTGTGGCGAGGGCGAGGCTGGTCGAGCGGAGCTGGCGGGTGGGGGTTTAGAAGCTGAGTCATCTGTTGAGGTAGGCTGGTCCGGAGTTGTGGAGTGCTTTGTGTGCGTGGGTGAGGAGCTTGAAGGTTATCCTCTTGTTGACAGGGAGCCAGTGCAAGTCACTCAGGTGGGGTGTGATGTGGCTGCGTCGGGGGATGTCGAGGATAAGACGTCCAGAGGCGTTCTGGATGCGTTGCAGCCGTCTCAGGAGCTTAGCCGTCGTTCCTGCATAGAGGGCGTTTCCGTAGTCCAGCCTGCTGGTGACGAGGGCCTGGGTGACTGTTTTTCTTGTTTCGGTGGGGATCCACTTGAAGATCCTGCGGAGCATTCGGAGGATGTTGACGCAGGATGAGGAAGCGGCGTTGACCTGCTTAGTCATGGAGAGGGTGGGGTCGAGGATGACCCCTAGGTTGCGTACGTGGTCGGTGGGTGGCGGGGCTGTTCCCAGTGATGTTGGCCACCAGGAGTCGTCCCAGGCTGAAGGGTTGGAACCATGGATGAGGACCTCCGTCTTGTCCGAGTTCAGCTTCAGGCGGCTGGTCCTCATCCATTCGGCGACGGCCTTCATTCCTTCGTGGAGGTGGGCTTTGGCGGTGTGAGGGTCTTTGGTGAGGGAGAGGATTAGCTGTCTTGTAACAATGCTTTAAGTTTTTGCAATTATGTATGGAGTATCTGTTATCTACATATCGACCGTCCAATATCTGTGTCAGTGAGCAACTGGATCTAAAGCTGCTGCATTTCACTTAGCCCATAAATCACTGTCTGTCGGCTTTGTTTGGGGCCATTTTGTAAATTATGGTATGTTGCATGTTCTGTTCTGTTAAACCTAGTTAGTGGAGTGAGCAAGAATTTTTACCAAAAGGACACCTTAGACCTCTACCATAGAGTGCCAAAATCTGAAATCTGACACCCTTAAATACAGAGAAAAAAAAAAAAAGGAACTGAAGACATATCATAATTAGACTAGATCTTTTGAAAGAGCATGGTAACTGCTTCAGTTCTAGGGCAGTAGTCTCTTGGGTCGATCTTTTTGTCTTACATGGGAATAGTTAAAAAACGGAGTTTTTGATCACAATGAGCAGATTAGGTGCACAATGAGTGCATTTATTTTGCATTTAAATAATGTAAATTATAAAATATGCAAAAATGGCATAAGCGGCTTAAAAATTCAAATCTCACATGTGAGCCTCCAGCAAAGTTATGGCATCTCACACAAGGATCAGTTAACGCTTTCATGTGAATTGGGACACACACATGCCCCATTCCAGTTCTGGCTTGCAAGTGTGATGGGCGAATTGAATAGATTTTTCAAATTGTGATGGGATGGAGTGCTGGGCACAGCCCCACTTAGACATGAATAGGCTGTGTCCTGCCTCAACACAACAGGCTGCATAGCCCCTGTAGTAAGTCTGGAGCCAGGACAGGGAAGGAAGGATGTCTGGGGACTTCAAAGGAAAACCACTAGAAGCTTCTCCCCCACTTCAAAGGCACAACTGGGTTCACATACTGGACCTCAGACAACAACTATTCAGTACACTTCTGGACCTGTGGATAGTCTGCCAGGAAGAAGGACTGCTGTACTGCTACAAGGACTGCCACTCTGCTGGACTGCTGTTGTAAAGGAACTGCTGCCCTGCTGTGCTCTTGCCTGAGGAAACACTGGACCTTCAACTTCATCCTGAACCCAGGACCCCAGAGTGACTTCAAGGGCTAGTCTGCTGGCCTCTTGATCTGAGTCTCAGGGATATAAAAGGCTCCTCAAACAGCTCCTGGACTCAGCTGCAGTGCGTTCCTGAAAACCAAGAGGTGCCCCTCAAGTCCTGGACCCTTGGTGTAGCTCAGCAAGCTTAAATCAAGCTTTTGAGCTATCAGCGACCATGAATTGGTCTGCTCTTACAGAGACCGAGATGCTCGCACTGAAAACCAGCGTGAGCTGCAACCAGCCCATCTCTTCACACAACAGCATTGGCCTCCTGCAGGGAACCACCTACTCAAAGTTTTGGCCTGCCCATCCTCAATGCCTGACCTGCTCTTCGCGCAATGCCAACAGCCCACATCGAGGTTCTCCTTGCTCCTCGGGGCCCTCTCCAATGTGCCACAAAGCGTAAGAAGGTAAACCTTCAGCTAGACTAACTACAACTGTGTCCGACCCTCCCTCCATCGCTGTTGGCCTGAACTTTTGAACTTGACACGGTCCTGAATGAACAGATAGCCGCGGTTGGCGTTTCATGCCTTTAAGCATGATTTTACAGGTTATTCTCTAAAAATTCATAACTCCGGTTCTACTGATTGGTGTTTTGTCGTTTTGGTCTGATTTATTTACTAAATTTTTCTCTATTTATCTAACTTGGTGTAGGATCTTTTTGTGTGGTGTTCTCATTGTTTTATTGTTTTAGCCCCTTAACTGACGGGCCTCTTTCCCCAAAGTGCTGAGCCCTTTTTTGGCTATATGGGGTAGTTTGTGCTTAGGACTCCAAAAATGTTTTTTTCCACATAAGGTATCCTCACCAATATTGTGCCCTTTTTTTCTAACATCCTGGGACCTCTAAAGGTACCCAGGGTTGGTGGATTCCCCATGAGCATAACAAGAAAAGAGGCAAAATATAGCAGGTTTTTGAAAAAAATAGGGAAAAAGTGCTCCAGATAAAAGTGTCTAATTGTCTCCACATTTTGTACCACAGTTTTGCCATTTTTCTAAGAGACAGCCTGTATTTCCTATTTTTTGTGCTCTCAACCTACTTCTAGTTTCTGACGGAAACCCATGTCTGTTCCAGAAATTCTGAATTCAGCCAACAAGGGGTCATGTGTGGATCCCTCAAGGCTTTACTTAGCAAAATAACTGTTGAAATATTGAAAATGAGTAAGAAAAAAACTGGCATTTCTGACAACGTTTTCATCTGCAACTTTGTCACAGTGGCCAATTTGCCTAAGCAATATACCATTATGCCCGCTACACCTTTCTGGTTGCGGGAATATATAGGGTTGTAGGCTGTCCAAGGTATGCAGAGCCAACAACTGAGCTGCACAGTGCAATAGTTTTGCATTGAGTACCAAGTATAGACCAATTCATATAGTGAAATAGGTGGAGTGAAAAATGAGTAAGTGGGAAACCTATGTATTTCTGAAATGGGCATACGATATGGATTTTAGGAGCAGTGGTTATTTGTACACCTCTGGATTTGTGAGTACCTGTACAAGTGTAGGATTTAAAGGGTATTTTTCTAAATGTCATGTTTTTTTATACACTGGCTTATATTTGAAAGGCACAAATGCATCAAAAAACCATTGGTATAAACAAATGATCTAATATCCTATGCTCCTCAAGTCTTCTGATAAAAATGATCCCTCATTTCTGTGGTGGGCATGTGGCCGCAACAGGAAACGGCCCTAAACGCAACATTGACTGATCGCATTTTTCCACTTAAAACAGACCCTTTTTCCAATGTGAGTGGCTCTGGATTTTGGAGCCTAGCTCAGCCAGCACATAGGGAAACATAGACAACCTATACATTTTTTAAAACTAGACACCTTTGGGTATCCAGGGTTGGGCTGACTTGCATGTCTCTCACCACGTTTTTCTACCCAGAATCCCTTACAATCCTCAGACTTAGACTAAAGAAACACATTTTCCTTACATTCAATACACCTGTTTCATAATGTTACTAAAAGTACTACAACTCCCAGAATGCAAACAGATGTATCTATTCAGCACATGATGATTAGACATTTAAAACATTCTTAGTTCCTCGTTGCAACTTTCCACAAGACTATATTCTTATTTTTCAATAAAATACACAATGTAATAAAGTGGCACTAATTCATTTTTCTGTTACTTCCCAAAACATTCACCACTAACCTCTTAAACACGTACCCTCTAATACATACAGTTCATCTGGTATATTTTTCCTCATCTCTGTGATACTCCGTTTAATCAAACTCCCATATACACATCTTCATTTCTAGTCTACATTTTTAAAATAATTAGAAAGTTATATACATACCACTAAATTCAGTTTGTAGATTATATTGTTGTTTTAGATCTTTCTGTATAGTTTTGACACTGTTAAGATTAGTAAAACCTAAGCACAAGAATGGCACACCACTCTCATACAAAGCAAATCTAAAATGGCAAGCTCTTCAACTTTCCACTCTATCATCATGAGAAAAGCAGCAAATGAAATCATGTCTTTCATTTTAGACTACTGCATCTCCAGTTGTGAATGATTAGCATCTGTTAATCCTTTCCCTCTTTCAAAATGAGGTTCCCGTTTTTGCAATGTTTTCGCGATCATCACGGAATAATCGTGAAAAAAACAGGACTTCAAACCTATATCTAGCTTAATTTTTCAGAAATTTAAATATTACTCAGCAGTTTATTACATAGTCCTGAGTTGGAAATTAAAACTTGTGTCATCACTCCTCAACTTTTAAAAAAATGTTCTGTTTCTTTAACACCCTTCACCCCCCAATACAGTCGTAGCTCAGTGTATCTAGCAGCACAGTGGAACCAGTAGGTCACAAGTTCACAGCAAATTCCAGAAGGAACATGCTACTTCCAAATGAGATACAGCAGGCATGGTTTACTCCACAGATTCAAATGCATATCAATGTCTGTACTGCATTTCTTTTTTTAAACAGCCAAAAAAGCAAGGTATTGACAGGAACTTGGGTTTGCCAAATGTGTAGATTACATGGTTTGGCCAGAGAGGGTTAATGTTTCATCAGTTGCTGGCTTTGGCTAAATCCATTGTGGATTCCCAAGCTCCTCACCTCATGATTGTGCACTGTGGTGGCAATGACCTAGGTACATTGACTTGGGTGGGGCTGGAAATCCTAGTGAAAAAACCTTTGCAGAACTGATGTCGCTTTTCCCTCACACTGTCTTGTTGTACTATAATTCATGCCAAAGACAGAAATGGAAGTGGTCAAATCAATTTTGTCCACAGATTGACAAAGCCAGGAATCATGTTAATAAAACTATTTCTGCATTCCTCAGAGACCATCGCATGGGCTGTATCTATAACAGCAATATGCGTTTTGACATGCATATAGAATTTATAGAAATGATGGAGTGCACTTTACAGATGAAGTCAACAGGGTGTTTCTAAGTAACCTGAAACTCTGCATACAGTCTTATGGATAGCAGGCAAATACACACAACCAATGCTACAGCTCTTGTCATAGTACCTGAAATATTGTGAAGATTTGTTTCTAAAGGTTTTTTTTTTCCTTTAGTTTTTGGGGATCTTTGCGACAATGTCACGAACCCCACAGACATGTCGCGAAAACGGAACACAAAAGCAGACATTCAATGGCCACCAACACATCCAAAAATAATATGTTAAAAAATCCATTCTGAATATTGCCCTACACACATTACTATATACATACTTCTTTCAAAGCATGTTTAAACTCCTATTTTTGTACTACGTTTCTTTAAAAACCCTCTTTCAGACCTATTTCCCATTTTCACGGTTATTCGGGATGTCAGATGGCGTCGTTAACTGCAACGATCACGCCTTTCCCATAAAGGAAAAACACATATGCACACACATTACAGTATTCTACACACTAGAGGTTTATTATTGTACACTTCAAACTCATGTTTTTGTACTGTAGTTGTAGAAAAATATCGCTAAAACCAATTTTCCGTTTTTCCGGTGAGGCCGGAGATCACGATGACGTCAGTCATTGCGATACCCCGCGGGTACGTCGCAAAAGTGGAAAGCAAAAGCAGGAATTCGATAGCCACCACCACATAAAAAAATTATAACTATATAATTAATTCTAACCATCACAGTAGATAACTCACTATATAAATAACTCTATAAAAACTTTTATCAATATCTCTATACCAATGCATACTAATGATTCATTGATATATTTTTTAAATATTTGCATCAATAGTCGTGATGGCCTTTATAGTCGCGAAGACCCCACGATGATACATAGGGGTGCATTGGCATATAACGTCTGTCACTAACACCTCCATTTCTCAACCATGGGGTCAGAGTACCTCCACCCTGACCCCTTATGTGGGCTTTCACATAGATCACCGGGCACCATTCCCAAGCAATAAAATTGTGACCGCAAGTTTCTGCTCAGGTTCCATCCAGACATTCAGAGCATTCCCGTTGGCACGTGCATTCCCGAATCATCGCAAAACCTTCGCGAAATATCCTCAGCCAGAGATATCACTATAATTTTAAACTTACATTTCTCAAAAACTACTGAACAGATTTACACCAAATATGCAAAAGGCACTTCCTTGAACCAACATCTACCTCTCTGCCAAATTTGGTGTAAGTCCGTTCAGCGGTTCGGGCTGCAGAGG
This sequence comes from Calotriton arnoldi, assembly GCA_963921515.1. Taxonomy (NCBI): domain Eukaryota; kingdom Metazoa; phylum Chordata; class Amphibia; order Caudata; family Salamandridae; genus Calotriton; species Calotriton arnoldi. The sequence continues at coordinate 1,131,436 of CAWUFW010003681.1, forward strand.
TGGCTAAAGGTTCCTATGGGAATTAACTTACAAATGCAACCTTATTTCATGCCCCAAATTCTCGGTCCTCGTTGCACGGATCACCCCAAACTTTCACAATCAATAGTACTCACCATGACACTTTTTTGGTGAAATTTCATGCAGATTGGTCTAACGACGCCAAAGTTATATCCAAGACAAAAAATGCTTTTCCTATGGAAAATAGATCCTAACTATAACTACCTACTGGCGACCGTCAGTAGGATAGATATAGATATATATATATATATATATATATATATATATATATATATATATATATATATATAGATAGATAGATCAGTGAGCAAGACTGCTGTGCAGTCGAAACGCGTTTGATGGTGGCCTCACACGGCGTCGTCATCCTTTTTGAGGAGTGAGTTGGCGGCATCCAAATAAAGATTTGACGAACACTATTTGTGGTCTGTGGTTTTGGATCAATCCGAAGGACTGGCGGAAAGTGGAATATATATATATATTGGATGACATACAGTGCTATGAAAAGGCTACAATGAAAGACTACAATATAGCCAAAGAGACACTGAAAAATAGTCTGTTACAATGGAAACGTGAGGGACTTATATCAGTGGAGGAATACAGATTTATGCACAAAGAATTTCCGGTCATACCAGCGCTATATTTAATCCCCAAAGTCCATAAAAATATAGTACCGGTCCCGGGAAGACCAATTATCTCGGCAATTAACAGCGTGGGGGAGCAGGTTGGACAATATATTGATTATTTCCTCCAAGATATGGTAAAAGAACTCCCCAGTTATATAAAAGACACAGGTGATTTTTTGGTCAAAACCCGAAATATTGTATGGACAGATGAATTATTGTTGATAACACTAGACATAGAATCTCTCTATACGAGTATAGACCATCATCAAGGGTTGGAAGCAGTGAAATATTTTCTGAACAACAGACCCTGTGAATTTTATGAACACAACAAAATGCTTTTAAAACTTATTGCTTGGTGCCTCAATAATAATTTCTTTATGTTTGGCAGAGAATTATTCAAACAGCTACGTGGAGTGGCGATGGGAGCCTGTTTCTCCCCCAGCTATGCTTGTTTACATGTAGGCTGGTGGGAGGAACAGGTTCTTAAAGTCAAACACCAGAAAGCATTTAATCAACATGTTTTATATTGGCTTAGATTCATAGACGATGTTTTCATAGTATGGAAGGGATCTGAAATAGCAGCCAGAGACTTCATAGAGGCCCTTAATGCAAATGAAATGAATCTTACATTTACCTCACATATAAGTAATACTTGCATTGAATTTTTAGACATCAAGGGGTATATTAAAAATGGTCGGTTTGAAACTACTTTATTTAGGAAACTTACAGCTGGAAATGCAACATTGCATGCAAGTAGTGCGCACCCAAAGCACCTGATACAGAGTATACCCTATGGTGAAATTTTAAGACTCAAGCGTATCTGTAGTTGTGAATCTGATTTAGAAAAATGTGTCATTGACACTACTAATAGGCTTAAAAAACGTGGATATAGTGACAGCATATTAGAAACAGCCATACTGAAAGCTAATGCAAAACCAAGACATAGCCTCTTCCCAACTAATGTAGGAGAAGAGAGAATTAGTACTGTTAGGGCTGAGACTAAGCCAAATGATATTGAGGGCCCGCGTCTGATCACTACCTTCAGCAGTGAAGAAAGGAAGATCAGATCAATAATAAAAAAGAATTGGCCCATAGTACTAACGGATGGAGTTCTGAGTAATAGACTCCCTGAGACACCGACTATTACTTTTAGAAAATCAAAAACTATGGGATCAGCATTGGTTAAGAGTAGCCCAGAAATAAATCAGAAGGGAACATGGCTTAAACCAAAACAGGGCTTTGCAAAATGTTCATCCTGCAGAGCCTGTAAATTTGGTATCAATAAAACACATTACTGCACCCCATTTTGCACCGATGAAATTACCATCAGGGGAAGTTTTAACTGCAGAACAGAATATGCAGTCTATGTTCTGACATGCACCTGTGGCCTCAATTATATTGGAAGTACAAAACTACAGGTGCATGTCAGAATTTTGCAGCATATACGAGCGATCATCAATAGCGACACAGCCTATCCTGTCGCTAGACATTTTAAGAAGATACACAACAACAATGTTAGCTGCCTTACATACTATGTTATTGACGCTATCCCCAAACATTATAGGGGTGGTAATAGGGAGCGTCAACTTAGACAGCTAGAAACCCGTAGAATCCTTGAATTTGATTATAAAGCACCCAATGGGCTCAACACCACAGAAGATATGCATAATTTTTTTATAGGTTCACTGGAAAATTTTAAAATATAACAACTAATATAATTATGCACTTCCATCCTTGTGTTCCTTTCCCTCCCCTTTTTTCCTACCCTTTTTTCCTACCCTTTTTTCCTACCCTTTTTTCTTAAATCATGAAGTAATGGTTTTAATAAGGGCAGTTTTTTACTATTCAGTGTCTTATTTTATATGTATTAACTGACAATTTGCAAGTTTTTACAGTTATAAGATGTATGGGAACATTATATAATTCTATGACTGGTCTGTTATGATGTAACCTGCCGCTGCTATGAATCTCATTGCACTTTTTTTGCACATTTTGCACTTTTTGCACCTAATCACTTTTTTGCTGCTATTGCACTTTTGCACAATTATCGCATTTTTAACATTAGTCATGAAGGACAAGGAATTGGGATGTATTTATACAGTAAGAGCCCAAATCTATGGATTATCCAATTAGTCTGGCAATGAATTTTTGAGGAGAACAATAAAGTTTTTTTTCGATCATTGTTGAAATAAGCATTTATGTGGAGATAAAATTCAGATTTATCAAATTGTCTTAAAGATACAATATTTTAATTATGTATGCATAGTAATTGTATCAAACAAACAATTGTCGTTATGAACACTGCGTTATATTTAATGTGTAATTCTTTGCCAAACTATAGCGCATTTGTTAAATCCGAATGTCAGTCTGTCTTTCATGTCGTTGATCATGTGATATGCACGTCATAGAGGTGTGCACAAAGCTCATTATAAAATTCAATGGCGAACTGCGCTCCACATGTGAACAAGGGCTTTCGTGGCCCGAAACGCGTTATCCTTTGTGAGGAGTGAGCAATAAAATATACTTCTTGCCTAATACGCTGGGTCTGTCGCTCTCCTTTCACTGTAAGGAAACAGTGGGAGCTCATTGGTTCTTAATATATATATATATATATATATATATATATATATATATATATATATATATATATATATATATAATAAACAATTCAGGTAACAGAATTCTTGCCCGGTGCCAAGTATCCCAGTTATTGGTCCCCACCAGTATTATTTTACAATCATATAAAAACGACAAAGTACTGAGATATCCGCAAAAGCAACAATTCACAACACTTCTTGATTGGTTTCTTAAGTTGTTTTTATTCTTTCTTCAAGTTTATTTGCCATGTCAATAAATCCAAAACAGCCTTAAATTCTGTAAGCAGTCATACAAAAGCCAAACACATGTTTCGCGCTCCACTGCAGGGCTGTCACAAACACAGAATAATACAAATTAAAATCTAAACATAATCTAAAATCATAATAAAAAACATAATAAATCTATTTCACAACACACCTTTTAGAATTAATAACACAGCTTTTTCACAATTCTTGTCAAGGCTACAAAGAGTATATTGACTTCATGATCTCCCTTAACACCTCTACACATCATCTGTATACTAGTAACATCACATGAAATTTAGATAGATGGTAACGTATGGTTTCATCAAAACAATACCCTTAAATTCATCCTGCCCCAATAACCAAACCTGTTTCAAATACATTTCATGCATTTTTCAAAAAACCTCCATTTTTGCAGTAGTTCTGCCATTCTGCAGTATAACCTCCCCAGCCCCCTTCCATCCTTCTTAAGGCACATTTTCTAATGTTATTTCAAGTATAAGTCCTGAACTACAATAACCTTTAAGTTTTGATCTTGGACCTTATTATTCACTCACTCCCACTGCTCCAATTATTGAATAATTAACTTCATCTGTTATTATTGTCTGTAGTGAAAAAAGGGATAATATTGATGTATCTAAACATACACAAGAAACTTTGCATTTATCTGTAGTATTAAAGTTATTATGCTCTCACCTCCTTGATTCCTTTAGGGCATGTAGTAATCCTTCTTATATGTCCACTAAGATTTTAATCCTTATTACTTTAAATTAATTTCAGTTCCCCCTTGATACGGGTCTATAACATAAAAAAGAATTCACTAGTGAAAACTCTGTGCAAAATAACATAAACACACCAAGCAGTAACTTCCTATCCATTCCCCAACAAGTCAAACCGTTACTGTTCTACAACCCAGGAAGGCTCTCTCAAGGAACAAACCACCTTTCACCAACTGGTGTTCACCCTCCCCGGGACTAGCTACAGGTTCAGAAACCCTCTTGCTTATCGACGCCAGGCTGGAGGCCTCCGATCCATCTCCTTCAGAACACAAACAATTACTGGGCTCACTTCCCCCTCTCCTTAAATACTCTAGCAGTAGCCGCACTTAATGCCACACACCTGGAGTGGCGCGAAAGTTTTCCCGTTAAGTAAAAAAACGGGAAAATGAACTCCATCTTTCTCAAACATGCTGCGATAATCCTCATCAAAATGCAAACTAATAATAACTCGAAAATAATATTGGCAGCACACTAACGATCTTTAAATGTTGCACACTTTATTGGTATCTATAATAAAAAATGTAAAAATTGAGCCAGATAGGGTTTAGTACCGACGGCCTTAGCATCAATCATACCCTTGCTTAACACTTTGTGCTAACGCTCCCTCTCATTTCATTACAGCATGAAAACACCTGTAACTGTTTACTCCAAATTCTATTCATCATTGAATCACCACTAATAAATCTGTTAACCTCTATAAAAAGCTCCTATTTGTTAACCGTCATTCTGTCACCAAATCCTGTAGCATTTAGAAAGAAAAATATCTTGTCATGAACTAAGACCAGTGACGCGCTCAGTTCTTTTAGAGTAAAAGAAACGGGATTATAAAACAAATTTCTAATCTTCGTGCAAAATTAACCTTAAACACTCAAAAAAACAATCTTTTGATCCCATTATTATTATTAGAATACATAACCCAACAACAAAAGTCTACGGTATATTTCCCACTGGGGCCGGGTCGGGATTTGAACCTACATCCTTCGCATTTAGGACTGTCTCACTAATCACCTTGTGCTATTGCTCCGTGTTAGCTTTTAACCAGTATTCTAACGACACTCAATGCTGTCCTCATCTGATCATTTTATTAGAGTCATACCCTGCCACTTAATTCTCATTCTAAAATCAGTTTATCACTTGTAGATCTATAAAGCTTCTAACCTGATCTTATTAGTCATGATGTGCCTCAACGACTTCTAATACCAATATCCTATTTGGATTTACAGAATGCTCCACACTTAAAATAACATTAATACGGGGGAGTTCTCATTATAACATTATACATAATCTAAAGAATCCTATATTCTGCATGTATAGTCCCTCAAAAATTGCCTTGTTAAGGGAGGGAAACTTCAACTGCCTCATTTCATGTTCTTCTTACCAGTACGACACAAACTCAGACCTAATATAGCCATATTCGTCTTTTCATGTTGCTCAACTCCTACGTTGTGAAGTTACAGTATACAGTTCTATATCAATATTCAAACCAAATTGAACCGTTAATCCAGAAGGTTTCTCTAGTGCATAATTTCCTGTCTAGGTCCCCACCCCTTCTGTCTAGGGCATGGGTACTCACAAACTTTCTTTCGGGGGCCAAATTTACAGTGTGGTTTGTGGCTGAGGGCCGCACCGGTGGGGGCGGGGTCAGTGGGGGAGGGGGGCGGGGCTAGAGCAAAAAAAATAACTACGACCATGAGGTTGAACACAGGCCCCTGCAGCGGACGCCTTCGTCCACTGAGCCACCAGACCCGGCATACACACATCTCTCTCTCTCTCTCTCTCTCGATCTATCTATCTCTCTCTCTCTCTCTCTCGCTCTGTCTCCCTCCCTCTCTCTATCTCTCCTTCCCTCTCTCTATCTCTCCCTCCCTCTCTCCGTCTCCCTCCCTCTCTCTATCTCTCTCTCTCTCTCTCTCTCTCTCCCTCTCTCTCTCTCTCCCTCCCTCTCTCCCTCTCTCTCTCTGTCTCACTCACTCTGTTTGTCTCCCTCTCTCTCTCTCTCTGTCTCCCTCGCTCTCTCTCTGTCTCCCTCTCTCTGTCTCCCTCTCTCTCTCTCTCTGTCTCCCTCCCTCTCTCTGTCTCCCTCCCTCTCTCTGTCTCCCTCCCTCTCTCTGTATCACTCCCTCTCTCTCTCTGTCTCCCTCCCTCTCTCTCCCTCCCTCTCTCTGTCTCCCTCCCTCTCTCTGTATCACTCCTTCTCTCTCTCTGTCTCCCTCCCTCTCTCTCCCTCCCTCTCTCTCCCTCACTCTGTCTCCCTCTGTCTCCCTCTCTGTCTCCCTCCCTCTGTCTCCCTCTATCTGTCTCCCTCCCTCTGTCTGTCGCCCTCTTCCCTCTGTCTGTTGCCCTCCTCCCTCTGTCTGTCTCCCTCTCTCTGTCTCCCTCCCTCTGTCTCCCTCTCTCTCTCTCTCTGTCTCCCTCTCTCTCTGTCTCCCTCTCTCTCTGTCTCCCTCTCTCTCTCCCTCCCTCTGTCTCCCTCCCTCTCTCTGTCTCCCTCCCTCTGTCTCCCTCCCTCTGTCTCCCTCCCTCTGTCTCCCTCCCTCTGTCTCCCTCTGTCTCTGTCTCCCTCTGTCTCTGTCTCCCTCCCCGTGACTCCCTCCCTCTGTCTCCCTCTGCCTCTCTCCCTCTCCCTCCCTCTGTCTCCCTCTCTCTCTGTCTCCCTCTGTCTCCCTCTCTGTCTCCCTCTGTCTGTCTCCCTCCCTCTGTCTGTCTCCCTCTGTCTGTTGCCCTCTCTCTCCCTCTGTTTCCCTCTCTGTCTCCCTCCCTCTGTCTCCCTCTCTCTCTCTCCGTCTCCCTCTGTCTGTCTCCCTCTCTGTCTCCCTCCCTCTGTCTCCCTCTGTCTCCCCATCTCTCTCTGTCTCCCTCTCTCTGTCTCCCTCCCTCTGTCTCCATCCCTCTGTCTCCCTCCCTCTGTCTCTGTCTCCCTCTGTCTCTGTCTCCCTCTGTCTCTGTCTCCCTCCCCCTGACTCCCTCCCTCTGTCTCCCTCTGCCTCTCTCCCTCTCCCTCCCTCTGTCTCCCTCTCTCTCTGTCTCCCTCTGTCTCCCTCTCTGTCTCCCTCTGTCTGTCTCCCTCCCTCTGTCTGTCTCCCTCTGTCTGTTGCCCTCTGTCTCCCTCTCTCTCCCTCTGTTTCCCTCTCTGTCTCCCTCCCTCTGTCTCCCTCTCTCTCTCTCCGTCTCCCTCTGTCTGTCTCCCTCTCTGTCTCCCTCCCTCTGTCTCCCTCTCTCTGTCTCCCTCTCTCTGTCTCCCTCCCTCTGTCTCCCTCCATCTGTCTCCCTCTGTCTGTCTCCCTCTGTCTGTCTCCCTCTGTCTGTCTCCCTCTGTCTGTCTCCCTCTGTCTCCCTCTCTCTCTGTCTCCCCCTGTCTCCCTCTCTGTCTCCCTCTGTCTGTTGCCCTCTGTCTCCCTTTCTCTCTCTCCGTCTCCCTCTCTGTCTCCCTCCCTCTGTCTCCCCCTCTCTCTCTGTCTCCCTCTCTCTGTCTCCCTCTCTCTGTCTCCCTCCCTCTGTCTCCTCCCTCTCCCTCTGTCTCCCTCTCTCTGTCTCCCTCTCTCTGTCTCCCTCCCTCTGTCTGTCTCCCTCTCCCTCCCTCTGTCTCCCCCTGACTCCCTCCCTCTGTCTCCCTCTGTCTCCCTCTCTCTCTGTCTCCCTCTGTCTCCCTCTCTCTGTCTCCCTCCCTCTATCTCCCTCTCTCTGTCACCCTCTATCTCCCCCTCTTTGTCTCCCTCTGTCTCCCTCTCTCTCTCTGTCTCCCTCCCTCTGTCTGTCTCCCTCGCTCTGTCACCTCACCCCGCGTGTGTGTCAGCCCGGGCTGAGACAGCTTCCCGGGCACACACACAGCCGCACCCGAGTACTTCACAGGTCTTTAAAAGACCATTCACTTGTTAATGGGGCTTTGTTGTATTTCACCTCTTCTTAGCGCCCCTGCATCTCCACTCAGAGAGGAGATGCAGGGGCGCTAAGAAGAGGTGAAATACAACAAAGCCTCATTAACAAGTGAATGGTTTTTTAAAGAATCGCCCGCCCCCATAGAGCGCTGCTGCAACCGGCGGTGTTTGGTGACACTTAAAAAAAAAAAAAAAAAAAAAAACACAGGTAGGATATCTGCAAGGTCCGCGGGCTGCCAAGGAAGGCTTGCCGGGCCGCTGGCGGCCCGCGGGCCGTACTATGAGTACCCGTGGTCTAGGGTGACCTGTTCAATCCCCATAAAACGGATTCCTCCTATTTCTGTCTACTTGTGAGTGTCTCTGAAATGCATAGCCATGGGGTATTTCAAATCACAGTTTTTAATAGCGCGAAGATGTTCCATCCATCTAATTTTAAATTTCCTCACTGATGACCCTACGTACATCTTCCCACATATACATGTCATTATATAAACACAGTTGTTTGTGTTACAATTGATAAATGATCCAATTCTATAAAGCTTATGATGTTTGCAGTCATAGAAAACATGTGTCTTGTCAACTACATGTTTGCAACAAATACAATGGTTGCATCTGTAAGAACCTGATGGTAACGTGCCTCCTGACATAGTCAACGTCCCACTACCTAAACTAGGAACTTAATAATTCACAGTATTACTAGGGCTCAAAAGACTCCTCAGAGTAGGTGCTTTCTTATACAACATTGTAGGTTTACTTCGCAGTATTTGAGCAACATCATTGTCTAAAGTTAACACATCCCAGTGCCTACATAAAGTGTTAAACACCCTAGTATTTCCCTCACTATATGTTGCAATATAGCGTACTGTATCATCTTCACCAATTCTCACCTTACTTTTATCCTGCAGCAGTTCATTTCTCGTAACTCTTTGAGCCCTTTTTCTTGCTTTATCCACGCTATTCTTATCATAGCCCCTTCTCAGAAATCTTTGAGTAATATCATCAGCTATGACATCATACTCCTTCAATTCACTACAATTTATTTAGCACGTAGGAATTCTCCATACGGAATATTCTCAATTTGCCTCCTCAGATGTCCAGAACTCGCATGTAATATTGAGATAGCTGATGTAGATTTCCTATGTAACTTAGATTCCAAATGTCCCTCCTTGACATACAGCTCTAAGTCTAGAAACACAATGCTTATTTTACTGTATTCTAAGGTAAGCTTAATGTTGTATTGGTTGTCATTAAGGTAGTTATGAACTGATTTTAATTTCTCCTCATCTCCCTTCCAAATCATAAAAATATCATCTATAAATCTACCTCAACATATGACATTCTCTTCATGTACTTCACCAAGTTTCCATGCATGCTCCCTCTCGTAATGGCCCATGAACAGATTCGCATATGAGGGTGCAAATCTTGAACCCATTGCCGTTCCTGTAACCTGATGAAATAGGTCTTTCCTATAGTAAAAAAAAATTGTTCAGAAGGACCAATTCCACTAAGTCTAAAATCATATTCGATTGCTGTAGGTAACTGGCTGATTTGGTATACAGAAAATATTTAACAGCCTCTATCCCTTTCACATGCTCTATGCTGGTATAAAGACTATTCACATCCATTGTTACCATGAATATATCCATAATTCCCGCAGCAGGGAGAAGAGGGGGAAGTGGTAGACCCCGCAGAAACAATAACAGTGATTAACTTGTCAAAAAGAACATTTACAGAAGACGAAATAAAGGTGTTGCAACTTGGCCTGACATTCTGCCCTACAGCGGAATTTGATTATGCACAGACACGCATAGATCTTTTTAAGTATATCTGGAAATTGAAATTGCAAAAAATTCATCTGCTACACCCTAATAAGACACCAGGCGATACAGTGGACACATCACATGAAATGGATCTTCTTAGTGGCCACGACCTCGAAACATTAATGATATTACAATCTCTGGACTCCACGAGTGAGAGTAGCGAACCAGGGAATATGGAGAATGTGAACACGTACTTGGAAGAATCAGGCATTACACAAATTGGTGGAAGAAGTAAGTTGAAAAGGAAATCAAGAATGATACCACAAACCCCCATGATGCCTTTGATGTTTTTAACAAAGCAATTATTTCAGATCTGAAGAGTCTGGCTAAGAAAGGAAACTATAGAGAACGTCAATACAATCTTTCCAGAAAACAATGGGAATCCATACAGACACTTAAGAAGGATGACTCTCTAGTATTCAAACCTTCGGATAAGGGAGGGAACATAGTGGTCTTTGACAAGGAGCAATATCACAAGGAGGCAAGAAGACAACTTGAAGACACAGAATGCTATGTTCCCATTAAAAGAATGGAATATGCTGATTGTATACAAACCTTTCATCAATGGTTAAAGAAATGGAAAAATGAGGGCATGTTAACACAAGATGAATATGTGTCTCTTTTTTGCGAACATCCGCTTCTCCCTACTTTTTATCATCTCCCTAAAGATCATAAAGATTTGCTAAATCCTCCAGGAAGACCAATTGTGGCCTCCATCAAAAGTCTCTTGGAGAACACCTCCACCTATATTGACTCTTTTTTATCACCTCTTGTCAGAGATTTAGCTTCGTATGTGCGTGATACACAGGACTTTCTAAGACTGATTGAGGGCATAGCATCGGAGGAGGACATGTTGCTAATCACTCTCGACATTACAATCTTGTATACTTGCATTATTCATACACAGGGCATCAATGCAGTAAAATGGTTCCTAGACAAAAGGCCACTAAAATACCAGAAACACAACCAAATGCTCTTGGATGTGGTCAAATTTTGTTTAGAGAATAATATTTTCACATTCTCAGGACAATTGTACAGACAGCAGTGCAGGACCGCGAAGGGCACGTGCTTCGCCCCCAGCTACGCGAACTTGTTTGCGGGCTGGTGGGAGAAGCACGTGACCTGGGCTGGTAGACATGAGAAATGGATTGACAAAATAGCCTTATGGGCTAGATATATAGACAACTTGTTTATCGTATGACGAGGCAGTCGTTCTTCGGCTGAAGAATATATTGCATCACTGAATACTAATCTAAATTTGATTTTTACAGCCAATATCAGTGGCACCAAGGTATGCTATCTAGACCTCGAAGTATACATAGAGAACGACAAATTGCTGACCAGACTATATAGGAAACCCACGTCAGGGAACTCTATCCTGCACACGAGGAGTTATCATCCGAAAAGTCTAGTCAACAATATCCCTTATGGGGAACTGCTGCGGATGAAACGTGATTGTACCACGCAGTTTGATTATCAATGAGCAAAGAACGAAGCTCTGAAACGTTTCAAAGTGAGGGGCTATACTAGCAATAGCCTATATCAAGCAGAAGCGAGGGCGGAACAAGTGACAAGGTCACAACTGTTAACAGCTAAAAGTACTAGTGACAAAGACAGACAGGAACGTAAAGAACCAGCTAGGATGATTACCCAGTACAATGAGAGGTCACCACAGTTAGTCCAAATCTTTAAAAAGAATTGGCACATCTTGCAATCTGACCCGTTTTTAAGAAAAACATTCCCCTCTAGACCATTAATAACCTATAGGAGATGTAAGTCCTTGAGTGATTATCTGGTACATAGTGATTTCCGCTCCATACCACCTAAAATAGACGCAATCACAGGGTTCTATCCTTGCACTAAATGCAAGGCATGCAAATATAGTAAGAAAGTTACACACTACAGGATCAGAGAAGATGCCCCAAGGACATCATGGAAGATCAACTTACTATTAAACTGCAATTCCGAATTTACAGTCTATTGTTTGATATGCCCTTGTCAGAAGCGTTATATTGGAAGCACGATTCATCCCACTAAAAAACGCATATTAGAGCACATGCGTGCAATTAACAAGAGAGATAGCAGTTACCCGGTGACTCGCCACTTTGAAACTGCACACCAGAGTAACAGGGACCTGCTAAGTTTCTTCTGTCTGGACCAAGCCCCGTAAGACAAAAGAGGGGGCGATAGGCCTAGAAAACTACGTATCCTAGAATCCAAATACATAATAAAACTTCAAACCAAGGCCCCCCTAGGTCTTAACAATGATGAAGAACTGTGGGTACACCTGGAATAAAATAATTGGCTGAATTTGACCATGTAGACATACAGGGATCTGGGCTTCTATGCACTACCTCAGAACCATTGGGTATTTCTCCCCTTAATTCTATTTATTATATTAGGCATACATAACAATATATATCAGAAACGATGCAGTTTAGCCTATTTAATTAATTTTTAAGAAGTATATTTAGAAATTGGAGAAATCAGTGATGTGTATGACTCTTCAACTGTTCTATGAACCTAATAAGATTGCCCATTCAGGGCGTAATAATGGATTGGATGCCTTTAAATTGCAATTCCGCATATGATACATCGAAACTGTGAATATTTGTAATGAATTTGTATCAATGATTAGATTCACTGAATTGCCAGCATTTAACCGCCCATTCAGGGCGCAATTGTGAGAAATTGCTGTAAGTTATATGGCACAAGGGAGATATGTGATTGAAACATATCTGTAAGGGATTGACACCAAGATAATGATACCCTTTGTGAGATTTTACAGGAGTACGCATAATGGAATATGCGGAATTTATTGTTATACTATTGTTTGCACTTTTATCATACACAATATTGTTTTGAGCACGTTTTAAGATGGCCGCCGTGATTCTGGCAATTGAGTGAGACCAGAGGACCGTCTTTGTTGTCTATGATTATCACGTGACACACTGGGTTTGATTGAAATTACTCTGTGACAACATTGTAACCAACATCGATAAAGGCTTAACGCTGAAACGCGTCTGTTGGTGCAGGAGGCTTGCACATTAAAGAGTATTTTACTTTTAAACAGATTCCGTGAGTGCGCCCATTCTTTGGCTACTTCTGGATATTTTGCCAATGTAGTTGTATATATATATATATGTATATATGTATATATATATTTTATATATATCACTTTCTTTTATAGATGTGTAGACGCTTTAGCAATTCCACGTCTCCCCCAAGGTTTTTTTTCTCCAAAAAAGGCAAGCTCCAGTGCTTTGCACCTGAGGATTTTAGGAGGCTCTCTCTGGTGTCGGCCAATGCCCATTCCTCGCACCAGGGAGGAGGTAGTGCGTGTGTCTGCCATTGGCCAACGCACATGCCAAAGGGGTAACATGTTGCACAAATGCCTTGCACATTGCTTCTAAGTTAAGCCTGACTTCTCTGTGCCAAACTGCCAGGGTATTGAGCGCAAGTTAATTTGGGGTTTGCTTGTGCCTTACCCTGGCAAGCATTGTGGTTGCTGCTTGACCATGACTCAAACCGCAGTCAACCACTAAACCAATTTCGTACAGACAGCAAGAAAGAAGAGCCTGGAAAGCTACTCTAAGTATCAGAGAAACTGGCTACTGTTAATCCACACAACTAAGAGGGCCCAAGATCTCTTCAGTGAAAGTCCTGCTGCTATAAATTGTCTTTCTGGAAGAACAATTAGTGTGGCACAGGAAATAGAGACAGTAACATTTTCCTGGGCAAAAAAACAGCCAGCTGCCTGGTTCCAACAAAGGGATAGCGTTACTGCCTGAAGCCTGGGTTTGTAAGTTCAGTAGCCTTGCAGCCTAAATGAAAGTACTACTGGGACTTTAGCGTGTGTATGGCTTAAATTTGTATGAACTTTGTTAGCTGCATACATTAGTCCTTTTCTCGAAGGTCACAGCCCAAAATAAACTTCTTGATCACAGCTAAATAAATTACAGTACCCGCCCACTGCATAGGGGTCAGAATTGTGAACCAGCCCTATCCAGGTCACAACTGTAATTTCCATTGTAAACATTATCGGATTCCATCCCTGCATGTCTGCCTACAATCATTGCATCAATGCTGACTTTATCACATATATATACCTTCTGCAGTTTATATGCTCTACAGATAAATAAACATAAATAACTGCACCAGAAGTATAAATGAGTACATTTGGATGAATACATTTATTTTCATTAAATATTATCCCACGATTCATTAATATTGAATGCGTTAATATTGCAGAGTACTACATCATGCATATAGGGCGAGGAGTGGGTGTTTAAATTACATGGTTAACATTGAAGCTGTGTGTGTGCCCACCAACACCTGAGTTTGTGCTCATTCTTTTCCCACCTCAAAAATGGTTGGAGAATTCTTCCAGTAGATAGCTTTCCAGGATCGGAAGGCCTATAAGTCAGCTCCAACTTAGCAGGCATAAGGAGGGTTATTTTGAGGGGATAATGTGTTTTTGCCTGGAGAAAATAAAATAAAGTGAAAAAATGTGACATTCCCTAAAGGTACTGGTTTTCCAGAGTGCACAGGGCAATTCCAGCGCTGAAACACGCAAGTCACAAGGCTTTGTTAGCATAATACATAGCAAATTGAGACCCGAACAGCTTACCTGGGGCTGTAAGTGTGCCAGCGCTATCACTATTACTGAAGGGGATGCACAAAGGTCTGCGCCCCCTTCTGTAATACCAAAGTGCCCTGGGAGAATGCAAAGCGGGCGCAAATGCTGTTGCGCCCCCCCCCCCGGGGCACTTATTGTAATACGGCCCCAGATGTAATTTAGGAAAGTATTCTTAATTGGTGGAAGTCGAAAATCTGTACCAATACAGAGGCATAATTCTGAGGGTGCGGATTTACACCTTCATTTGTGAACAGGGACCAACATTTTGTGGGAGATATGAAATATTTTTTAATCATGCAAAAATTGAGGACTAAATTATATCAAGAATGGAGAGCCAAATTATGCAATATAGTGGGTCATTTAAATAAAATGACACATTCTGCAGTACCATTGTGTAGCTCTTATGAAATCTTAGCATACAATATAAAGGTATTTAATGCTAAATATAGAGGTTTATTAAAGGAAAAAACTACATACAATCAGCATATGCTATTGAAATGGTATTGAAAGGCAGTTAATGATCTTATTTTGCCTAGCATCACATAAATACAATTTTATTGCCTCTCTACGAAAGTAACTTGTTAACATGCGCAATACTGCACTCAAGCTAAGACAAGTCTACATTGTTCGATTTACTCTGTGTACATCCTGTTTGACGGCTGGATGCACATCTTACAAGAGGAAAGAGTTGCACAGAATAGAACTGTTCATTACATATTTATCACACGAGTTCTTACAAGGAGTTCCTTTGATATTCAAGGCATCAGACTTTAAAAAGAGATGCAAAATGTTTGGGAGATTTCTAAATTTCATGTGTGGTTTTGAAATAATTGCTACTTTGAGAACACTCAAATTGATAGTGTAAAACCCTTTTTATTACAAATAATAAATCATGTATTCCACCCTGTGTTAATTACTGTAACAATTTTAAGGCTTTATTTCAAGAGACAGAAAAAACAGTGATTTGGCGTCCAGTTGTTTCGAAATTTTAAAACCACCTACGCAAAATTCTCACCTTTTTAATCCAGAACCACAGATGAAAAGTGGCCAGTTAATGTTTGCAAGGTGTAGTCAGCAGCACCGCACTCCATGCGCAACGTGTTTTAGTAATCTGTTTTTGATGATTTTGTGTAAAATGTAATAGTTTCTGGATGATCTGGCAAGGATGATAAATCGATATGCATATACAAACCACAGCCGGTGGAGAATCACATAATGCCAATGGCCATTAATATCACTTGAGTTTTGCTGAAATGAATGAAAAGAACACCCTTTTAATATATGTGCCATACTTTTCTTTCCAGTTTGTGTGCGGAGAGACATTTCAATCTGTTTCCATGTTTGTATGATCTGTAACTTATTATGTCGAAGTGGTTCAAACTGTCGTATTATTTCTGTGAGAATGGCATTAAAAATCCTTAATATGACAGTGTTGCAATTCTCAAAGAAGCTGGTAAGAAACTAACGATTCACACTAATATTTGGTACAGGTTGTGTTTATTAATGGGGTTGTGAAAGTGTAGTGCAAAAAAATGTGAGAAATAGGTTTTCAGTTTTTCATATACATACCAGTATGTCTCTTTGCCTGAACCAGGGGCCTCAATTTTTACGAACAGCCAGAAACCTTCCAGGAATCTATGCGATTGGTTATTATCCTTTTTAGGTCTTGCCTAGCGTTGCAGCGTGCTTGCGCTGCACGCTCTGCGAGGCATATTGTCTAGGAGGAGATTTCTGAAGTGGAGTTGAAGCCCCGCCCATCATTTTCATTGGCTGGCGTCATCGTTTATGGTAAATGCTGGCTTGTCATTGAAAATGAGGCTTCTTTGTTACCGCCCTGTCTCCTTTTTGGACGGCCCATCGGACTCGATCGTTTACTTGCGGCGTTACACGGTCTCCTTCATTAGTCAGTAGGCACTATGTTTTTGCAGTCGCCTTTGACAAGGGCGAGCCGCCTGTTTATTGTTGCATCGCGCTAAAGTGAAATCGCGATGCAAATATAAACAAGCGGCTGCCTTCGCGCAATGGCAACAGCTTTTTTTTGTTATTTGCAGCACGGTCCTCTTTCACTTTACGGACCGCGCTTGTTTAATTTGGACTTTCGCCGTCCCTTGCCAGTGCTTTTTTTGGGATTGCAGGTCTGTTGGTGCGTGTGCGGATTTTATTAGCACGGCGCCCGCTTCTTGGCCGCCAGGCTATACAATGTAGTTAAGTAAACTTTTAAATGCGTTTTACGATGTGACCTTAAGGCTCTTCACACAAATGTTGAGGTATTTCTCTTCAACAACGTGGCGCCCGCTTCACAGATGCCGGGCTTCATCTTTCAGCATGGGGGTGCTTCAGGAGGCCGCGCCCCTTTATTTATGCACGGCAGGAGAGAAGGTGTAGCGGCTCGGTGCTGCTCAAGAGGGGCTTTGGAATTTGGACACATGTCACATGTTCATTTACGGTGGAGCTTTGACTGTTGCTTTGACAACAAAATGTTATTGTCATTAGAGCTACATAACACCTCGCTGGGCCAGCACCATAAGTGCAGAAATGTACTCAACTATAACGGCGGAGACTGGCAGAATACAAATCGCAAGGACTCCATGCCGCCAGGTGTAAGCGCATAGTATCCTGATTCAGCAGCCATGTTAGGGTCGGCTCCAGTGTCTATTTGTGTGGGAGAAATGGACGAACCCTGCACTTCGCTTACGTGGAGCATTAAACTCGACGATCCTTAATATGGCCGCTGTGCCTAGATGAAAAAACGCCCACCAGCACAATCGTGTGTTTTAGGTAGGGGGAGGGATAGGGGCGGGCGGCCATTTTTGTTGAGGTCAACAAGCAAGCTGGATAAAATGCGCAAGTCGGCCTCTCGCTGCATGTTCTGCGCAGCCGATTCCTGGACACTATTGAGTGCTCTGCGGGGTGAGGGGGCTCGCTCCCCAGGCTGTAAGAGCAGGATCTTCCTAGTGCCAGCATGTAACCAGATGCAGCTGCAGGGCTAGGTCCGCCGTCATCCCAGCTCTCCTCCCTTTTTTAACACCCACTTCTCCTCCACCCTCCCCTCAGCTTCCTCCCCTCGCCTCCTCTGTCCCACTTTTCCTCTCTTCCTGTGCTAACTCAACCCGAAAGTGTTGCAGCTCTTGTGACTGTCCTGCCACACATTTGGAGCGCTACTTGCTCTCTACAAACTCAAACCGAAGGTATTGTAGCGCATTTAACCATCCGGCACACATTAGGAGCGCTGCAGCTCACTCTCCAGGCTTGTATAGCGCAAACTCAACCCAAAGGTATTACTGTGTCCAACACTCAGCTTAATCGCTCTACAGGCTCTTTTTACTTCATTTTTATTGACAAGTTTTTCTTCTTTTAACCATGTGCAACAGGCCATTGCATGGTAGTTTCGGGACTATTATAATGTATGCTAGCCTCTCCCTTTGGACAGATATGCTGTTTAACGTATTGCACAACACCATCACCCAGTCACAAATCTTGGGATCAGGAGGCAAATGTTAGAAAAATGAAATGGGCTAGTGGCAGTCAGCTGCAGGTAAATCAGGACTTGCTGTGCCATTGACACTATCCCAGCTCTTCCGGTATATACGTTGCAGTAACAAGGAATTTCTTATTTTTACTAAAGCATCAAAAGCATCATATTTTTCACCTTTTACAGTGGCGGTGAGCTGCACGTGAAGTACGACTTGCCCTGCTACTAATACTGTATCTCCTTTTATTTTATTTTTAAAAAGCCCCCATATTTGTTCGTATTTCACAGTGGCAGTGAGCTGCACGTTAAGCAGGACTTCCCGTGCCACTGACACTGTCCCAGCCCTTCCAGTATATCTGACACAGTAATATGGAATTTTTTCATTTTACTAAAAGGCACCATATTTTTTGTCTTTTACAGCGGCAAAATAAATTGGGGGTTTGGTTTGAAAAAGAAAGGCAGCTTTAATAACACAAGCATTTGCAATGCAATAGGTCTCACATTTGTGAGAGTTTAAGCTATTAGCATTGTAAATGACAATGCCTTTTATTTATGTTTTAAAAACAAACACATAAACAAAAGGCATTGTCATTTACAATGCCAATAGCTCAAACTCTCGTAAATGTGAGACCTATTGCATTGCAAATGCTTGTTCAGATATGGAGCGTATTCCAGAGCTTGCACGTCTTTCCAGAGAAAATACGTCTGCCAACGTGGGGTTTTCCGGATTCGGGTTGCTAAAGAGTGGGGTCATTTAGCATTTAAGGTTTCTGCTTGACTGTAGATTCTGAATTTGAATTGCAGGTGGATTAGTCTTGTCCCTTAGATTATCCAGTGATTAATGCAGATCCTTGAAGGAGAGTTTTCTTGCAACTGCTAGTCAAACACAGGGTAATATTGTCTTGGCTATTCAGGTTTAGAACTTCTTTGGGTTCTGCATTCAGGATTCATTGTAGTCTGACAAAGTAGATTCCAAGGGCCATATTTATGGCTAAGTCACACAGTGCAGTGCAGCAAGTCAACTTGCTGCACTGCACTGCATGACAGGGAAAGTGCAGGAATGTGCCGTATTTAAGTCAATACAGAGCATTCTTGTCCTTTCCCCTGCACTGGTGCCCTTTTGGCTGCATAGCGCTAATGCAGGCACCCTTGCACCATGGTGCAAGGGTGCTTGTATCACATACTGGATTGTTTTTGTGCAGGAAGGATCACCTTCCTGCACAAAACAATCATGGGAGGCATATTCCTCCCTCTTTGTGTGCTGCATTCTGCGGCATGGGAAACGTCCTTTAGGATGAAGCCTGAATCACGCTGTGCCTTCACAGCACTGGCAATAGAACGAACGCGTCTTTAGCATGCATTCATTCAGCACACAAGTCATTACAACGACTTACTTAAGGAATGTTAGAAATGGGGGTCTCTGGTTGGCAGAGGTACGTACCTTTGTCCAAATAGGGACCCTTTCTTCTAGTCAGGGTAAGCGGGATACATACTTCAGATAAACCCTGCTCACCCCCTGTGTAGCTTGGCACGAGCAGACAATCTTATCCCAAAGGCAATGTGTAAAGTATTTGTACTCAAAACACACAGTAATACAGTGATGACACCACAAAAGGACACCACACCAGTTTAGAAAAATAAAGTATCTTTATATAAACTCAACAAGACCAAAATGACAAAAATCCAACATACAGGTAATGAAATATGACTTTAAAACAGTTATTGCAAAAATAAGGCTTGTAGAAAACAAATAGCTCCTCCTGGGGCTATTGCGACGTCGTGACAGCAATAAATCCAAAGTACGGCACTGACCGCGAGGAGCGTGGCATCGGGCACAGAGTCACATGGACCCCCAAACAAACAGTACCTTGGAAACAAAGTGTATGACAATGCACTGCGCCATAGAGGTGCATAGAGGTGAGGGGTCGGTGCTGAGGTCGAGGCGGGCTTCCTGACTGCCACAGTGGAGGTAAAGTGTCGTGTCCATGAGGAGGCGACGTGTCGAGTCCAGGACAGGTGAAGACGGTTGCATCGGTGGTGAGGAGTCGGTTCGGATGAGAATGCGAAGTCAGCTAGTTCGTGGAGTCACCCTCGGCGGTTATCGGCACCACGATAACAGGATGCAGGTGATGAAGGAGTCGGTGTGAGCGCTGGCATCAGGCACAGCCGATAACTGCAGGCATCTGTGGGTGTAGAAGGGTGGCAGAGCTGTGGTGCAGGCCAGGCGGTGCGTCGTTCACTTCACGAGTGGTGTGCAGGTCGCGGCGTCACAGCGGCATCGCTGGTGAAGATGGAAACAGGTTTTCTTGCTTCTTTTAGGTTTGTTCCAGCTTCCAACAGCAGGAACAACCTGCAGAGGCCCAAAACTGGAATAGGCACCTCCTGGCAGGTCAGAACTCTCAGCAAGAGGGTTCAGGGGAGCTGGGGCGATGTTTTTGTGTCCCTGAGACTTCAGAACAGGAGGCCAGCACACTTCAGGCCCTTGGTTCAAAGCAGGTTCAAAGCAATGTTCGAGTCTTTGTCCTCTTCTTGGCAGAAACAGCAACTGCAGGCCAACCCCACACAGCACACAGCAAAGGGGCAGTACTCCTCCTCACAGTTCTTCAGCTCCTCTCCTTGGCAAAGGTTCCTCTTGAGTCCAGAAGTGATCTAACTCTCTGGGGGTTTTAGGTCTAATACTTATACACCATAATGTTTTTGTTTTCTTTGTGCAAGGGTCTCTGAGCCCATTCCAAACGAGTTCTGTCCTCACTGGTGCAGTATGACCACAGGGGGTGGAGACAGGATTGTGCAAGGGATACAGGCCCTATTCAGGTGCAAGGAAATCTCCTCCCACTACTCTATATGCAGCCCAGCCCCATTCAGCTCAGCTCTGAGTCATCTAGGAAGGGCCAGGCACACCTCAACAACACCCCCAGTGGCTGTCTACAGTGAATGCACATCCCCAGCCCCTGTCACTCCAAAATCAGACAGTCAACACACAAATAGGCAGAGGCACACAGAATGGTTAAACAAGAAAATGCCTACTTTCTAAAAGTGGCATTTTCAAACACACAATTTAAAAACCATCCTTACTAACAGATGTGTTATTAAATTCTGACTTCAGAGAGCCTAAACTTTATTTCTATATATTGTCCCAATGGGAAGTTATACTTGTAAGATGTTGCAAAGCATTTCCGATTCTATCCTATGGGGCAAGATAGCCTTTCAATAGTGAAACACGAAATTGGCAGTATTTCACTATCAGGACATGTCACACATACCAGTACATATCCTACCTTTCACATGCACTGCACCCTGCCCAGGGGGGTACCTTGGGCCTACCCTAGGGGTGCCTTACATGTAAGAAAAGGGAAGGTTAGGGCCTGACAAGTGGGTGCACTTGCAAGTCAACATGGCAGTTAACAACTGCGCACAGACACTGCAGTGGCAGGTCAGAGATACCTTTTCAGGGCTACTCATGTGGGTCGCATAATCAGTGCTGCAGGCCCACTAGTAGCATTTGATTTACAGGCCCTGGCATACTTCAGTGCACTTTACTATGGACTTACCAGTAAATCAAATATGTCAATCAGGGAGAACCAATTGTAATCATAATTAACACAGGGAGCACTTGAACTTTGACACTGATCAGCCGTGGCAAAGTGCCCAAAAGCATCTAAGCCAGCAAAAATGAAATCCAGCACAGCATCAAAAATACATGAGGTAGCGTCAAAAAGTCAGGTAAACCATGCCAAAGATGCCAAGTCTAACAGGGGCGCATTGGTGGAATGGTGTTGGATTTAAAGTCCAGCACCTTCCCTACTGTTGTGCAGATTGGAGTTGGAATAGTAAATGAAACTATTCCAAAATCCAGCGCCCCCCTAAGGCAAGTCGTTATAACGACTTGTGTGCTGAGCAAATGCGTACTAAAGACGCGTTCATTCTAATGACGGCGTTTGGAAGGTATTCGGCCCAAACGCATGCAGAATACTGTCATACATTCTGCAGCACACAAAGAAAGAGGAAGAAATTTGGATAAATAGAGATATTTCTCCTTGTTACGCCTCCCCTGGGAAGGTGTTAGATTTTGGTGTATTCCCAAGTTTACAAGTTCTTGTAAATCTGGGAATGCATCAAAGACCATGGGAGTTGTGTGGAAACACCCATGCAATGCCTTCTGAGTGCAGAGTAACGAATGCAGCAATTTGCGCTGCATTGTGTTACTCCAGATTTTTGGAGCCACTCATAACCATGTAAAGTGGCTTTGCATAGCTTCAAAGCTCTGGCTTTGAGGTTTGCGTCATGTATGTACCACATTGCATGGTGCAAATGCGACACAAGCCTCTCATGAATATGGCCCCAAGATTCTCCAATTTAGAGCTCATTGCCAACATCAAGATGTGACAGCATTAGAACTATTGTGGCCTAGACCATGATGGGGAATCCCAAATGTGCAAAACTATGCCACACTAATCTCAAGGTGTCTAAAGAAGCTTTGGCCACTTTTTTAACATGAGTATGGAGTGAGAAATTGCAAACCATGATCACATCTAATTTATTCACTTCCTCTTGGGTGGGTTAGGACATCTGATGTCTTTTGGCTTTGAGTGATAGGGTAATATTTTTGCAATAATCCACACATGAGGAACCTCCAATTGAGAGGATTTATTTTCCAGATAGTTCTGTAGCGTCCAGCACTCTATTGCATGAAAACATTTTTTGAGGGCGAATATGTCATAGTCTAAGGATGATTCCTGCTTTAGGATGATCTTTACACTTTCGGCATGCTTGTAGCAGCTTTGTTTGAAGCAGTTGATGAGCTCAGGGAGTGGAGATAGGTATTCATTGAAGAGTAGCTAAGTGCCAAATTATGAGACTGGCGGTCCCAGGACCGCCAGACCCATGGTGGTGCAGCGGTGGCAATTACCCAATTACGACTTGGGTGGTCGGAATGTAATTGGATTGCCGCTTCCGCCAGGGAACCGCCGTTCCCTGGCGGTGCACACCGGTCAGGGGCTATGTAATAAGAAGGTGGTACTGCTGCTGCACTGCCATGTATATTACAAGTTTCAGGACCACCAGAGATTTCATGGAGGTCTTTCCTCCATAAAAAGGCTGGTGGTGGTGAAACAAAGGGGGCCATAAAGGGACGCTGTGCCTCCTTACCCTGGGGATGCAAGCAGGGGGGCACAACATGTGCCCACCCATGTGCTTGCACCCAGGTTCCTGCACGGTATGGACTTTCGAGTCCATGCCGTGCAGGAACCCAGAATGGCGTTCCCATTGCGGTGCCTCTTTCAAAGGCACCAACATTTAGAAAAATGATGAGTCACACTGACAGAATTGGGTAAATCTTTAATGGTTCAGCAACAACATCACCACTTATATGCATATCGGTCCAACTAACTGGTGCAATGCTTCAAACAGGGATTTATTGCATGACATCAATTCACCTTCCTCTTCTTGGCTCATAGTACGACATAGCAAATAGATTATTTATTTCTGCAGGAACATCAGCAAATAAAAGGTGTCATGATTACAAGCACAGGATCAACGAAAAACTGGCAAGGAATGTGAAGGCTGCAATGCAAACTGTTGGAGGACCTCAAATCTATGAGGATTTGACACCAGTAGAGGAGCAGGTGGCAGTACTCATAGGGTTTGAGGTAGTTGCTGGCATTAAGGGTACTAATACTGCCAATCAGAAAGAATTATCTACCTTTCAGGATAATTTCCCATCATAAAATAGTTTTTTTTTTTTTTCAATAATTTTTATTAAGTTTTCAGAAAAAGAGAACATATAATAATCCAATAAACACATTATAAATAAATTACAATGAAAAATTGTAAGAGAAAGGTATGAGTGATAGAGGAAACAAGAAAGAAGAGAAGTGAAGAAAGAAAGATAAAGAAGAGAAGAGAAAAAGAAAGAGAAGAGGAGTAAAGAAATTTAGAGACTAGGAAAGAATTAGAGATTAAGGTGTAGGTGCATGTGCAGAGAGATAAGAAGTAAAGGGTAACCAAAGTAGATCAGATTTAATTTTCTGAGACAAGGTAAGAGAGGAAACAGTAGTAATTCTGTGTTCATCGCAAACAAAGTTCCACCAAGTTAATAAAGATAATTTAGAATTGTCTTTCCAACAGGACAAAATCACTTTAAATGCTAAAGCGATAAATAAGTCAAACAACAAAGTAATATTATTAGAGACATCAAAAGCAGGTGAGGAGGAACCTAGGAAAACATTTTGCATTGTTAACGGAATATTACATTGGAATATTCTCATACATTTAGACCAAATAGATTGCCAAAATTTTAAAACATTTGAACATTCATAAAGTTGGTGAAGAAAAGTCCCCGTAGTTACAGAACAAGACCAACACAGTGAAGAGGAAAACTTAGCTATGTGAACAGGGGTAATAACAACTCTACTATAAATGAAGTACAGGGATTGGGTTATACGAGCTGCAACAGAGGTTTTAAAGAGCTTGAGCCATAATTTGTCCCAGAAGGGAATAGGTAATGATAAAGATAAGTCTGATTCCCAAAGTAATTCAACCGGGGATTTAGGTCTCTCAGAAATATGAGATAACAACAGCTTATAAATAAAAGCGGCCTTAGGCGTATGATCGTGAGGAATATTATGTAAAGGCGAGGGGGATGTAAGCAATGTAGGAGCTAAAGGGTAATTGTTGGAGGATAAAAAAGACTGCAGAGCAGTTGCTATTAAATGATAGTTATCAAGAAAAGAGTCAGGTAAGTTATATTGGTATTGTAATTCCTGGAAGGGAGAACAGAATCATGTTGAATAAATTGATGAATAAAGATAATTCCCTTCTCCTTCCAGTGCTTGCAGTAAAATGATTTACGTTTATATTTAATAAATTTGTTATACCAAATGGTGGAGGACAAAAAACACTGATACGGGTCTAAACCATCAGAGAGGATATTATATAATAATTGTCGGGAGTATTTTAAAATAGGGTTGTCTGTTATGAAGGAGCAATTAGACATATATATTATATCCCAAAAGAAAAATCTTTTAGAAGGGAACGTTCGAAAATAATCCAACGAGGGATAGGGGTATCAACAAAATCATAACTTAAAGCAAAACTTTGACGAATTAAAAATGCAGAGTGATATGATTTAAAGTCTGGGAGATGAACACCCCCCTCCATCTTAGGACGTTTAAGTTTCCGAAGAGCAATGCGGGGATGCTTGTTGTTCCACAAAAATTTTGTACAAATAGAGTCAATCTGTGAAAAATATGAAGCAGGAATTCGAAAAGGTATCATGGACAATGTATATAGGATATGGGGTACAATCATCATTTTGGTAGTGTCAAATCTACCCCACCAGGACAAAAAAAGGGGGACCAGGAAAGAAGAAGCAATTGTATTTTGGTAATCAAGGCATTAAACGTATAATTAATGGTTTTAGATAGTGTAGAGGAAAACCAAATACCTAGATATTTAATTTTTGCGGGACACCAAGTAAATTTAGTATTATTAAACATATATTGATAACAGGTAGAGTTTAAGGGTAAAACTTCCGTTTTAGAAAAGTTCAACTTATAACCAGAAATACTGGAATATAATCGAACTTCATCCAAAAAAGGGGGAGGGAGGAGTTAGGATTAGACATGTATACTAGGATATCATCAGCATATGCTGACCATTTGGTTTCTATGGAATTATGTGAAAATCCAGAGATACCTGGATTAATTCGAATACGTTCCAGGAAAGGTTCAAGACACAGTACAAATAACAATGGGGATAAGGGACACCCTTGGCGTGTGCCTCTAGATAGCACAAAAGACTTAGAAAAATGATTGTTAACAAAAATACTAGCTCGGGGAAAAGAATATAACAATTTAACATAGGAAATAAAATGTGAACCAAAACCAAACCATTTTAGTGTACTATACATATATTGCCAGTTTATGCGGTCGAAGGCCTTCTCAGCGTCCAAAGATAAAGCTGCTAGTGGAGTTTTGTACTTTTTACCAAAGGAGATAACATTAGCAAACATGCGAGCGTTATCCGAAGCCAATCTGCCCTTGACAAAGCCAACCTGATCTGTTTTAACCAATAATGGGACAATGTTCTCAAGTCGAGTGGCGAGAATTTTAGCAAATATCTTGCAGTCATAGTTAATTAGGGAGATGGGATGATAATTTTTGCAAAGGGAATGATCCTTATCGGGTTTGGGAATGAGGACGATTAAGGCCTCCATAAATGAACCAGAGGCTTTAGGCGTCAACAATAAATAAGTTAAAAATGTCCAAAAGTTTGGGCACAAAAATAGATGAAAAGGTAGAAAAAAATTCAACAGGGAGGCCATCCGGCCCTGGTGCTTTAGATTTCTTTAAGGATTTAATAGCCTCCATTATCTCCTGTGAAGTAACCGGGTTTTCTAATAATTCAAATTTATCAGGAAGCGAAGGGGGTTAGGAAGACCAGAAAAAAGGTATGAAGATTCTGATCAGAGGGATTTGTATCATCAGAGTATAATGATTGGTAATAATCATGAAATACAGAAGCAATATCTTCATCCGACGACACTAGATTATTATTGGATTCATTAAGGATAGGGCCTATATTTTTACGTTCAGATTTAATTTTTAAATAATTGGCCAGCATCTTGCCAGCTTTATTTTGACCACCATGGTATTTAGATTTAATTTTAAGAAGAACATTGCATGCATCATTCGTGGCAATTTTGACAAGAGCAGATTTGGCCCTGATCAATTCATGGAGAGCAGACGGGGATTCAGACGAAGTAAAGTAATTATGTTCTAATAATTTAAGTTGCTGTAATAATACGTCATATTTGGCTTTAGCCGCTTTCTTCTTTCTTGCTGAGTAGGAGACAACAAAAGCACGGAAGGAAGCTTTAAAGGCATCCCAATTATTAGTAATGGAAGTGTGTAAGGGATTATTGAAAGTAAAAATTCATTAATAAAGGTGGTGGCTTCAGTTACAAAAGTGTTGTCAGATAATAAAGAATTATTAAGTTTCCAAAGCCCAAATTTCGGGGAGCCCAGGGAGAGATCTAGGGAGGAGGAGACAGGGGCGTGATCGGAGATAAAAATAGAACCAATTTTAGAGGATTGAATGGATGGGAGTAGGGGTTTACTGACTAAAATATAATCAATTCTAGAACGAGTATGGTGATCATTCGAAAAAAAAGTAAATTCAAGGGAATCAGGTTACATGTCTTCCACACATCATATAATGAACGAGAGGCAATGGCAGATTGAAATGATTTATGGGTTTTATCAGGGTTAAATTTGCATTTGGATTGCCTATCCGAATATGGGTCAAGCCATTGATTGAAGTCTCCCCCAACAATAATATTTGGACCATCAATGGAAGATAGTAAGATTTTAATATTTTCCAAAAATCTGGATCAGGTTTGACAGGACCATAAATATTCAATAGGACAAGAACTTTATTCTGTATAACAACCTTAGCCATTGCCCAACGTCCATCATTGTCACATTGTGTAGATAAAATTTGTGCATGAATAGACTTATGAAATAAGATAGCCACACCTCCCTTCCGATTAGAAGCTGGAGAGTAAACAATTTGGCCCACCCATTGTCTTTTTAATTTAAGTGATTCGACATCATTGCAATGCGTTTCTTGAATAAATGCAATATGAGAGCTTAATTTAGACAAATGAGAAAGTACCTTTTGTCTTTTGACGGGATTACCAAGACCACGAACATTCCACGTGACAACATTACACATACTGGAGGGAGGGAGGAGCAAGACATAAATGGATATGATACACTTCAGGAGGACAACTGAAAGTAAAAAACACCATTCATTAGATAAAGACAGAGACCAAAATGTACAATAAACAATCATATAGGCGAAACTTAAATATAGAAACAGCACCATTGAAAACAATAAGGAAGGAGTAGGAAAAAACAAATTGAATAAAAAGAGAAGGAAGAGAAGAACAGAGAAGAAAAGAAAGTAAACAGATCAAGGGAAAGAACCCAGATCTGAAGAGAAGCAAGGAACCAAAATGCGGGGAGCATGTTGACGACAACAGCAAGAACAGCGGAACAAGTTAAAGAAGAAAAAGGGAAGAATAAAAATGGTAAACCTCAATACTGAATAGTGGGTAACATTAATAAAAGATAAAGAGTGAAAAAAGAATGATATTATAAAAGAGAAATAAGCAAGGAGAGATACAGAGCTACACATAGGGGTCTAAAGATCAGGTTAACTAGTGACTGAAGAGCATGATGATGCCCCGTGGTTTGTTAGAGTTCGGTTGATGACGACCCAAGCGATGCGCCCTTTGTATGTTTAGAGGAGTTGAAGATTGAAGATCTAAGAGTTACGGAAGACATTTTTTGAGAAAGGATAACATGTCTGGACCTTCAATGTTTTCTGGTAGGCCATACAAGTGAAGATTGTTCCTGCGATTGCGATTTTCCAAGTCTTCGGTGTGAAGTTTGAGTTTTTGTATTTCTTGTTCTAATAAAGGAATTTTAGTAGAAATATCCTGAAGATCACCAACACGTTGTTCAAGTTCCAGTACTTTGCCTTCCATAATTATCCAGCGGTCCTCAATTTGCTTTAACTTTTTGTTAGTAGTTACCATGAAAGGCTGTAGACCACAAACCTCCTCTAAGATGGAATCCAGAACAGGGTTTTGTGAGATATGAATAGGGGAGGGTGGGTCATTTTTATGCCTCTTTGGTTTGGCGCCTGAAGAAGATGATCGAGACAAGGAGTGCTGATCAGTCGCCATTGTGGTTTTTGGAAGGGAACGAATTGTAGTAATTAAGAGTGGACGAATGCGCCCCATAGACCCCAGTCAAAAAAGACAGAAAAGGTGACCTTCCAAGATTAGTTTTTTAGAAATACAATAGTAAACAGTAGGCTTCCAAAATAGAAAAAATTGTTTTACATACCGTGCAAGATAAACTATATAGAGAATTCTTCCTCTGTCACAATACACATAACTGCCACAGATTATAGAGATGGAACATTGTCAAAAGTCAGAATCCAGAACTTGCAGTTTGTAAGTATTTAACCCAGTCACAGCACAAGAGTATGCAGACACACAACTTCCTTTTATCAAGACCACCACCTGCGCTCAAAATTGGTAGTGTTTGAGGCACGAACGGGTCCTAAGACTTCTGCGTTCGAGCGAAGCTCACTCAAAGACCGCCATCCTGCTCCAGCATTTAGACCGCTTCCCCACACATTTATTTAGAAACAAGCAGATCATTCGTTGGTAAACAGAGGCTCAACTGATTTTATCGGCAAGATGCGTTTCAGTAGGAACTACCTATCTCAGCGACGGCAGTGTGCGCAGGAAATAACATGTCATTCATTTTTTTTAAATTGAAGCATCCCCATTGGATAATTAACGAAGGATGGTAAACAAAAGCACTCTGCTTACATAAAAAGCATAGCCAGCAAAACACCACTGTGGTATGTAAAGGACGGTTTTCAATGAGACCCTATGATGACATCCATGGGTACACCTTCCACTTCAATAGCTCTGCAAATCATGGTGGATGATGGCCACACAAAAAGTCCAAATATATTATGCTTGCTTGTAGTCACATAAATATATTGGCAGTAATAACCTTCCTTAATTCAATTGAGCATTGCACCTCTCCTTACCGCCACTGCCCAGCAGTGTAAACATTCTGAGGACACTAACTGAAAAGTATATAACTTTTCGTTTGGCAATAACCCCTTGCAGCCGGCAGTTCACTCCTCCCGGTCTGTGGCGGTACTGGCAGTTACATAGCAAAAACGCGAGCGCCGCATTTCAAAATGGCGGGCGCCCTCGACTCCGTGAGGAGAAGTTCACCGCCGCAGCCTCCTTCCTTACACGAAAACCACCATCTGCGCAGAAAATTTGTGGGTTATGAGGCACCAATGGGTCCAGGAGCTTCCGCGTCCGATCGGAGCTCACTCGAAGTCCGCCATCTTGCTGCGGCGTTCAAACCACGCCCCCATCATAAAATAGTTTTGAAATGCATATTTTCATATGCATTCAATACATATAAATATATATTTTGTATGTCATTGTTATCAATGTGTGGAGTTTTTAACATTTTATTTAACTAATTTTGTTGACTAAACACTTTTAGCAATTCAGCATACCCTACAGTATGTTCCATTTAAAAAAGAATCCATATTTTTCTGTGAATAAAACGTTTGTGGTGAATAATATTTATTTATTTGACAGTAAAAATAAATTATTGTTTGCCTGCGTTCTGTCAAAGGAATTGAAATGTAAATCTTAATGACCAGACCTTAAGTATGTCTAGGCCAGAGCCTACTTCGGCTTCATCATCGGCATACTCCTCCAGCAGCCCAGTGGAGTACGGGTCATTGTAGGCTAAGACATAACGCCATTCACCCAATTTAAGTTGACTAAGCTGTGTGTTTTTCTTTTTTTTTTTTGCTGTTTATCACTGCCAGGTTTCACCTGGTGGTGAGGGAAGGTAAGAAAAAATAATAATGACCATCACGGGGGGCGTGGCCTGGCATCAGCCAAGATGGCTGCTTAGGGAGAGAGATCCGCCGGGGCCACGACAGAAGCCCTAATTATCCTTCACTTCTCCGACAGTTGCGGCGCTGCTGCGATCTGCAGTGCCAGCGGAAAACCCACTGCACTGAACGGCGGAGAAAATTCCGAAGAAAATGCCCCGGAACTGCCTTTGGAAC
This sequence comes from Calotriton arnoldi, assembly GCA_963921515.1. Lineage (NCBI taxonomy): Eukaryota > Metazoa > Chordata > Amphibia > Caudata > Salamandridae > Calotriton > Calotriton arnoldi. Next base: position 1,162,195 of record CAWUFW010003681.1, read on the forward strand.
TAACTGCGGCGCTGGGAGCAAAGAAAGTACGGAGGCCTGGCGGAATGGGTGGTGCTCGAGGAGCACGTCGCCTACTCGACCTGCCGTGAGCGGAGGTGTTGCCGTTGAGTGGAGCCCGTGGGCCTGCGGGCAGGGCCCTGAAAATCCACTACTGAGTGCTGATCCCGCCAGGAATGACCTGAGGGGCTGAGCGGCATCGAAGACCACGGAATTGTGGTAGGATCGGCGGATGCAGCGGCGCATAGAGAGTGCCCTGATCGAGCGGGGCGGACTGGGGGCCCTCCCCGTATGGCCTCACAATAGTTGAGCGGACTCAGATGCAGGCTCGGCGCACACCTGCAACGGTGTAAGAGATAAGGGGCTCCCCTTGCTGACAGAGGCCCACATTGACACTCACTGGGCCAGGTACTGGGGGGGGCCCTTGCGCCGGGCGGCCGCTCGTTCAGAGCGTGCCTGAGGGGCGGGCGCCCGTTTGAGAGACCTGCAGTGCCGCGAGCGACCAGCAAAGAAGCTGAAGAACGGCAAGGTTTCCCTCACCAGAGCGCTCCACCCCGATTGAGAAAGACTTTCCCCCCCAAGAGTGGACAACGATCCAGCAATGGCGGAAGCACCAGAGGTGAATGGCTAAAATCAGGCGCAGCGTTTCCTGATACCGCAATGGAGTCGGCACCGTGGCCCTGAACCCGAGTTAACGGGGGTGTCGGCTGGGGCGGGTGCCCCTCCTTGGTTGCCCCTGAAGAGGCAGTGCAGAGACTCCTGCTGCGCACAAGACGAGGCTGGGTCAGTGGGGGGACAGAGTCTGGAAACTCGTGGTGAAGCGGGGTGGAATCAGCGACCCATCCCCTTGGGGCCCAGCTGTGAACGTCGAGGTGTGGGTGGTGCAGGACAGTATCCGTTAGGCCAACTGTGCCACGCCACACACCTGAACAGTACCCTGAAGGCCTCGTTGGAGGACTGAGACTGTGGAAGAGAAAATCCGCTGGGTGTGACTGAGCAAAACCGCGCAGAAGAACAGCATATCGCCAGCTCCAGAAGCGCCGACCCGAGCCCGGGTGAGGCGTGGTTGGACCGACAACACACCCCAGCGCCCAAACACAGAAAAGGTGCATCACTCACTGAAAGAGAGGGCCGAGCTACATACAAGGTTCCTGGGTGGTTCCAGAGCTGGACCAGTTTCAAGGGGTGCAGATACCCCCAGAACTAACGCATTGGAGGGAGCACGTGGGCGGGGATTGCCCAGCTGACACTGGGGTCGATTAACGGACGAAAGCCCGCCCTGGCTACTGGAACTGCCCTTAAAAACAGAATAGGATCTGCACTGAACCAAGGGAATAAACTGTGCCAAATAAACAACAACGGGGACCAACACAAAATGAAACCGAAAGGGGGCACATCGGTGCAGTCTAATAAGCTAGACAAATACGCAGTCCCAAAACAGTCAATGATAGAAGATGGGGCCTCAGGCGGACAAACTGACAATCCGGAACCATCACTCAGCTCAATAAAGGTGGCCATCCAGGTTCTGGGAACAACACTTGAAACAAAAATCGACAAAGCCTCGATTGAAATGAACCTGCCCAGAGCGGACATGAATAAGACATCGGACAAAGACGGAGGTGCATATCACTGAGCTACAAAACACCATACGTAAATTGGAAGAAAGAGTTCAACAACTTGTCCAACAACACCGTCAGGTGGCCCTGAAAGCTGGAGGATCAGGAGGGACGGGCCCGCCGCAACAACATCCGAGTGGTGGGAGTCCCAGAGGGGGCGGAGGGATCTGGTATGGACTTCTTCCTTGAAGAACTAATACAGAACCACCTTAAACCTAAGCGACTCTCCACCCTCTTCACAGTGGAGAGAGCGCACAGAGCCCCGGTCCCTCCGCCGAAACCAGGAGCAACCCCTAGGACGATCATAGCCAAGATACTACAGGCTGCTCGGCTCCATGGGGATCTCCAGTACGAGAACACTACCGTGAGGTTTTTCCCGGACTTTACTCTTAAGGTGCAGCAGGAGCGGCGCTCCTTTGACGGTGTGAAACGAGCACTAAGAGACAAGGGCATCAAATATATGATGTTCTTCCCAGCAAAGCTCAAAATTATTGCTAATGGGAAATCCTGGATTTTTACGCCCACGTCGGAAGTGCAGACATGGCTAGACAAAGGGAATACAAGGAAAGACAGATCACAAACTGGGGAAGGCTGGAGAGACACCCGTAAACGCTTGCCGGGCTCCTCGGGAGGACGCGAGGAACCGGACAAGCGAAACCAGCGATCCTGGCCGTCAAGATCTATGAGTCCAGCGACCCTAGAGGCCAACGGAGACTGAGCTCACCTCCTCTGATAGCGGATTCAAAGACTCGTTGCAGCAAACAGTAACATATAACGTTTGACTTTGTGGCAGGGGATGGCACACTTGCAGAGGGTAGGCACTGTAGGCCTGATAGCGCACAGCAACAATACTCTCCTGAACTGGGCTGGTGTTGGACCCCCGGGTGCCTCAGGACGGCATCACCCGACAGCCCCCACACCAGTTGATTGGTTCATTGGGCGACAGGCGCTCTGCTAGTTGGGGATGTGGGTAGTTTTAAACCAACACAGTAGGGTAGCAGGGAGGGGGGGAACAGTTTATGGGGTTTTTTCTTTGGTTGTTATAATATTCTTTTTGATTATTGTTTTCAACGACATAGTTCTGGGATTCAAGACACCTAGTCCTACACTGACACATGGAAATGGAGGGTGGTTGTGGGCAGGAAGGGTGGGGTGGGGGGGTTTAGATAGTTGTACACACTACAGATACGGATGACCAGCAAGAGATGAGAACATGATACAATTTACATCACATACAATGAATGCGCAGTGGGACAAGAGCCTTAAGCTCCTAAGTTGGAACGTCAATGGGATCAGGAATAAAGTTAAATGCAGCATTGTACTGCAATACATCAAATGACATTCCCCAGATGTGGTGCTACTTCAGGAGTCTCATCTGGTGGGAAATACATGCAAAGCACTGAATAGGTGGGGCTACAAATTAGTGGCACACTCCGGCTTTACCTCAGGGTCTAGAGGGGTGGGTGTCATGCTGAAACACTCTTTTCCATTATCTATACAACACACATGGTCAGACGACCTGGGTCGCTATTCAGCGATTTCGGGACAATGGTAGGGTCAAACACTCACTGTTATGACTGTATATGTTCCGTCAGGCCTGCAGGGCTCTACATTTAAAGACCTGGGTGCTGTTATGCTGTCCTTTCCAGAGGGCCACACGATTGTGGGAGGGGACTTCAACTCAGTAGCGTCCGGACCCCTGGATCGCTATCCACCCCGGGACATTGGCGCTGCGAGCAGATGGCTCCCAGACTTCCTGGATGCCCTAGGGCTAATGGATGTCTGGAGGACATACCATCCGAACAGAACCCAATACACTTTCCATTCAGGGGCACACAACAGCATGTCTAGAATTGACTATCTACTGGTGCCAGCGTCTCAGATCGCCAACATACGAGACATAAAACACATGGCTAGAGGGATATCAGATCACTCCCTGGTCTGGGCCCAAAAGGTTCTGGGTGAACAGAGGGTGGGAAGTATCGCACCCATCAACCCGTGCTATCTCCGAAATCCTAAAGTAAATAAATAGCTCCTACAGGCACGTAACCACTATTTTAAAGTAAATGAGGGGTCGGTTGGGCCATCCCAGACCCTTTGGGAGGCATTTAAAACAGTGATAAGGGGACAGGCTCTATCGTTAATAGCTGGGGTACGCAAGGAGAAGTATAAAGACATGACAAACCTTGAAAATGATATACTTCACCTCAAAGATGAGATTGGGAAGACGATTCACACGAGAAACTCCTTACTTTGAAACTTAAAAGAGACGAGTATAAAGCCATTGCAACAGACATGGCTAAAACACTAGGCAGGGACAGGGATGGAAGACTCTACGATCAGGGGGACAAGGCAGGGAAATTGGTTGCCTGGCTGGACAAGAAGGAGAGGGCGAGTAGATTGGTACCTGAATTGATAGGTGACGCGGGAGAAACAATAACGGAACCTCAGTCCATTGTTAATAAGTTTGCTGATTACTATGAGGGGGTATACCGAAGAAGTTCAGACCTACCGGAAGAAGACTCACGAGCTCTATTGTCAGACATTAAACTGCCCGTTCTATCAGATGAGGAAAGAAACACATTAGATAGTGCTGTCACCAATGATGAAATCACGCAGGCAATAAGAATGCTTCAATCGGGCAAAGCTTTGGGCCCCAATGGCCTCCCCATCGAGCTATACAAACTTAAACCTGACGCGATAGCCCCGCAACTAAGGGCCATGTTTGAGGAGAGCAAGGAGAAGGGTCAACTCCCACAGGACCAGAGGGTGGCGACACTGGTCACTATCTATAAAGAAGGGAAACCGAAGAGAGAATGCTCATCCTACAGGCCCATCTCCCTCCTGAATGCGGAGCCCAAAATACTTGCGAAATTGCTGGCTAGCCATTTAGTCCAGGTGATTTGCAAACTGGTACACCCCGACCAGTCAGGCTTTATGCCACACCGTAATACTGCACTAAATCTGCGAAGGCTGCATGGCGTGCTGGGAAGACTTGATACTATCCAGGAAGATGCAGTAGTGATCTCTCTGGATGCCAAAATGGCATTCGATACCATCGAATGGCCATATCTCTTTGCGGTCCTAGCCAAAATGGGATTCGGACCCGGCTTCATCGGGTGGGTGCGGCTCCTTTACTCCGACCCACTGGCACAGGTCGTGGTCAATAACAAGAAATCAGAGGTATTTGCTTTGGGCCGTGGGACCGTCAGGGCTGTCCGCTTTCGCCCTTGCTCTTCGCCCACTCTTTGGAGCCACTAGCGGCATGGATTCGGAGAGATCCAACGATCAGGGGGCTCAAGTGGATGGAGGGTTGGGAAGATTGCATTTCGCTATATGCGGATGATATTTTACTATACTTAGCCCATCCGAAAAAGTCGCTCCATAGTGTGCTCAATATCTTCACAAACTTTGGGAAAAACTCAGGATATACCATCAATTGGAACAAGTCCCTAATATATGTACTTCATGGCGACCCACCCTCCCTACCCAGGGGCTGCCACATGCAAGCAACAAAAGTGGGCTTCCAATATCTGGGCGTCTTTATTAAATCAGACCCCAAACTCCGATACGAACGCAACCTACTCCCCCCGCTGCAGAGACTGAAGCGAGATGTCGCAAATTGGAAGACAGTGCCACTCTCGTTGCTGGGACGGGCAGCGCTCTTCAAAATGATGTCGTTGCCGCGCTTCCTATATATCTTGCAGAACTCTCCAGACCTGGTCCCGGTGAGGTATTTCAAGGAGCTAGAGGGCCTGCAGAGAGAATTGCTGTGGGATGGTAGACCCAGAATAGCATTACACAAACTAGTACTCGGGTGGTATGATGGAGGAATAGGACTTCCAGACATCAAAAAATATTACTGGGCAGCACATCTGGCAGCTATAAACCACTGCACATATCGTCCGGGGGATGACCCAGGATATAGAATGGATAGATGGCTACTCCCTGGTGGAAACCACAACAGGACCCTCTATTCTAGACCCAAACGTTATCCTCTCACGGGACCAACCAAACAATCGGTTCAGGTATGGCATGATGCAAACAGAAGCCTGGGGTGGGGCCGAAAACTCACACTAGCCACTCCCCTATGGGACTCGGAGCAATTGGGAATGTTAGGCACCTCTAAAGGCTTTGATAAATGGGACCTCACCGGGATCTCAAAGATTGGGGACCTATGGGAAAAGGGAAAGGTGGTCCCATTCACATCGCTCCAACAGGAACACGAACTAGCCGACACAGAATTTTTTAGATAAGCACAGGTCAGACATGCCCTCCAGACAAACCTACCAGAAGGGACTTCCCCTCCGGAATCCTCTCCATTAGAGGACAGACTACTAGACAGTTACTTGGCAGACAAGGCAATATCCTTGACATATAAAAAGTTAGTTACTAACGCGACTGACCCTCTGGGACCGATACGAGAGCGTTGGGAGGGAGATGGGTTGGAGCTGGACGATGAGGAATGGCAGGAGGCGGTGGCCTCACAAAGAGAAGTGCCAATATCATCCAGACTACGGCTGGTCCAACTAAAAATTTTGCACCGAGTGTATGTCTCTGGCCCCAGGCTCGTGCAGATCGGAAGGGCGAATAATGGTGACTGTAGAAGACAATGTGGCCAGGTAGGCACTTTCATGCACATCATATGGGAATGTGGGTATATACAGCACTACTGGAAGAAGATACATGACTGCATGAGTGAAATGTTGGATACTGTGATAAGACCTGAAGCAAAAAGATGTCTTCTAAATATATGGGAACCCACAGATCTCACCAGTAAGGACAAACTATGGGTCACTCTGGGACTAATGGTGGCAAAAATAAATATTGCACAGTTGTGGGGGGCAGAACTGTCTCCCAAGCTAGTGGCTTGGAAGGCAGACATGGACTGGTGCATGGTGAGGGAAAAAACTGTATATATAGCACGTGGTTGCCCCCAAAAATGGACTGCGATTTGGGACAAATGGAATACATTCCGAGGAAACATCTATACCCCTCCTGATCCACCTGCCCATGATGACCCGACTTCACCGTAACTGCTGTAAATTGTATAGTCCCATGAAAGTACTCTGTAAAACGCTGTTGCAAACACTCTGTGGTCATATAATTCTCGTAAATTTATTTTACAATGTCATATTCGGTAATGGTTAATAAAAAGATTTATAAAAAAAAATAATGACCATCACATAATGGAAACAAACTCCAATTATGTTGGGATCATTAGTTTTCATTTTTCAAATACAAACTCTTACTTTGGGAGTTTGCTTTCGAAAAATGAAAAAGTTTAACAGGTGACCGTCATTCTTGATGCATCTGTTTGTCAAACTTGTATGACAGAGTACCTGCCATTGTTTAGAGTTGTCTGTGGGGCTGTCAGACAACTCTAGATTTGGTGGACTGTGGTTCCTCCGAATAGCAGGTCCAATGTCCTCTCTCCTACCAATGAAGTATCCTCCACCCACCAAACTCTAAGTGAGCCCCTTTGTCTTCTCCTATCAGACCAAGCAAGGAGCATGACAATTCATCAGAGGGTGAAGATATAGTCATAAATATTGTGCGTAGCAATGTTGAAAAATAGACATCAGTGAGCTATGTTTGTTCAGTCTTAAGCTTAGGCCTGAACTTGTCTTCATGTCATTTTGTGCATACCAACAATAGTCTTGTATTGGTGTCACTGTGTTTATTTTCTCAATATATTGCTCACATTGAACTTCCTTCTTCAATAATATAATTTGTATGTTTATCTAATCACAATATTTCTTTGGATTGTATTTCTAGTTAAAAAGAACTTAATTTGTTTTATTTTGCAATTTTATGTACATGTACATCTGAAGTTTAATAAAATAAGAAACATTATTTCTACCTTCAATAAAATCAATACTTATTTTCAATGAAGGTTTTATATGTATATCAACAAAATGATGTAAAAGAAAGTCCTGCTTGCTCGTTTCTTCTGAGGGACAATCAATTCTATAATGGATGATTACGAGCATGTAGCAATACTCACTAAGAAATTACTGTAAACTGGTCCTGTTGAATATGGCAGACATAAAAATGAAGGAATAAAGATGTTTCCACAGTCCGTCATCAATTACCGCAGTCTAGCCATCCAATGGAGAAAGGACTGGGATGTTTAAAATGGTACGAATAAAGATATATGTAAAATAGGCATCGAAAAAGGCGTAAAGCTGAAACGTGTCCGCCTTTAATAAATTCATTGAAGAGTGTGGAAATTGCGCAGTGCTCCCTAATCTCTTGCTTGGGATTTTGGTGAATATATAATACGTGACGGCCACAGTCACGCAAGAGGCAACTGCCCGCAAGTGTTCGGCAGTGGTGTGGTGAATTAGTGGAGAAGTTATAGGATAACTGCCAGAACCACCGCCGATTTACAGGAAGGATGGACCCATCAACACCAGTCGTCATTTACTTAAATGAAGGGAATATGGTTACAAATCCAGCACCTACGGCTACAACCCTATGCAAATCGGACTACGGCAGGGCGAGAAACCATATTCAATTTGTCCCATTTTTGGTGAGTGAATCAACAAAATGATGTAAAACAAAGTCCTGCATGCTCGTTTCTACTGAGGGACAATCAATTCTATAATGGATGATTACGAGCATGTAGCAATACTCACTAAGAGATTACTGTAAACTGGTCCTGTTGAATATGGCGGACCTAAAAATGTAGGAATAAAGATTTTTCCAGAGTCCATCATCACTTACCGCATTCTGGCCATCAAATGGAGAAAGGATTGGGATATTTAAAATGGGACGAGTAAAGATATATGCAAAATAGACATTGAAAAAGACATAAAGTCGAAACACATTTGTCTTTAATAAATTAATTGAAGAATGTGGAAATTGTGCAGTGCTCCCTAATCTGTTTCTTGTGATTTTGGTGACTATATAATATTTGACTGCCACAGTCACGCAAGAGGCAACTGCCCTCAAGTGTTCGGCAGTGCTGTGGAGAATTGGTGGAGAAGTTACAGGATAACTGCCAGAACCACAGCCAAATTAAAGGAAGGATGGACCCATTGACACCAGTTGTCATTTACTTAAATGAAGGGAATACGGTTACAAAACCGGCACCTATGGCTACACCCCTGTGAAAATCGGAGTACGGAAGGGCGAGAAACCATCTTCAATTAGTCTCCTTTTTGGTGAGTGAATCAACAAAATGATGTAAAACAAAGTCCTGGATGCTCGTTTCTACTGAGGGACAATCAATTCTATAATGGGTGATTACGAGCATGTAGCAATACTTACTAAGAGATTACTGTAAACTGGTCCTGTTAAATATGGCGGACATAAAAATGAAGGAATAAAGATGTTTCCACAGTCTGTCATCACTTACCGCATTCTGGCTATCCAATGGAGAAAGGACTGGGATGTTTAAAATGGGACGAATAAAGATATATGCAAAATAGGCATTGAAAAAGGCGTAAAGCCGAAACACATCTGCCTTTAATAAATTCATTGAAGAATGTGGAAATTGCGCAGAGCTCCCTAATATCTTATATACATATATATATATATATATAAAATACCTACTGGCGGTTGCCAGTAGGTAGTTATATTTCGGACCTAGTTTCCATAGGAAAATCGTTTTTTGCTTGCCTACCTCTTTGGGGCCGTTTGACGAATCTTCACAAAATTTTCCAAAACAGTGTGCCGGTGATTTTTGTAACACATGGAAAGGTTCGGGGTGATCCATCAGCCAGGGGCCAAGAAAAAGCGGGATAAAAAAAGTGTTTTTCCAATGTTAACTTCCATTGAGATTTTAGACATGACTATAGCCTGAATCGCTGGACGGAATTACACCAAATTTGGCAGAAAGGTAGCTCTTTGCCAAGAAAGAACTCTTTTTGTTATTTGGTGTAAATCAGTCCAGTAGTTTGGGAGATATTAAAGAAAAAACAAATTTGTGTAACTTAGGATGCAAAGGCTCTGCAAACCCTCCTGATCTCGTGCTGAGATCTGATTGGCTGCAAACCCTTCAAGCAGGAAGTGTTGGCAGCCATCTTGGGACTAGGCTTCAGTTGAGTCCCAGACAAAACATTAAAAAAAAGAAAAGGGGGCAGAGTAGTAATACCTTGACCCCTTAGCTCTGGTTGTGCGGTCCCAGAGGGACACAGTCAGGGCAAAAAAGCATGTTTTCCTTGAATTTTCACCAAAAATCACAGCAGAGCCGCAACTCCGTCAATTGTTTTAAAAAAAGAGTGGGCATGTTTTCGAAAAAGCCCCCGGGTGGACCAGGTCCCTGGGGTATTGCATAAAACAAGGAGGGGCACACGGGGTGCTCCTCACGAGGCTCTGGAGCCCCAGGAACCACCTTCACAAATATGTGGGGGCAGCACAGATCCCCCCAGGCCCTGAGGACCACCACCTCCCCAGGGCTACTGTTAAATGTAGCATGGCGCACAGAGCCCCACATGTCCCGGGGACCACTACCTCACAGGGGCTACATTAAAAAATATTATGGGGGCCAGGTGGAACCTCCGGGCCGTGGGGCCCACCACCACCTCGGGGCCAGCCTATGAATACAGGAGGAGGCCCCCTTCCTGGAGCCATACATGGCCATGGGGACCGCGAAAAACCCCAGGGTTGGCTCCTGCTATGTCCCTGGGTGCCAATCCCAGGATATAGCTGTTTGCAAAATCAAACATCTCAGTTCCAGTGGGCTGGAGCTGCTAAAGTGTTCCCACCTGCTGGAAGAGGAGGTTTCATCTCTTCCCTGCCCGCAGACATGCGGGCAGGGAAAGAGATAAATCTATTGCTCCTGCATGGAGGAAGCTGTCTTTCCAGCAACTCCCTCCATGCAGCAACAATGCTGGCTCCCGCAGGAGGTGTAGAGCCAACTGGGACCGAATGGCCCTTGAGGCTCCCTCTGCTGTTCCCATGCTGTACACAGGGTGCCCAGTGCACCCAGGAGACATGTGCGGCCCCCTGCCCCATTTGTTTATGCCCGGGCCCCAAGGGATGAGGTCCTCGAGGGCAAAATCAGCCCGGGGAGGGGCCACAATGCCTCCCTCCCCTTTACATAATTAGTATAATAAAGACAGACCCTGGGCATGGGATCCCGGGGTGGAAATGGGCCTGGGGAGGAGGGCCACACAGCCCCCCTCTCAGCGAACAATGTTCATTAAAAAAAGTAAGGGAACTGTGATGCTGTGCACAATGGGGGAGGGGGTCAAAGGCGTAGTAAAAAAAATCTATAACTCTTTTTAGTCTTTTGGTATGTACAGATAAAATAGCACACAGCTTAAATGTAAAAGTTAAGTTAATCAGTGGGATATGCGCTATCGTACGTCATGAAACCTCTATTACTTAATGCAAGTCAAGTCAAAAATAATGTTTATTTAGACCTTTGGTCCTTAAACATAAAAAAGCATTTCCATCTTTCCATAATACAATATCCTTTATACACAATAAAATTGCAATACCATAATAGATAGTTATTTCATTTCCTAATCTAATTCTATTATCCTTAAATAAAATTCTTAAAATCCCAAATTTATAAACACTTAAAACTTTTTAACTTCAAGCATAAATCTCCCCAGTGCACATGCTATGTCCAAATAGATCATTTCCGTTAACAATTCTGCTGCCTGTGCACGGTTCTTAATACCATATTTTAAAAATATTGGTCATAAAAACAATTTCCGTGCATCAAGGACCTTGAGACAATCTAATAATATGTTCAGAATATCACATTTCGTGCCTAAGTTGCTGGTGCATTTCCCTTCGGGATCGATCATGACCTCTTTTATCCCGTCATTCATATAACAAGGATTGATTCCTATACGTAATCTTAAAACTTCATTACTAAGGTAGTGATTGGGTAGTATATCTATGTACTGGAACTGTTGATCAGATTTCCATGATTTAATCATAAAACTCACAGATTTTTTCCCCTCCAGGTACTGGCACTCCTGATCTCTAGACATTTCTTTCCCTAGTATCTTCAATTCTCGTCTTACAACATCAATTTTTAAGCCCTGAGGGTTCAGTTTAACTCCCAGTTCCCTACATACTGTATCTAACATTTTCCTGACCCCTGTTGCTCATTTCAGATCACTCTGCAAAATTTCCCTTTTGCACCATTCTGCTATTTTTTTGCTCTTCCTCATTTCCCAGGCGTTGCCAAAATCTTATTAACCCCTTGACCGTGATCGGAATTCCGCTCGTGTGCTGGACATTCCGATCGCGGGTGTGGTCGTGACGAGCTCAGCTCGTCATGCGCACAGCGCGACCGCGCAGCATGACGAGCTGAGCTCGTCACGAGCATTCAAGGGGTTAATGCCAAACGTGCCATTACCTCCCAAGATACCATGCCTGTATCTATTCTTACCGCCTGAATCATAGATGATCTAGGTAGGGACAGTACATTTTTTAAGCATTTTCCCTCTTCAATATCCCACCCTCTTTTGCCACTCATATACAATATTTCAGCTCCATATTGGAACTGAGGCAGTATGATTGCCATATATGCTTTCAAGACAGGTCTATCTGACCTTTCTCCATAATTCCTATTAAATTTTTTCAACGCGCTAACTGAGGCCTGCACTTGTATTCTTAATGCATTGAAATGAGTTTCCCATTTTAGGGATCTTTCAAACCATATCCCTAAATATTTATACTCATTCACTATTTCCAACTTAGTGGAGCCCAGAAACCAACTACATTTCTTCCTTTCCTTACCAAAGCTCAGGACCTTGGATTATCTAAGTTTACAACACGTTTTTTCTGACTACAATATTCATTGAACACAATCAGCTTCCTCTGCAGACCTATCTCTGTTCGATCTAAAATTACCAGATTGTCTGCATAGTGTAGGCAAGCAATGTGTTTCCCCTCTAATTTAGGATTAGCGCTCTGTACCTTCCTTAATACAACCAGTAAGTCGACTGTGAACAAGGAGAAGAGCAAGGGGGCCAAGACACACCCTTGTCTTAATCCATTTTCAATTGGTATCTTCTTCGACAATGACCCATCTATGTCCAGGATAACCTGTGCCCAATTGTTCTTATGGAGCTCTTGTATAATAACCTGAAGGTCCCTAGGGATATCAATGTTTATCAATGTCTCCCACAACCGGTTTCGGTCTACCGGTTTTGGTCTACCAGATCAAATACTTCCCGGAAATCAATGAAGCAGCTGAAAAGAAACCTCCCTGCTCCACTGACTTCCGCTCGATGGACCAGAGGGGGAAACAGTGGTCTATTGTAGAATGCCCCTTCTTGAAACTCCCCTGTTCCGGGGGTATTATTTTATTCACCTCTACCCATACTTTAAGTTTTCCTCAGACTACTTTAGAAAATACCTTCTCTTCCACATCCAAAAGGTTAATTAACCTATATTTTTGGGGATATTTACATCTCCTCGTTTATGGATGGGTCTAATGATTACTCCTTTCCAAGTCTGGGGCATCTGCCCTGTCTCCAGGATGCCTGAAAACATTTTAGTAAACATTTTACCCACCAGTCTGATTGGGTCTTTATAATTACTGCCGGAAGATTATCAGGGCCAGCTGCTCTAGTCAACGTTAAATTTGCTATAATGCGTTTAACGTTACTTTCTGAAAATGACAACCTGGTATCCTCCCCCATCTCTGGCAATAATACGTGTTCTGTAATTACTTGCCGTTCTCCTTTACTATATATTTCACCCAAATATCATTCCCAATCGTCTTCTGTCACTACGCAATTCATAGTTGCCTGTGTCTTCCCTGACCCCTCTTGGACCAATTTCAAAAACTTTTTTACATCCTTAGGGGCACGTGCATCATAAGAAATTGCGGTCGCAAAGGGTCAGATTCTGCGAATTTGCCCCTTTGCGACCGCAATTTTTGCATTTGGGATGCATCATACCAAATGCAAAAATCGCGAAATTTGCAATTACTTAAATTGCGATTGCATTTAGGGAATCGCAGATTGCGATTCCCTTAATGCAATGCATCCAAAAAAAAAAAAATTGCGATTTTGCATTCAAGAAACGCAAATTACCATCAACTCAAAGTTGATGGTAATCTGTGAGAACTTTGAAAAATGCACAAAAGTGCATTTTTCAAAGTACTATGTTGCACACATACATGTACTTGGGGCATGTGTGTGTGCAACATGTTTTTAAATTCTAATTTCAGGGTGCATCAGGGTGTCCTTTTGGCACCCTTGCACCCTGAATTGCATGCGCAATTTGCGAGTACCTATTTGGTACTCGCATATTGCGCATGCAATTCCATTGATTCCTATGGGCCTCTAGGCCCATAGGAATGAATGGGAAGCAATTCCTTATTTGTGATTCGCGATTTCTTAAAAATCGCAATTTAGGAATCGCAATTCCTAACTTTGATGCATGTGGCCCTTAGTTTCTATTGCTTCTAATAGGTTCCCCCAGCATTTCTCTTCATATGTTCTTTTATGATCTCTTATGACCATTTTATATGTTTTCTTTAATTTCAGGAGGCTAATCACCATATCTGTATCATACTTTAATTTCAATCTTCTTTCCCCTTTTCTTATATTTGATTTTAATTTCCTACATTCCTCACTGAACCAATTTTTCTCTTTGTGTCCTTTCTTAGTCCTATCTCCCCTACAGCTTTTCCCTTTTAACGTAACTCTTAGACATTGAACCATTTGGAAAGTTACATTTTTGAACCAACCTATGTTACTATTCCTTGGAATGTCATCTAATATTTGACACTGCTGAAATGACCTCAATTTCTCCAAGCCCTCCTCCGTCATTCGAGTTGTCAATCTTTTGGGGTACTCCATTTGTATTGGGATGATCGTATTTCTTGGTTTTTTATTTCCTCCAACAATCTTAACACTAAGTGAGAAGTGATCACTTCCCTCAACCCTCATCACCTCAAAATCTCTTATTAATTAAAAATTCCATGCTTGGATAAAGATGTAGTCTATTGGGCATAGTTCTTAAATGTACGGCTTGCTGGCCGATCTGGCTCCATACTTCCGTTAGCACAGACTAGGCACATTGAGCCCATATAATTACATAAGGCCGTATCTCGCGCAGTAAATCCCCCCCTAGGGAAGCTGACAGCATTTATATTGGTGGCCATCAATATCTCTTTACATCCTAATTCAACTCTACAGGGGTCTAATTTATGATTAAAGTCACCTAGTACCAAAACCAGGTCCTTCTGATAGGTATCTGTTATATCCTCAATATCCTCTTTAAACTTGCTCAGGTCTGCTCTATATTCCTTATATCCACCTCCCTGCATATAGAAATTTACGATCATACTATCATACTCGGGGTTAGGATCTAAAAGGTACACTCTGCCAGCCACCAACCATTTGCATTTATCTTTCAGAGGGACCACTGGCTATTTTAGTGAACATCATCATTATATTATTTAATGCACTGCAGAAGTCTGTTTCTGTAACTATAGAGCCACAGATTTGAATCCTGGTTGGAGCAGTGGAGAATACTTAGGAGCGTAACACATGTCCCTGCAGCCCCTTCGGCGTGGGGCCTGTGTTATACCCCTTTAAAAGGCACACACTCCACATGTCAGCTGGTAACCCATTCAGGCACTCATGCACCCAGGCACAGATCCATTCAGAGACTCATATACCCACTCACAGATCTACTCAGAGACTCACACACCTAGTCAAAGACCCACTCAGAGACTCACACCCACCCAAAGACCCACTCAGACACTCATGCACCCATTCACAAACCCACTCAGAGATTCATGCACCCACTCACAGACCCACTCAGACACACACACCCAGTCACACACCCACTAGACACTGATGCACCTGCTCAGAGACTCCCCTCAGAGACTGATGCACCCACTTACAGACCCACTCAGAGACTCATGCATCCACTCAAATATCCACTGAGAGAGTTACACACCCACTGACAGAGCCAATCACTCGCACACCCACTCACAGACCCACTCAGAGACTCGTGCACCCATTCACAGACCTACTGAGACACTCATACACCCACTGACAAACCCACTCAGAAACGTATGCACCCTGTCACAGACCTAATCAGAAACTCATGCACCCACTAACAGACCTACTTAGACACTCAAGCACCCACTGACAAACCCACTCAGAAACTCATGCACCAACTACAGTCCCACTCAGAGACTCACTCACCCACTCACAGACCCACTCAGACTCACACACCCACTCATATACCAACTCGGAGACTCACACACCTGCTCACAGAACCACTCAGACACTCACATATGTACTCACTGACCTACTCAGAGACTCATGCACTCACTCACAGACCCACTCAGAGAATCACACACCCTCATACAGACCCACTGAGACACTCAAACACCCACTCACAAGTCCACTCAGAAACTCATTCACCCACTCACAGACCCACTCAGACACTCATGCATCCATTCAGAGACCCACTTAGACAATCACGCATCCACTATCAGACCCACTCACAGACTCACACACCCACTCATAGATCCACTCAGACTCACACACCCATTCATAGGCCCACTCCAAGAATCATGCACCCACTCACAGACCCACTTAGACACTCATGCACCCACTATCAGACCCACTCACAGACTCACACACCCACTCATAGATCCAAACAGACTCACACACCCATTCATAGGCCCACTCCAAGAATCATGCACCCACTCACAGACCCAGTCAGAGACTCACACACCCTCACACAGACCCAGAGAGACACTCATACACCCACTCACAAGTCCACTCAGAAGCTCATGCACCCACTCACAGACCCAGACACTCATGTACCCACTTAGACACTCATGCACCCACTCACAGGCCCACTCAGAGACTCATGCAACCACTCTTAGAGCTACTCAGATATTCATGCACCTACTTACAGACCCACTGAGATACTCATACACCATCTCACAAACCCACTCAGAAAATCCTGCACCCACTCACAGACCTACTTAGACCCTCGTGCACCCACTCAAGGACCCACTCAGGGACTCATGCACCCACTCAGAGACTCACTCAGACTAACGTACCCACTCACAGACCCACTCACAGACTCACACACCCACTCACAGAGCCACTCAGACACTCAAGGGCCCCTTCAAAGACCTACTCAGAGACTCATGCAACCACTCACAGACCCACTGAAAGACTCACGCACCAACTCATAGACCCACTGAGACACTCATACACCTATTCACAAGCCCACTCAGAAACATATGCAGACACTCACAGACCCACACAGATGCTCACACCCCCACTCACAGGCGTGCTTAGACACTCATGCCTACACTCACAGACCTACTCAGAGATTCAGGCTCCACTCACAGGCCCACTCAGACTCATACACCCACTCATAGACCCACTCAGAGGCCAATGCACACATTCATAGAGCCACTCAGACACTCATGCACCCTTTCACAGACCTACTCAGAGATTCATGTACCTACTCACAGACCCATTCAGAGACTAACACACCCACTCACAGAACCACTCAGACTCATGCACCCACTCACAGACCCGGTGAGATACTCATACACCCACTCACAAACTTACTCAGAAACTCATGCACCCACTCACAGACCCACTTAGACACATGCACCCACTCACAGACCCACTCAGAGACTTACATACCTACTCACAGACCTACGCAAACTCACACACCCACTGACAGACTCACTCAGACTCTTGCACCAACTCACAGTCCCACTAAGAGACTCATGCACCCATTCATATACCCACTCAAAGACTCACACACCTACTTACAGACCCACTCAGGCATTCATGCACTCACTCATAGATTGACTCACACACTCACAAACCCACTCACAGACCCTCTCAGAGTTATGCACCCACTCATTGACCCAATGAGAGACTCACGCACCCACTCCCACTTATTCAGCCACTTCCAGACCTACTCACTCACACATCCACTGACAGACCCACTCTGACACTCTCATACCCACTCACAGACCTACTGAGGGACTCATGCACTCACTCACACACTCACTGTCAAAGGTTACGTGTTACAGTTAGGAAATAAAATTTCAAAAAACCTTAGAAATTCACTCAAAAAACAAGCCAAAGGTTACAGTGACATTATAGTTAGGAAATAACATTTAAAAAGGTAGAAATTCACACAAAAACGAAGGTTACTGGGATGTTAAAGTTAGACTAAGATTTCACTCATTCAAAACCAGTGAAATTCAGGCTGAGTGAACTGTAACTTATAACCCTGCAATGCACTGCTTATGACCTCACATATTACATCACTGATGACATGGTCAGTGACATCACTGATGTCATCACTGATGACTCCTCAAATGACATCACTGATGATATCATCCACAGAACCACTCACAGACCTACTCACACTCCATAGAACCTTTCATACACTCACTCATGCACCCACACAACCAATCACATACCCCTTCACAGACCCATACAACAACTAACACACACACTCACTCATCCACAGAGACACTAACACACCTACTCACTCACCCATACAGCTACTAAGAGAGCTACTCAGTCACCCATATAGTCAATTAGACACCCATTCACTCACCTACACAACCACTTATATACCCATTCACACATCCATACAAGCACCCACACGCCCTCTCACTTACCTTTACAGCCACTCACAAAGATACTTACTGTGTAATATAGGCACTCATACCCACTCACTTACCCATACACCCACTCAAACAGTGAGTCTCTTACCCACTTAAACAACCAATTACCCACCCATAGATCGATTCACACAGCCACTCACTCACCCATACAGGCACTCACAAATGCACTCAACCACCCATAGAGCCTCTCACAGTCATTCACCTACCCATAGTGTGACAAACCCACCCATACAGCCACCAATACACCCACTCACTCGCCCATATAGCTACTCACACAATAATTCACTCACCCATACAGCCACTCACTCACCATACAGCTACTCATAAACCCACTTATTCACTCATACAGGCACTCTACAGCCACTCACACACAGATTCAGACAGTCATACAGCCACACAGATGAAATTTGATAGAAATAGTATCACTCAGTTGTACAGAAACAATAGTAATTTAACTAATGCAGTAGCTTAGCATATATCTTCAAGTCTCAAAAACATTTTAGAAACACACTCACTGGACAATGTCATCAGTGATGCCATCAGTGATGTCATTTAAGATGACATTGGTGATGATATCAGTGATATCACTGACCATGTCATGAGCGATGCAATATATGAGGTCATATGCAGGGCATTGTGGGTGCGTACGTTATAGTTAGCTCAGGTAACTATAACTGATGAATTTCATTTGTTTTGTACAAGTGGAATCTGAGCCTAAGTATAACGTCCCTGTAAACTTTGGTGTTTTTAGTGAATTTCTAAGACTTTTTGAAATTTTATTTCCAAACTATAAAGTCCCTGTAACCTTTGATTTTTTTTAGTGAATATAGAAAGGATATTGTTTTGACTTATACTGGGTGTGCCCTTTTGTCTGGACAAAGCTAAACCTCTCTGAAGAGCCATAATGATAGTGAAAAACGTGTCAGGGGTTGCTTTTATTTATTCTGTGTTCGCTTCGGTGGTATTTACCAATCCAAAGGTAATACTGTGCCTGGGTTGTACAAGGCTTTTGTCATTTTACAGCTTGGCATGGATGGCACTGGGCTAATCCTATGCTTAAAGTTTTTGCTGTAGAAATGGCAAAATACTTTTTCCCTTTCTATCTCGGCGTGGATGGAACTGTGCTAATCCTAAGCTTAAAAACTTTGATAGAAAAGCAGACAGTTGAGGTGAGCAATTCCAGAGTGTCGCTGGTGTTGTAGGGTACTCTATACAGGAGCTGCTTTCCACCAAACTTGGAAACTACCCAGAGTACTCTGCTTCTTTTTTGCATAATTTAAGCAGCACTCTATGCCTGAAAGGGTATTGTTTTGACCTATACGGAGTGCTTCCTTGTGTCTGAACAAAGCTAAAACTCTCTGAAGAGCTATAATGATAGTGAAACCTGTGTCAGGGTGGCTTTTATTCATTCCATGTTGGCTTGCGTGGTGTTTTACAAATCCAAAGCTGTAATACTGTGCCTGGAGTGGTAAAAGACTTTTGTCATTTTACAGCTTTGCGTGGATGGCAGTGTGCTAATCCTATGCTTAAAAACTTTGATAGAAAAGAAGACATTTGAGGTGAGCAAATCCAGAGTGTTGCTGGTGTTGTATGTTGTTCTTTGCAGGGGCTGCTATCCACCTAAACTTGGGACATACTCGGGTTCTCTGCTTCTTTTTTCTTTTTTTGCACATGTATATATATATATACACATGCACACACACACACTCACCCACATAAATATATATATATATATATATATATATATATATATATATATATATATATATATATATATATATATATATATATATATATATATTAGGCCTGGGCGGTGAACTTCCCTCCGTTCGCGGAGTTTGCAGAGTTTTCTGCACTCTGTGGAGCTCGCGGAGTGCAGAAAACTCTGCTTCGCGATGTGCAGCAGAGTTTTTTCCCCGCTCGCAAACGGTAAGTTCGCAATCGCGAACGGTCAGTTCGCGAGCGCGAGCTGCCGCTCGGGTTAAATTTCTACCCGAGCGGCAGGAATACCAGCACAAACTGCAGTTCGCACTGCACACCGCCACTCGCGGAACTTCGCAGAGTTTTTTTGTAACTTCGCGGAGTTCCGCGTAGCAAAACTCTGCGAACTACGCCCAGGCCTGATATATATATATATATACTCCAACTCCAGTCTCCCTGATTAGACACCGACACAGGGGCTTTGATCATTCATTTCAATCTTCGTTTATTCTTTTCAAGCTGTTACGCGTTTCGGCATTTCCTGCCTTGCTCACACATGTATATATATATATATAGTTAGTTATAGTTAGGACCTAGTTTCCATAGGAAAAGTGTTTTTTGATTTGCCGATATCTTTGGCGCCGTTTGACGAATCTTCGCACATTTTTCAAAACTAATGGGGTGCTCTGGCCAGCTCCTGTCTTGAATGTTTCGGGGTGATTCGTCAAGCGGGAGCTGAGAAAAAAGAGGGGTCCCAAAACGTGTTTTCTCCATGTTAATTTCCATAGGAACTTTTGTTGCGGCTACAGCACGAACTGCTGAACGGAATGACACCAAATTTGGCAGAGAGGTAGCTCTTGGTCCAGAGTGCACTCTTTGCTTTAAATGGTGTAAATCCGTTCAGTAATTCCTGAGAAATTTAAAAATAAAAAATATCGATATCTGGTGACCGCAGTGGATCTGCGAACCCTCCCGAGCATGAACTTCATTTTGATTTGCTGTCAACACTCCAAACCAGGAAGTGTTGGCAGCCATCTTGTGACTCAGTAGAACCGAGTCACAAGAAAAAAGGTTAAAAAAAAAAGGTTAAAAAATGAAAAGGGGGCAGGGTAGAAACACCCTGACCCCCCCGAGGCCTGCTCAGGGGGTCCCTGTGGGACCCCCAGGGCCTCAAAAAGCATTTTTTTTTTAAACAGCAGGGTTTGCACTGGGTTCGCGAATCCTGCTCAGAATAGTTTTTTAAAAATGAAGTGCAGTCTTCCGCACTTCGTTTTCTTAAAGCCCACGGGGGCAATGTGTAATAATGGTGCAGGCCCACGGGGACCCCCGCAGCCCCTGGGACCGCCTCCTCCCCGGGGCTTTATTTATAATATTTGGGGGCACATTCCCCCTCGCAGCCCCAGGGACTGCCACCTCCCTGGGGCTGTCTTTGTATGAAATGTGTGGGGGTGCTCCTGCCCCCCACGCTGCCCCAGGGACTGCCACCTACCCCGGGGTTTTGACTTTATTTGTGAGGGGGGCTCACACCCCCCCACAGCCCCAGGGACCGCCACCTCCTCGGGGCTTTGTAAAAAAAAAAGTGTGGGTGGGGGGGCTGCGGTTGCAGAGAGGTGTAAAAAGGGGGCGTGGCTTCAGACCTCTCTCAGCAATCCAGCTGTGTGGGACTTACTAGAGATAACAGGAGGGCCAGTTGGCCCCCAGGGACCCTCAGGACGCAAGGGGACTTCATCTCCCAACCAAGAGTATGCCAGGAGGCATGTTTGCAGAGTGGGGGAGAAAGGGAGCGTGGCCTGTGTCCACCTCTCAGCAATCCCAATGTGTGGGGCTTACTGGAGGTAACAGGTAGGCTACTTGGCCCCTAAGGACCCACACAAGCAAAGGGGACTTCATCCCCCAACCAAGAGCGTGCCAGGAGGCGCGTTTGCAGAGTGGTGGGCAAAGGGGGCATGGCCTACTATGAGAACTTAGCAATCCTGTTGTGTGTGACTCGCTGGAGATAATAGGAGGGGTAGTTAGCCCCCAAAGATGTCCTTGGGGGCCGACTACCTCTCCTGTTACCTCCAGTAAGTCCCACACAGTGGGATTGCTAAGAGGTCTTTGGAGGCCACGGTCCCCTTTCTCCATCACTCTGCAAACGTGCCTCTTGGCACACTACAGGTTGGGGGATGGAGTCCACTTTACTCCTGAGGGACTTTGGGGCCAAGAAGTCCTCCTACGCAGCGGAATTCCTGAGCACTGGTCGGAGACCCAGCACTCTTTCTCCACCACTCTGCAAACGCGACTCCTAGTTAAAGAAGCATTTGCAATGTAATAGGTTTAGCATTTGCGAGAGTTAGAGCTATTGGCATTGTAAATGTAAAAGTTTTTTACTAATGTTTTTTGGAGTGGAGTGGATGTACGTTGTGTGTAGTGGAATTATGTGATATGTTGTGCAGTGAAATTATGTGGATAGAAAGTATGTGGTATTTAGTGTATAGGTATTATGTAGAGTGGGATTATGTGTTATGGAGAGTAATTATGTGGTATGGTAGTCTGTGTTGTGGAGTGGTAATCTCAGGTTTAGTCTTCCTCGTTTCCATAGAAGCTAAACTATGAACTCAATGAGACAAAAAAAAGAAGGAATCACTGAGGAGCACTTCTGGACCTAGTCAGAGGTATGAGCAGGGCCACTGGAATTATGCGACTGTTTGGCTGCACCGACTTTCGCGCAATTATACATTTTCCGCATTAGCCACATAATCCATCATCTGCTGCCTAATCTGCAGATTTGAACAAAAAAGCTTTGTTTCTAGCTCAAACGGCTGAAACGTTACCAAAAATTGCAGCGACAAGTGTTACAGCGTAGTGGAAGGTCCTTTGTAAACCTAAAATGGTCACCTGTTACTTATTGGTAAATGTGGGTGTTAAATTGGTACTAATGGTGTACAAGCCACTCTTGCTTCTTTCTGCACCTCTCTTGATTCTTTCTGCATTACTGTTGCTTCTTTCTGCACCTTTCTTTCTTTTTCTGCACTTCTCTTGCCTCTTTCTGCAAATCTCTTCTACTTTCTGCACCTCTTTTGCCTCTTTCAGCATCTCTGTTGCCTCTTTCTGCACCTCACTTGCTTCTTTCTGCACCCCTCTTGCCTCTTTCTGCATCTCTCTTGCCTCTTTCTGTACCCCTCTTGCCTCTTTCTCCACCCCTCTTCCCCCTTTCTGCATGTCTGTTGCTTCTTTCTGCACTTCTCTTGCCTCTTTCTCTACCCATCTTCCCTCTTTCTGCATCTCTGTTGCTTCTTTATGCACTTATCTTGCATCTTTCTGTACCTCTCTTGCTTCTTTCTGCACCTCTTGTGCCTCTTTCTGCACCCCTCTTCTCTCTCTGCACTCCTCTAGCCCCTTTCTGCACCTCTGTTCCTTCTTTCTGCACTTCTTTTGTTACTTTCTGCACCTCTCTTGCTTCTTTCTGCACCCTCTTGCCTCTTTCTCTACCCCTATCCCTCTTTCTGCACCTCTGTTGCTTCTTTCTGCACTTCTCTTGCTTCTTTCTGCACCTCTGTCCCTTCTTTCTGCAACCCTTGTGCCTCTTTCTGCTCCCCTCTTCCCTCTTTCTGCTCCCCTCTTGTTTCTTTCTGCACATCTGTTGCTTCTTTCTGCACTTCTTTTGTTTCTTTCTGCACCTCTCTTGCTTCTTTCTGCACCCCTCGTGCCTCTTTCTGCACCCCTCTTCCCTCTTTTTGCACTCCTCTTGCCTCTTTCTGCACCTCTGTTCTTCCTTTCTGCACTTCTTTTGTTTCTTTATCCATCTCTCTTGCTTCTTTATGCACCCCTCTTGCCTCTTTCTGCACCCTCATGCATTTTTCACACCCCTCTTCCCTATTTATGCACCCCTCTTGCCTCTTTCTGCACCTCTGTTCCTTCTTTCTGCACTTTTTTTTATTTCTCTCTGCACCTCTCTTGCTTCTTTCTGCACCCCTCTTGCTTCTTTCTGCACCCCTCGTGCTTCTTTCCCACCCCTCTTCCCTCTTCTGCACCCCTCTTGCCTCTTTCTGCACCTCTGTTCCTTCTTTCTGCACTTCTCTTGCTTCTTTCTGCACCTCTCTTGGTTCTGTCTGTACCCCTTGTGCCTCTTTCTGCACCCCTCTTCCCTCTTTCTGCACTCCTCTTGCCTCTTTGTGCACCTCTGTTGCTTCTTTCTGCACTTCTTTTATTTCTTTCTGCACCCCTCTTGCCTCTTTATGCACCTCTGTTCCTTCTTTCTGTACTTCTCTTGTTTCTTTCTGCACCTCTTGCTTCTTTCTGCACCCCTTTTGCCTCTTTCTGCACCCCTCGTTCCTCTTTCTGCACCTCTGTTCCTTCTTTCTCCACTTCTTTTGTTTCTTTCTGCAGCTCTCTTGCTTCTTTCTGCACCCCCTTGCCTCTTTCTCCACCCCTCTTCCCTCTTTCTTCACCCATGTTGCCTCTTTCAGCACCTCTGTTCCTTCTTTCTGTACTTCTTTTGTTTCTTTCTGCACATCTCTTGCTTCTTTCTGCACCCCTTGTGCCTCTTTCTGCACCCCTCTTCCCTCTTTTTGCACCCCTCTTCCCTCTTTGTGCACCTCTGTTGCTTCTTTCTGCACTTCTTTTGTTTCTTTCTGCACCCCTCTTGCCTCTTTATGCACCTCTGTTCCTTCTTTCTGTACTTCTCTTGTTTCTTTCTGTACCTCTTGCTTCTTTCTGAACCCCTTTTGCCTCTTTCTGCACCCCTCATTCCTCTTTCTGCACCTCTGTTCCTTCTTTCTCCACTTCTTTTGTTTCTTTCTGCAGCTCTCTTGCTTCTTTCTGCACCCCCTTGCCTCTTTCTCCACCCCTCTTCCCTCTTTCTTCACCCATGTTGCCTCTTTCTGCACCTCTGTTTCTTCTTTCTGTACTTCGTTTGTTTCTTTCAGCACATGTCTTGCTTCTTTCTGCACCCCTTGTGCCTCTTTCTGCACCCCTCTTCCCTCTTTTTGCACCCCTCTTGCCTCTTTCTGCACCTCTGTTGCTTCTTTCTGCACCTCTGTTGCTTCTTTCTGCACTACTCTTACTTCTTTCTGTACCCCTCTTGCTTCTTTCTGCACCAGTCGTACTTCTTTCTGCACCCCTCTTGCCTTTTTCTGCACCCCCTTCCTTCTTCCTGCTCTTGTTTTGTTTCTTTCTGCACCTCTCTTGCTTTTTTCTGCACCCCTCTCGCCACTTTCTCCACCCCTGTTCCTCCTTTTTGCATCTCTGTTGCTTCTTTCTGCACTTCTCTTGCCTCTTTTTCCATCCCTCATCCCTCTTTCTGCACCTCTGTTGCTTCTTTCTGTACTTCTCTTGCTTCTTTCTGCACAACTGTTCCTTTTTTCTGCACTTCTTTTGTTTCTTTCTGCACCTTTCTTGCTTCTTTCTGCAGCCCCTTTTGCCTCTTTCTGCACCTCTCTTGCCTTTTCTGCAGTTCTCTTACCTCTTTCTGCACCTCTTTTGCTTCTTTCTGCACTTTTCTAGCCTCTTTCTGCAGCCCTCTTGCCTCTTTCTGCACCTCTGTTGCTTCTTTCTGCACTGCTCTTGCTTCTTTCTGCACCTCTCTTGCCTCTTCCTGCAACCCTCTTTCTGCAATTCTCTTGCCTCTGTCTGCACCCCTGTACCCTCTTTCTGCACATCTTTTGTCTGTTTCTACAACTCTCTTGCCTCTTTGTGCAGTTCTCTTGCCTCCTTCTGTACCTCTGTTGCCTCTTTCTGCACCCCTCTTGCCTCTTTCTGCACCCCTCTTGGCTCTTTCTGCACATCTGTTGCTTCTTTCTGAACTTCTCTTGTTTCTACCTTTTTGTACACAAATTTACACAGTATGCTGTTTGAAACACAGGTATTCAAGTATTTGTATGTTTTTTTATGTAACATGTCACTAGGTAAAAGCAGAGACACACGCATGCATACCTTCACAAACTTAGTCAGAGTTACAACAGTGATATGCTTAGAATTGCTGTTTTATATTTGAAAGGCCTAACATTCTGAGCAGTCGATGAATATTGAACCTTCAAGAGAAAAGTGCGGTTTAAGACATTTTGGGAGACAGATTAGTGATTAGGCTACTTTGTATTAGTCTGTTGTAAGGTACAGTCAAAGTAGGTCTCTTTCTGCACCTCTGTTGGTTCTTTCTGCACATCTCTTGCTTCTTTCTGCACCTTTCTTCCTCTTTCTGGACTTCTGTTGCCTCTTTCTGCATTTCTGTTGCTTTTTTATGCACCTTTCTTCCTCTTTCTGCACCTCTCTTGCCTCTTTCTGCACTTCTCTTGCTTCTTTCTGCGCCTTTCTTCCTCTTTCTACACATGTCCTACCTATGTGGGCATAGTTGGAAATTAGCATTTAAAAACCTTAGAAATTCACTGAAAAAATATAGGGCCCGATTCCCAAAAGTAATCTGAGACAAAATCCTAACATCACTACTTTCGGTATTCACAGAAGGCATTTAGGAGTACTAAAGTTAGGATTTTGTCTCAGTTAATCTTAAGTTTTGGTCTTAAGTTAAACTTGAGACAAACTTAAGTTTAACTGAGACAAAATCCTAACTTTACGACTAGGATTTTGTCTCAGTTAACCTTAAGTTTGTCGTAAGTTTAATTTAAGACCAAAACAAAATCCTAACTTTAGTACTCCTAAATGCCTTCTGTGAATACTGAAAGTCGTAAAGTTAGGATTTTGTCTCAGATTACTTTTGTGAATTCGGGCCCATAGGGTTCAGGGACGTTATTGTTAGAAATTTTCATTTAAAAAACCTTTGAAATTCACTGAAAAAAACATAGATTTCAGGGACATTATAGTTAGAAATTAGCATTTAAAAAACCTCAGAAATACACTGAAAAAAACAACAGGTTTCAGGGACTTTATAGTTAGTTGGACATTTCACTCGTACAAAACCAGAGAAATGTGGCCGTTACAGTTGAGCTAACTATAACTCGCGACCTCGCAATGCACTGCTGATGACGTCACATATTACATCACTCATGACATGGTCAGTGACATCACTGATGACATCACTGATGACATCTCAAATGACATCACTGATGGCATCACTGATGACATCATCCACTTGATCATCTGATGCACTTCCTCACACTCTAATATAAACCTTGATACACCCACTCTAAATTACAGACTACCATTCTCGAAACCATAGACACACCAATACCAGTTAGTACATACCCACTCACTGATTCATAGGTCTACACCCATCCACTCACTAACCCATACAGTCACTCATACACGCAGTCACTCAGCAATACAGCCTCTGATATATGCACTCATACACCCATACAGACACTCACACACCGCCACTCACCCATAGAGTTACTCACACACCTAGTCAGTCATGCAAAGAATTAATCACACTCCCATTTACTCACCTATACAGTTATACACACACACCTCACTTATTCATACAGATACCAACACAAACTTATTCTCTTATACAATCACTGACATAAGCACACACTCATCCATACAGCCACTCTCACAATCACTCACTTTCACATATAGTCAGTTATATACTCCAACACTCACATATACTGCCTTTCACATATGTAGTTACTCACACATATACCAGTGAGACATCCATTCACTGAACAATACAGCCATACACACACTCACTCACCCATACAGCCCTCGCAGATGCACTCATGAACCCAAACACCCACTGAATCACCCACTCACACATCCATGCGGGGAGTTACAAACACACAGACACTGAGGCACCCATACAGGTACTCAGACAAGCAATCATTAACCCATATAGACACTCATGTAGCTACTCACCAACTCCTGCAGCGACTTACACAGCAACTGACCGACTGTTACAGACATTCATGCAGATTAGTCATTTACCCATGCATTCACTAAGACACGTTTAATTACTCATTTATACAGCCAGTCACGCACCCACTAAATCATCCATTCAGACACTCATACACCCACTCATTCTACAATACACCTTTGCGTATCTATATATAACATTCTTAAACTTTTAAAAATCACCCATTCTCTGGATGATGTCATCAGTGATGTCATCAGTGATGCCATTTGAGATGTCATCAGTGATGTCATCAGTGATGTCACTGACCATGTCATGAGTGTTGTAATATGTGACGTCATCAGCAGTGCATTGCGGGGGCACGAGTTATAGTTAGCTCAACTAACTATAACGGCCAAATTTCTCTGGTTTTGTACGAGTGAAATGTCCAACTAACTATAATGTCCCTGAAACCTGTGGGTTTTTTCAGTGAATTTCTAAGGATTTTTAAATGCTAATTTCTAACTATAACGTCCATGAAACCTATGTTTTTTTCAGTGAATTTCAAAAGTTTTTTAAATGAAAATTTCAACTACAACGTCCCTGAAACCTATGGTTTTTTCTGTGAATATATATATATACGTTGGGTACTTTGGAGCTTATATATATATATATATATATATATATATATATTTATGGCTGGCAGCATACTGTTTAAAAAAACAACGTACTATCATTTATCGTGAAGTTTGCACAGATGAAGTAACTCAATGAAAGTCTGCCAGCACGAAAGGATGCCACGTAACAACCAGGGGGCTTATTTACAAGCCTCTTGTGCCACTTTTGCGTCATTTTTAACATGGGAAAAGTGACGTACGGGTGGCGCAAGGGGCTTGTAAATAAGCCCTCAGGACTAAAAGGACGTTGTTACAAGTAAAGCGCAGCGCTCACCATACCAGAATCAAATCGGAGATAAGGATAGTTATCGTTTTTTGGAAACTTTTTAAACTGCAAGAACTATCAGATTATAAAAGTGTTTTTAAATTGCTTTCCATTTTTAGGTCTCGCGCCTAGCGTTGCAGTGCGTAGCACTGCTCGCCCAGCGAGAGACCTCATGTAGGGGGTTTAGAAGGTGACTTAGGGATCGCACACGCTCGTGCGTGTGCTTTTTGTTTCCCCCCCGGCTATTGGGCTTTGCGTGCGTCTTTATAAGAAAGACAGCACGCAATTGGGCAAAGGCGGGCGCATGTCCCGCCTTTGCCGCGCCCATTCCCACCAGTGTCTAGCACGCGCAGCAGTGCACGTTCGCCTCGCTGCCGCGCTCCCTTCCCCCCGCTCCTCTGTGGTGCAAGCGCACCACTGGTTTAGAGTTATCTCTGATTTACACGCTCTGTGAATTAAAAAGGGATTTTCGCTTTTCGTTTCCTTACAAACCAGCTTGTTTTATTGTCTACTGCTTTTTTTATTTACTGTTTTTGTATTTATTTACTTTTTTTCACTTTGGCGGCACACGCGCTTTACCTTTAGCCATGTTAAGCTAAAGCACGAGTGCCGTGATTGTTGAAAAAGTAAAGAAATAGATTTTTTTCTATTTGTTTACTTCTGCTACAATCGCGGCACCCGCGCTTTACTTTAACATGGTTAAAGGTAAAGCGCGGGTGCCGCGATTGTTGAAAAAGTAAAGAAATAGATTTTTTTCTATTTCTTTACTTTTGTAGTAATCGCGGCACCCACGCTTACCTTTAACCATGTTAAAGTAAAGCGCGGGTGCCGCGATTGTAGCAAAAGTAAGCAAATAGAAAAAAGAGTGGCCCGCCATTTTTTTTCTATTTGTTTACTCTTGTTTCTTTTCTGAGCATGTGACGAACGAGACACCTTCTACATGGCCAGGATGTTTGGGATGTGTACAAACGCAGTTCAAATACTTATAGGTGCGACATTCCCGTGTACCTCGAGGATTGTGGGGTGCTAATGGAGACTGTGCCTGTGGAGAGTTCCGGAAGGCTGGTGTGCCTACCTGAGTATTTTGCTTTGCAACGCGCCAAAATGTGCTATGCTTCATTCACTGGCCATACGGTGCACAGGGGCGTATCGAGGGCCCTTGCATCCCCAGCGGGGACGGAGGCCCCCCAGGGCCCCTTATTCAGTCAGTCTAAAGCCTGTGAATAGCCGTGAGATACGGGAGTCTGAGGTGCCCCTCCTGAGTTCTGCAGGGGCGGTGGCATAATTGCGTGTTACGCCACTGACGACTCATTTATTCTCTGTGATTTGTGGGCAACGGCTTTTCAGCCAACGCCAAATGCACTGAACCGGACAGCTGAAGGTTACAACCCTCCCATCAGCCCAATAATATACGCGGCTTAAGGAGACATAGCTGTGGCCTCCGGGAGCAAAGCCCCACCTCCGAGGATTTATTGCATGCTGTAAATGCCACTGCCCTTGTGTGATCTTCGTGCTTAATAGTGCTTGACAATGTAGTCACCTCAGGTGTAAAGATGCCATAGTCATGGGCGAGGCACAGGGATGTAACCCAATCCCATGCTGGCTATTACACCCATCATTAAGAACCCTGTGGGATTCCTGAAATTGGGGTTTGTGCCTTTCAAGGGCCCCTGTGGAGAGAACACCGATGGCAATGTGACGTAACTGCCTCTTGATCAGCCCGAGGCAGAACTGAACGGCAAATGGGGCAGTAACAAAACCTTTAAGTCGCCCAGTGTCTTCCAAGAGGATGCATTGGGTCGTAGGTGATGTGAAAAAGGCCAAAGTCTGTTTGGGCCACAGGTGGACCACGTGATAGGAGGAGACTCTGAATTTCTCTGACTAGTCTCCCCTCTGTTGCCCAGCGTTAGACGTACAGTGGAAACTTCATGGAAATCTAATTTCTCCTTCTTTTGGTGTGATTTCTGTAAGTCGGGCAGGTGTTTTCATTTTATATTTATTTATTTATATTTTCATTAAATGTGTTTCAGTGGCCTTGTTACAAGCAGCGTGGCTCAGATAATAATAACCATCATGACAGATGCAATGCCATATTTAGATGCCCGATCCTTCAAACGGTCCACAATGCTACATTTGTGAGTGCTGATAACTAAAACAGTTCTGCAACAGTGTTAACTACTTCTGGGTCTGCTGTGGCTGGGCCAATGGGAGGGTAATGGGCTGAAACTGAGAGGTGGGCGAGCCAACAAATTAACAGGGAGATCAGAACCATAGACGAACCAAGGATAGGGCTCAGATCTTAGAGCCTGTGCACGAGCCGAGCCCAGAATATACTGGCTATGTAAATCATACAATAATCATCACGTAAAATATGATACAGTCGCTTCAAAATTAACAAAAGTGTATTTCTTTAACAGGTTCAAAGCTCTGACATTAATAGGTCACGTTAAAGCCCTTAACTGAGAAATACTTATGTAAAGTGTTAGTTTTATACAACTGGTATTCTGAACTCACATATTTGAAAGTCCTTTCATACGCGATAGCTAAGAAAACAAGCATTTGTAATGCAATCGGTCTTGCCTTCGGGACCTTATAAGTGTTTAGCCATGCATTATATTATCACACATTACTGCAATGGACTGTGTCGCAGTGATTATAAGTATGGCAGTAGATTAGGCAGTGAATGTGGTATTTGAGCTCTTAGGAGTGGTCTGAAGATTAATACATTAAATTATTGCTAAACTTTAATTACATGTATAATAAGTGGAGCCTACAACAGTATTTCTCTCCATGTGTTCCCATACCTGGCGTGTTCCACAGTTTGGTGCTTACTTTCCCACCATGTCAAAGAACAGCAGATGTTTCAGCACCCAGGCTAATGTGCTGCCAAGCTAAATACATATAAGGTCACAAAGGCGAGACCAATTGCGTTACAAATGCTTGTCACCGCAATGCAATAGGTATCACGTTTGCAAGAGTTTGAGCTACTGACATTGTAAATGACAATGCCTTTTATTCATGTGTTTTGAAAACCTGCAAGCAGTGTGTAAACACGCACTTTGTAGGTATAGTAGTTGCTTACGAGAAGCAAGGCTGACAGTAACTGCGCCCCTTTTACTGCCAGCCTTGCTTCTTGTAAACAAGGACTATACGTACAAAGTGTGTGTTTACGCACCACTTGCAAGTTTTCAAAACACATTAATAAAAGGTATTGTCATTTACAATGCCAATGACTCAAACTCTCGCAAATGCGAGACCTATTGCATTGCAAATGCTTGTTGTTGATTGCTAATAATATAAGTGGGATATTTTGAAACATGCAATGACAGTGAAAACTAAAAGTATTTTTTCCAAGTTCCGTTTTTCAAGTGCTGTTGGTGAGATAAATGTAATTTCACAAGAACTTGAGTGCAGGTTTTCTCTTGAAGAGGAGGAAGGAGTTTGGAGTTAATGATACATTCGTGGTATCGCCTCTTGCCTGCACCACTGGCGATCAGGCAGCATGCCAGCAAATCCATGAACCCAGGGTGCTGTTGCACCTACTGGCATCCCCTTGAGCACCGCATTGGAATACTGAAGCATATGGGATTGAAGCAGTAGCGCGAAGTTCGGCGCTGGGAGTCTGACTACCCTTGACGGGGACTTGTGTCCTGAAGGAATTCCTTTCATTTGGTTTTTCACAAAGGAGGAGTTTGGAGCCGGGCACTACGTAAGGCTTAAGCCATTAGGCTGAGCAGTGAGTTCTAGGGATCATGAAATAAACTTTCAGCACTTGAAGTATAAAGTGATAATGTTCGAGCAGTTCAAAACAAAGGAAACCAGGAGAGCTCTGCTGTAAGTGATTGGATTTTATGAATGCTTTACAGCGTCTATTAGACTGACAATACGGCTGGCAGCATCCAGTTTAAAAAACAACGTACTATCATTTATCGTGAAGTTTGCACAAATTAAGTAACTCAATTAAAGGCTGCCAGCACGAAAGGATGTCACGTAACAACCAGCATTAAAAGGACATTGTTGCAAGTAAAGCTCAGCCCTCACCATACCAGAACCAAATCGGAGATAAGGATTGTTATCATTTTTTGGAAACTTTTTAAACTGCGAGAACTATCGGATTATAAAAGTGCTTTTAAATTGCTGTACCTTTTTTGTGACTGCTAATAATATAATTGGGATATTTTGAAACATGAATGACAGTGAAAACAAAGTATTTTTTCCATGTTCATGTAAGTGACCACACCTGTGGGGAGCATTTAAATACGGAAGAAAATCGAGGCACTGTTTGGTTGACAAACCCTGTGTGAACAGCCGAAACACGTTCCCTTTTTCAGGTGCTGTTGGTGAAATAAATGTAATTCCCCAAGAACTCGAGTGCAGGTTTTCTCTTACACATTTAAATATATGGCAACACCAGCTGGTCCCATTCGTCGGAAGGCATGGCGCTCTTGAAACATAAGCTTTAGTGCGATACTCCATGCAGCAGTAACTTGTCACTACAAAGTATCCAATTCCACTACACTTGTAAGGTAAACTAGGTCGCACTCACAAGTAAAAGTTCAAATTGAAGATTATTTACAATCGTGGTATTCAGGAAATCCAAATCACAATCGCATCCACCGCGCTTCGGTCCCCCTCGACCTTGATCCCTGGTTTCGGTTCGACATTCCTGCACTTCTGTTTATACATATGTTGTTTTTAACTATTTTGTTGCTTTCTATGACCACCCCTCACTGGTCACATTACCACCAAAAGTGAAAAAACTTGCTCATATATACATTGTGCATGCTTAAAGTACTTTTAAATAAAATGAACAGAGCAGTGTTTAAAACCAAATCATGTTTCA
The DNA here is from genome assembly GCA_963921515.1 of Calotriton arnoldi. Classification (NCBI taxonomy): domain Eukaryota; kingdom Metazoa; phylum Chordata; class Amphibia; order Caudata; family Salamandridae; genus Calotriton; species Calotriton arnoldi. Next base: position 1,195,677 of record CAWUFW010003681.1, read on the forward strand.
ATGGAATCTTGTGGTGGTGCACATTACTTTCATGCTGTGTCACTTTCTCTGACATCTCATTCCCACTGTGCGGGGTGGTAAATGTGTGTGTCAAATCTTTGGATCTCAAGTTATATTTACAATGTCTTTAGCTCCCCATGATTTTGATCACACCATAGTCCAATCTTCGAATTGTGGAGTCTTTTTGTGAATAGTGCACGCTCCCTGTGGCTGCATTATGCTGACCCACTGCATTATGGTCGTTGTGATTGGTCATTCATGATGTTATGATAATGGACTATCCCATTGGTTTTCATGGGTGTAGGGCCACTTCTATAATTATTTTCTGGGCAAGAAACATTTCGTCACTGTTTTAGATGTATTTTCAAGTCAATATGGAGTATATCCTCTTTGTGTCCCTAATTGCCCTCTAGTGGGCTTTGGCAATGGGATCCATGTTGTCTTATTTTTTCAGCTCATTTTGATTGGGAACAAGATCATAGTTTCGTACTGTGCTCTAGTGCATGTTTGAGCTGGTGGCTTCATTTATTTGGAGGCCCTCTGATTGGTTTAGGAAGTGACAGTATTGTTTGTAAGATTTTACATAAGTCGGCGTGTGCCGTCATTTGTGTTGTTCTACTTCTGTGGCATTTGGCCATTGTTTTAAGACATGCAGGCAATGCATTTGTCAATCTGAAATATATCCTCCTTGTGTCACAAATTGCCCTCCAGTGGGTTTTGATAATGAGATCAATGTTGTCTTGTTTTTCCAGCTCACATTGATTTTGTACGAATATCACTACTTCGTAATGTGCTCTAGTGCATGTTTCCAGCTGATAGCTTAATTTATTTGGAGGCCCTCTGATGGGTTTAGGCAGTGACAGATATTTCTAAGGTTCCACATGTGTCATCGTGTGCCTCTATTTGTGTTGATCTACTTCTGTGGCTACCAAGTAGGTTTGTTCAATTGAGTTGATGTAATAGGGATTGAATACTGTTTTTGTAATGTTTCTCCCTATATATACATGTTTCATTGATTTTCTGTTTGTTATGTCTCTTGATGTACAAAGTTGGGTCCTATAAATATGACTTTTTGTTGTGAGATTATATGATTGCTCATAGGGAAACCTCCACCCGCAGGTTTCCCTGCGCCTCATCCCTGGTGGTCCAGTGGACCTCTGTCTCCTTCCTCTAACTCTGCTCTTTCACTCGTTTTTCTACCTTTTATCTTTCACCTTTCTACACTTTTCTGCATCTCTGCTCTTTTGTGCCTTATTTCTGCTCATTTTCCCTTCCTCTCGCTCTGCCCTTTCACTAGTTTTCACTCGTTTTTCTACCCTCTTTTATCTTTCACCTTTCTGCATCTCTGCTCTTTTGTGCCTTATTTCTGCCTATTTTCCCTTTTTTCTTTATCCCTTATTTCCTCCCTTTACCTGCCGCTGCTGCCCCCTCCCCCCCAGCGCGACCGGCCCAATCCAGCTCCCCTCCCCGCTCCCGTCTCCCAGCTGTCCAGCCCTCCCCGACCCCTACTTAATGGCGGCCACTGCGGGGACAGGCGAGCAAGACCACTGACACATTGTCAGTGAAATTGCTCTCCCACCCTCGCAGCTCCACCATTAAGTGAGGCCTGCCCCTGCACTCTCGAGTGTTGGTGATCGTGGCCCTCCTCCACCCGCAGGTTTCCCTGCGCCTCATCCCTGGTGGTCCAGTGGACCTCTGTCTCCTTCCTCTAACTCTGCTCTTTCACTCGTTTTTCTACCTTTTATCTTTCACCTTTCTGCACTTTTCTGCATCTGTGCTCTTTTGTGCCTTATTTCTGCTCATTTTGACTTCCTCTCGCTCTGCCCTTTCACTTGTTTTCACTCGTTTTTCTACCCTCTTTTATCTTTCACCTTTCTGCACTTTTCTGCATCTCTGCTCTTTTGTGCCTTATTTCTGCTCATTTTCCCTTCCTCTCGCTCTGCCCTTTCACTAGTTTTCACTAGTTTTTCTACCCTCTTTTATCTTTCACCTTTCTGCATCTCTGCTCTTTTGTGCCTTATTTCTGCCTATTTCCCCTTTTTTCTTTATCCCTTATTTCCTCCCTCTACCTTTCCCCGCCGCTGCTGCCCCCGCGGCCCCTCCCCCCCAGCGTGACTGGCCCAATCCAGCTCCCCTCCCCGCTCCCGCCTCCCAGCTGTCCAGCCCTCCCCGACCCCTACTTAATGGCGGCGCGTCAAAGGCAAGCCCGTCTGCGCCCGTCCGCGACCCGACCGCGACCAGCGCCAGGAACCCTGGACCTCCGCCCCGCCAACGCTACGACCCAGCAGCACTCCACGCACTCAACCCAGGCCGCAACAACAACTGCAAGCTAGCATCACCAGCCGACTCCCACGGACCCTTCAGCTGTCACCGCCGCCGGCACACCTGCAGCACCGCCAAGAACACGGATCCAGCACAACCCGCCCACAAGAACACAACCGAACCGAAGAGCCTGCAATGCATCCTCCTCAATGTCCGATCCCTCCACAAACACGCCACAGAAATCTGGGACCTCCTCGACAGCACCACCCCGGACGTAGCGTTCTTCACCGAAACCTGGACCAACACCACCTCGGGACCGGACATCGCCATCGCCATCCCCCAAGGATACAAGATCTCCAGGAAGGACCGCCCCACCCGCCCAGGAGGAGGAATCGCCATCGTCCACAAATCCAGCCTCCGCCTGAGCACACTCCCTGACGAGCCCACAGAACTGATGGAACACCTTCACTTCAAGATACTGGCCAGCCCCACCACCACCCTCCGAGGAACCCTCATCTACCGACCCCTGGACCCCGCGGACCCTTCGCCAACTCCATCACGGACATTATCTCCCCGCAGGCCATCGCATCCACCAACTACACCCTGCTGGGAGACCTCAACTTCCACCTCGACAACCAACTGGACCCCAACACCACATCCCTCCTGGACAACCTCCACAACATTGGACTGCGCCAGATCGTGACCGAGCCCACGCACTCAGCAGGACACACCCTCGACCCCCTCTTCACTACAGGAAACTCCAACACCTTCAGCCACACCACCGAACTCCCATGGACCGACCATCGTTGCGTCCACTTCACCTTCAGAACACCCACCATCCACAGACACCAGCACCTGCTTCCACGACGAAACTGGACCAAAATCACCGACGACCAGCTCACCTCCTCACTCAACAACTCCACCCCAACCATCGCGGAAAACGACGACCCCAACACCGCAGCCCGAACCCTGCATAGATGGATCTCGGAGAGCACCAACACCATAGCCCCCCTCAAGAAAAACAACAATACCCGCGCCAAGAAAGCCAGATGGTTTACCACCGAACTTCGAGAGTCCAGAAGCACATGCCGCCACCTCGAAAAGGCCTGGAGGAACACCAAATCCACAGAAGCCCACGACAACTTCAGAGCCGCCACCATCGCCCACCATCAACTCATCAGAGAAACGAGGAAAAAGCGATTGAAGACAGAATCTCCACCCACGCGCACAACAGCAAGGAACTCTTCAGCATCATCAAGGAGTTCGCCCAACCCACTAGCGAGTCTACCGACATCCCTCCCTCACAAGACCTCTGCGACAAACTCAGCACCTTTTTCCACCACAAAATCAAGAGCATCTACGACAACTTCGACGAAGACAACCAACACACTGAACCCTCACCAACCACCCCCGACACCCGGAAACCAGCGATTGACGACTGGACAGCCCTCACCACCGAAGACACACTGAAGACAATGAAGTCAATCCACTCAGGGGCCCCCACGGACCCCTGCCCCCACCACATCTTCAACAGAGCCGCCGACACCATCGCACCCATGCTCCGCCACACCATCAACCGCTCCCTGGCGACCGCCTCATTCCCCGATGACTGGAAACACGCCGAGGTCAACCCCCTCCTAAAGAAACCCTCAGCGGACCCCACCGACCTCAAAAACTACAGACCCATCTCCCTGCTCCCGTTCCCAGCGAAAGTCATCGAGAAAGCCATCAACATCCAACTCGCCACATTCATTGAAGAACACAACATCCTCGACTCCTCCCAATCCGGCTTCAGAAAAAACCACAGTACGGAAACCGCCCTCCTCGCCGCAACAGACGACATCCGCACCCTACTGGACAAAGGAGAAACAGTGGCCCTCATCCTCCTCGACCTATCAGCGGCGTTCGACACAGTCTCCCACCGCACCCTAATATGCAGACTCTACGACGCAGGAATCCAGGACAAGGCCCTCGACTGGATCCGCTCCTTCCTCTCCGGCAGGACGCAGCGGGTCAGACTCCCCCCTTTCCTCTCGGACCCCACACCTACCACCTGCGGAGT